>JAUIMM010000013.1:4395000-4995000 GCA_031769625.1 Taudactylus pleione | reverse complement strand
CTGTAGCGGGGGGGCCCATGCTGCAGGAGCTGTAGCGGGGGGGCCCATGCTGCAGGAGCTGTAGCGGGGGGGCCCATGCTGCAGGAGCTGTAGCGGGGGGGCCCATGCTGCAGGAGCTGTAGCGGGGGGGCCCATGCTGCAGGAGCTGTAGCGGGGGGGCCCATGCTGCAGGAGCTGTAGCGGGGGGGCCCATGCTGCAGGAGCTGTAGCGGGGGGGCCCATGCTGCAGGAGCTGTAGCGGGGGGGCCCATGCTGCAGGAGCTGTAGCGGGGGGAGGCTCATGCTGCAGGAGCTGTAGCGGGGGGAGGCTATGCTGCAGAACTAGTGGAGCTCTCAACCTTCGGAAAGTTCTAATGTCCGGGCAGATTTGTTTATTTTGTAGTCCTTGGATACAGCAGCAGATTAAGCTTAAGGATTGTACATTGCATACAATTGTATCTGCAAAATAACAAAACAAGGGCCTGATTAATCAATGGATTTTATCACAGAGAGTGATAAAACTCGCTGCATATGATAATGGTGTTCCAGCCAATCAGAATGTCATTCTTCAAACAGATGACAGTTGGGAGCTGATTGGCTGGAGCACCATTATCATACGCAGCGAGTCTCATTGCTCATTGTGAATGATTAAGCCCGTTGATAAATGAGGCCCCAAAATACAACAAATCTGCCTGTGCATTAGAAATCTGTAAAGATGGAGTCCCCCTATAAGGACTAAATAAACTTTTGCTTATTATCTGTTCTCTCTTCACCTTCAGGGTTACGGGATGTCACACACCATTAATAAGTGGTCCGAGCTGAGCTGGACTGGCCACTGGCTCACCTTTGGCTGTTGGGTGTTCTATCGCCTGGTTGGCTGAGAGGAGGACCTCTGCAGGACTCGCAATGTGACATCAGCCAATGAAAATGTCTCAGTCTTGTGGGTGTGAACAAATCATACCATTCAGTATTTCTGGGTGGACGAGAGCCGGGGGGAGGGAGGGGGGTATCGCTGATGGACCCAGGGGTACGTGTGTGTGGGGGGGGGGTGTCTCTCAGTGACCTGACTTACAGCTGTGGTATTAGGGGAAAAGACGACTTCTCTCGGGGCACATTGTATTGCACAGCCGGCTCTGTCTGCGCCTTTGGCTCTCTGTGGACTTATGGCACCAATAATCATATACTCCTGGTGGTACGGACTGAGAGTCTCATTTGCTATCTGTAAGGAGAGTTTAGAAAAGATCACGTCTTTGCCACCTGCCCTGATTCCATTAATAAAGCTGTTTTATAAGGAATGTGTTTTCCTGTATTGGATCCACACAACCCCCCCCCCTGAAAACACTGACACCTAGGACCATTCCAAAAAGATCTTTATTCCAGGAGCCAAGCGACATCACAAATACGACTCTGTTATACAGATTACACAACACATAGCAAACCGCCAGATAGTCGCTCATGCACACTAATCATCGCGCACACCCTCAGAAGCCCCGGGTGGCTCGCACCAACAGAAAGGGCCTGACCGGGAGGCTGTGCCGGTGCCAGGACATTAAAGTCTTGCTTGGCTGAACGTGCTCTGTGGACACGTGGCGGATCCCGCGCTTCCTGCGGCATGAACCCAGCAGCGTCTCCAGCGCCATTCGCACAAAAGCCTGGAAATTACTGCTTCGCTCTCGTCGGCTGTCCTTAGGGAGGCAAAAGAGGAGGGCAGGGTGAGCTTCAGATGGCGTAGGAGAGGAAAAATTGATACAGTAAGCTGCATTACGTAGAGTAGAGGCAAGATGGAGGGTGTAGCACAGGACAGACTACATAATATGGAGGACAGACAAGATGAAGGGTGAGGGACCAGACAGGCTGCATAATATGGCGAAGAAACAACATGGAGGGTGCGGTACAGTACAAGTTGCATAACATGGGGGAGAGGCAACTTGGATGGTGAGAACTGTAAAGTATGACCAGCTTTGTTTGGAGGTCGAAGGGGCTGGATGTGAGGGTGATGGACAGTACAGGCTGCATAACATGGAGGAGAAGCAAGATGGAGGGTGCAGGACAGTACAGACTGCATAACATGGAGGAGAAGCAAGATGGAGGATGAGGGACAGTACAGGCTGCATAATATGGAGGAGAGGCAAGATGGAGGCTGTGGGACAGAACAAACTGCATAATATGGAGAAGAGGTAAGATGGAGGATGAGGGACAGTGCAACCTGCATTACACGGAGGAGAGGCAAGATGGAGGGTAAAGGACAGTACAGGCTGCATAACATGGAGGATAGGCAAGATGGAGGCTGTGGGACAGTACAGGCTGCATAACATGGAGGATAGGCAAGATGGAGGCTGTGGGACAGTACAAACTGCATAATATGGAGAAGTAAGATGGAGGGTGAGGGACAGAGTACAAGCTGCATTACACAGAGGAGAGGTAAGGGACAGTACTGGCTGCATAACATGGAGGAGAAGCTAGATGGATGGTGAGGTACAGTACAAACTATGTTCTGTATACAGTGGCGATTTACCCCCATGAGCACAGGTAAATGCATCCAATTGGTCTTATGCATTATCCACCTGTGCTCCGTATACAAGGCCAAACACTATAATAACATTCTGGTGAGATCCCCTGATCTAATCAAAGCTAAAATACAGTGCGTCAGCATCCGAGATGTGAGAATGTTAATAGAGCAGTAAGAGATGGCGCGCAGGCCTGGGCTGGCGGCTGGCCCCTGCTAGCAGAGCTGGGGTGGCTGAGAGTCTAAGCCGGCGGTTGCTCCGGCCTCCCGGGGAAAGGTAGTAATGTGGCCACTGGATGCTCTAGAGTACTTCAGTCTGATGAATGATGCAGTCTTGTGTGACATTATATAGAATTTGATAGCACATTTTGGACATCTAACTTATTTTTTATTCCTGATAACCCCAGGCTGATTCTTAACTATTTTTTACGATTTTGCATAGCCTTACGTCTATCCAATGCACACTTATATCCCCCTAATGTGGCTGCTGCTACATCCAACGTCACGTTACTGTTCTGCAATTCTCCCTAAACTGTAAACCCTGCAATGTCCTGTTCTTCTAATGTGCCTCTTCCTCCATGACCTGTCCCCCCTCTCCCTCTCTTGTCCTTCATCTTCCGCGTTTCATCACGTAGACCAGGCACCAATTTAGTAGCCCTTATCTGAACAATCCTTACGTTCTCCGGGAGGCAGGTATGTTTGGCCTCCAGGACACAATGGAGTATTGCAGGTGGGGTCTCGCCGTGACTGCAGTTTTTTTCTATATTTTCTCAGCCGCCTGAGGAGGATTGGGACAAATGGGGGTCTCCGTCTTAGTTGGATCCCCCCCTAGCAAGTTTGTCAAAGACTGATAGCTTCTCCATCCTCGTAATGTATCCCACTTACTACCTGTCTGTTGTCCAAACTTCATCCAACATCTGATCTATCCAGCGCACTTTATATCAAATCCCCAGATGATTTCATTCGCAGTCTACAGTGAGTGAGATGTTAAGGGCCTTACTGACCTCAGTACAGGTCACGTCTACAGCTCCACCTTGTCCTATCACTGCTCATATTAGGTCGGATGCCGAGTTGGACGGGAATCGGGCGCATCTGCTCCTGGATTGTGTGCATAGAAATATGCGCATATTCGCCAGTATGGCGAATTATACGCATCTTGCGGTGCGTCTGCCCTTTATCCATGTATATGGTTTGCCACTAGTCATCATCCTTATCAGTCCGCACTTAACACCAGCGCCGACTAGGTACTAACAATATGGTAACATCTAGCTCTGCGTTTCCCGCAGGTGCGTCAACGCAGCCTCAATGGACTTATGTGGGAGCACCGCTGTCCAGCCCAGTTCTGTCTCTTCATTGGCAAGGGGAGATGCGTACAACTCTGCATCGCCAAAATTGCGCACACTCAGTTTCGGAGCATGCGCGGTGCGAATATAAGCAAGGTTTACGTTCAACATCACAGCAGTCCTACTGTCTAGTTTTACTATAAAACGTCATATATAGAGAGAAGGTAAAGTTGAAAAATTGGCTCATACATTACTAATGACAGGTTTCTTTACTCTCCTAAAAATCAGTGGCTTGGCATGCGGTCTGACCTTTTAAAAAAATATGGCAGCATGCAGTGACCAATTGATATGTGGACTAACACTTAATGAAAACAGTTCACCCTTCACTATAACATATCTAACTTCATATTACGGTACAGAAGCAGAGAACTGCATGGAAAATGTATCTGTTGTATATGATCTTCGTGTTATGATCACCAACCGCTTACACTGGGAGCAGCCATTTTGTGGACTGAACCAATATTCAGGAGACTGCAGCCTGCTATTTGAGTAGGCTGTTACTAATTCCTGTTGAATTGATATACTGAATGTTGGTTCATCCCACAAAATGGCTGCCTCCGTGGTGAGGTAATTGAAGTGTTCATCAAATATTTTTTTTTTAGTCTGTTTTTGTTGTCTGATATTTTATTACCTCTTTGCTTTTTAACATGTGTTTTCTTCTCTTGCACCCGGTGCCTGTGTTCTGGGAGATTCTGGGGAGAGAAGAGAGGTAGAAAGTCATGGAGATGGTCTGAGAGGAAAAGTTGGAAGTCACAGAGAAAGCTGAGGAAAATACCATATATAGAGTGTTCCAGACTCAAAAGAGAAGAACTCTGGGCCTGATTCAGACCCGCTCACAAGCGGATCGATGTTTGCCCCCTGCGCATGCGCCGCGTCCGGCGTGCGCATGTGCGAGCCCCAGCGAGCGACTGAAGTTCAGTCGCTCTGGGGCTCGCCACAAAACGGGGCGGCTGTCGATGTTGATTGACAGCTCGCCCCGTTTTGTAGGGGGGGTGGTTGAGCAAACGCAGGTGTTCCTAAAGGAACGCCTGGCGTTTGTGGGCGACCCTACTGACATCACTAGTGATGTCAGTAGTGGACTTCCTGCTCTATTAGAGCAGGAAGTCCACTCGGGCTTGTGAGAGCTGAGATCCTACCACAGGGTCTCCTCGCAATCCCGATGGTCGCGATAATCGCGCCCATCTCCAGGCCGCTTGCAAAAGCTGTGGGTGGTCACCCACAGCTTAGCGAGCAGCCTGAAGAAAAAAATTAAATAAAAAATCCCCGCCCTGATTCAGAGTGAGCAGCTCTGAATCAGGCCCTCTATACACAGGGAGACAGAGGAGTCCTGGGGGACCAGTAGAGGTCACAGGAAAGGGGGAAGGCTCGAAGGCACGGGACAGATTTTAAGGAATCTATTTACTAAGCCCTGGATAGAGATAAAGTGAATGGAGGTAAGGTACCAGCCAGTCAGATCCTAACAGTCATGTCATAGGCTGTGTTTGAAAAATGAAAGTAGCTGGTTGGCTGGTACTTTATCTCCATCCAAGGCTTAGTAAATAGACCACTGTGTGGTCATAGGAGCCTTTAGAATAGGGGAAGAAGAGAGTCATAGGGCTAATTTAGGGGGAACATGAGAGTCGTAGGGCAAATTCTGAGGGAAGAGGAGAGGGTGAGAGTCATAGGGCAGATTCTGGGGGAAGAGGAGAGGGTGAGAGTCATAGGGCACCTTTTGGGGGAAGAGGAGAGGTGAGAGTCATAGGGCAGATTCTGGGGGAAGAGGAGAGGGTGAGAGTCATAGGGCACATTTTGGGGGAAGAGGAGAGGGTGAGAGTCGTAGGGCAGATTCTGGGGGAAGAGGAGAGGGTGAGCGTAATAGGGCAGATTCTGGGGGAAGAGGAGAGGGTGAGAGTCGTAGGTCAGATTCTGGGTGAAGAGGAGAGAGTGAGAGTCATAGGGCAGATTCTGGGGGAAGAGGAGAGGGTGAGAGTCGTAGGTCAGATTCTGGGTGAAGAGGAGAGAGTGAGAGTCATAGGGCACATTTTGGGGGAAGAGGAGAGGGTGTGAGTCCTAGGGCAGATTCTGGGGGAAGAGGAGAGGGTGAGAGTCCTAGGACAGATTCTGGGGGAAGAGGAGAGGATAAGAGTCGTAGAGCAGATTCTGGGGAAGAGGAGAGGTGAGAGTCATAGGGCACATTTTGGGGAAAGAGGAGAGGGTGAGAGTCATAGGGCAGATTCTGGGGGAAGAGGAGAGGGTGAGAGTCGTAGGGCAGATTCTGGGGGAAGAGGAGAGGGTGAGAGTCATAGGGCACCTTTTGGGGGAAGAGGAGAGGTGAGAGTCATAGGGCAGATTCTGGGGGAAGTGGAGAGGGTGAGAGTCGTAGGGCAGATTCTGGGGGAAGAGGAGAGGGTGAGAGTCATAAGGCAGATTCTGGGGGAAGAGGAGAGGGTGAGAGTCATAGGGCAGATTCTGGGGGAAGAGGAGAGGGTGAGAGTCGTAGGGCAGATTTTGGGGGAAGAGGAGAGGGTGAGAGTCATAGGACAGATTCTGGGGGAAGAGAGGGTGAGAGTCATAGGGCAGATTCGGGGGAAGAGGAGAGGGTGAGAGTCGTAGGGCAGATTCTGGGGGAAGAGGAGAGGGTGAGAGTCGTAGGGCAGATTTTGGGGGAAGAGAGGGTGAGAGTCATAGGGCAGATTCGGGGGAAGAGGGGAGGGTGAGAGTCGTAGGTCAGATTTTGGGGGAAGAGAAGAGGGTGAGAGTCATAGCATCTTTTCTAGATGGAGAGGACAAGCTTTGGATACTGGGGTGAATTGTGAAACCCACACATATAACGGGCATCAAAGACTTGAAAATGAGATTATGGGTAAATGTAATGGTCAGCACAATGCAGGCATCGGTGAGTTCCAGAGAGTCTGCCCAATGTTTTAAAGGGGCAATCATGTAAAAGGTAAAACCAGGTTGTTTTGCTTTTTATATAATTGCCCCTTTATAACATTGGACAGACTGTCCTGAAACTCGCTGAATCACGCACGCTATTACATCTCCTCTGATAATATTTCTTCCCATGGGTGCTTTCAATGGGAGGCGGTAAATACACAGAGGAGAACATATGGATATCACATACCTTGTATAGAGGTTTGTCTGACTTCTCCCCTGTTGGAAAACGGAATTGATTAAAACTGACCGGTAAGCGTCAGACTAAACTATCACCCAGAGCATTCAGAGCAAGGATATCTGCTCATTCTCTATGACATTGCCAGGGGAGGGGGGCACAGGTAATTTATCTGACTGTATACAAACTGGGGGGGTAAATTTACTAACAGCGGGTTTTTCAAAGCCGCCGATCATGGATAGATTTAAAACCACTAATTTAGCATTTGTCTCTATTGCCGTTTTAAATCCATCGGTCAAAGGAGCCGATGATCGGTGTCTTTGAAAACTCGCTGGTTAGTAAATCTACTCCCAGGTGTTATCTTCCAATTTATATGGCACAATGAAATGTACGGTTTGGGATAGAGATGTGCGGGTTCAGTTTTACTCGGTTCTTTTCGTCAAAATTATCTCAAGTTCGGTTTAGTTCGGATTTATTTTATTGGTTATCCAAAACACGTGATAGCCGATAGCCAATAAAATGCAGTTTTTCAGATCTGAACATATCCGAGTAAAACCGAACCCGCACATCTCTACTTTGGGATGCCTTTCTGTTCAGGCTCTTTCCCAAATTTTAAGACATCCATGATCCGCCTTTCCAGTGTGGAATGCGTCCCATATAAGGGGTCGCACAGGTGTGGGTTATGTCGGGTGTGTTTTATCTTCCTCCTGGTTAAGGGGACAGCATCATCACACCTGTATATCATTTCTATATAATCCGTTTTTATTTACATGTCCCTTTATGGCAGAGCTGCAGTTGTTATCCCTGTAGCATTACTGCATTTTTCAGGCTGGTAACCAGTTGTAGAGTAGCCATAGTAAGGTGATGTAAAAAATATAGTAATCATTATAATCTTATCTTACATATTATTTAACTCAAAGTAATGGTGCATACACACAGTCAGATTTTCTGTCAGATCTGAATGATAACGATTTTAAAAATCATTCAATCGTTCATATCTGAATGAAAATCTGACATGTGGGCCTGCAACGATGAACGATGCGCGTTCCCGCTTGTCAGATAACGATATCTAACATTGGATGGGTTTGCAGTCAGATTTGGACGATTCCATTAATTTTAATACTGTCTAAAATCGTTCAATAGTTCAAATCGTTGGTAAAATCGTTCAGGAGTTCATCGTTCATTTGACATATACTGCCCATCCACTACAAGATGTGGGAACGACGGCACGGTTACAACATCATAATCGTGCCGTCATACCCCTAGGGGTGAAGTGCATACACTGAACGTTCAGACATTCAGTGTATGCAGATCAATCATCCCCGAACATGGCAACCTGACAGCGGTCGTCAGGTTGACCACCATGTTCGGGCGATGATAGATGTTAAAAACGACCAGCGGGCGCGTGTATCACTGGTCGTTTTTAAACTTTTACTGCCTGATTTGCGGACGATTTGCAAGCGATGGAGCGATAACAACGCCGTTATCGTGCAATCGCCTGTCAAAATCGCCTAGTGGATGGGCAGCAATATCTGACCGTGTGTATGCACCATAACACAAAGGCCCTCATTCAGACCCGCTCGCAAGCCGGTTGATGGTTGTGCGAGCGTGCGCAAGCCCCGTAGCGAGTGAGAAATTCACTCGCTCCGGGGCTCGCTACAAACGGGGCAGCTGTCGATGTTGATCGACATCTCGCCCCGTTTTGTAGGCGGGGTGGGGGGTGGCTGGATAAATGGAGGCATTCCTCAAGGAACGCCTGCCGTTTACACCAGTGATGTCAGTAGTGAGCTTCCTGCTCTATTAGAGCCGGAAGCTCACTGGGGCTTGCGGCAGATGAGACCCTACCACAAGGGTCTCATCGCAAGCCCGATGGTCGCGACCATGACCTGGCCGCTCGCAAAAGCTGTGGGTGGTCGGCTTTAAAAAAAAAAGCGTCCGCCCTCATTCAGAGCGAGCGCTCGCTTTTTGCGAGCGGCTCTGAATGAGGGCCAAAGCCCCTGATCACCTGGCCATGTTGAAATCAAAAGGTAAAAACACTAAGGCCCTCATTCAGAGCCGTTCGCTATTTGTGGTCGCTCGTTTAAAAACAAGGGGTGGCTATTCAAATGATCCGTACGCACATTGCAGTCTGTTCACACCTCTAAGTCTGAACGAGCGAGCAAAACATACGCTCGTTTATTTGTTAAAAACGCCCCCTGGCCGCTCGCATCCTACGTCATGTCCGCTATTTATTAGATTAATCGAGTACATCGACCAGCGTATGAACTGCTCGCTATTCTTGTGGTTGGTGTTTGCTACCACAAATTTGCGAGCAGTTCTGGCTATAAAATAACCCAGTGACGTGGTCAATGACGCTGCTGTTTTAAATATGCACACCCATAAAACGCCCGTTTTGACCTTTAAGCACGCCTGCGTTCGGATCTCCACTCCCCATTTTCAAGCACCTTCCCCTGTTACCACCCACATACGCCTCATTCTGTCACTCAAAATAGCAGGCACTCGCTATATTGCGTACCAACGATTTTCGGCCGCACTGACTGGTTCGCGCATGCGTACTAAAAACCGTACGCATGCGCAGATGTGCAAACATCGCTCGGAACGAGCGTACTGCCGCTAACGAGCGGCTCTGAATGAGGGCCTAACATCACAAGAAAAACTTTGATGATCCGTAACAATTGACCATCGATGTCCATCCCTAAATTGAAGAGGCCTTCATTCTCCAACAGGATATAAGTGCTGAGGGTGTTTAAGGACCTCTGTCGGGAGAGGTTGAATTGGATAACCCCTGTGTCTTCTCTCTATACGTATGGACGGAGATCCCTGACCCCCAGCATACCTTGCAGGTCTGGAACTTACAGTTCCAAAATCGATGGAGCACTACAGCCCCCCACATACTTGTAATGCTGCTTCCAGATGACGTGGGCCAGTAGTGGAGCAAGCAATTATATACAGGATAAGAAATTATATACAAGAACTATTTCTTCTAAGATGATCTGCAAACTATTATTTGTATCTTCAGATATCGCTACGAGTGCTCTGCGGGAGACGCGGGAGGTAGAAGGTGTAACAAGTTTATATGTTGATACTTACTATTCTCTTACATACATTTGTGTTTCTTAATGATAACGTTCGGGTCACCCAGTGTGAGGGGTTAGTCTGTCACTTATTGGGGTGGTGCAAATTTAGCAATAAAATAAGAAAAGTAATGTTTCTAAGGCGTCTGTCTCCCAGTTCAGGGGTCCCCGAGTTATAGGGAGTTTGGGGGGTTGTGGTTACTCGTCCCCTCCCAGTTATGGTCGTCTCTCAGTCATGAAACAAATATCGCATATTGCGGTCTCCCAGGTATAACAGCCTCTCTGTTAAATATTTTAAATTGTGAGAAGTGGGTGTCTCCTTTTTATGGGGGCATTCAGGTGTTGTTTCTTCTGTTTAAGAGGCCTCCTAATTAAGGGTGTCTCTACTGGTTATTAAATGTGTCTCTCTGATAAATTAGGATTCTAATGACTTTTTGTAGGGGGTCTCCCAGGTGTGATGTGTCTCTATGAAAGGATCTCCCAGGTGTGATGTGTCGCTCTATGAAGGGATCTCCCAGGTGTCATGTGTCTCTCTATGAAGAGATGTACCCAGTGTGTGAAGTGTACCTCTATGTAGGGGGTCTCCCAGGTGTGATGTATCTCTCTATGGAGAAGATCTCCCAGGTGTCATGTGTCTCTCTATGTAGGTATCTCCCAGGTGTGGTGTGTCTCTCTATGAAGGGATCTCCCAGGTGTGATGTGTCGCTCTATGAAGGGATCTCCCAGGTGTGATGTGTCTCTCTATGAAGGGGATCTCCCAGGTGTGATGTGTCTCTCTATGTAGGTATCTCCCAGGTGTGATGTGTCTCTCTATGAAGGGATCTCCCAGGTGTGATGTGTCTCTCTATGAAGGGATCTCCCAGGTGTGATGTGTCTCTCTATGAAGGGATCTCCCAGGTGTGATGTGTCTCTCTATGAAGGGATCTCCCAGGTGTGGTGTGTCTCTGTATGAAGGGATTTCCCAGGTGTGATGTGTCTCTCTATGAAGAGATCTCCCAGGTGTGGTGTGTCTCTCTATGAAGGGATCTCCCAGGTGTGATGTGTCGCTCTATGAAGGGATCTCCCAGGTGTGATGTGTCTCTCTATGAAGGGGATCTCCCAGGTGTGATGTGTCTCTCTATGTAGGTATCTCCCAGGTGTGATGTGTCTCTCTATGAAGGGATCTCCCAGGTGTGATGTGTCTCTCTATGAAGGGATCTCCCAGGTGTGATGTGTCTCTCTATGAAGGGATCTCCCAGGTGTGATGTGTCTCTCTATGAAGGGATCTCCCAGGTGTGGTGTGTCTCTGTATGAAGGGATTTCCCAGGTGTGATGTGTCTCTCTATGAAGAGATCTCCCAGGTGTGATGTGTCTCTCTATGAAGGGATCTCCCAGGTGTGATGTGTCTCTCTATGAAGGGATCTCCCAGGTGTGATGTGTTGCTCTATGAAGGGCTCTCCCAGATGTGATGTGTCTCTCTATGAAGGGGATCTCCCAGGTGTGATGTGTCTCTCTATGAAGAGGATCTCCCAGGTGTGATGTGTCTCTCTATGAAGAGATCTCGCAGGTGTGATGTGTCTCTCTATGTAGGGGGTCTCCCAGGTGTGATGTGTACCTCTATGTAGGGGGTCTCCCAGGTGTGATGTGTCTCTCTATGAAGGGCTCTTGCAGGTGTGATGTGTCTCTCTATGAAGAGGATCTCCCAGGTGTGATGTGTCTCTCTATGAAGAGAATCTCCCAGGTGTGATGTCTCTCTATGAAGCGGGTCTTCCAGGTGTGATGTGTCTCTCTATGAAGCGGGTCTCCCAGGTGTGATGTGTCTCTCTATGAAGGGATATCCCATGTGTGATGTGTCTCTCTATGAAGAGGATCTCCCAGGTGTGATGTGTCTCTCTATGAAGAGAATCTCCCAGGTGTGATGTGTCTCTCTATGAAGAGGATCTCCCAGGTGTGATGTGTCTCCCTATGAAGAGGATCTCCCAGGTGTGATGTGTCTCTATGAAGAGAATCTCCCAGGTGTGATGTGTCTCCCTATGAAGGGATCTCCCAGGTGTGATGTGTCTCTCTATGAAGGGATCTCCTAGGTGTGATGTCTCTCTATGAAGAGGATCTCCCAGGTGTGATGTGTCTCTATGAAGAGGATCTCCCAGGTGTGATGTGTCTCCCTATGAAGAGGATCTCCCAGGTGTGATGTGTCTCTCTATGAAGGGATCTCCCAGGTGTGATGTCTCTCTATGAAGGGATCTCCCAGGTATGATGTGTCTCTCTATGAAGGGATCTCCCAGGTGTGATGTGTCTCTCTATGAAGGGATCTCCCAGGTGTGATGTGTCTCTCTATGAAGGGATCTCCCAGGTGTCATGTGTCTCTCTATGAAGAGATGTACCCGGTGTGTGAAGTGTACCTCTATGTAAGGGGTCTCCCAGGTGTGATGTATCTCTCTATGGAGAAGATCTCCCAGGTGTGATGTGTCTCTCTATGAAGAGGATCTCCCAGGTGTGATGTGTCTATGAAGAGGATCTCCCAGGTGTGATGTGTCTCTCTTTGAAGAGGATCTCCCAGGTGTCATGTGTCTCTCTATGAAGGGCTCTACCAGGTGTGATGTGTACCTCTATGTAGGGGGTCTCCCAGGTGTGATGTGTCTCTCTATGAAGGGCTCTTGCAGGTGTGATGTGTCTCTCTATGAAGAGGATCTCCCAGGTGTGATGTGTCTCTCTATGAAGGGATCTCGCAGGTGTGATGTGTCTCTCTATGTAGGGGGTCTCCCAGGTGTGATGTGTACCTCTATGTAGGGGGTCTCCTAGGTGTGATGTGTCTCTCTATGAAGGGCTCTTGCAGGTGTGATGTGTCTCTATGAAGAGGATCTCCCAGGTGTGATGTGTCTCTCTATGAAGAGAATCTCCCAGGTGTGATGTCTCTCTATGAAGCGGGTCTTCCAGGTGTGATGTGTCTCTCTATGAAGCGGGTCTCCCAGGTGTGATGTGTCTCTCTATGAAGGGATCTCCTAGGTGTGATGTGTCTCTCTATGAAGGGATCTCCCAGGTGTGATGTGTCTCTCTATGAAGGGGATCTCCCAGGTGTGATGTGTCTCTCTATGAAGGGATCTCCCAGGTGTGATGTTTCTCTCTATGAAGGGATATCCCATGTGTGATGTGTCTCTCTATGAAGAGGATCTCCCAGGTGTGATGTGTCTCTCTATGAAGGGATCTCCCAGGTGGGATGTTTCTCTCTATGAAGGGATATCCCATGTGTGATGTGTCTCTCTATGAAGAGGATCTCCCAGGTGTGATGTGTCTCTCTATGAAGAGAATCTCCCAGGTGTGATGTGTCTCTCTATGAAAAGGATCTCCCAGGTGTGATGTGTCTCCCTATGAAGAGGATCTCCCAGGTGTGATGTGTCTCTCTATGAAGAGAATCTCCCAGGTGTGATGTGTCTCCCTATGAAGGGATCTCCCAGGTGTGATGTGTCTCTCTATGAAGGGATCTCCCAGGTGTGATGTCTCTCTATGAAGAGGATCTCCCAGGTGTGATGTGTCTCTATGAAGAGGATCTCCCAGGTGTGATGTGTCTCCCTATGAAGAGGATCTCCCAGGTGTGATGTGTCTCTCTATGAAGGGATCTCCCAGGTGTGATGTCTCTCTATGAAGGGATCTCCCAGGTATGATGTGTCTCTCTATTAAGAGATCTCCCAGGTGTGATGTGTCTCTCTATGAAGGGATCTCCCAGGTGTGATGTGTCTCTCTATGAAGGGATCTCCCAGGTGTGATGTATCTCTCTATGAAGAGGATCTCCCAGGTGTGATGTGTCTCTCTATGAAGGGATCTCCCAGGTGTGATGTGTCTCTCTATGAAACGGGTCTCCCAGGTGTGATGTGTCTCTCTATGAAGCGGGTCTCCCAGGTGTGAAGTTTCTCTCTATGAAGGGGTCTCCTAGGTGTGAAGTTTCTCTCTATGTAGGGGGTCTCCTAAGTTTGATGTGTCCCTCTATGAAGGGGGTCTCCTAGCTTTGATGTGTCCCTCTATGAAGGGGGTCTCCTATACCTCACTTATCAGGTATATCTCAGGTGTGTCCCCGTTATGGGGTCTCCAAGTCCTGTCTTCCTAATAAGGTGTCTCACTGTGTAGTGTGTCCTCTAATATGAGGGTCTCTTGCTTATCAGGTATATCCAAGGTGTGTATCCCTGTTATGGGGTCTCCCTATCCTGTCTCCCTATCTGTCTGGCTGTGGAGTGTGTTCTTTGATTTAGGGGTCTCTTGCTTATCAAGTATATCCCAGGTTTGGAGAGTTGCAGGTCAGGGTAGGGGTCTCGGTTGCTCTGCACCACATACCTTTTGCCGCTGGCATCTTGCCCCAGTGACTGGCTCTCAGTGATTGATAGTGAGGGGTCTCAGTGTAGTGTGGGCAGATTCTGGCACCTCCCACATTTATTGCCCCTCCCTGAATGCCTCCAGTGCGGGAGAGTAGGGGCAGATTCTAGAACTGGGCAGATAATCTGCACATTCAGATAGAGATGTGCTGACCCAGGCTGGCCCCTAATTTGACCTCCAGATCCCCCGTTATCATTCAATGACAGAATTAACTCCTGCACCACCAGACACCTCATGCAAAGATTCCCTATTATTGCTCTATATTCCATACAAATGACCTGATTTTTAGCTTGTTTGTCTGTTTGTTTAAATCTGTGGGGAAAAAAAGCTGTTTACATGGGACAGCTCGCCCAGCAGACTGCAGGGATCTGGCAAACTGACCACAAAACATTTGCTCAATGACTAAAAGTCCACAGTAAGTGCTTTCGGGTGTTGCTTTTGTGAGGCCTTTTCAGGCTGGTCATTTTATTAATGCAGTTCATAGCGATTCTGCAGTGCCATTCACTCCCCCCATTCCGGCCTCTGCAAAAACTTTTCCACCTATTAGGACATTTTGCTTGAATAAAAAGTAAATAAATACATTTTAAAAAAACACAGTGAAAGTGAGTGAGCGCCCTGCTCCCCAGAGCTTACAATCTAAAGCTGGCCATCCGCACAGCAATATTAGCCGCAGTATAAGGCCAATTGGTGTAAGTATTTCGGCCGCAGACTGGGTACGAGTTTGCTCATGGTGGGGTAGATGCCTGTCATGTTACAGGCTGTGTTTGAAAAATGACAGGAGCTGATTGGTTGGTACTTTATCGCTCTCCACGGCTTTGTGCATCTACCCCATTATAGGACTGCTGGAAGTGCGCACTCGTGACGATGACCGGTATCGTACCCAGCGTGCGGATAGGGGCAGCCAGCTGGCAAAGACTTGCACAACTCTTCAAATGGGCGAATTTTACACATTTTTTTTTCCATGCACGCGCAACAAGGGGGCATCTAGGGCGAGCTGCGAATAAATCTGCTTCGGGCTACCGATATCTTCCGGAAGACATCCCACATTGACCGGCTCGATCTTCTCCGATTTGACCACCGATGTGTGTCGCCAAACTGTACACTGAAGCAGGCCTTTGCTGGTTTGGTCGAGAGACAGGATTAGCCGGTGCCTAAACAGTACATAGTATCTCTTGTGTCCTCCCTAGCGGCCCTGCTAAAATGCTAAGGGGCTGTCTCAGAACGATATATGCAACTATGAGCGACTGCGAGCAATTCGGTCCTACACATCTCAGCTGCATCACCACTTACAACGGAGTGGGCGTGACTCGGCACTCACAAGCAGGCTAGGTGCTTCATTGATGGAATTGCGGGCTATTCAGCATTGTGCGTAAGCAGAGATCCGCCTGACTTGAGATTTCCAGACACAGAGCGGGCGCAATTGCGCACTGTGGGTTTGATACCGAGGTGTATGCTCCTGCGTTCGCTCTAGCGCCTTTTAGCGTGTCCCTTGTATACTAGCGTGTGCCGGAACGTGCAGGCCCTAAGACACACACTTTCAGTGCCCGTGCAGTATGCAACACCCGCCGGTGGTTCCAGACAATCCACCATTGCGCCCACCATCGACACCTGCGACAGCCCTGTGGCAGGTGACTATGACTTCTGCGGCTGCGCATCTGAGAACGCAGCCGATTTCACTGACACACCCGCGACACTCACACGAGGCGTATTGGTTTGCATTCACTTCTAGTCATCACCCAGAACGGCCATCGTTTTGCTTCTCGGTTTCTCATGCCATCGATCCCGTACGCAGCGGCACCGTTGTGCGTACGCTCTGTGTAACCCATGCGCCGTAGAGGTTGTCAGAATATTTAGCGCGTGCGCCTCCAAATCAGGCCCTGTATGTGATGACGGCTACTTTCACAAATGGATGGACGGGACCGGAGACGCCGCATAGATGCGGTCAACTGTGAATATAGGCGGAGATCCATATTTATCTATGAGCATACTGTGCGCCATATCTGCAGCCGAATTGTATCAGCCGCTAACAGGCAGAATTATCAGACTGCCGCCAGAAACAGCTGTTTTTTAGCTGTTGATTGCGCTATTTTTTGCTTCGCCCAATAGAACAAATAGTTGAGGCTCACAGTCATTCGCCTATGTAACAAGTTTCATGATAAGTAGCAATGAAAATACATCTTTCCTATTGTCGCATTTTGATGATTAGGTCCTTGGCGCTGGAAAGACGTAACATGTGGGCAGCAAAGACGGTGTAATGGTTAGCGTTACTGCCTCACAGCAATGAGGTCATGGGTTCAATTCCCACCCTAACTGTGTGGAGTTTGTATATTCTCCCTGTGCTTGTGTGGGTTTCCTCCGGGTACTCCGGTTTCCTCCCACACTCCAAAAATATTCTGGAAGGTTAATTGGCTCCCCACACAAATTGACCATAGCGTGTATGTGTGTGTGCATGTTATAGGGAATGTATAAGGGAGTGGTTATTTGATGCTTGTGTGTCTATAGATCAAACTGGTCTGTGGGTTATAGTGTAATTTATTAATACAATACGATATGGACTTTTATGTGTCAAAGAATAAAGTCACAGTGTTACACACAAATATACAAACATACAAGTGATACATTCTGAATGGTACAGTTGCAGTAGGTCAGAATAAAGTATTAACACAAGAATATAAATGCCTGACCGGCAGTAGACGGCAGAGTGCGGCGTCCCGCAGTGCTGTGATAGTTAGTTGGCATGCGTATAGAATAATGAAGTCAGTGGTTAGTGGTGAAAAACACGGGATATGCACGATCCAATAGAGTGCACAGGTGGGATATAGAAAAACATTGTTATAAAGTTGAAGAGACGTGGCCAGGAATAGTTATTGTAGATGATGGTGGTGGCTGGTAATGCACAATAATTTGGATAGCTTGGAGAGTGAGGTAGAAACAGAACAGGGGGGAGGACAGAGTGTGAATCAGTCTCGGAAGAAGTGGATCAAGTACCTTTGCAGATAGCCTCAGTTCCGGTATGCCTTACTCGGATGGGGCGCTGGATGGTTGTCAGCTGGGGTGGTATGCCGGCTTCCCTGCAGTGTGGGCTGCAAACAACGTGCCTGATGCGGCCGGATCGTTGGGCACACTGGGTCGGCTGGTTCAGTCTGGCCACGGCTTTCCTTCTATGGGTTAGTCGCGGGGGGGGGGGGGACCGTTCCTTCCTCCTAGTTGGTGGTGCTGGGGACCGCTGGCCTGCGTTCCTCCTCGGCGGCCATCTTTCCAAGCAATTAAACAGGAGACAATGCACTTACAACAATCTGCAAGCACGAATATTACTTATCCAGTCAACCACCACAAAATGTCCGATTAACCCCCCATCGGCTGGACAATGCAGTAAGCATATAGGAGCTGAAACATACAGAGACTCTGGAAAGATGGCCGCCAAGCAATTAAACAGGAGACAATGCACTTATAACAATCTGCAAGCACGAATATTACTTATCCAGTCAACCACCACAAAATGGCCGATTAACCCCCCATCGGCTGGACAATGCAGTAAGCATATAGGAGCTGAAACATACAGAGACTCCGGAAAGATGTCCGCCAAGCAATTAAACAGGAGACAATGCACTTACAATAACCAGGAGACCTCACCTCCAGCCCCTAACCCAATCAGAACAGGGGGCAGTCTCACGCACCACCACCCTATCAGAACAGGGGGCGGACCCATGCACCACTATAAACCAACGACACCGATGAGACTGAGTTTCCACACCCCCAGAGGAAGGCCAACCCGGCCGAAACGCGTTGGGACACACCCACAATCTCCGAACGTATGAGCAGGATACGACTAGTACCATCCAGCAGCCCCAGCTCCCAGCGACACGTGACCGGGATTTCCGGACGCCTACCCAGAAGCGAAGGAGGAACGCAGGCCAGCGGTCCCCAGCACCACCAGCTGGTCCCCCCCGCGACTAACCCACAGAAGGAAAGCCGTGGCCAGACTGAACCAGCCGACATCCAGGCAGCCCAGTGTGCCCAACGATCCGGCCGCATCATGCACGTCGTTTGCAGCCCACACTGCAGGGAAGCCGGCATACCACCCCAGCTGACAACCATCCAGCGCCCCATCCGAGTAAGGCATACCGGAACTGAGGTTATCTGCAAAGGTACTTGATCCACTTCTGCCGAGACTGATTCACACTCTGTCCTCCCCCCTGTTCTGTTTCTACCTCACTCTCCAAACTATCCTAATTATTCTGCATTAACAGAAACTACCATCACCTACAGTAACTATTCCTGGCCACGTCTCTTCAACCTTTTAACAATTTGTTTCTATATCCGATCTGTGCACCTTATTGGATCGTGCATATCCCTTGTTTTTCACCACTAACCACCGACTTCATTATTCTATACGCATGCCTACTAACTATAACAGCACTGCGGGACGCCGCACTCTGCCGTCTACTGCCGGTCAGGCATTTATATTCTTGTGTTAATACTTTATTCTGACCTACTGCAACTGTACCATTCAGAATGTATCACTTGTATGTTTGTATATTTGAGTGTAACACTGTGACTTTATTCTTTGACACATAAAAGTCCATATCGTATTGTATTAATAAATTACATTATAACCCACAGACCAGTTTGATCTATAGACACATAAGCATCAAATACACCATCCAGGGGTTGAGCGCGGTAACCACTCTCTTCTATTTGCAAACCTAAGAGGACGAGGCACCTCTGTTCTACTCGCAGCACACCCCACAACAACTAGTGTCAGTTATCCAGTGCGCAAGGGACCCATTACTCGTTTATAGGGAATATAGATTGTAAGCTCCACTGGGGCAGGGACAGATGTGAATGATAAGATATTATTATTATTACCAGTTATTTATATAGCGCACACATATTCCGCAGCGCTTTACAGAGAGTAAAGCGCTGCGGAATATGTGTGCGCTATATAAATTACTGGTAATAATAATAATAATGTGTCAGAGTGAACTGTAGATATCCCAGTAATCTGATCACTGGCTGCAGAAATGTTGCCTCCGAATGGATTAGTTTGAATCAGATTGGAGTGTGTGTATTGTACTTGTGTGATTTACTTACAACTGTCTAATGTAAGTGAAGTAATCACTCGTGTGTGTGTGTGTGTGAGCATGCCTCTGTTCTACATTGATGCTAGTGGACAGAAAAGGCTATGTGTAAAGGGACATTTTAGGGAAGTGTCTGGCCTGGGTGTTCAACAGTTCATCAACCCCAAACCATTCGGATCTCTCTAAAATGGCTAAAATGAGAAAACGAATCTATCTCACACTATTAGGCCCAAAATCCTGCCACCACTAAGGCTTAGTTTTAGAGCAGACACTCGTAGGGACCCTATATGGTTACTCCATGACTATTTCCAAAATGCAATCAAAGCCTAAGAAAAAGAATTCCCTGCATAAATGTAGAATTATAAGAAGTTGGAACTAAGTCTATCTTGCACATTAATTCTTTCTGACTACAAAGACAGCATGTTATTGAACAGGATTTAATATACAAATAAAGTCACAATGCTTAAATAGTTGATAATACATTGAAATAGTCAATATAAACGCAAAACAGTTCCTTAAAATAGAATAGAAATAAAACACAGAAACAAGGACAACACTCACATAGTTCTTCACATTATCTGCCACACAGGGGAATGCTAGATGATGAATAACTCCCCAAAAAACGAACAATTCCTAAAATTATTTAATTACTTTTAAACTTACTTACTTGCTTGCTCAAACCTCACTATATTTCACTAGATTTAAAGCTGCAGTTAGTTTAAAACAAACCTAATCATGCCTTAAACTAAATGCCACTTTAAATCTAGTGACTATCTCGCCGGAATCACGACGGCTCCTGCAAATCGTGGGCTATTACATTTGGCCCAATATCTTTGTTGACTAGTGATGTCGGAGGCTGACAAATACTTCTTTATAAAAGTATTCATGCCACTTATGGTTGATATTATCAGTAAAACTGATAAAGATTATTTGGTTTAGATTTAGAAGGAATAACAGTGTGTTCCAATTACACAGACATGTGGCCGTGCCTTGGCTTATTTCCAGGCACTAATAAACATAAAACACACCTTACTATACACAGCCACAAACAACACGACCGTAATAAAACTCTCAGTAACACGCTGGGAAAATGGGATTATGCTGATTTGACCTGAGAGTCAGACACATTCAGGAGCCAGTAAAACGCTGTAACAATAAACATCTATATAATACAATATAAAGGAAGGACATTTATTAATGTCGTATACTGTAATACCTGTAAAGTGATACAATTCGAATCCCATATATAGATCAGAGGTAGGCTACATATGGCTGACAATTCATGTTCGAATCTTGGCTATGACTCATGTGGGACAGGATTAGTCCAGGATTACTAGCAGATAAGTGGATTTAAATTTACTCCATTTCTTTCAAATCGGGCCCCCTTGTGCCACATAAACTGTTTACATGCTGGTAAACGGGCAAAAATGGTATTCCCCAGTTAGCGTGTGGCTGCAGGCCATTCCGCCCAACAAATAGACATGCTTTTAAAATGGGCTCGCAGTCGGGAAGCCGACGGATGGAATCCTGATCGCCGGCTTCCCGACTGTCTAATCCCGCCAATGGTTAAATGAGAGGCGCTGAGATCCCGACGCCCTTTCATTTTACCTACGCCGGGAGCACGACTCCAGGCATCCCAATCGAAGGTAAGCCGGGCGCTGGGGGCAGACAGCCGCGGTGGGGGGCTTAGGATCAGACCGCCCCCCCCCCCCCGGGAGGGTTAGGTTTAGGCAGTGGGGAAGGGGGATTAGGTTTAGACACTTAGAGGGGGGTTAGGGTTAGGCACCCCTAAGGGAGGGTTGGGGGGGGAGAGGGTTAGGGGTACTTACCTTTTTTAGCTGTCGGGATCTTCACCCCTGCCGGGCTTCCGATGTCGGGATTTGAACCGCCGGCGTTAAATCATACCGATCACCTACTACCATACAAACACATTTGATGCTTAGGAACGTTCATGAAGTACAAGCATTCGCAAGAGCCACACGTAATACAGGCATACCCAATGTCTCCTCATTCTGATTTCATTTCTAATCATAAATAAGACTATCATTTATTTTAGGAGAGAAGCAAATGGAAAAGTGAAATGAATGAATGAAGTGGTTCTAAAATGATACTTAAGCCGCCCATACGACGGGGGATCATATCGGGTGGTCCCCACACATGGTGCAGTCAAGGGCCCAATATACCGGCAACCCCCCGCATAGCGCTGCATGGGATCGCACTTCACATCCCCAGATCAACTGTACCTGCAGTAAGATCTGGAGGTGCGATGTACGACCCCACGGGTGCGCGTACTACCCGATATAATGTCCATACACGGTACGATATAGCAGCAATATCGTACCAATCCATCGGATCGGCTGCTTTATCGCACCGTGTATGGGCACCTTTAGACACCGTTAAATGTTCCACTATCCATCCTTCCATGCGCCCGTGGACGTGCAAAGCGGACCAACCGGCGCATCTGAAAATAATTGCAGGTATTTGTGAAAACGTGACGGAGGGGGTGTCGGAGAGTAAGGACGTACTCACTTAGGGTTCCCATCGCAATACACAATAACAGGCTGGGATTACATTAATGATCAGTGAAAAGGGGGCGTGGTTATTCCCTCCTCAGGTAGATGTTACCTGTGGACTTCAGTCAGTTACCTGGACACCTGCACATGGCTCTATTAATGATTAATGCGCAGAGGTTGGGAGCATCCTATGCTGGAATAAAGAGGGATCTGTTCATCCAGGAGAGAGGAGGATGTCTTGATGGGGAGAGGCTGTCCGGAAAAGATGGAGGACGGAGAGAGAGCGTTTACGATGAAGTGAGAGAAGTCCGGCACTACCATGGCGAAGGCGATTAACTGTTCCCTGGATGGGGGCAGCTTCCCCCTCTCATCGGAATTCTTCCAAGGTATTAATGGTTCCTATACTTCCTATGCTGGCACAGAATGTGCAGAGGCCCATAGGCTTCCAGTGTATGGGGGGAAGGCTTAGTTATATCTCTGTGCAGGGGTGATACTGAGACCAGCTAGGCAGAATGCTGTAATTAGCAGCTTCATATGTATCAATATAATGGAAATAATGGCCTTAACCCTGATTAATCGTTGTAGATGCAACTCCTTACCCCTAAGGCTATCTCGGATGTAGCTACTTCCCAAAAGATTAGACTGGGCGGCAGAAGTGTATTTGCTCTGTCCGGTCACACGTGTATCAAATGCTACTATATTTAACTCATTGCCGATGACTACATTACAGTGCAAGCTTGCTCCATGTAAACAGATGAGTCTCATGACGATATTTATCATACAAAGGGGGATATGTATCAAACTTTTGAGAGAGATAAAGTGAAGTTGGCCACAGCAACCAATCAGCTTCTAAGGGTCATTTATCTCGCACGGCCTGTAATATGACAGTTACTGTAGGAGCTGACTGCATAGGCAAACGCAGGGGGGGGTTTCCGTCTGCCTGGAAACCCCCTTCCCCCGCACACACATGACCACAGTAGAAATAACAATGTAATAGAATTTTGCTAGCGCTGCATGTTCTTCTCAGTATCACAAATTAAATAATTAGCACCACCTGTGGATCTTTTCACATGTATCAGTCAGTAATAAATAACCTGTGCACCAACTAGGAGATCTGGAAAACATTCACTGTTAGCGATGTGCTGTTATAGAGCCCAATATGTATATATACAGTATGTCCAGGGCAGTCCTAGGTTCTTCTGCTGCTCCTCCAGGCTCCTGGACTTGCTCCCATACCCTGGAATGGTGCCTACATCTAAACTAAATACGTTCAGCTCAGGCAGGATGGACCTACTGCCGCATCTAATGGCTAATTACTGTGATCACTGGTCCTGTATATGCTGGAATTATTATACACAATACACTATGTATGACACATATAATGGGTTACTGTGATCGCTGGTCCTGTATATGCTGGAATTATTATACACAATACACTATGTATGACACATATAATGGGTTACTGTGATCACTGGTCCTGTATATGCTGGAATTATGACACACAATACACTATGTATGACACATATAATGGTTACTGTGATCACTGGTCCTGTGTATGCTGGAATTATGACACACAATACACTATGTATGACACATATAATGGGTTACTGTGATCACTGGTCCTGTATATGCTGGAATTATGACACACAATACACTATGTATGACACATATAATGGGTTACTGTGATCGCTGGTCCTGTATATGCTGGAATTATGACACACAATACACTATGTATGACACATATAATGGGTTACTGTGATCACTGGTCCTGTATATGCTGGAATTATGACACACAATACACTATGTATGACACATATAATGGGTTACTGTGATCACTGGTCCTGTATATGCTGGAATTATGACACACAATACACTATGTATGACACATATAATGGGTTACTGTGATCGCTGGTCCTGTATATGCTGGAATTATGACACACAATACACTATGTATGACACATATAATGGGTTACTGTGATCGCTGGTCCTGTATATGCTGGAATTATTATACACAATACACTATGTATGACACATATAATGGGTTACTGTGATCACTGGTCCTGTATATGCTGGAATTATTACACACAATACACTATGTATGACACATATAATGGTTACTGTGATCGCTGGTCCTGTATATGCTGGAATTATGACACACAATACACTATGTATGACACATATAATGGGTTACTGTGATCACTGGTCCTGTATATGCTGGAATTATGACACACAATACACTATGTATGACACATATAATGGGTTACTGTGATCGCTGGTCCTGTATATGCTGGAATTATGACACACAACACACTATGTATGACACATATAATGGGTTACTGTGATCGCTGGTCCTGTATATGCTGGAATTATGACACACAATACACTATGTATGACACATATAATGGTTACTGTGATCGCTGGTCCTGTATATGCTGGAATTATGACACACAATACACTATGTATGACACATATAATGGGTTACTGTGATCACTGGTCCTGTATATGCTGGAATTATGACACACAATACACTATGTATGACACATATAATGGGTTACTGTGATCACTGGTCCTGTATATGCTGGAATTATGACACATAATACACTATGTATGACACATATAATGGGTTACTGTGATCGCTGGTCCTGTATATTCTGGATATATGACACACAATACACTATGTATGACACATATAATGGGTTACTGTGATCGCTGGTCCTGTATATGCTGGAATTATGACACACAATACACTATGTATGACACATATAATGGGTTACTGTGATCGCTGGTCCTGTATATGCTGGAATTATGACACACAATACACTATGTATGACACATATAATGGGTTACTGTGATCACTGGTCCTGTATATGCTGGAATTATGACACACAATACACTATGTATGACACATATAATGGTTACTGTGATCACTGGTCCTGTATATGCTGGAATTATTACACACAATACACTATGTATGACACATATAATGGTTACTGTGATTGCTGGTCCTGTATATGCTGGAATTATTACACACAATACACTATGTATGACACATATAATGGTTACTGTGATCACTGGTCCTGTATATGCTGGAATTATGACACACAATACACTATGTATGACACATATAATGGGTTACTGTGATCACTGGTCCTGTATATGCTGGAATTATGACACATAATACACTATGTATGACACATATAATGGGTTACTGTGATCGCTGGTCCTGTATATGCTGGAATTATGACACACAATACACTATGTATGACACATATAATGGGTTACTGTGATCGCTGGTCCTGTATATGCTGGAATTATTATACACAATACACTATGTATGACACATATAATGGGTTACTGTGATCACTGGTCCTGTATATGCTGGAATTATTACACACAATACACTATGTATGACACATATAATGGTTACTGTGATCGCTGGTCCTGTATATGCTGGAATTATGACACACAATACACTATGTATGACACATATAATGGGTTACTGTGATCACTGGTCCTGTATATGCTGGAATTATGACACACAATACACTATGTATGACACATATAATGGGTTACTGTGATCACTGGTCCTGTATATGCTGGAATTATGACACACAATACACTATGTATGACACATATAATGGGTTACTGTGATCACTGGTCCTGTATATGCTGGAATTATGACACACAACACACTATGTATGACACATATAATGGGTTACTGTGATCACTGGTCCTGTATATGCTGGAATTATGACACACAATACACTATGTATGACACATATAATGGGTTACTGTGATCACTGGTCCTGTATATGCTGGAATTATGACACACAACACACTATGTATGACACATATAATGGGTTACTGTGATCGCTGGTCCTGTATATGCTGGAATTATGACACATAATACACTATGTATGACACATATAATGGCTTACTGTGATCACTGGTCCTGTATATGCTGGAATTATGACACACAATACACTATGTATGACACATATAATGGCTTACTGTGATCACTGGTCCTGTATATGCTGGAATTATGACACACAATACACTATGTATGACACATATAATGTGTTACTGTGATCACTGGTCCTGTATATGCTGGAATTATGACACATAATACACTATGTATGATACATATAATGGGTTACTGTGATCGCTGGTCCTGTATATGCTGGAATTATGACACACAATACACTATGTATGACACATATAATGGGTTACTGTGATCACTGGTCCTGTATATGCTGGAATTATGACACACAATACACTATGTATGACACATATAATGGGTTACTGTGATCGCTGGTCCTGTATATGCTGGAATTATGACACACAATACACTATGTATGACACATATAATGGGTTACTGTGATCACTGGTCCTGTATATGCTGGAATTATGACACACAATACACTATGTATGACACATATAATGGGTTACTGTGATCACTGGTCCTGTATATGCTGGAATTATGACACACAATACACTATGTATGACACATATAATGGGTTACTGTGATCACTGGTCCTGTATATGCTGGAATTATGACACACAATACACTATGTATGACACATATAATGGGTTACTGTGATCGCTGGTCCTGTATATGTTGGAATTATGACACACAATACACTATGTATGACACATATAATGGGTTACTGTGATCACTGGTCCTGTATATGCTGGAATTATGACACACAATACACTATGTATGACACATATAATGGGTTACTGTGATTGCTGGTCGTGTATATGCTGGAATTATGACACACAATACACTATGTATGACACATATAATGGGTTACTGTGATTGCTGGTCCTGTGTATGCTGGAATTATGACACACAATACACTATGTATGACACATATAATGGCTTACTGTGATCACTGGTCCTGTATATGCTGGAATTATGACACACAATACACTATGTATGACACATATAATGGGTTACTGTGATCACTGGTCCTGTATATGCTGGAATTATGACACACAACACACTATGTATGACACATATAATGGGTTACTGTGATCACTGGTCCTATATATGCTGGAATTATGACACACAATACACTATGTATGACACATATAATGGGTTACTGTGATCGCTGGTCCTGTATATGCTGGAATTATGACACACAATACACTATGTATGACACATATAATGGGTTACTGTGATCACTGGTCCTGTATATGCTGGGATTATGACACACAATACACTATGTATGACACATATAATGGGTTACTGTGATCACTGGTCCTGTATATGCTGGAATTATGACACACAATACACTATGTATGACACATATAATGGGTTACTGTGATCACTGGTCCTGTATATGCTGGAATTATGACACACAACACACTATGTATGACACATATAATGGGTTACTGTGATCACTGGTCCTATATATGCTGGAATTATGACACACAATACACTATGTATGACACATATAATGGGTTACTGTGATCGCTGGTCCTGTATATGCTGGAATTATGACACACAATACACTATGTATGACACATATAATGGGTTACTGTGATCACTGGTCCTGTATATGCTGGAATTATGACACACAATACACTATGTATGACACATATAATGGGTTACTGTGATCACTGGTCCTGTATATGCTGGAATTATGACACACAATACACTATGTATGACACATATAATGGGTTACTGTGATCACTGGTCCTGTATATGCTGGAATTATGACACACAATACACTATGTATGACACATATAATGGGTTACTGTGATCACTGGTCCTGTATATGCTGGAATTATGACACACAACACACTATGTATGACACATATAATGGGTTACTGTGATCACTGGTCCTGTATATGCTGGAATTATGACACACAATACACTATGTATGACACATATAATGGGTTACTGTGATCACTGGTCCTGTATATGCTGGAATTATGACACACAACACACTATGTATGACACATATAATGGGTTACTGTGATCGCTGGTCCTGTATATGCTGGAATTATGACACATAATACACTATGTATGACACATATAATGGCTTACTGTGATCACTGGTCCTGTATATGCTGGAATTATGACACACAATACACTATGTATGACACATATAATGGCTTACTGTGATCACTGGTCCTGTATATGCTGGAATTATGACACACAATACACTATGTATGACACATATAATGTGTTACTGTGATCACTGGTCCTGTATATGCTGGAATTATGACACATAATACACTATGTATGATACATATAATGGGTTACTGTGATCGCTGGTCCTGTATATGCTGGAATTATGACACACAATACACTATGTATGACACATATAATGGGTTACTGTGATCACTGGTCCTGTATATGCTGGAATTATGACACACAATACACTATGTATGACACATATAATGGGTTACTGTGATCGCTGGTCCTGTATATGCTGGAATTATGACACACAATACACTATGTATGACACATATAATGGGTTACTGTGATCACTGGTCCTGTATATGCTGGAATTATGACACACAATACACTATGTATGACACATATAATGGGTTACTGTGATCACTGGTCCTGTATATGCTGGAATTATGACACACAATACACTATGTATGACACATATAATGGGTTACTGTGATCACTGGTCCTGTATATGCTGGAATTATGACACACAATACACTATGTATGACACATATAATGGGTTACTGTGATCGCTGGTCCTGTATATGTTGGAATTATGACACACAATACACTATGTATGACACATATAATGGGTTACTGTGATCACTGGTCCTGTATATGCTGGAATTATGACACACAATACACTATGTATGACACATATAATGGGTTACTGTGATTGCTGGTCGTGTATATGCTGGAATTATGACACACAATACACTATGTATGACACATATAATGGGTTACTGTGATTGCTGGTCCTGTGTATGCTGGAATTATGACACACAATACACTATGTATGACACATATAATGGGTTACTGTGATCACTGGTCGTGTATATGCTGGAATTATGACACACAATACACTATGTATGACACATATAATGGGTTACTGTGATCACTGGTCCTGTATATGCTGGAATTATGACACACAATACACTATGTATGACGCATATAATGGGTTACTGTGATCACTGGTCCTGTATATGCTGGAATTATGACACACAATACACTATGTATGACGCATATAATGGGTTACTGTGATCACTGGTCCTGTATATGCTGGAATTATGACACACAATACACTATGTATGACACATATAATGGGTTACTGTGATTGCTGGTCGTGTATATGCTGGAATTATGACACACAATACACTATGTATGACACATATAATGGGTTACTGTGATCACTGGTCCTGTATATGCTGGAATTATGACACACAATACACTATGTATGACGCATATAATGGGTTACTGTGATCACTGGTCCTGTATATGCTGGAATTATGACACACAATACACTATGTATGACACATATAATGGGTTACTGTGATTGCTGGTCGTGTATATGCTGGAATTATGACACACAATACACTATGTATGACACATATAATGGGTTACTGTGATCACTGGTCCTGTATATGCTGGAATTAATACACACAATACACTATGTATGACACATATAATGGGTTACTGTGATCACTGATCCTGTATATGCTGGAATTATGACACACAATACACTATGTATGACACATATAATGGGTTACTGTGATCTCTGGTCCTGTATATGCCGGAATTATGATACACAATACACTATGTATGACACATATTAAAGCTGGATAAGTACTAATTCTACCCTCATCATGGACTGCCCACACTCAATCTGAAAACAAGCATTTGGAAACCCCCCTCTATAAATCCTGCGTTTGCCACTGGACTGGGTGTTATGGGCAACTTCCCAACTTAATTTCTCTCAAAGGCTTGATACATTTCCCCCATGGTATATTTTATATCACACAGTTCAGCCGCACTAGGAATTATCACTGATAATAAAATCAACCTTTCAGGTATACCCATTGGGGAGGGGGGTAATATTCTGCAATTTTTCAAAACTTTAGCAACTCCAGGGAATTTTGTTGGGTTTCAAATCTTGATGTGACGAAAGTCGATGTCCCGATTTTTTTTATGTGAAACATACAAGTAGCCAAGTGTAATAGCCAGCAAGTTCAGCGCTGACAGCATTAGGTTTTGGGTGTGGGGTTAATAATATGTTGTAAAAATTGAATTAATATACTTTTTTACTGGCGCACTACAGATCCCAGGCTGCCTTGTCATGCCCAATTTAATGCTGGTAGTTGGAGAACCATAAGTGCCAGCCTGCCCTGGCCACTGACAACTGTAAAGAAAAAAAAAATAAAGAAAATAAAATAAAATATATATATATATATATATATATATATATAAAGGCAGTATATAAACACACACAGCAAACCGAAAAATACTTTAATAAGTAAAAAGAGCCCAAGTTCACCATTTTCTTTCTTACAAATCCCTTGGGAAAGGTCCTCTGTGGCCCAGCTAGTCATCCCACGTTACCATGTTTAGCATTGTGCTACTATTCCCATAGGGCCATAGCGAGCCCAACACTAATGACAGGTCACTAGAGGACACTGCCATTGAGATGAATAGGAGCACTCTGATTGGTCAGAGAACAGCAACTTCCATACGCTGCATCTATGTGTAAATAAATATAAATGCACTGTATATTGTACGTATGTTATTCATCCTACCTGACTGGCAGATAAAACGTCACTCTTATGCCGGGTACACACTAGATGATATGTCACCTGCAGGGGCACCGAGAGAGGGGGGGGAGCGGGTACTACTTACCCGGGCCCGGGCTTGCTAGATCGACCCGGCACCGCTCTCCCCCTCCCTCCTCCCACCCACACAGCAGCCACAGCAGACTCCTATGCCTGTGGGGGAGAGCGATCACACTGATTGCGCCCCCTCTGGCTTTGCGCCCACAGTGCCCCTCTACCCAGCGAACACAGTGCCGTGCAAAAGTGTTTTGTTTTTTTTCTTTAGCTCAAGGTGGCGTGACCACGCCTTCCGCCATTAGGCCACGCCCCCTTCACCTGGGCGTGGCCGGGCTCTCTACGCCCCTGGTCACCTGATCCAGCCGATCGGGCCGACATATCGGCACTTCGTCTAGTGTGTACCCACTATGCGCAACCCCGCTGGCCAACATTGGGGTCATTCCGTCGACCCAGCAGCTGACGCTGGCGAGTTCAATGGTGCAGGTGAACGACATATCGGGTGGTCGGTCACCGGATCGTGCAGTGTGGACCGCCCACCCGAAATATCGTTCATCGGCATCGGGCAGTTGGATAATGTGTACCCAGCTTTATTCCTTAGCCTATATTCATCTGAAAACTTTAATCTATAACATAAAATACAATAATGGGGGAGATGTACTAAAGCCTTGGAAAGAGATAAAGTGGAGATAAAGTACCAACCAATCAGCTCCTAACTGTCATTTTTCAAATGCAGCCTGTAAAGTGACAGGAGCTGATTGGTTGGCACTTTGGACCTTATTCAGAGCCGGTCGCACAGAGCGTGCGGTCGGTCTGAATGAGGGGAGGACCTCTTGAATTTTAAAGAGGTCCTCCTTTGCGGTGGTAAAGCTTAACACCCACAGCCTTACGACTGCCTAAGGTGATGGTCGCGATGGTCAAGACCATCGCGACCATCGGGGCTTACGACGAGACCCTAGGGTAGGGTCTCCCTTGTCGTAAGCCCCGGAGAGCTTTCGGCTCTGTCTGAGCCGGAAGCTCTCCACTGACATCACTAGTGATGTCAGTGGGGCCGCCCCCAAACAGTAGGCATTCCCATGGGAACGCCCTCGTTTGGGCTGCCACCCCCCCCGGCCCGCCTTCCAAAAGGGGCGAGCTGTCAATCAACATCGACAGCTCGCCCCCTTTGGATCGAGACCAGCTACGACCGGCGCTGTCGGTCGTAGCGGGGGCACGCATGCGCACGACGGCGCCGGCACCGTCGTGCGCATGCTCTGTGGGGGGCCATCGACCCGGTCCGAGCGCACCGGCGCTAATGACCCCCTTTATCTCCGTCCACTTTATCACTCTCCAAGGCTTAGTACATAGGCCCCAATGAATGATCTACAAATAAAATAGACTCTAGATCTGTATGAGAAACTGGTGATCGAAAGTCTGACAATGAGACGGGTGGCAGCGTGATGACGGTGAAGCATCACGTTTAAAGTTGTAAAGCCGACACAGCTACACTGCCGCAGATCGCACTAGTCACATGTCGGCATGCCTGGGTCGACATCACGCTGCCCCCCCCTCTTCCGATTGTTGACCTTTTGCTCGTCTATAGTCTGACTACATTCCCTGCGTGGAAAACCAATGAGTTTAGCAGTCACTCTAATATCATTTAAATATTGCAAATGCGATTTCCAAATTTCAATGTATTAGTCCAGGCCAGCAGCTTTCCTCGCCATCACAGGCCACCATACAGAGCTGAGAGAGTGACGTACCTCTGCTCGCTGCACGTCACCTCACAGCTCCGCAATGGGGGACATAAGGGCCTGCTGCAGCGGGAATACATACAAATTGAAATCCCGACAGCGGCAGGCCGACACGGCTGAAAATCACGTTCGTCCCCAGGTAAGTATCAACTAAACTAACCCCCCCTAACCCTCCTTAGGGGTGCCTAACCCTAATCCCCCCTTTAAGTGCCTAAACCTAACCCCCCCTTCCCTGCCGCCTATACCTAAGTCCCCCAGGGGGGTGCCTAACCCTAAGTCCCCCCCGGGGGTGCCTAACCCTCCCTCCCCCTAGCCTAACCCTAACCTCCCGAGGGGATGCCTAACCCTAAGTCCCCCCCGGGAGCCCTAAACCTAACCCTCTCCCCCCCATGGCTGTCCGCCAGTATCACTTCGATCGGGATGCCGGGCGTCGGTAAAATGACAGGCGTCTCGAATTAGACGCCTGTCATTTAACCCTCACCGGGATAAAACAGTCGGGAAGCCGGCTGTCGGGCTTACGTCCACTGGCTTCCCGATTGCATACCCTGCAGCAAAGCCCCTATTTGGCCATTTTGGCACCACTTGGTGACACGGCAGCACTCATCAAATGAAGAGATGTGTCCGCGTTGCACACAGACTTCTAAAACTGCACAGAAGAGATAACCATCTGGCGTGCTGCAACAGCAGGCGGCTGGACATCATCGTCAGCACGACGGGCCTATCTCTATGTGGAGGCCTGGGCCTACTACAGTCTCATCAGCCCCACCTGGCCCTGTGCAGCAATATCGGAGTTGATTGGGTGTGAGCTAAGGAACATCGGCCTAGTAGTAGGGGTGGAAATCAAATGGTTCACAGTACTTTACATCGATGGCAAGAGACCATAGCCAGAAAACCACTGATGGTTTGAACCATCCATGGGCATCACTACTGTGGGTGAGATGAAAGCGGTTGGTCAAGTATGGAAAGGGGTGGGACTAAGCAGTGCGACAATTGTTAGGGCTAAGCGCCATGAGCCAAAAAAACAAGCCCATTGCCACATCTCTGCCATTGATGGCGGAGAAACATTGGACCTCCGCCATGGCTAGGGAAAATCCATCGACCATTGATGACTGCTAACCATCCCTACCTGGTTCTGCCAGTTACTGTGATGTTAGCGCCGCGCACACTGACATGATTTGAGTAGCATCTGAGCTAGTGAGAGGTCAGGAGTGTTCCGAGGGGTGACATATCTGGAATTAGTGTGACCTTGTTCTTCTCTATATTATTTGCCGCTCTTGGTTTGTGTATATTTCTGTTTTTAGTGATAAAAAAGGACCTGTGGATATTCCTCATCCCCGCGCTGGCGGCTTTGGTACAACTGGCTTTGTTCCTGGAGGAGATGGGATTTTTCCTGCGCAATATTCGGAGCTCACGGAGAACTGCCATCTACCTCTGGATCTTGGGGGTATACCCGGTAAGAATAAAGCCACCACGGTGACCTCCGGCAGTAAAGAGATTAAGGGGCCTGATTCTAAGGCGCAGATGGTCATGTAAATTAGCGATTACTTGCTACTGCGCATACGTGAAAATTCCTAAAAACTCGTACAGCGCATGCGTTTCATGGTGTCTACGTATAGAGTCGCAGTGCCAGTTGAGACGCACGGTGTCCGAAGACGCACCAAGCGGTATTGCAGCGTCTATAGAAGCAGAACGTGGGCGTGTAAGTCCTCGTACGGTCAGACGCACGCTTGCACACCAGGGGAAGAGCTTGCACTAGCAGTGGCATAAAGTCGCAGATACAACTACTGCAAAAGGCGCTAAAAGCGATCGCAGCAGCAGGCGGCTCAGAACCAGGCACTAACGGTTGCTGTTCAGGACTCACGTAGGAAGAAATGACTGTGTTGGCCTTGGGATTGCGGGCAGCGCATTAGTACGGGAAAGGTAAGAGGACATTTTGTGCGATGAACCAATATTACATGGCGCTGATCTCCGGTGGCCGAGGGGTAAAGTGGACTGAAAATGTTTACATGATGCTGGACTCTGGCAGGTGAGGGGTTAAATGACGTTTCGTTCTTGCCGTCTCTCGCCCCCCAGGTATTCTGCATCTCCGCCATCATCGGACTGTATATCCCTCGCTCCTCCACAATTTGTAACTTCGTGGCTTCCATGTAAGTGATCAGTATGGTCTAATATATGAGAATTACTGCGCTATATCAGTTACCAGCGTGATATCATATTACAGTCACCTGCGTGTAACCCCACTGACTCCCCCATCCAACTAATTTACTGTTATTAGCTGTCTTAGGCCCTGTATGTACCAGGGAGACCCTTAAAGGACATGGGGTCTATGTACTAAGCATTGAAGAGAGAGTGGATAGAGATAAAGTACCAACCAATCAGCTCCTGTCAGTTTACAGGCTGTGGGGTCTATGTACTAAGCCTTGGGGAGAGAGAAAGTGGAGAAAGATAAAGGGTCTGATTCAGACCCGCTCGCGAGCGCATAGAGCTCGCAAGCGGGTCGATGGTCAGCCAGTGCGCACCCGCGAGTCCCGGACCGAGTGAGAACTTCACTCGCTCCGGGGCTCGCTACAAGACGGGGCGGCTGTCGATGTTGATCGACAGCTCGCCCCGTTTTGTAGGCGGGGAGGGGGGGTGGCTGCACAAACTGAGGCGTTCCCGAAGGAACGCCTGCCGTGTGTGGGCGGCCCTACTGACATCATTCATGATGTCAGTAGTGAGCTTCTGGCTCTGTTAGAGCAGGAAGTTCACTCGGGCTTGCGGGAACAGAGACCCTACCACAAGGGTCTCGTCACAAGCCCGATGGTCGCGATAGTCACGACCATCGCCAGGTCGCTCGAAAAGCTGTGGGTGGTAATCATTCATCATTTTAACTCAGAAATTGAAACTTTTTTCAACGATTGAACGATAAACGATATCGTTAAAAAAATCGTTGTGTGTATGCACCTTATCTGTCGTATTTCAAACACAGCCTGTAACATGACAATTAGGAGCTGATTGGTTGGTAGTTTGTTAATGTTTCTAAAATTGTAAAGAATCCTAACACGGCAATTTGTACCAGTGGAAACAAAGACAATTGTTATTTTGTTTGTCTCCTACATCTCTCTTTAAAGACTCTTCTTTTCGGGCACAGTTGCCCCATGGGATTTTTGGGGGCCACAAATATGATCTTCTCTCTGTCTGCAGATATCACTCCATAACGCTGTGGAAGTTCCTAGACCTCATAACAGATTTTTTCGGGGGCAAAGCCAAGATGTTAAAAGAACTGGGGGGTCAGACTGTCCCCCCCAACCCGCCGCCATGCTGCTGCTGCTGCTGTTTTCCTAACATCACAGTGAACAGGTGAGTCTCGTTATTCCCTACCCTGCTCCCTACACTTGGACTGACTGAGGACAACTCTTATCGGACACTATAGTCCCTGAGATGCTTTCGAATGACCAAGGGGCCGCAAGTACAATGAGATCACAGGATCATTGAGATTTACAGGTTTGGTTTAAAAGATAGACTGGAAGTAGATGTTAGACAGTCATTAGGTCGACATGGAAGAAGGTCATCGGAGTCATAAAAAATAGACAAAAAAATGGTCAACACAAAAATGATCTACACTTTATATTTTTTTTCTAACCCTAATCTTCACCCTAACCCCTCTCCTGGTGCCTAACCCTAAAAAAAAAAAAGTGTTGACCATATTTGTGTTGACTTGTACCTCTCGTCCTTCATCTATGTCAACCTGTTGCCTAACATCTATCTATAGTCTGGAACCCGAGATTGACGTACGGCTGCAGGGACTCCTCATCTGGGATCCAACCAAATGCGGGATTCTCTCAGAATCTGCTAAATACTGAATGCTAATTTGCAAGTCTCCTGTGCTGGAAATGGCTGGATTTAAATTTGTCAGGTCAAATGCAAAGGATTTTGTGGTACCGAATCTCGGTCTGTATGACAAACGTAATCTTGGATTGCTATGGCAGGTGGTTTCTCTGTCCGTGTACGGCCCTCCTATGTGACCGGCTGAGCATCCGTTTATGCAAACACTTTCACCGACACGCCCTCTCTGTGGTGTGCGCCAAGCCACCTCCCTGTCACAGCTCAGGAACGCCCACTTCATTCTTAATATACTGCTCTGTGCGCGCTGTTGAAATATCAACAGCAACTCTGCGCCTGATTCAGAGATGGAGGCAGCAGCGATTACTAACGGAATCGGTGGTTCAAATCCCGACGCAAGAAGCCCGACAGGGGTTTTTGGTAAGTACTACTAACCCTGCTCCCCCCCTAACCCTCCCTTAGGGGTGCCTAACCCTAACCTCCCCCCCTAGTGCCTAACCCTAACCCTCCCCCCCTGCAGCTGCCTGCGCCCGGCTTATCTTCGTTCGGTATGCCAGGCGTCAGGGTCCCGGCGTAGGTCTAATGACAGGCGTCGGGATTTCGACGTCCGTCATTAGTACCCTGCCGGGATTTGACAGTCGGGAAGCCAGCGGTCGCCATTTAGACAGTCAGTTTCCTGACTGCATCCCTTACTAACATATGCTAATGCTGCCGGAGGCGTCTGAGGAGAAAAGACGCCTCCTGAAGGCCATTGCAGATCCGGAGCGATGCGTCCTATGACGGATCATCTGCCACACCATTGGCTACTCAAATTGGCCCTTGCAGCTCTGTAGCTGAGGCCAGGAAGTCTAAGTTGGAAGACACAAACCGTGGTTTGGCACTCCCAGGAAACGTGGGCAACACGCCTCCGTTTACCGGAATGGAGATCGGCACCGCTCCACCTGGCCGTAGCCTTTTAATCAGGCTGCGGCTCGGGGCACTGTGTACAGAACTGTGCGGAATGGGTTTGCGTAAGGGCAGGCGTCCCACCATCGGAGATGTACAGAAACCATCAGGATTGCGTCCTTCTCTGAATGAGGCCCTCCGTATAGAGCATATATAGAAGGGGAGCAGATTTGCCAGCGGCCCCCTCCTATATGATTACATTATCTTTAGAACGGTAAACGCCGCGGTTTCTGGCCAACTATCTCTAAAACCATCCGATTTGCCTGAAATAATTGCAGCATTGTTTGGCACCTTAAGGGGTTAAATAGATTTATATTATTTGACCACTTTGTGACATAGAGGCAATAAAGGTCTCTTGGATTAGCAGACATTATACTGCAGTAGTAGTAGAATAGCAGGTTAGTAGATTTAGGTGTATATTTATTTCCCATCTGCTCTTCTGTGTCTCAGGAGTAATTTGCGGTGGATGAACATCGCTGTGTACCAGCTATCGGTTGTCCGGACACTATTGTTTTTTATGGGCCTAATACTGTGGACAGATGAGAAGTATGAATATGGAGATGTGAGTAATAGACACAGTGGACTCTTGATTAACTGTAGTGGAACAGTGCCCCAACTGGCCACGTTATATCAGAACAGTGCCCCAACTAGCCACGTTATATCAGAACAGTGCCCCAACTGGCCACGTTATATCAGAACAGTGCCCCAACTAGCCACGTTATATCAGAACAGTGCCCCAACTAGCCACGTTATATCAGAACAGTGCCCCAATTAGCCACGTTATATCAGAACAGTGCCCCAACTGGCCACGTTATATCAGAACAGTGCCCCAACTAGCCACGTTATATCAGAACAGTGCCCCAACTAGCCACGTTATATCAGAACAGTGCCCCAACTGGCCACGTTATATCAGAACAGTGCCCCAACTAGCCACGTTATATCAGAACAGTGCCCCAACTGGCCACGTTATATCAGAACAGTGCCCCAACTGGCCACGTTATATCAGAACAGTGCCTCAACTGGCCACGTTATAGCAGAACAGTGCTTCAACTGGCCACGTTATATCAGAACAGTGCCCCAACTGGTCATATTATATCAGAACAGTTCCTCAACTGGACACATTACTAACAAACAGTGGGCCTGATTCAGGTTGAATCGCAAGTGCGATTGCCGCTGCGTATACGCACGTAATCTCACTGCGAAGATATGCTAATCCTCTGCGATCGCTATGCCGTCGCAGCACAACATAGGGACGCCCACCTTACCATACACACATCCGTAATACTTAGCAAGACTGAGAAACCATCGGTAACATGGAGTACCAACGTAGCCTCAAGCACACTTGCACAAGGTCAGACCTTACTCAGAAATTGCTAACCATCCGGTACGCAATGGCTTCGCAGTAGCTAATTTATGCACGCCCCTGGCACACCTGCTTTTTTCCGACCACAACCCCCCCCGTCACCACCCCCAAACGGTATTTCCTGTCAATCACTATGCGTTGAGTCTGCGTCGTCACTGCGATCACAGTAAGGCATTTGTGCATGTACACCATGATGCATATGCATGCGCAGTACGCTACAATCACCCATCTGCATACGCTGTTGCAGTTGCGATCCAACCTGAATCAGGCCCAGTGTCCTAACTGGCCACATTACTAACAGAACAGTGCCCGAACTGGCCACATTACTAACAGAACAGAGCCCGAACTGGCCACATTACTAACAGAACAGTGCCCCAACTGGCCACGTTACTAACAGAACAGTGCCCCAACTGGCCACATTACTAACAGAACAGTGCCCCAACTGGCCACATTACTAACAGAACAGTGCCCCAACTGGTCACATTACTAACAGAACAGTGCCCCAACTGGCCACATTACTAACAGAACAGTGCCCCAACTGGCCACATTACTAACAGAACAGTGCCCCAACTGGTCACATTACTAACAGAACAGTACCCCAACTGGCCACGTTACCACCAGAACAGTGCCCCAACTGGCCACAATACTAACAGAACAGTGCCCCAACTGGCCACAATACTAACAGAACAGTGCCCTAATGATCCTGTGTATAGCGGTGCTTGTTCTGAATCATAACAGACACAATTGTATTTAATCTCGCTAAGAACACACTCTCCTTTACTAATTTGGGTTAATTTATTACAGTTTTCAACACTGCGCATGCTACGGAAACCCCAGCATGTGCCACTATGTGCGACGCAGACATTTGCAAAACTCAGTAGAGACTGAAGGGGGCTCACCTGGGTGGTGGCGGGGAGCCCACTTTACCATACGCACATCCGTAATACTTAGCAGAATAGCGAAACCATCGGTGCCATGGCACTGGTCGTACTACCTTAGTTACGGTCCTGCACACAGTATCTTAGGCGTTAGTTCAAAACATTTTGTAGTGAGTTGTAAGTACAGTCACACAGGGGTGGCCATGATGTAGGATGAGCAAGATCTTCTAAGGAGGCAGGGGAAGGGGTGCATCCATTTTTAGTAATAGTAATGGCTCCCAAGAGTTTGACGCCAGCCGTAATTTTTTGGGTGCATCGGCCTCCCGGCTCCAGCCCTGGTCTTGCATCCCGCATAGCAAAACCAGCTTCTTCTTTTTTTTCTCTCCAGGTGGATTACACCAACCCCAATACCTACATCAACATCATCATCTTCCTGTCCACCTTCCTGTCATTCTACGGCTACCTCCTGTTCTACAAGGCCACCAAGGTCGCCCTGGAGGGCTACAGCCCACGTTCCAAATTCATCTGCATCACGCTGGTGCTGGTCCTGGCGGGGGTACAGAACGGAATCCTGGAGACTATGGCCGCCCTGGGAGCGATACCATGCGTGCCCCCCTTCACGGTGGAGACACGCTCTCAGAGTAAGTGGAAAGGTGGAGTAGACGGATTGTGGAAGCAGGCAGGAACCTAGGAATGCTGTAAGTTGATACGATGGAACTTCCGTGGCTATAAAACATATATTTCTCTCCTTTGGCGTTTTCCACAATTCATGTGGACTAGCAAAGTCCAAATATTTAAGAATTCGGATCACTGGTTTTGCCTGTGACTATTTCAAACTCAATATTGATACAGGGACTGAGTATCTTAAAAACAGGTCCCACTCATGAAAAAAGACACCCCTTCATGGTGACAAGGAAAATTAATCTGGTCATTCAGCTCAAACACTTGTATCCACTACAACATTCACCAATTTACTTGGCCAATTAGGTCTTTCACCACCAAAAGGCAAATATCATCATGGCTGTGGGAGAACATTCGTACTTGGGGCCTGATTCAGACCCGGTCGCAAGCGCTGAGCGCTCGCAACCGGGTCGATGGTGGCCCAGAGTGCATGCGCGAGACCCGGATAGCGACGGGCAATCCATCGCTCTGGGTCTCGCACCAAAGGGGGCGTGCTGTCGATGTTTTAGTGACAGCATGCCCCCTTTGGTGGGCGGGCCGGGGGGCGTGGCTGCCCAGAAGGAGGCGTTCCCATGAGAACGCCTACCGTTTGGGGGCGGTCCCACTGACATCACAAGTGATGTCAGTGGGAGAGCTTTCGGCTCTGTTTAAGACGAAGGCTATCTGGGGCTTGCGGCAACGAGACCCTACCACAAGGGTCTCGTTGCAAGCCCGATGGTCGCGATGGTCTTGACCATCGCGACAAACATCATGGCCGCTCGCATTAGCTGTGGGTGGCAACCCACAGCAATGCGAGCGGCCAGGAGGCCGCTCCATAAAAAAAGAAAAATGCCTTGATTCTATGTAATCTGAATCTCATAGAGGGCTTAGCCCTTCCTAACTTTAATTTGTAATGTTGTACTTCTCAATTTACTCATTTAATTAAAACTCTGGCTGCGTCCCTGGGGGTCAAACTCAGGCACTTCTTGGGCGAGCATATGGATCCTTTCCCTGGGGCCCTTCTTACACATCACAGATCACATGGAGTCGCTCCAATCATAAGACAAGCTTCTAGAATCTGGCTGGTTGCTCACAAAATTTCAGAGTCCATTGGTATTGATCTCCTTGGGAGGTAACTCGGATGAAGAGTGGAGTTTTATACATAGCATCACGTAGGATACTTTTTGCCTGAGGGACCAACAAGCCTCTATTTACATTTCTCACAGGGTCTACCTTCCCCCTGCCGGGATGTTAAGGTGAATACACACAAGACGATCGTCAACGACAATGATATCGTGGGCGATCGTCAACGATAATGATACCGTTGAACGACCAACCCACCAACAATGGCCAACCACCCACGATCAATGCTCTCGGGTCCCTATAGTAACCTGATTGATATTGACCAGTTTGGCCTGTATTCAAGGGCGATGGACGATATTGACCGAAGGATAAATTTACTAAAGTGCACATTTTTAGAAGTGGAGATGTTGCCTATAGCAACCAATCAGATTGTAGCTATTATCTTCTAGAAGAAGCTAGATAAATGTTAAGTAGAATCTGATTGGCTGCTATGGGCAACATCTCCATTTCTAAAAGCCCACAGGTTAGTAAATATACCCCCTAGTGTTTCTGACTGCCCTAAACGTGGATCCCCAACAGGGAACATTTTGTCATGTTATGGGGCTGTCCGGTGGTGCACATTTTGGTTAGATGTTGCCAATATATTTATTTGAAGTGCCCCCTGCTTTGATCCCCAGGACATTTTTCTTTGGAACTGCATTGGGAGAGAGCCATAATATACTCTAATTTGAATATATTTTTAAATGAACTTCACTGGCTGGGGTTGTACTTGTTAGTGTTGGAAGTTGCACGATGCCCTTATAACGGTACAGGTTGAGTCTCCCATATCCAAAATACTTGGGACCAGGGATATTTTGGATAACGGAATATTCCGTATTTTGGAATAATTGCATACCATAATGAAATATCTTGGGAATAGGACCCAAATATACACGCAGAATGCATTTATGTGTTATATACACCTTATACACACAGCCTGCAGGTAATTTTACACAAAATAATCAATAATTTTTTGGCTCAAACAATGTTTGTGTACAGAAATGAAATTCATTTATGTTTCATATACACCTTATACACAAAGCCTGAAGGTAATTTTATACAATATTTCTAATAATTTGTGCCTTAGACAAAGTTTTTGTACATTGAACCATCAAAAATCAAGATTTCATTATCTCAGCCATCCCAAAAAAATTCCGTATTTTGGAATATTTGGCTATGGGAGACTCAACCTGTAGTTGTATTGCCCATCAACTATACCATGAAAGCTTAATCCCCACAAAACGGAGTTTCCTTTTAAACTGTTTTTATAAAAACGTTACAATAACGATACTTTATTTTAAATAGGAATTTAAAAAATAAATTGCCTTAATAAAACAAAAAAAACAAAGTTTTCCCTATCAGATCCATATTTTTTTTATTCATTGCAGGAAGGGGGTAATTGTGGGTTGGTAGACTACATCATTTTATTTCTTTTTTCCTAAATTGCTGTACTCCCTCGTTCACCATCTATCCTGCCGGAGATCAATATCGCAAACTGGGCAAAATCCCAGAAGCGCAAAGCCAGAAAGTTGTTTTTTTTTTTTTTTTACTATTAATAAAGACCAAAAACAACATTTAGTTTTTTTTTTTTACATTAGGGTATATTTACTAGTGTGGATTTATAGAAGTGGAGATGTTGTCCATAGCAACCAATAAGATTCTACTTACCATTTACCTAGCACCTTCCAGAAAATAATAGCTAGAATGTGAATGGTTGCTATGGGCAACATCTCCACTTCTATAAACCTGCACTTTAGTAAATATATCCCCTAGCGTTCAAAATTTCTGAATAACCGATTTTATTTTGTGATGTAAGAAGCTTGACATTTTTTTTAAACATTTTTAATTGTATGTGCTGCCATGTTGGAATCACGTACTGGCGGGAGGAGGGCGAAAGGCAATGTAATGGGGCGATAAGGACATGTTTATATCTGCTGGCATAGGGGGGAAGACTCAATGACACGAACACTGCTTGTGCCGCCATAGGCCGCACGCAGATCAGCGAGATCCATATCCCGCGAAGCTGCCAGAAGCTTGCAGCTAATCAAATTTACCCTACAGTCCGATTGAGAGCATAGTGGGCTTAAGGTGCCGATCCACTAGACGATTAAGTTGAGCGATTGATCGATAACTATATCGTTATTATTTAACAGTTTCTTATGTAGCGCAACATATTCCGTTGCGCTTTACAATTGTAAACATTAATAGAACAAAACTGGGTAACAACAGACAGATATATAGGTAGGAAGGCCCTGCTCACAAGCTTACAATCGTTATTCTTCAATCGTTCATAAATCGCTTGCAAAAATGTCTAAAACGACCAGCGATGCGCGCTACCGCTTGTCGTTTAGACATCTATTATCAGGCAAACATGATAGACAACCTGACGATAACGTCAGGAGATGATTGATGGGCCTACACTGAATGACTGCTCGTTCAGTGTAGGCTCATCACAGACCTACAAATGATGACTGCACAATTACAATGTCATAATCGCGCAGTCGTTTTCATGTCTTCTGGTGGATGGGCACCTTTAGATTGTGGTATACGGAAACTAAATAGCATCATTATGGGGGCTATATAATAGCACTATGGGGGCTTATGGTGGCATCATAGATTTATATAAAATCATACACCAGGCAATGGGTGGGTCACATGTAGGAGTTGTACAGATGTCCCTAATATATCATACCAACCTTCCACATAGCAGTGACCAGCATATATCATACCAACCTTCCACATAGCAGTGACCAGCATATATCATACCAACTTTCCTCAGAGCAGTGACCAGAAATATATCATACCAACCTTCCACATAGCAGTGACCAGCATATATCATACCAACCTTCCACATAGCAGTGACCAGCATATCATACCAACCTTCCACATAGCAGTGACCAGCATATATCATACCAACCTTCCACATAGCAGTGACCAGCATATATCATACCAACCTTCCTCAGAGCAGTGACCAGCATATATCATACCAACCTTCCTCATAGCAGTGACCAGAAATATATCATACCAACCTTCCTCAGAGCAGTGACCAGAAATATATCATACCAACCTTCCACATAGCAGTGACCAGCATATATCATACCAACCTTCCTCAGAGCAGTGACCACAATATATCATACCAACCTTCCTCAGAGCAGTGACCAGAAATATATCATACCAACCTTCCTCAGAGCAGTGACCAGCATATATCACTACTTCCAGTTCTCTCTCCAAATTTTAATCACAGGAGCCCCCTCTCCCTTTATGCTAGATGTCTCCTCTCTCTGATCACTGGAAGCCACTAGTCTTACTCTATGGGGAGAATGTTCGCTATGATATTGGAATACAATCATTACTATTCATTATATTTATGACAGTATGACATGGAGCTGTATAGGTCACTAACGGACAATATCTATCTCTCTGAATCCCTGCAGCTATCTACAACTATTCCATCACCCTGGAGATGTTCTTCATCAGCCTGTTTGCCCGCTACTGCTTCCGGAGGGTGGAACCCTGCCCAGACAGAGACTCTCTGGCCCAGGAGGAAACACAAAACAAATCCTGCCAGACGACCCTGACGGATCTGTACAGCCTGTCGTCGGAGGACGGGGTAGGCACCAATGCTGGTTACATGAGTGATGGAGACGAGACCCTCTGCCACATCGAGCATGCGCCACTCGACAAGTACGACTTCCTGCAGGCCAATGGCTCAGTCCTGCCCCGCCGCAGCGCTGCCAGGAACGTGGCCCTAGAAATGGGGAACATGAGCTACACTCCAGCACATGAAGCGAACGATGTGGTAACATCGCCCACTGCTGGCAAAGGTGGACTACAAGTACAGGCACAGATAAATTATATCGGCATCAATGAAGCTACGGTAGTCTGACAGCAGGGAAATGAGTTCCCCACTAATAGGACTTCCTATCTGATTGTGGGCATGCTGAGACTTGTAGTTCCACAAGTCGCCCATCGTGCTCTACACTACGATACGTTTACTACGTTCTACATCACTAACCACGTTCCCGGGCATTAAAGGCGTTTCCCGCCTCCAGATCACATGACGTCATCAGCTTGCGCAGGACTGTAACTTTAACTACGCGCACTGCCTAATCTTCTGCCATCGTGCTGAGTTTTTCAGCAGTACATGTGTGTCATCAGAGGAAGCGGTTTACTTTCCTTGCCCATAGCTAATAATACGGTCTGGATACAATTATACCGAAAGCAGAGCGTATCTAGGTTCATAAAACGATCGACAATTCTGACGGATAATATAAATGAACGGCTGACATCTGAAGAGAGACACAAGGGAGAAAGATGTTCATTTTGTAAAGAAGGCAGAGACACACGAGAGCAGCAAAGTCGTCTGAAGGTGGAGGAAGCGTGACGTTGTACAGTGAGCGCACAGAGGACCTCATTCAGAGCCGCTCGCAAAAATTGAGCGCTCGCTCTGAATGAGGGCGGCTGCTTTTCTTTTGAAAGGCGGCCTCCTGGCCGCACGCTAAGCTGTGGGTGACCACCCACAGCTTTAGCGAGTGACTAGGTGATGGTCGCGATGGTCGAGACCATCGCGGCTTGCGACAAGACCCTTGCGGTAGGGTCTCGTCTACCGCAAGCCCCAGGTAGCTTCCTGCTCTAACAGAGCAGGAAGCTCCCTACTGACATCACTGGTGATGTCAGTAGGGCCGCCTACAAACGGCAGGCGTTCCTTCAGGAACGCCTCCGTTTGTCCCACCCCCCCCCCCCACCCCGCCTACAAAACGGGGCGAGCTGTTGATCAACATCGACAGCCGCCCCTTTTGTAGCGAGCCCCGGAGCGAGTGCATTTGTCACTCGCTCCGGGGCTTGCGCAGGCGCAGTGCGTGCGCAGGCCCTCACCATCGACCCGCTTGCGAGCGGGTCTGAAAGAAGTCCAGAATGCTTCCTGCGATGGCTATTAAAGCGCGTGCAGGCACCGGGTGGAACTTTGTGGGTTAATTATACAGTGAGCAGAACCTCATTACACAGGAAGAAGCACAACTGTATTGTAGAGACTGGAAACACATGCGATGGATTGTGGCTGGGCCGTCACTTCCAGGAATGATCCTCACGTGATGGACTTATTATAGGAAGTGCAGGTAATACAATGAGCAGCCTGAATGTATACTCTGGATCACAAATAAGTGAAATAATCTTTTGTGTATATAAAATATTGTATGTTACCCATTCTCTACAACACAGGTCTCCTTCCACCTACTCCCCGACGCACCCTCTCCTCCCCCCATATACACACTCCAAGCTTTAATAAAGAGGAGTAAAGCTGCCTTTATTTTGTACAAATTAAAATGCTAATAAATAAAAGAGAATTGTTTCCTCGTGTATAAAATATGTAGCACAGATAAATCATTGAATCATAAAATCTTCACCCACGAACAACAAAGACGTCAGGAGGAAATAGACAGGCGTTGGACGGCAGCACCATCGCAGACGCTGGAACTCTCTTCCTCATTGGCTACTGCACTAGGGGGTTTATCCAAAGGGGACGGTGACCTCTCTTTGGCAAGAAGATTGTTTTTCTTTAAGAAGCAGGCCTCTTCGTACGGTGGGTGAATGGGGGGCTGATTTGGCGACGTGTAGCTGTATTCTTTACCGGTATCCAACTGCAGGGAACGGGAGCTTGTGAATACAGATGTGAGGTGCTTAAGCACAGGTAGGGTTCCTAACGTTGAGCGCTCCCACACACTTACCTGGAGAGGGTAGGTCCTATCAGAGTCATACGCGCTCAGGTCCCCACACGCCAGGAACGGTACAATCACACGGTTAGGACCTTCAAGCTGGTTGAAGTCCACATCTGGAGAGAGATGAATAAATGTATAACATAGCTGATTACAGGAGAGCATGAGACCATGTCCATATCTGGTCCTTGGAGTGACCCCATGTAACCGGTGCTCTCACCATAGCAGTGATCCAAAAGGGGATTAGACATGTTGGGTATGTAGCCCTCCGGTGGGCTGTAGCCTTGGCACACAACAAACGCCTCTGTGGGGGAGAAGTAAAGATGAACGACTTGGAGTAATAGTGTAATCACTTGTAAGTGGCTAAATCTTAGAATCGTCATGTTATAACTGTCCCATTGCATTTTTATTAAACAACTCTTGAACCCCACCTATAAGTGCCCTAAATCGGTGAACCCGGCAAGCTGATGACTATCCAACGCACTCACCCCCATTACTTACTGGGGAAAATTGGTGCTTTGTAAACACCAGGGGGTAGATTTACTAAATATCAGTTTTTCAAAGTCGCCGATGATTGTTGTTTTAAAACTATCGGTAAAAGCTGCCAATCAATGACAGACCAGCCTTGTTTAGCCCCGATTCCTGTTGCAGCCTTAAGTGCGTTGGTCAAAACCGCCGATGACCGTCAGCTTTGAAAAAAAATCAACATTCAGTAAATCTAAACTCACGGGGTATATTAACCGACCACTTGTCGGCGGTTATGGAAGCTGAATTTCTAAGGGTTATAATATGAAATGCAAAGACAAGAGGGTTTAGTAAATACATCTCCAAGTGCAACATCTCTAACGGGGAAATGTAAATAGAAATCAATGTAAACCCCTGAGCTGTGCCCTAGGGATGAGCGTAGTTTGCCTATTTGGTAAATATACATCCTTCCTGTCCTGACCATTTACCGATGCTGGAGTTTCGGCTGCTCCGGGGCTTAGCACATGTGACCTCTCGGAAGAAGATCTTCAGCTGGGAATACAGGAGGGTGACGTCCTTACCTCGAAAGATCTGAAAACGATGGTCCACGTGTCAGTAATGGGCTCAGTTTCCCAGTATATAAAGATAAGTTATACGGAATAGGGATACCCACCTTAGCCACCAGCGTGCCTCCGTTCCTCAGCACATGAGTGGTGATGTTCAGGGCCTGTGAGAGAGGAGACACTGTGTTACTAGATGGGCAAACATGGTCCAGCCACGGAATGTAATTGTCACCTCTGGTGGAACTTTAGGCTGCCCACCTACAGTGTGATACAACAACGGGAGACGAGAGTCACCTGACAGTCACCGTACGGTCTGGCCACACACACTGATGAGCTCAGGCCGTTCGCCTCTCTGATCAGGACACTGCGTCCCCTGAATCTTCATTGCGGCCTGTCAGTGCGGTGGGAAGTCTGCTGTAAACCCACACAGTGGCCAACTCCTGACCGTATCTTCCATCAGCTGCTGTATCGCAGTTTGATTGGCCGCCATGAAGAACAAAATATTTAAACCTGCGGCAATAGCGGGTGCACGAACAATGGAATCACCCCATAGCGGTCAGGGCAGCACGGTTTACCCAGGAAATACTGTATTAGTTTTATCACACAGCTCAACTACAAAAACCCTCAGAAAATCAGTGACTTAGGGTATTCCACTAGTCCAGTGGTCAGGGAACAGGGGTAAGTTACCCCATATGGGGTAAAAATTATATTGGGGTAATGGACGGACAGCCGGGCATGTATATGAATCACTCTATAATATAGAATGATTCATATGCATGCCCGGCTGTGCCGCAGGGAGGCTCTAAGCCGGACACCCGCTGAGATGTTATTACCAGCGTGCGCCCGGCTCCTTCCCTGCAGCGTCGCGTTAGCCGGAGGCTGCAGTTCTCTTCTGAACTCCAGCTTCCGCCTCTCTCCATGTGCACTATGGGAGAGATGCCATGACGTCTCTCCCATAGGTCCAAGGAGCAGCCGGGCGGACAGGACGGCGGCGGATGCAGGAGCGGGGATTAAGGTAAGTGGGTTTTTAGTACAAGCGGCACTACAGGGGCATTATATGGGGGCACTACTACAGGGGCATTATATGGGGGGCACTACTACAGGGGCACTACTACAGGGGCATTATATGGGGGCACAACTACACGGGCATAACTATGGGGGCACTACTACAGGGGCATTATATGGGGGCACTGCTACAGGGGCATTATATGGGGGCACTACTACAGGGGCATTATATGGGGGCACTGCTACAGGGGCATTATATGGGGGCACGACTACACGGGCATAACTATGGGGGCACGACTACACGGGCATAACTATGGGGGCACGACTACATGGGCATTATATGGGGGCACTACTACAGGGGCATTATATGGGGGCACTACTATATGATTTCCTTCCTTTCAAATCAAGGAGGTTAATGTTGGCGTATCTAAATATATTTTGGGGTAAAAGGTAAAAAAGTTCCCTGACCCCTGATCTAGTCCATCCTATGGTGCGTACACACGGTCAGATATAACAGGGCGATATGAACGATAATGATATCGATCATATCGTTATCGTTCATATCGTCCTGTTCCCTAAACGATGGTCGATGCGTGGGCACAGATGGCCGATATCGACCATGTTTGCCTGTTTACTATAGGGACCCGCGATAGTCGATCGCAGGTCGTTATAGTTGTTTGGGAGTTGGTGTATGTGCTGGATGTTCGATATTGAACATCTAGCACATGCAGGACGATCAGTGTATAGTCAGGCATGTAAACAATGCAGGATAATGATGAATGCAAAATGGTGTGATAAATGGGCAGCAGGCACCAACAGAGAGTGAACAGTGTTTTGTGTTATAGAACAGGGACTAGGAAAATGTAACGGCACTTACTATCTATTCAAATACAAAAAATATAAGAAACCAAACAGAATAATGAGCTAAAGCAAATAAATGACATTTTATACATCGTACATTGCTGCTAACCAGTCAGTTAACCCCTCACATGTAAGTTAGTGACTTGGAATAAAGTTTCTTGGAAATATGGCAGCATGCCACAACCAACTTCTAAATTATTTGCCGTAAGCTAGGAAAACCTTTCTAATATCCTACCAAGTATTGGAAATATCTTTACCTGTAATACAAGAAAATGTAGACTCACCGCCAGTAGAAGCTGTGCTTGAATATATTCATCAATATCATGCAAGCCGGTTACTACAAGCCAAAAATAAGAGATATCAGACACCTCGCCTACGTTTACCGGGGGGGGGGGGGGACGAAAATGAAGAAGAGCGAGTAACTGCGCAGAAAGCAAAAGGAATGGGACATCCCAACCAGAGGCAATTGGGGGACAGAGAACGGTCGGCTTACCATCTGGTGCCCCGTCACAAACCACAAGGTCCGCTGGCTGCCCCTCAAAGTGACGAATGATCTCATGAGCTGTGGAAACCTGAATGAAGAAAACCAAAAAGGAACATGGTCAGCTACCAATATTATATCACTCATCTCCGGCTGCCATTTTTGTGTAGCCTCTGGTGGTGCGGTATGGCTGAAATGAAAAGAGACGGTAGAAAGTGAGGATATAAAATGGAGAGCTGTGGTTGTGTTTGCCGGAGCGGACACAAAAGGGTCGATTCAATTAGCAGCGAACTGGGTCAAAACGGAGCGCACATTATTTTTGCAATTCAATTATAAATCCACAATCACTTAACATGGCAAAATTGCATTATACTGTGTACACTACCTGAGCATAGTGTTCACTCTGGCACCCTGCACCTGTCACTACCTGTGCAGTTCCTCTTTCCTACCTGGGGTGTCACTCTCTCTGCTCTGGTGCTTCTAGCACACACTGGTATGGATCTCAGCTGTTTGTTGCATCAGTTGAGTGAGCAGAGAGTGACACCCCAGGCAGGAGAGAGGAACTGGATGGGTTGTGACAGGTGCAGGGTGCTAGAATGAACACTATGAGCAGGTAAAAAGGTGGGGAATGACGGGTGACATCTTTGCGATGCCCGCAAATTGCCTTTTACAACTTAATTACGCAATTGTCAAGAGCGCACTTCAAGGAAGCATGCCGCGATGTGTGTGATTTGTAAGCCGCAATTTTGAATGACTGAAATCACTCCTGATTGAATTAACCCCCAAGAATACTGCGGAGATCAACGACCAGTCTCAATTTCTAAGGGGAGGACAGCGCTACTTCTGCGCAAATTGTGGCCTTGGCGATTCAACTATGAGTGATATTTGGAATTGGGTAAACCATTACTAGTGTTCATCCTAGCAACCGGCACCTGTCACATCCCGTGCAGTTCCTCTTTCCTGCCTGGGGTGTCACTCTATGCTCTGGTGATTCTAGCACACTCAGCTAGTGCAACAAACTGCTGAGATACAGGCCAGAGTGTGCTAGAAGCACCAGAGCGGAGAGCGACACCCCAGGCTAGAAAGAGCAGGTGCTGGGTACTAGAATGAAGACTAAGGGCCTGATTCAGAGCCGGACGCTATTTGCGCTCGCTCGTCCAGAAAAAGGGGCTGGCTATTTAAATTGACCGTTCGCTCTTTGCGGTCTGTTGACGCCTCTATGTCTGAACGAGCGAACAAAACATGCAGACTTTTTTTGTTAAAAACGCCCCCTGGCCGCTGGCATCATACATCATCTCCTTTCTTATTAGATTAATCGAGTACATCGAAAGGCGAATGAGCTAAAAGATACCCAACTGACGTGGTCGATGACGCTGCTTTCTTAATTATGCACATCCTTAAAACGCCCGTTTTGACCTTTTGGCACGCCTGCGTTCGGATCTCCACTCCCCGTTTTCAAGCACCTTCCCCTGTTACCACCCACAAACGCCTCATCCTGTCACTCAAATTAGCAGGCATTCGCTATTTTGCGAGCACACGATTTTCGGCCGCACTGACTGCTTCACGCATGCGTACTAAAACCCATACGCATGCGCAGATGTGCGAACATCGCTCGGAGCGAACGAGCGGCCGCTTACGAGCGGCTCTGAATCAGGCCCTAAGTACGGAAAAGAAATCCAATTACCATGAGCCCAATCACTGTCTATGCGGGATGCTAAATACTGTTCCATCGCCTGCTTATAGTTACAGAGAAAGCTGTGATGACAGAAACAAATTATAGTCGACTGAATGCTCCATTCAACATTTAACCATGGCTGGATCTCATACACTTCACAACAGAAATTACCTTGGTAATATCACCTTGAATTTGGATTACCCCAGGCAGAGGAGCCATGGCTTGCAGATCCACTGCGACAATCTTCACCTCTGAAGTCTCGCTGCCAGCCCTGTGTGGACAGAAGGACAAGTAGGTCCATCATCCGCTCTAGATGATACTTCATTACCAGACGAGGTGCAGTATAGAAGAACATCTCACCTGAGCTTACGGCTGAGAACCTGGCTCCAACTCCCAGGTGCTGCACATAGATCTACCGCTCGCTGCACCCCTGGAAGACAAAGAGGTGCGGCTCGTCAGTATGCCGTCATCAGGGCACGTGTTAGCTAACCCAATACTGACGCTGTATCGGGACACTCCGCCTACATGGTCATGTGGGGGTATTTACGGAGATCATCTTAGTGAGATCAACCCAAAATTTTATTTTTACCTTTGGGTGAAATTCTTCATTAAGGATCCTGGGACAGTGCAGTAAATCATCAGAGAGTTGTGCTAATATGGCAAGATGTATATGGCAACTGAAATGTATTATGGCGGAACTGCCCGGGCGCAGTGCTAGGGATTATGTAACGGATCAGCAAGGTCACGGTGAATATAATAATCAGCAGCTGTTTATAAAGTTTCAGCATAACACCATGTGGGCCTACTCCACGTTATCCCTTCCTCAGGAGCGTAATCGACTGACTTTAGTAATGTTATAACCACGGTACCTTGGAAGAGCTGATACTCCTCGTCCAGTTGAAGCAGCTTAAATGCACTACGCGCTCTCCAGCCTTCCTCTTTTGCCAGGCGGTAGTAGATGTCCCTCTTGTCCTTTGAGGAACGTCCCATGGTGCTTCCTCAAAAGAGAAGAGAAACAGCTCAACACAGAGGTCATTGATGATGCAGTTATCTGGGGGAATGGAAGAAATACAGGGGCTGGTGCAGATCTGAAGGTGCGCCTGTTTGCGTAGCGTACCTTGCGTTAAATCATAATGTGCATGACCCGTAAATGGCTTCATGTACATACAAGCAATGCAGAGTCAGGCGTATTTCAAGGACACCCACACTTGCGACCAGGGGCATAACTGGGGCCTTCTCAAGTAGGCTAAGTTCAGTAAGGGGGTGCTGGCAGAAATGCGGGATGTGCAGAACTGGACGTAAGCAAAAATACGCCTGTTGCAGCTAACAAATGGTGTCTCATCAATGTATAAGTGACGCAAACCGTAATGACACAGGGGGGTCCCGCGATGTGTCCTGCTCTCTTATATATACGGATATACATGGTACATATGGCTTGTCAACAAATGGTACCGTCAAAGTTACTTTCCACTCTGCATCACTCCCACAGTGTGAGGTGGAAGTCATCAATCAGAATACCGCGTTACGCCAGGGATAGGCAAGTCGTGATCAGGTGCGTGCAACACCGGGGACTGTAGTAAGGAGACAGGGTGCGAGCTAGGATAATAGTCCCCAGCAGTACTCATTAAAGCCTACATGAAGTACAATACATGCTGCATGTGGTTCTGGTCAGATAGACGTATGGGGATATATTTACTAATGTATGGGTTTTTAGAAGTGGAGTTTTTGCCCATAGCAACCAATCAGATTCTAGCTATTATCTTCTAGAACAGTGGTGGGAAATCTTTTTTCTGCCGAGGGTCATTTTGATATATATATATTATTTGCGGGCCCAGTGCAGGCCACGCCCCCTCTGTGTGATGTCACACGGGGACGGGGCCACAATCGCCAGTGATTACAGCAATGCCCGGAGCATCCTGAGGATGCTTCGGGGAGCTGTAAGGGCAGCGGTGTGACCGTCTGAAGCGTCCTAAGGACACTCCAGGCGGCACTACTGCATAGATTCTGGCCGCAGGGCACCATTCTAGGCACACTGCTAGCCAGATGAGGCTAGCAGAAAAAAGATCTGAGAGCCAGATCAACTGACTCCGGGGGCCTTATACGGCCCCAGGTCTGAGGTTCCCCATCCCTGTTCTAGAAAGTGCTAGATAAATGATAAGTAGAATCTGATTGGTTGCTATAGGCAACATCTCCACTTCTAAAAACTCTCACTTTAGTAAATATTCTCCTTATGGGGTAAATATAAGAGCCTGCGAGTTGCAGGCAACTACTAGCTGAATTACATTTACCCCTAATTTATAGGTGCTGTAACTTACTATAATTATAGTTTCCTCATACACTGCGGTCACGTCCCCCTAATACTCTATTCATTTCAGGTGATGGGAAATACAGGAGCATGGCAAATAAATGACCGAATATATATATAGGACAGGGGGGATCCGGCATTACCTGAGGGACAGGACTAAACTGGGAGTATGAAGGATAATGCAGGGGGTTAAGTAACAGATGTTGTAGGACTACAAGTGTCAGCATGCCCTGGCAGCCTATGTAACCCCACAGGAGACAGAGAGAAGCCACAAGCTGTTCATGTCTGGTGGAATTGCTGCAGCAGTAGCCAGGGCTATAGATGTGCTGGCAGCAATGGGAATATGGAGAATGGTCATTACTGGGTCTCCTGGCATGGTCCAGGCATGTACTCACCTCCACCTCCCTCTCTCAGCTGTGTATCCCCAAAATGCGAGAGGAGGAGGAGGAGCTCAAAGCAGCAAGCTAGCAAATTGATTGGTCTCTAACAAAATGGCCAACACCAGATTGGGCTCTAACAAAATGGCCGACGCCAGAGATAAGCGTACAAATTACACTCTAGTGATGATCTTAATGGACGGTTACCAGGGAAACATTCACCCAGCTTTATTGACAATCACACACACAGAGACAAAGACGGAAGTGTCGCCGTGATGGCGGACCTGGGCCGGCAGTTACAGGAGTACGTGGCGCAGAATAAAGCCGGGAGCTCGGCCGCCGCCGCCTCTCCCCCCGCAGATCGCTCGGAGCCGGTATGGCGGGCCTGGCTGCCCTCCTCCAGCCCCGGTACGGCCTGGTCGTGGAGCCCGGTGGACGCGGATCCCTTCCTGCCGGGGATGACCGGGACTCAGAGGCTGCTGGCGGCCGGGGTGTGCGCCGCCATGGGCGCTCTGTGCTTCGGGCTGGCCGGCCTGTACGTGCCGCTGCTACTGCTCCGGGCGCGGAAGTTCGCCATGCTGTGGTCTATGGGCTCCGTGCTGGGCCTCGCCGCCGCAGCCTTCCTGCGGGGCCCCAGCCGCATGCTCCGGGAGCCCGAGCCCTGGGCCCTGCTCTACCTCACCGCCCTGGGGGGCACGCTGTACGCGGCGCTGGGGCTCCGGAGCACCCCGCTCACCCTGCTGGGAGCCGCGTCCCAGGTCATCACCGGCGCCGCTCTCCTCCTGGGCATGCTGCCGGGCGGAGCCGCCGGGAGGCGCTACATCAGCGGCCTGTGCGGGACCCTGCTCCGCAAGGGGGTCTCCAAAGCCCTGCCCGTGTGAGGACCGCCTCCCCCTGCTGAGACTGAGTGACCTAACCTGCCCCCCCCCCACTGCTGGGACTGAGTGATCCGATGGGACTGAGCGACCTGTCCTTGTGCCCCCTAGCCTGATGGAACTGAGTGACCTGTCCCAGTCGTCCTCCAAGGATGGTACTGAGCGACCTGCCCTGGTGCCCCCCATCCCCGATGGAACTGAGTGACCTGTCCTGGTGCCCCCCATCCCCAATGGAACTGAGTGACCTGTCCTGGTGCCCCCCATCCCCGATGGTACTGAGTGACCTGTCCTGGTGCCCCCCATCCCCGATGGAACTGAGTGATGTGTCCTGTGCCCCCTACACCGATTTAACTGAGTGATGCGTCCTGTGCCCCCTATCACGATGGAACTAAGTGACCTGTCCCAGTTGCCCTGCCCCCATGGGAATTGAGGGACCTGTCCCAGTCGTCCTCCCACCGTGGGAATTGAGTGACCTGTCCCGGTCGTCCTCCCCCCGATGTAACTGAGTGACCTGTCCCGGTCGTCGTCACGTTCCCCCCCCCCCCCCCCCCGATGGAACTGAGTGACCTGTGCCGGTGCCCCCTATCCCGATGGAACTGAGTGACCTGTCCCGGTGCCCCTATATCTGATGGAACTGATTGACCTGTCCTGGTCATCCCCCACTGGGTCACTGTCATTGGGCCTGATTGATCTAACCTGGTCATCCCCCCTTGTTGGGATAGAGAGAACCTCCATGTTGAAGCTGGGATCTCTGGCCTGTTGGAACTGCGGGTCCCTGGCCTGGGGCTGAGATGAAGGATGTGTTAGTAGAGTGGGCACTAAATGTAGCCGGGTCGTAAGAAACTGACGTAACAGCAATTCTGTGCTGAAGACATTGAAGAATGATTCACTCTAAATGGTTTAGGGTCTGGATACAGCAGATTGTTTCCTGAGAACTTTGCTTCTTACTGATTCTCACAGCCCTAGCGTCTGGGACCTGGGGTTCAGGCATTGCCCCTAATACCTGTGAGACGGAGCACCCGTTTATGTGCCTTATTACGCTACAATTCCCCTTGTAGACGTGGACAATATCTGGATTTTGATACTGCAGTAAAAGCGGCAACACCTCAAAATGGACCATTTATGAACCCAATGATTTTGCCACTTTAAGCAGAGTATGAAATGGGAATTCCATTGTCTGAGAATTATACAGTATTGTCCAAGTTTGTTTTTTACACATACTATTTTCTGTAACATCAATGGGTAACTACAATTGTATCCAATGCACAAAAGGGTTTATCTGGCGATTGATGAAAATAAACCTCGTAGGGAAAAAATAAAATCTTTCTCTAAACCTTGAGCTTTGCCTTAAAATCGTAGACGTAAAGTTTATATTCGTTGTCCTGGGAATAATACGCAGCCACATATTTTTTTTTTTAAGAGGAAAAGTGCATCTAATAACTCTTTCACGCAAGATTTCGTTAAAATCCTTGCTCTTACCCAGCATTTCAGTTCTGGGTCTTTCTGCCAGTTCTAGCCTGACCCTCCCTTTCACACAGAAAACAAAGTTACCGGGTAAAGTACTTTTACCCGGTAATTTGCTGATCAACACGAGTCATTTTTCTGTGTGAAAGGGTCAACCTGGGTCGAAATTGACAGGTCTCCGACTCTGGTATAAAACGAGGTCAAAGTCCCGGGTAAAAGTGCTTTACCTGGTAATTTCATTTTTGAAAGGGGTATTTAGTGAGTTATTGCTGAAACATACTTTTATTGATCTTTAAGGTAGTGAAAGATTATTACGTAATTTTCTCGTTTAGGTGTAGCCTTGTTTTGGTAAGATGTATATTTATTTTAACACAATTAAAAAAGTTTTGTTCAATTCCTATTAATAATAATTCCAGAATGAAATTGCACATATTATAATTTTGTTTTCCTCTGAGATTTCTAGTTTTATAATAAATATTCCTTTATATAACTGGACCTGATTGTTTTGGCTGTGCATTCAGTGAAATGTACAATTTTACGTTCCCATGATTTCATGTTCATCTAATACAGGGGTAGGCAATGTGTGGCACTCTCCAGCTGCTGTGGAACTATACATCCCAGCATGCCCTGCCCCTGCTTTGCTGTTAGGGCATGGTAAAACTGGTGAGGGCATGCTTTGATGTGCAGTTCCACAGCAGCTGGAGTGACTGACGGACGGTGCTAGTGCTTCGAATGCTGAACTGTTTAATGCCAGGAGGTTGAAACGTTTCTGATATCCTGGCTGGGAAAGCGCCCTCTGACGCTAGCGTTATGATGTCACATGGCGGCAGTTTTTTGTTTATTTTATTGGAGCCAGATATGTAGCACTGAGTGATTTCTCAATGCTCTGTCATTCAGTGATAAAGCATAACTTATATTACCAGAATCAGGTTATAAATGGGCCATTGAATATTCTTTTTATGAATTCGCATAAAAATGCATTTAAAGAAATATATTTCAGTGTTTTCCATAAATCTACTGGGCCCCAACATAGCCATTTCCAAATTCATCACATCGCCTGTGAGCACTACCAGGGAGCTTCGTGATGCAGTCACATGGGTGGGTCTGTGTATGTATGTATAATATAGTTGTATGGTTTGGGTGCTATAGGTGCCTTCTCCATTCTTCTCTCACAAAGGTGTGATACTTCTCCCCTTGGGCGAGATTACCCTATTGCGAGTATACTTGCTTACTTTTTGGACCAATACACAAGTGCGTGGATTGCGTCAGACAATGTGGTTTCCATCATCATGCCCCCCCCCTCCACAGCAAGGTTGGGGGCTGGGACATGATGACTTAATCTGCATTTACTGGAGAAGTGGGGGCTGTATTTGGGAGGGTGGTCTATTCTGCAGTCCAGAACAACCGCCCCCACCTTACCTGAAATGTGGAAGTTTCACGTACGGTCATGGTGAGTAGGGGACTGTGGTACAGTGTGTAGCATTGTGTGACCCAACAACCAAAATAATTGAAGAGGGGTAATTCAAGTGCAACTACACACAGAGGTAACATACTCCCAACTCATGCCTCCAAACTTAGGCCTAGCAGTCCTGTTTGAAGGACGGTATGCCCCACTAACTGTTGCCCCTTCACAGACCCTCCAACATGACCCGTTCCATCAGGTACAAAATGCTCTGTGCCTGGACTTCCCTCCTAATTTTTGACAGGGTAGGCCTTCAGTATGTCACATGTACCAGCGGCAGGTGCGCAGCATTGAAGAGGTGTTTTTAGGCTGTACATGCACCCAACAGGGGATGTGGTATGCCCGATATGATGGTGCCACACACTGTCAATTGGAAAGTATAAGAATGTGAAAAATTGGGACACAATAAACCACGTCCCTGAACCAACCCCGATCACCTAAGGTGGTCTTACACTGCAATTGTTGGCCTGATCAGCCAATCACATTGTTAATTGCACAGTGTATGGCCGCAACCGAGCACCGATTATCGCTCTGTCAGGCATTTCTCATAATAGATAATTAGATAATACATGGCTGCCTCTATAGATACAGTTTGCTAGAACAAGACACCGTGCATGCACTAACATGGCTGTGTGATTAGTTAGTGTATATTCTGATGCAAATTCACATCATAAACTATACCCTCCAACATTTCTCAGTTAAAACCCGGTACGGGGACGTGGCCATATATAAAGGGGCGTGGTCATAGATAAAAAGGGCGTGTCTATGGGTACTGTTTGGTACACTGCCTTGCCCTGTACACTGGCACTGACGTGATGATGTCATGTCAGCGTCAGTGCAGACTGCAGCAGGATTGCCTACCCTCCCGATAATTAGGTGCAGCTCCCGTCCCCCCGGAAAGGCAGGCAAGCCTCCCAGCGGCCACCGATTCCCCCCATGATTAACCGTTAAACCCCCACAGCGGGGGAGCAGTGATACGATTTACGCTAAATCACGTCCTTTTGGCCCCGTGCCCTGCTTCACAATGCCTGTATTATCGGCATTGTGTAGCGGGGCGGGGCCAAAATGACGCGATCGAATGACCCCCCCCCCCCGTTACACCCACAAATGGCAGTCATCACCCTAGCCACGCCCTCTTTTGACGGTCGCGCCCCCCTGCCCTGCCGATCTGGCTGTTCCCTCCCGGAAGGAGCAGCCAGAAAGTCGGCAACTATGGACTGCAGAGAACCACGGAGGACGGAGCCGCCTGTCACTCAACAGCGCTATGGGAGTTATGTGTCCCAGTAGCGCTGCTAAAGAAATCGGGAGATTGTACCCACCCAGTACAAAACGGTACAGCCCGTTTCCCGGTGCAGACCATTAAAAAACGGTACTGTACCGGCTCAAACGGCACAGTTGGAGGGTATGCATAAACCCCCATTATAGGGAAACTGACCACATCATATCCATGCTGGAGGCTATTAGGGATTACTGAGTGGAACAGTCACCTGAGATGATCCAGCAGGGGGAGATCATTCTCCTATATCACAGGTTCTCAAACTCTGTCCTCAGGACCCCAAACAGTGCATGTTTTCCATTTCTCCTCACAGTATTGCAAGTGAAATAATTAGCTCCACCTTTGGATCTTTCAAAATGTGTCAGTAAGTAATGAATACACCTGTGCACCTGCTGGGTGACCTGGAAAAAGTGAACTGTGTGGGGTCCCGAGCACCGAGTTTGAGAACCACTGTCCTATATCATTGGTTCTCAAACTCTGTCCTCAGGACCCCACACAGGTCACATTTCCCAGGATACCCAGCAGGTGCACAGGTGTATTCATTACTTACTGACACATTTAAAAGATCCACAGGTGGAGCTAATTATTTCACTTGTGATTCTGAGAGACCTGGAAAACATGCACCGTTTGGGGTCCTGAGGACCGAGTTTGAGAACCTGTGTTCTATATCTACAGACCCTCCAACATGACCCGTTCCATTAGGTACAAAATGCTCTACTCCTGGACTTCCCACCTAATGTATGATTGCAGAAATTGTCTCATCAATTACCTAGTTCAACACAGGTGAATGCAATCATACATTAGGTGGGAAGTCCAGGAGCAGAGTGATTTGTACCTAATGGAATGGGTCATGTTGGAGGGTAGGTATCTATATATACACATGGCAGGAAAAGGCATGGGGGCATTGCATGGTGCATTCAGCACTCAGCTGCACATGTCTGCTCCCAGGCCAGACCAGGGAGAAGCAGCCGATTGCAGAGCTGTGCAGAAGGGGCGGGGCTAACTGCTCCTTAGGGGAGACAGGGTCACTGTCACACAGACAGATGAGATGACAGACCAGGCTGACAGCAGGTGGGGGATGATGGGGGTGGTTGTCCTGGGTCATCTCAGGTATCTGCAAATGAGGGGGGGAGGGGAGCAGCTTAGGTGTTGGATAAAGCAGAGAGATGTGGGGTGAGGATAATGAAATGGGAGCCATTCTAGAAAATGGACCAAAATATAATAAAATTGACTTAAGTTACCTACTGAAGCCATAAGAGAAGTCTGTTAGTCTGTGCAGTATTATAAGCCATGCAATGTAATGGTGGTTTAGAATAAATACAAATTAAGTCGACCAAAAAACTCCCAAAAATGATTCTCGGAATTGTTACAAATCAGTGATCTGAGACACATACTGAGCAATCTGAATATATATATATATACCCTCTGCCCTCTTGTGCTTCTCCCTACCTCACTTTCATCTAATTCTACCAGGTGGCGTTTCTAGAGAGAAGGGGGCCCGTGTGCAGTCTCCGACACGGGCCCCCTCCTCTCCGCCCGGCGGCCGGCAGCGCACTGAGCTGTGCGCGGCCAGCGCCGGAGTTATAGACTCTGGGCACTAGAGTGTGCCCAGAGTCTATAGTGTATGCACAGATCATGAAAGGTCGACAGACAAAAGGTCCACAATGTATAGGTCGACAGGTTCAAATGGTCGACACACCAATGGCTCACACACAAAAAAAGGCTTAGGCACTCTAGGGGGAGGGTTAGGCTGCCGGAGTGGACGTTTAGGGTTAGGCTACATTTAGGCACTAGGGGGAGGGTTAGGATTAGACTTAAACAAAATATATATATATATATATATAGATACATACTGTATATGTGTCGACCATTGTTGTGTTGGCCATATGTGTGTCGACCATTTGTCCTTATCAACCCTTTTGCCAGTCGACATTTTGTACCTGTTGACCTTTTGTCCCTGTCGACCTATTGCATGTCAACCTTTTGGTGTCGACCTATACATTATCGAACTGTTGTCGGTGGATCTTTTATACCACACCCCTTCTCACCATCATCACTGAGTGTCCTCTCTTTTCCTTATGCAGTGAGATGGAGTCGTTGCTGAAGCAGATCCGGGAAACGCATGGAGGTAATTACAGAGTATATCATGTAAATCACACGGACGTCATTGCTGCTAGTTATAAGGAGATTTTACTTCTTCCAAACTTTACGAACAAAGACAAAGAACAGCGCAAGCAGGAGGTTATAGGAATAATAACTTGAATCATGTTCTGATTCAATATAAAATGTATATCCAAGATAAATAGAATTCATTTTCACCTATACTATTATATACCCAGGGCACCTAAACTAATGGTACAATGTTTTCACTAACAAGTAACTACACTGTGTAGACACAAGTGATTGGACACTGACAGTAAATAGGTCACTGAGCTGTTACTGACGTCAGTACTGTGTAGGTCACCATGTGCAGTGATTACTGCAGACGCCCTTCCGTGGCAAACTGGCCACAAGTTCCTGGACAGCAGCAGGCGGTATGTTCTGTCATTCCGCCTTATGTACAGTGACCAACTGTGACACTGAGGAAGGGCCTAGAACGCACCCATCACTCCAATTCATCCCAGAGGGTCTCAGTGGGGTTAAGATCTGGACTCTGAGCTGCTCAGTCCATCCGGGTTACCGAATTTTCTCTATATAGTGTAGATACAGTATATTATTGTATTCTTTGGGACCCTAATCACAAATTATGTTGTGAATGTCCCCTAAAACACTGTGGAGGCGTTCCAGAAGTGATACAGGGACGCAGTAACTGGAAAATGAATACTAGCAGGGCGAAAGCAATGTATTATATATAATATGTGCATGTTTTATTACAGATGAGCGGTTCAGTTTTAGCTCGAAACTTCCCGCCAAGTTCAGATCTCAGAATCAAAACGGCATCTTTCACGGACATCTCGGCACAGGTGACGTTTCGCTTCCTTCTGAGATCCGAACTTGGCGAGAAGATCGGAGTAAAAACCGAACCGCTCATCTCTACATTTTATACAGTCATTATTATGAGTTCTGAAATCGCATTTTAAATATTATTAAAGTTAATTCCTTTATTGGCCATAGAATCTGGTCTATCTCTTAGTGATACACTTTATATTGAATCCGGGTACATTCCCGGGATTATTTTTAATAACTATTCCTTCTGCTGGCTCTCTTTGTATGTACATTCGCATAGCAAATAGAGATATACAATCACTGCGGTGAAACTCAAACAGTGTATTGTCGTCACACAGCTGGAAATGTGGACCCGAAGATGGAAGATGTTCTGAAGAAGATCAGCATGATCCAGAAAGGTTGTTAGGACTACGCGAGGTCTCCGAGTCTCGGCGTCTGCTCTCTGTGTCACGTTTCTGTGTCTGTAACTATGGGCCTCATTCAGAGCCGCTCGCAAAAAGCGAGCGCTCGCTCTGAATGAGGGCGGCCGCTTTTTTTTTTTTAGCCGGCCTCTTGGCCGCTCGCTAAGCTGTGGGTAACCACCCACAGCTTTTGCGAGCGGCCAGGTGATGGTCGCGACCATCGGGCTTGCGACGAGACCCTTGCGGTAGGGTCTCGTCTGCCGCAAGCCCCAGTGAGCTTCCGGCTCTAATAGAGCCGGAAGCTCACTACTGACATCACTGGTGATGTCAGTAGGGCCGCCCACAAACGGCAGGCGTTCCTTCAGGAACGCCTCCGTTTGTCCAGCCACCCCCCCGCCCCGTTTGTAGTGAGCCCCGGAGCAAGTGAATTTCTCACTCGCTCCGGGGCTTGCGCGTGCGCAGTGCCCCACCATCGACCCACTTGCGAGCACGTCTGAATGAGGGCCTATATCCACTATATAAAAACTGGTGCCCTGGTGACTCTGCCAAGCAAAAGGGCTGCACCAACCAATCAGAGTTTAACTTTCATTTTTCAATTACAGATGTGTCCTCATACATCTAGCCTCAATACGCCACACAGCGCGACTTGCCCGGCGTGAGTGAGCTGCCATGTTCGGTGCAACTCTGCTAGTGTTGGGAATCTTTTTTTTTTCCCGAAAATGTGTGTAAGTTGCGATGCGATGGGACTAGGATCCACCAGGAGACTGTGCTGATTAATGTGATATGTGACACTTGTATATCTGTGTGCACCTGAGTCTGTAGATGAGGCACAACAGAACTTAGAATTTAAAAAAACGCGTCCGCTAAATTGTAGCATGTCGTATACAGATTCAGGGACTCAGATATACAAGTTTCCCATAGCAAATGAATCCGCAGTCTGCCGGTACGTCCTAGTCACATTGCATTGGCCGCGATGTGCACATTCTCGCGCGAGAATCCACAAGATTAGCCGCGCTAAGCAGCTTTACCTGTGCTAAGTGATGGGGCCTGCGTGACAATTATGGCGTACCCAGCACTCGTGCCGGAATGGGTGAAAATCCTGATCGTCCCCAGGTAAGTATTCACTAACCTAATTCCCTCCCCTAACAGTCCTTCGGGTGCCTACCCTAATCCCCCCTCTAAGTGCCTAAACCTAACCCCCCCTTCCCCGCCGCCTAAACCTAAGTCCCCCGGGGGGGTGCCTAACCCTAACCCTCCCTCCCCCTAGCCTAACCCTAACCTCCCGGGGGGGTTGCCTAACCCTAAGTCCCCCCCCCCCCCCCCCCGGGAGCCCTAACCCTCCCCCCCGCGGCTGTCCGCGCTCGGCGCCCGGCATCACTTCCATCGGGATGCTGGGAGCCGGTCTCCTGGCGTCGGTAAAATGACAGGCGTCTAGATTTATGTCCGCCGGCTCCCTGACTGCATACCCTCGCGCCTCGCCCCAGATTTCTGCTTGTATCTCAGGAGGGTGCTAGCAGAAATGCCAAATAAGTGCAGCCTTGTGGCTGGTTTCCCGAAACAATTGAATTAGCTCCTGTTCACTTTAGACAGGAGCTAATTCTTGCAAACAATTGAATCCCCCCATTATGATATAAAAATGAAGTGCGCATTTTGATCAAATGCCCATCTACCGCTAGCCACACTGGGTTTTTTTGCACACAGCCCGGGAACAGACGGAGGCAGAGAGCAAGGAGTTAGAGAAGCAGAAAGTCGCAGCACAGAGCAAGATGGAGAAACGTAAGTGACTATGATCACCCGGTCTCATCTCACCGTGATTCTGCATGTACTGATAATACCTTATAGGACACTGAGCATTTCATCCCAGTATGTCATATAGGAAACTTCCTTCCACTTAGGTGCAGATATACTGTTATCAATGCAATGCTGGAAGCAGCACAGGGGAGCCATGCACATATTCAGCAATGTTTGGAGATTTGTTTGCACTTGAGGCAACAAAGTATTAAAATTAATTTGTCACCAATTTATAGATAAAGGGCGCGATTCAGTATTACACGCTATTACATTCTCACGCAGCCTATGTGCGGGAATATGCAAATGCCTGGCGGCAGCCTCCCCGCCTAGCTTAGCGCGCAACGGACTGAGCAAATGCTGCTACACCCACCATTTCCTCTATCTGCGCTGGGTGTAGATCAGCCAGGGGGTTAAGAACACACCATCATCGACGCAACACCAGATGCGCAACGACTCCTCCAGTAAGTCCTGGGTTGCGTAGATTTAGGTACATCTCTCTAAATATGGCCTCTGACACTGTGGTTCTGTGATTGGTTATTCAGCCGCCCCTGGAAACTCCCATAACGCGCCTATAGGCCAACCTCTTTTTGCATTCGCTTTCGGGCCACCTCCCCAACTCCGCCCAGGAACGCCCAGGAACGCCCATGGATCTCAGAGGTCTTCTCAGGGTGTTGTGTTTACGGATACTTTGCGAATGCCGTCTCAAATGCCGTCTCAAACTTCAACTTGCGCAGTAAGACTTTCCTCAGTTTTTCACGCGTGGTCCGTTGCAAAACAGCGCTCAACTGCGTAAAACTTCGGCATAGCGCGCAACTCTGAATGAGGCCCTAAATCAGCATTCATGAGATTGCAAAATATCCATTCACCAGGAGGTAGTGACATCACTGAGGCACGAGGCACAAAGGCCAGGATGCAGAGTGTAACACAAACCGTCTGTATGTGCTCGGGCATTGCGTGCATGGAAATAAAACCGTATATTTGCCCGTATTAAGATTTGTGCATATCTTATGGTTTCCTCTATACGTGCGCTACGTTTGTACTCGCCACCATCATCATCAGTGCGACTTGCACCAGCGCTCTAGCAGGTGTAAAAGATACGGCTGCAAACAGTTATATTTACGTGCATGACCCCCAGGTGCATCCACATGGCTTCACGGAACTTGCCTACGAGAGAGTGCCCCGTTATCGATAAGTGGAGATACGATTGTAATGCTTGCGACTCGGCAGTTCCTGTACTTGCACGTGATTGGTTCTGCATTGTGACGGCACGCAGAATACGGTACACAAACCGGCGTACGTTCATCTCTGCGTCAGCCTCATAGTGTCTCTGCAGCCAACAGGGACACTTTATGTTCAGTATACGTTCAGTGTCGACACTCAGATTGTTGACAAGATAATGTCGACATGGTCTGAATGTCGACATTAAGAATTCCAATGTACACAATTTCAGCAGTAGCAGAATATCAACATAACATAAGGGTGACATTGGGAATGTCGACTGCCAGAATATGGACGATTTTATTGTTAGGCTGCGGTTAGGGTTAGGCTGCGGTTTGCGTTAGGGTTAGGCTGCAGTTAGGGACAGGTTGCGGTTAGGGTTAGACTGCAGTTAGAGTTAGGTTGTGGTTAGTGTTAGGGTTAGGCTGTGTTTAGGGATAGGCTGTGTTTAGGGATAGGCTGCAGTCAGGGTTAGGCTGCAGTTAGGGTTAACCTGCCATTAGGGTTAGACTGCGGTTAGAGTTAAAGTTTGGCTGCGGTTAACGTTAGGGTTTGGCTGCAGTTAGGCTACGGCTAGGGGTTGATTGTGGTTAGCATTAGGTTTGGCTTTGGTTAGGGTTAGGCTGCAGTTAGGGTTCTGTGTTTAGGCTTAGGCTGTGGTTACATTTAGGGATAGGCCGCGGTTAGGGTTAGGTTGCGGTTAGAGTTAGTCTGCAGTTAGGGTTTGACTCTAGTTCGAGCTAGGGTTTAGCTGGTTAGAGTTAGTTTGTAGTTAGGGTTTGACTGCGGCTAGGGTTAGTCTGCAGTTAGGGTTTGGCTGTAGTTTGGGCTGGGGTTTAGCTGGTTAGAGTCAGTTTCTGGTTAGGGTTAGGCTGCGGTACGGGCTAGGGTTTAACTACGGTTAGAGTTAGGGTTAGGTAAGACGTCTATGGAAATCTGCATGGTCTACATTAGGGTTCTGGCAGTGTCAACATGATTTCAATGTCAACATTGTGGATGTCAGCATTTGCTATGTCAGCCTTCCATTGACATTCTGAATGTTGACGTCAACTTTTTATTCCACACCCGTATATACACCCGTCTACACCGTACAATCCGATTGTTTCACATGATCACCGATCACACACAGACTTAGGGCCTGATTCAGTGAGGATCGCAGTCCCGATCGCAGTGGAGCCTTCATGCACGCGCACTGCAATGCATACGCATGCGCAGAACGCAACTATCGGCAGATTGCGTGCGTAATCGCAGTTGCGATTGGTAATGGATGAGGCCCTTAATGCGAAAAGCATCTCCACAAGCAAACCAGCATATTTGTATGTTCTTCACCGCTCAGGAAATTCTATGTATTTCCCTTCTGCACATCCCTACGGAGCCTGGGAACCTTCGCTGTGATGGACTGTAGCCATCAGGTTCACAAACTCTGCCACTGACTCAGGAGTGTACCAGAAGGTTTATTGCTCTGTGTCTACGTGCTGTGGGAACGCTCTGGTGCGTCTGTACTAAATAAGAATGGATTATTTGTTTTCACATGAAGGAAGGAAACTGTACGGATCATGTACCAGACATTATTGCATTTGTCTTTCAGTACATGCAGAGAAAGTAAGACTGAAGGACATACTTCAGAAGAAACAAGGTGAGGGCTGCGGGCCTGATTCAGAGCCGCTCGTTCGCTCCGAGCGATGTTCGCACATCTGCGCATGCGTATAGGTCATAATGCGCATGCGCCAACCAGTCATTGCGGTCGGAAATCGTGCGCTCGTAAAATAGCGAGGGGCTGCTAATTTGAGTGGCAGGATGAGGCGTTTGTGGGTGGTAACAGGGGAAGGTGCTTGAAAACGGGGGAGTGGAGATCCGAACGCAGGCGTGCCAAACGGTCAAAACGGGCGTTTAATGGGTGTGCATAATTTTTCAAAGATGCTTCCCTGTTAAAATATATTAGTTTTGCTTAGATGGTGTCACACAAGCAGATTTTCTGCACTGACAGCTGCCATAAAGCTACAGCAGTGTTTAGGCCCAGCAGGAGAATAGCTCAAGCAAAAAATGCTTCATAGAAGTCTGATATTCCACAACCGTGCTTAGATGCTGAAAATAATATCTAGGCCTCAGTAAGAATTAGACATAAATGAAATAAACTGTGAGAGATGACAGACATTGGGACGGTCTGTAATACATATCGCACTTTTGCAGGGTTTTTTAAGCTTTATTTCACATTGGGCAAATTGTACCTAGAAATACACTGGTCGGAGCACAGTACATCCAAGATATAGGATAGGGCAGGATTCGATCTCCACCAGCTGTTCTGTGGCACCAAAATCAAGTTCTTTTACAGAGTGGAATTGGTGGAACAGCTCCACATCTAGGGATGGCTTCAGTTATCTGTGAGGTTGGTCGCCCTCGCAAGCGGGTCGATGTTTGGCCCCTGTGCATGCGCCGTCTCCGGCGAACGCATGCGCGAGCCCCAGCGAGCGACTGAAGTTCAGTCGCTCCGGGGCTCTCTACAAGATGGGGCGGCTGTCGATGGTGAGTGAGAGCTCGCCCCGTTTTGTAGGCGGGGAGGGGGGGGGGGTGGCTGCACAAACGCAGGCGTTTCTATTAGAGCAGGAAGTCCACTCGGGCTTGCGGGAGCCGAGACCCTACCACAGCCCTCGTCGCATGCCCGATGGTCGCGATAATCGCGACCATCGCCAGGCCGCTCGCACAAGCTGTAGGTGGTCACCCACAGCTATGCGAGCGGCCTGGAGGTGGAAATTAAACAAAATTAAAAAACGCCCTGATTCAGAGCGAGCACTCGCAAACAGCGAGCGCCTCTGAATCAGGTCCTAAGTGCGTGCGTATGCTGCTCTTACGGTAGCCATGAATTTGCAGTCTTGATTACAGGCCCAAAGGGCGAGATGGGGACGAGCGTGCGGTTGCTTGCATTTTCACGCTGTTGCAATGGCACACTGCGCCGCCCGTGGTGAATTGAATCGACCCCTTTATTTATTTTCACACTGCGCATGTTCAGGATCCGAGTGTAGGTTGTCTCAACGCAACTGCGGGTTCTGCAGAGTTGGACTGAAGGGTAAATACGTCTGATTGCAGCAGTATCATTTCCACCAGGTATAGGCTGGTGTAAGCGCTTATTGATTCTGATGAAGCAGCATAGGGGGCGGATGAGCCGCAAGAAACGTACAGGATGCGTACAGCGCTGCATATGAATGAAGATATAGATTGATCTCTTCGCTCGCAGTTGCGTTCAACTCAGCAAAGGGCCCGATGTGTCAAATGTGTCAAAGTCATAGACTTGCGCAGAACTTAAAACACAATTGTTAGCAGATGCTTTAGTTGTGTAGTCAGAGTCTCGGCGTAAAATAAATATCTAACAATGAAATGATCGCATTTACTTTATTTCCAAGAAACCATCCAGATTCTGAAGCTGCAACGTGACAGCCTGCTGGAGAAGGAGAAGAGGTGACAGCCGTTCCGTCTTTCTGTATCGTCTGCTCCTCTGGGTTTGAGTGTTTATCACTTGTTGCCACAACCTGCGCTGTAATGTCTGCGGATGTAAAACTTCCCAGCAACAAGCTGAACAAATGTTGCAGTGTATTTATAAGTATGATGGTGTTTTGTGACCTGGACGGTGAGTAGCGAGATCACAATGATTCCAGCTGGACCAGTATCTACATTCCGGCGGCCTCCAGACTGAAAGTCGCATTTATTATACATAATATGGTGCAGAAATTTGCCCAACCCAAGTTCTCATGGCTCTAGGGGGTAAATTTACTAAAGTGAGAGTTTTTAGAAGTGAGTTTTAAAAGTGATGTTGCCCATAGCAACCAATCAGGTTCTACTTAACATTTAACTAGCACCTTCTAGAAGATAATAGCTAGAATCTGATTGGTTGCTATGGGCAACATCACTTTTAAAACTCACTTCTAAAAACTCTCACTTTAGTAAATTTACCCCTAGGTCTGATTCAGCGGTGGAGGCTATTGCAGCCGCAAATGTCGCAGTGGCGGTAATATGCAAATGCAGGTTTCAGCCTCCCCTTGTGCACTAGCGTGCGCTGGACTGCGCAAGCCCTGAGACGCCAACTTTCAATGCCTGTGGTAGCAAACACTCCACCATCTGTGCACCATCGCATCCACCATCGACCCTTGCACCAGCCTATGGCGGGTGCAGGGTCTCCTTCCAAAATTGCTCTAAACATGGCTTCTGTGGCTGCGGCCCTGCGTTTGGGCACGCAGCCACGTTTAGTTACACGCCTGTGGCACTCCCATAACACGCCCACGAGACCCTTTTTTTTGCGTTCACTTCAGGCCACCTTCCAGGCACCTCCCATAGTCTTGTGACGCCAGTTGTCATGCCAGCTGTCCCGCATGCAACAGCGCGTCTCTGAGTACACTCGGTGGTACGCAAGCGCCGTTGGGGTTTTCAGGGCGTTATGCGCAGTAGCAATTAATCACTCAACTGTGCAAACTCCGTCACTGCGCCCATCTCTGTCTCAGGCCCAATGTGGCGCAGTAACATCGCTCCCCGGCGTCTCTGCAGTTTTCCATGCGTCACCCTTTATATGACATATAATGCTCTTGTATGTGTGCAGACTGCGGGAGCAAACGGAAGAGACCAAGAAGAAGACCGATGACCTGGCCGCCAAAATTCAGCAGGAAAAGTTGAAGCAGAGAAAGCAGAGGTGCGGGAACCAGAAATGTCTGGGCACAGATGCCCGCTTGCCCTTAAAATTTGCCCATCATATAACCCATGGAATAAGGAGACAGAGATTTGGTTATGACATAAATATATCACGGCATCTGGGGGGCACCACCATAACTAAGAAATGGAGGCGGGGGCACATGACGTCTCGCCTTTGCCTGGCACTAGCAAGTGCTCACTCTCACCCTCCTAGGCATCGCCCATGAACCCTCTTATGTGGACACAGGGCTACATGGAGCGACCTTGTGCACATCATAAGGCTACCCTCTGTCACTGGCTGCAGTGCTTAGTGCCTGCCAGGAGGCCGCTCCCCGCCCCAAATAGCCTCCCTGCACACTCCTCATCTTCCCAGCATCATGAAGGGGGAGGAGCAGTTTCCACATGGCCGACACCCTCCCAACGAGGTCCCACCCCCATCTTTTAAGGAAAAAAAAAATCACATAACCTGACTATGCAGAGGGAACACAGGCCCTGATTCAGAGCCGGACGCTCTGACATGGCGCTCGCTCTGAATCAGGGCCGTCCCTCTGTTTTTTTTTGAGCGGCCTCCTGGCCGCTCGCATAGCTGTGGGTTACCACCCACAGCTATAGCGAGCGGCCAAAAAGATGGTCGCAATGGTCAAGACCATCGCGACCATCGGGCTTGCGATGAGACCCTTGCGGTAGGGTCTCGTTGCCGCAAGCCCTGGAGTGCTTTTGGCTCTATCAGAACCGAAAGCACTCCCACTGACATCACTTGTTCTCATGGGAACGCCTCCGTCTGGGCAGCAACGCCCCTGGCACGCCCACCAAAGGGGGCGTGCCGTCACTCACCATCGACAGCACACCCCATTTGTAGCGAGACCCATAGCGACGGCCTGGCCGTCGCTATTCGGGTCTCGCGCATGCGCATGACGGAGCCGCCTCCGTCATGCGCACTTGGCCAACATCGACCCGCTCGCGAGCGGGTCTGAATTAGGCCCACTGCCCCCCTCATCCCCTTCCCCTGCCAAGCACAACAATGGGACTCCAAAGGAAGAAACATAGGGGGTGGGTTCTCGTTCCTCTACTACAATAAAGATATAAATAGATGGAATTATGAAGAAACTTGATCATAGATTTGAGGACACTCTAAGGTTATGGATTTAGGCTTCTGTTTGGAGTTGAGATTAAGGGATATATTTACTAAAGTGAGAGTTTTTAGAAGTGGAGATGTTGCCAATGGCAACCAATCAGATTCTAGCTATTATCTTCTAGAAGGTGCTAGTTAAATGTTAAGTAGTATCTGATTGGTTGCTATGGGTAACATCTCCATTTCTAAAAACTCTCACTTTAGTAAATATACCCCTAAATGTTGGCTTGATACACTCTAGCGGAACGTGTCTAACTAGTGTCTTTTGGTGAAGTATTTTTACCTTCAACGAGCCAGATGTGTGCAACTGAGTTACTAATATAACGTTTCTATTCCTGTAAAGTCTGTAATTATTGCATTTATGAGTTTATATGTCTGCCTAGGTAACCTAAACTTCTTCTCAATTCACCTAGGATGGAATTTCAAGATCAACTGGAAGATCTGATGGCGAAACATAAATCCCTGGCGGAGTTCTATGTGAGGACTGGAGTGTAGGCCGGGGATGAAGGATTCATCTTGCTAAAGTTTATTTTACATACATAAATATGATATTTTCATGAAATGGTCTCATCTAAACATATCAGCAGTGTGGTACCAGAGAGATGCCCAACACTTCTTTGTGTGTGGAGGCCGCCATTTTGTATCTCGCACCAACATTCATGAGGAATGCGGCCTGTCCTTTCACTAGCAACCATAGCCAGTGACTGGTGATGCCGCTGGTTCCTAGGAAGCTGCATTCATGGAGCCTTTGTGATGTGATAGGTTAGGTAACTATTTATTTCATGACATGTATTCTCATGAACATTTGTGTCACACACAAAATGGTGGCCTCCAGTGTGTATAGGTGACAGGTGCTCATTAATCTATTTCTTTCTCTGTGGTATAGAGATGACTAGTGAGTGAATGTCTCGACACAGTGACTCGAATCATTTAGATGTTCGAATGATTCGAGTCACTCATAGTCACTGTCGAGACAGTCACCTCTCTAGCCTCTCACGCTGCTACTGCAGGGGCCCAGGGTGTGTGTACTGACTCGAGAGAGTCAGTGCAGAAGGATCAGCAGATGTGCGGGGGGCGGAGCTGTCAGCGACTCACTCAGAGTCGCGCTGCTACTGCCGGGGATCGGGGTGCGTGATTGTGTACTGACTGATCATCAGCAGTGCGGGGCTGAGGGGGCGGAGCTGTCAGCAACTCGCTTTGAGGCGGCGGCGCTGCTACTGCTCAGTAGTCTGCGGAATGCAAAAGAGCCGAGACACAACACTGACCTGAGCCGTGTGGCACTGAGCTGAGCTGTGTGGCACTGAGCTGAGCCTTGTGGCACTGAGCTGAGCCGTGTGGCACTGAGCTGAGCCGTGTGGCACTGAGCTGAGCCCTGTGGCACTGACCTGAGCCGTGTGGCACTGAGCTGAGCCGTGTGGCATTGAGCTGAACCGTGTGGCACTGACCTGAGCCCTGTGGCACTGACCTGAGTCGTGTGGCACTGACCTGAGTCGTGTGGCACTGAGCTGAGCCCTGTGGAACTGACCTGAGCCGTGTGTCACTGAGCTGAGCCCTGTGGCACTGAGCTGAGCCGTGTGGCACTGAGCTGAGCCCTGTGGCACTGACCTGAGCCGTGTGTCACTGGGCTGAGCCCTGTGGCACTGAGCTGAGCCGTGTGGCACTGAGCTGAGCCGTGTGGCACTGAGCTGAGCCCTGTGGCACTGAGCTGTGCCCATGACTACTGTGATATGCTACGATAACAGAAATCCATTCAACTCTACGTCGACCCCGTATGTTTTAACGTTTGGTTTAGTTTGAGGATTACAGTCTCATGTCTTTATTTCCATTTATTTTCACCTTTTCTGCTACAGAACTCCAAGAGACTGGCAGCAGAGATACCTAAAATGGAGGAACGGAAGAAGGAGCTCCAAGAAGAAGGCTAGTGTTGAAAAACAATCCTCTCAGGGCCAAGATCCCTGGGCAGCATTAATACTAAGTACCGAATGTGGGGCTCAGAGGTGTAACAGGCAGTTTCCTGTCTTAACTTTCACAGAGCGAGAGAAAGTCAGAAAACTGAAAGAGGTAAAAGAAACAGAAGCCGGACTGAGAGCGCAAGGTGTCCTGACGGCGCAGAGTCTGTTCCTGCGCAGCGAGGAGGCAGCGTGCGCAATGTAGGGAATCGTGTTCACCCCTATAGGAATGACAATTCTTTTTATATTTATTGCTAATTTTTGGATTGTCTGTATTTCTCTATATGGACCTCCAGGAGCTTTTTATTCAAAATATAGAAATGTGGGTTATAGATACAGTAACGTGAGAGGATGACATCTTTACATACCAACCGTACATCTAAAAATTGTATTTACAGATTCTCTCCATCTGTATAAATACACTATGTATGTAAGAGGTTTCTGACTGTACAATATGCACCAGGTTCATCTTTACTGTGTTCTACCAGCATTTGCCTAAGCACAGTGGAGGCAGCCATTTTGTGGTCTTAACCAATGTCAGGTGACTAGGAACTAATGACATCACTGAGTTATGAGGCGCTTGAGAGACGGGAGGAGTGACGGAGGTTATTAACTGTGTGAGGCACAAAGTAATTCCACAGGTTCTTAGTGTATGGACCGGACACATTTTATGAATATTGGATCATGTGACAAAATGGCTGTTCTTAGGAGCCTCTTCATGGCTGTATCTTACGTCTCTTGGCTTCTCTCCTAGAAAACTGTTTGAGGAAGAAAACACACGTGCCAAAACCATGCTGGGAACAGTGACTGCATGTCATACGGATCTTCTGAACAAATATAACAGGTAAACAGAGAACCCCACACAGTCGGAGCGGGACCAGGCTCGCCATGCAGACTGTGCACAACTAACAAACCGGTCACCTAAAACAGCAAGAAGTTGGAATAACTTATTGCATATTATACACTCGAACTACCATCCGGCATCAGTGCGACAGAAACCTAACTTCACTCTCAGGGCCTCATTCAGACCAGCTCGCAAGCGGGTCGATGTTGAGGCGCTGCTCGTGCGCAAGCCCCGGAGCAAGAGAGAAATTCTCTGGCTCCGGGGCTCACTACAAAAGGGGTGGCTGTCGACAGCTCGCACCGTTTTGTAGGCGGGGTGGGGGGGTGGCTGGCCAAACGGAGGCGTTCCCGAAGGAATGCCTGCAGTTTGGGGGCGGCCCCACTGACATCACTCGTGATGTCAGTGGTGAGCTTCCGGCTCTATTAGAGCCGAAAGCTCACTGGGGCTTGCGGTAGACGAGACCCTACCACAAGGGTCTCCTCGCAAGCCCCGATGGTCGCGATGGTCTTGACCATCGCGACCATCAACCTGGCTGCTCGCTAAAGCTGTCGGTGGTCACCCACAGCTTAGCGAGCGGCCAGGAGGCCGGCTCTTTACAGAGAAGCGGCCGCCCTCATTCAGAGCGAGCGGCTCTGAATGAGGTCCTCAGTCTGTGACTTCCTGCTGCCTCCATTCCCCTCCTCACATCATGTCACTGCCCCTGTCACATGCAGCCCTGTCCTCACTAACACGTAACTCATCTCCTGATATACTCTGTGCTGCTGGGGCCCCTGCTCCTCCCACTATATAACTGTCAGTCTGTAGCTTCCTGCTGCCCCATTCCCCTCCTCACATCATGTCACTGCCCCTGTCACATGCAGCCCTGTCCTCACTAACACGTAACTCATCTCCTGATATACTCTGTGCTGCTGGGGCCCCTGCTCCTCCCACTATATAACTGTCAGTCTGTAGCTTCCTGCTGCCCCATTCCTCTCCTCACATCATGTCACTGCCCCTGTCATATGCAGCCCTGTCCTCACTAACACATCACTCATCTCCTGATATACTCTGTGCTGCTGGGGACCCTGATCCTCCCACTATATAACTCTCAGTCTGTGGCTTTCTGCTGCCCCCATTCCCCTCACATCATGTCACTGCCCCTGTCACATGCAGCCCTGTCCTCACTAACACATCACTCATCTCCTGATATACTCTGTGCTGCTGGGGACCCTGATCCTCCCACTATATAACTCTCAGTCTGTGGCTTTCTGCTGCCCCCATTCTCCTCCTCACATCATGTCACTGCCCCTGTCACATGCAGCCCTGTCCTCACTTACACATCACTTATCTCCTGATATACTCTGTGCTGCTGGGGACCCTGCTAATCCACTGTATATATAAGAGCATGGTCAAATGTCGAATACCAGGGGTCTCCTTACATGCTGCGCTGACCCATTTTGGAGGACATGGCTGCCAGGCCCCAGGATATTCTCAGGCCCTTGTGATGTTGCCCCTGCCCCATCCCCTTCCCGGTGCCTCTGCCTGCAAGAAATATATTGGGAGGCACTATTATCCCTTATATATAATCACACTACTAAATGTTTACCCTGTTCAGAACTTGAAACCCAAAAATTGAATTTATAATACTGTGCCCTAGATGCTGTAACCCATAGCGACCAATGAGACATTTGGTTTCATTTCCAGTGCTGAACCAGAAAAAATGTCAGTATCTGATTGGTTGCTATGAATTACAGCACATTGCACAGACACCTGGGCCTCAGTGTGCTAAATGTCCCCAGTTATATTTTGCTATATGGGCAGTAGTGTACCCGAGACCCTTTGCTGCTTATAACTTTGTATTGTGTCTCACAGCCTGAAAGCGGAGCTGGAAGCAGCAGAAAGGAGCCGGTCTTCCCCGGCAGAAGCTCCCTCTAATAATCCTCTATGCAAGAGCAGCCAGGGGAGGGCGCAGATCCCATAGCGTTCTACTACCATGGCCGACACAGCGTCCGCACCCAGAGAATCGTACAAGTTACATTACTGTGTTCTCAGTTCATTTCCTCCTTGGTCCTCAGGCTGGTGCTGCCCTGTAGTTACATGAATAAAGGAGACTTTTCCCCAGCATCACCCTCGTCTGTGGTTAATAGATATGGGGGTAAATTTACTAAAGTGAGAGTTTTTAGAAGTGGAGATGTTGCCCATAGCAACCAATCAGTTTCTAGCTAATGTTAAGTAGAATCTGATTGGTTGCTATGGGCAACATCTACACTTCTAAAAACCCTCACTATAGTAATTATACCTCATGGAGTTTGTCTTCCACACACTGAAAATCACACGGAGTTAATGAGTGAGCTCTGATCCATATTGGTTATGAATGATGTTTCCACAGAGTTAGGTTTATATTTACATTTTGGGGTATATTTACTAAGGTGCGGGTTTTTAGAAGTGGTTTTGTTGCCCATAGCAACCAATCAGATTCTAGCTATTACCTTCTAGAAGGTGCTAGATAAATGTTAAGTAGAATCTGATTGGTTGCTATGGACAACAAAACCACTTCTAAAAACCCGCACCTTAGTAAATATACCCCGTAATCTCACAGTAATCATTCTTATTACATTTATACACAGTCAAATACATGGCTCTTCTGTACAATGTTGGGACCCGGCATATATGCTGGGTCACCTCAGTGTCTGTCCGCTACCCCGCCACCCCCCTCTATCCGCTGTTCCAGCCTCCTATTCTGCTGCTCTGTCCCCTCCACCCCCCTCTCAGCCTGCTGGTTTGTCCCCCCCCGATATCCTGGAGCTAATGATGGCCATCGAAGGCTGTACCATCAATGGCTGATGGGTTTTAACCATTGGTAGAAAATCATTGATGGTTGACCCATCGATGGCTGAGTGCTGCACCTGCACAGACCTATACCTCCAGACCAATAGTATAGCATCATCGATGGCAAAAACAAAAAACACTTGCCATCGGCCGTAGATCATGCCATATTTGCTGCCAAAATTTGCTGCCTTACATGACAGTCTACTGTGGCTAAAGACAAAGGGGGAGATGTACTAAGCCGTGGAGAGAGATAATGTACCAACCAATCAGCTCCTAACTGTCACTTTACAGACTGTAGGGTCAATGTACTAAGGGCCTGATTCAGACCCACTCGCGAGCGGTTGTCCGCTCGCAAGTGGGTCGATGGTGCGCATGCGCGAGACGCGACGAGCGAAGGACTTTCCTTCGCTCGTTGTGTCTGATCAAAGGGGGCGTGCTGTCGATGTTGATTGACAGCACGCCCCCTTTGGTGGGCGTGCCGGGGGCGTACCTGCCAGACGGAGGCGTTCCCATGGGAACGCCTACCGTCAGAAGCCGGCCCCACTGACATCACTAGTGATGTCAGTGGGAGTGATTTTGGCTCTAATAGAGCCAAAATCACTCCTGGCCTTGCGGTTGAGAAACTCAACCGCAGGCTTCTGCTCGCACTGGCGATGGTCGCGATGGTCAAGACCATCGCGACCATCATCCTACATGCTCGTATAGGCTGTGGGTGGTGACCCACAGCTATACGAGCGTCCAGGAGGACGCTCCATATTTATGGAGGTGGGCCCTGATTCAGAGCGAGCTCTCTGGTCAGAGCGTCCGGCTCTGAATCAGGGCCTAAGCCTTGGGATGAGATAAAGTACCAACCAATCAGCTCCTAACTTTCACTTTACAGACTGTAGGGTCTATGTACTAAGCCTTGGGATGAGATAAAGTGAACGGCAATAAAGTACCAACCAATTAGCTCCTAACTGACTTTACAGGCTGTGTTTGAAAAATGACAGGAACTGACTGGTTTGTACTTTATGTCTCTCCAAGGCTTAGTACATTTGCCCCAAATACTGATGTGTTTTTCCATACTGGGTAAGGGTAAGTGCATAAGTAGACTTAGACATGTATGCACATTTTGCCTCTCTACGCTTAGAACGGCAGAATGGGGGAGGGATGGGGCAGGTGCTAGTGTAGCCTGAGTACAGTGTTCTCTGCACCATCCGACCTATGTAGAGGGGGGACAGAGGTGCTAGAGAGTGGAAGGAGGTGCTAGAGGGAGGATGGAGGTGCTAGAGGGAGGAAGGAGGTGCTAGAGGGAGGACGGAGGTGCTAGAGAGGATGGAGGTGCTAGAGGGAGGATGGAGGTGCTAGAGAGTGGAAGGAGGTGCTAGAGGGAGGACGTAGGTGCTAGAGGGTGGAAGGAGGTGCTAGAGGGAGGACGGAGGTGCTAGAGGGTGGAAAGAGGTGCTAGAGGGAGGAAGGAGGTGCTAGAGGGAGGACGGAGGTGCTAGAGGATGGAAGGAGGTGCTAGAGGGAAGACGGAGGTGCTAGAGGGTGGAAGGAGGTGCTAGAGGGAAGACGGAGGTGCTAGAGCGTGGAAGGAGGTGCTAGAGGGAGGACGGAGGTGCTAGAGGGAGGACGAAGGTGCTAGATGGAGGAAGGAGGTGCCTCTTAGGAGGCATATCTGCTGCAGCTGCTTCCCCTACAGGTGCAAGGTACACGCTGATGATTATGGGGGGGCTCATGCACTAATGTTTATACACTTAAATTCTGGTGCGGTGCCGCATAATATTAACGATGAATAAAAAAAAACATGGAAGAACATTTGTATATGGAAATATGAAGAAATGAATAAATGAAGGAGATGAACAGGAATCATCTCTTGTTATTTTATCAAACGACTTCCCAGCAAATCTCTGGCTATGCAGTAATCCTCAGGGCGGTGATTACAGGTATCTCAGATATTATGTGTGACTAGATCCTAAATTACAAATTGTGTACCCCACATACTAGTCCCCCACTGTCCAACACCCCCTCCTCCATTACTTATTATACTGGAAAAAGTATGGGGTTGGAAAATAAAAAAAATTACAAAGTGAAAAAGTAACATTTTATATTTGTTATAAACTATCCTGTCCTTGGCAAGTGCTTCGTTTTCTGATATGGAGCCGGATTCAGAGATGGCAGGTAATGCAGCTGCGCTCACAGACACTCTCGCAATATCGGTTGTGGGAATATGCAAATGCTAATCTCAGCGGCGAGAAGCCCACTCTCAGACTGCGTGGTCTGTGCATTTGCGATGGAGATTGTAAACACACCAACATCGATGTAACATTGGTCGCACCATTGACCTTTGCAGTAGCCTAGTCCTCTCATCCAACTAACCATGGCCTCGGAAACTGCGAATTTGTGATAGGGAAGATACGCCCATGACACTCCCCTAACACGCCCATGGCACGGTCCCCTCCCAGTCTCCACCCTGATACGACGAGGAATCGCAAACCCCTGCCCAAGTGTTAGCAATACCGTCCACAACTGCGAATGACATCGAAGGCATTGTTTTGCATATGCGCAGTAACGGCTGTCTAGACTTTTCGCACATGCACAGTAGCAAAACATCGCTCAACTGCTTAATTATCGGCACTGTGCTCGTCTCTGGATCACGCCCATGGTACCTACACCCCTGTTTATGCTTCGTATAAGCTAAATAGTGATAACACTGACAGCCCTCCTATTATTCATCTTTATTTATAAGGCACCACAATATGTAGGCAGCGCCGTGCACCAGTAGCTCCTCTGTGATACATGTGCACCACCAGTTCCCTACTGTTTATGTGGATGTTCAGGTGTCAGCGTGTTTGTATAGAGCACACCAGCCCGTGTTCCTTTCACTTTAGAGTTTCCTGCTTTGGAGTCTTTCACTTTCAATACTGAAAGGAACAAGAAAGGAATCGCAGGCTAGCCAAGGCTCCAAAGTACAAACATGAAGGATTTGCATCCTCAACCAGGTAAATGACCTTCTAGCAACATGGCAAACTGCCCATATGAAGCACCACCATATTTCTCTGCTTTTCAGACCCTTATCTTCTCCTATGTGTATGTGCTTTATTCTGTGTTGATAGAACATCTTCAACTTCCTTATCAGACATTTATTCAGAAGGGAGATGACTGGGAGAGGAAGTTGAGGTTGTAGAAGGACCTACTAGGACCAGTCATGGTGGGCTGTTCGGTACTGAACGAGGATTGGCTATGGCTCAACCATCAGTGGTTTCTAAAGCTGGGTACAGATTAGACGATTTTTTTGAACCATTTGGCCAATCCTGACGGTTTGGAACGACAAATCGTTCAAATTGTCATGTTTGTACGCACTATGGGCCTGATTCAGACCCGGGCGCTATGCTGCGCTCGGTCGCATTGAGTGATTTTTCGCAAACTGCGCATGTGTATGAGTCGCAATGCGCGCGCGCGAACCAGTCATTGCGATGGGAAAGTGCTCGCCCGTAGCCCGCAGTCGGGCCACTATTTTGAGTGACAGATAGTGCCGTTTGTGGGTGGTAACAGGGATAGGTGCTTGTAAACGGGGGTGTGGATGTGCAAACGCAGGCGTGCCCGACCGTCAGAATGGCGTTTAATGGGTGTGCATAATTAGCAAAGTAGCGTCATTACACACGTGACTGGGTTGTATTTTAGCCTGAACTGCTCGCAATGTTGTGGTGGAAGAGGCTACCACATGCACTGCGAGCAGCTCCGATGGCTCTCGATGTTCCCGATTAATCCTAAAACTGCCGGAGATGACGTGTGTTGCGAGTGGCAAAGGGGCATCTTTATACAGGTGCGAGCGCATAGAGCGGCCGCTCACTATTACTTAGTGGGCAGTTTTACGCGACGCAGTGCGAGCACAGGATAGCCGGCCCCTTTTAGCCAGCGAGCGGCCGCAAATAGCGTCCGGGTCTGAATCAGGCCCTATGCGCGCTCCAGCGGCATCGTCCATCTCATCTTCAGGTCGCCCCTACATGCAGCTCAATCTGACAATCTCGTTAACAATTTCCCGCAAATCGGACGACCAGGCGATATGTTAACTTTATACAGTTAACGATCTATCCACAAAACGATGCGAGATATATCGTTCGGTCGTTTGGAAGATTGCGCAGCGTGTATGCACTATATATCGTTTGTCAGGGAGTTCGAGGGAAATATGGACGACTATCGCATCGTTTGCTGATCGTCTGATGTGTACCCAGCTTAACTGATGGTTTAAAACCATTGACCATGGACAAGCCTATACAGAAGTCAGTGGCGGCTGTTTACAGAGCACAGTCCATGGGCACCGCTACATACCGTGGCTTTGCACCATTGTGATTGGATAGGCCTCGCAGTGGAAAGGCGGATATGTAGAGCTGAACCATACAACATGGAAATGTCGCCTCCTCGCACTATTAGAAGACCCCGTTTATTGATTTAAATTTCTTCAGGTTATTTCCCATAATACTGCTCAGTTTCATCTTATTTATAGCTTAAATTAATGATGAGTAAGGGGACATGGGGCTGTCCTTATTGCCTGTGCCAATTGTATCAGTACTGTGGTCCACCTGAGCTAGAGCTCTACCCTTTAGTACTGTCTGGACTACTCCAACCCTCATCTTCTCTACACAACTCTTCATTATTATTGGTTGGACTATCCCCTTCGGCTTCATCATAAACATATTCCTAGACCTTTCATATTCTGCGGCAGGGAGACTGGACCCGGTGGAGGACCACGAGACACAACATGGAGCCGCCATGACAGGACCTATGGAACATGACGATACAACCAGTATCAGCTGTTTGTCAGCCTTGCAGATTTCACTCCCAGAGCCTGGTAAGACCCATTTCTGAATAAACATAATTTACATGGGTTTGTCTACATGTGGGGTGGGGGGTGGATGAGCCAGCAAAGCCTATGGTTCTGAGTGCCCTCTATTGCAGGTATATATTGTGGCCTGAGCCAATAGGTGCATTAGTTATCTGTGACATCACTTGGGCACTTTGTGGCCAGTAGATACTGTATTTTGATTGGCTGTAACTTTTAACTGGAATTGTCTTTTTTTTTTGGTACTCAATATCTATATACTGTAATAAAGGACAGTGGCCAGTCCCGTCTCGGTCATGTGCAGTGAGGGTTTGGGCTGCCACTGGGGCAACGTGGACAGGACAGGTCACCGGGAGAGGAGAGCAGGATTGTTGCGCTGGTAACGGGGATAAGTATAGTAGGGTGGGAAGAGGGTCGGATTGGGGGCAGACTAGGACCTGTTGTAAGACGGTTCCAAAACAATTAGGTTTGTAATATTATATTTAAACTTTTCTGCCACTTTTACTCTTGTTATGCTAAACAGAACATGGCTGTGGTTCAGCTAATGCCGCAATAATACATTTTTATAGAATACACTTTAGACCAGTGTTTCCCAACCTCAGTCCTCAAGGCACACTAATGGTGCATACACACGGTCAGATGAACGATTCAACGGTTTGATCGATTTGAACGACTGAACGATTTCTGACTGCATAAAGCTGGGTACACACGTAAGATATTCTGTCCAACCATCCAACTAGTTGATTGGTTGGAATGAAAATCTGGTAACGTATGGGAGTAACTGATGATCAGCAATTTGCTCCTAAATGCCAGAAACAGATGAAAATGGCGTCAGACAAGTTTGTTAAATGTTTGATCTAAACAATTTGGTCAAACAACAGTTTTTGTCCATTTTCCAGCGTTTGGGAGCAAATTGCTGATTGTCATTTGCTTTCATACCTTACCAGATTTTCATTCCAACCAATCAACTAGTTGGATGGTTGGACAGAAAATCTTTACGTGTGTATGCAGTTTTAAGCTGCCCATCCATTTAACGATGCGGGGACGACGGCACAATTACGACGCCGTCGTCTCCCGCGGGAAGAAGTCTGGAGAGGTTTTCCTTCCGGGTCCTCGGCGGTGACCGGCAGAGTCAGCAGGGCACTGGTCTCCGGCAGGCTGCAGGACCCCCTCCTCAGCGGCTACCAGCAGCGGACATTCCATGGCAGCAGCGTCTAGACAGGTGAGTAACAGCGCTCTTGGCACTCTGCTATATGGTGGCGGGTTCATCCCTGAACATGGCAACCTGACGGCAGTCGTCAGGTTGACCGTCATGTTCGGGCGATGATAGATGTTAAAAACGACCAGCGGGCGCGCGCATCGCTGGTCGTTTTTAGCCTTTTACTGCCCAATTTGCAAGTGATTACCAAGCGATGGAGCGATAACGACCGTCGTTATCACGCCATCGCTAGGTTTAATCGCCTAGTGGATGGGCAGCATTGGTGTGCCTTGAGGATGGTGGTTGGGAACCCCTGCCTTAGACATTTTTTTTTTTTTTCAACTGACATTTTACAGCCCCACATTGGTTATAGTAGCATTTCAGAACTTAATGTGAACTGGGGGCACGGTGTGGCATAATGTGAACTGGTCGGCACTGTGTGGCATAATGTGAATTGAAGGCACTACAGTTTAGCACATGAACTGGGGGCAATGTGTGGCATAATGTGAACTGGGGGCACTGTGTACATAGGAGATGTATGGAAGTACATTAGGGGGATTAGAGGTATCAGCACATGTTATGTGCTGCTGATACCACTTATCCTCCATGTATTAATGAGATGTGTGCTAAATGATAGGGGCACTATGCACCACTGACATTATCGGCTCTGCTATCTACTAGATAGCGCACCAATATGCTAGGCAATGTATGAACGGTCAGTGTCACTGACCATTCAGATAGCTGCAGCTTTCGATTTCGAGAGCTGCAGCTGTCATTGCCCTACCACCACAGCAGGGGACAGCACTGTCACAGGCTGCGGCGGCGACTGGGCTGAACGATCTTGCGATGCTTGCGAGATCCCGTGCATGCCCAGTGGAGCTGGCCGGGAGGTGAGACACAGCGCATCATGACTAGGCACTCCCCCACTCTGGCAATTAAGATCTGTGCCGCTATAATACATCTCTCCCATAATGTGATCTGGTGGTACTACAATGTGGAATTTGACCTGGGGGTACTACAATGTGGAATGGGGACTTGGGGCACTACAATGTGGAATTGGGGGTACTACAATATGGCATAATGTGAACTGGGGGTGCTACAATGTGGCATAATGTGAACTGGGGGTACTTCAGTGTGACAATGTGACCTGGGGAAACTGCAGTGTGACAATGTGACCTGTGAGCACTGTGTGGCATAATGCGATCTGGGGGTACTACAATGTGGAATGTTAACTGGGGGGCACTACAATGTGGTAAAATGTGAACTGGGAGCACTACAGTGTGGCTTAATATGAACTGGGAGCACTACAGTGTGGCTTAATATGAACTGGGGGCACTACAGTGTGGCACCATGTGAACTGTGGGCACCATAATTAAAGAAAATCTCTATGAAAAAAAAAAAAAAAAAAAAAAAGATGGTGTGTCTTGGCAATTATAGCACCTTTTCAGTGCGCCATGAGCTGAAAAAGGTTGACAATCTCTGCCCTAGTCTATACAGCTCGGTGTATCTCCCACATCTAACCTAAAATAGTGATATAATTTACACCATATTTGTTGACTCTCCCAGAATGTCTGGGAGGCTCCAAAAATAATGGGTGATTTGCCGGACGTCCCGTAAGTGTCTGGGAATCTCCCCTGAGGCAGGGCAAACAGGGGCCATGGACAGAACCCAGCGTCATAACACATTTCACATCAAGCTTTACCAATGACTGCAGTGGGTGGGATGTTGTGAGGTAAGGCGGGCCAATAAGTCTTAAACCGTAAAAGCCACATTGTGTGTTAAGCTTATTACATGACTTGGAGAGCTACTGGAAATGCCTTTGGAGGAGGAAAAAAGGTCCCATGAAAATGTAGGATAAGACTGAAGACCATTTGTGTATTGGAAATGGTTGTGAAACCATTGGCACAGAAGGGAATATCCCTAGAAATGCTCTTGTTCTGTACAGGACGTATGTCAGACTGTCTTGTTTTCATCAGGAAAGAGAAATGAGAATTGAGGTTGGGGAATCACTCAAAGAATGAGCGTTTACTAAGGACACTGGTCTGTACAGAAAGAATCATGAGACATAGACAAGCCGAAGGTTGACTAGATAAGAACTTGCTTCCTAGATTTAGTTGTGTAATTGTTGTATCAAAGAGTGAGACTTGCATATCCTCACACATCATTTTCAGATGCCTCTTAAAAAGAACCTTTAGATGCTCTGTTGCCCTTTTGTCATGTTTCCATGTGATAACCAAGATAGATTTTCAGTTACAGAGAGATGGGGACCAGTAGAAGATGATGAAACACAACCGGGAGCCACAATGAACTATGATACTTACTGTAAAACACTGCGTTCTGAGGAAACTTATTCTGATCCAGAAACGTTAGATCTGCAAATTTCCGCCTCTATCCTTCCTTCTGGACCAGGTAGGACCCATGGCTAAAAATGGATGAAATAACATTTACAGGAGGATTTTCCATCTTTTGATAAGTAGTCCTCTTTCCCCATTATGTGAAATTAGTTTTCAGATTGTGCCGCAACTTTCGGTATAAACTGAGTTGGTTACAAACAATGAGATTTCATGTCCTCACTTTTCATATAGAAGTGTATCAAAGGGTAACACTTTTCGTACCATCAATTATTACAGTACCTTTATAAATGCACCCTGCTTGCAACGCCAATATTCATTCCCCTGACCTGAACCAATATTGAGCCGTTAGCAAGGCACTTGTGACATCATTGGGGAACTTTCTGTACCAGCCATTTTTAGGCAAAAGTAATATTCCCATCAGTGTTGGGCACAGTGGGGAAATATAGCGATGGGTGAAGATTTCCATGCGGTGTTTCTGTGAACCCAAGATGTAAAGCGATGACCCTGTTATCTTTTAATAGGGATTCATGACCACTATACTAATACTCTATTTACAGGTTTTCAGTGGTCCCAAGAAGTTCTTTCTACCTTTGGCAGTCTCCCTGATTTCAGCCCTGAGGAAGCGAGGGTCCTAGTTCCGCTGGTTGGACCCCCAGCGGTAAGTGCTACTTAGTCTTCACCATCTGCTTTGAGACACCTATTAATGACTCCTAGCATCTGCTCCTTTGACATGTCCTGCTCCTAAAGTGTTTAGCAACTAAAATATACAGTAAGTTGCATTTTATGTTCTTTGTATTCCCGTCCTGGACACTTCCCACTCCTACTTTCCGGGCCCATACATCTATACGGGGTCAGCCGTCCTCCTCTGATGCACTACAATCATTACCCGGGACTATAGCCTCTATGGCAGATCACACCTTGCATTTGTCTTCAGGGTTGGGGGTCTGGTCAAATCATCCACTGAAACATCAAACTATATCATATTATATAAATAACATATATTACGCAACACGTTTCAGTATCCATTAGAATATACGGGAAACCTGAAACCCTAAATTGCTTATAATATATAAATTAAAAGCAAAAAGCCCATCACCCCAAGACAACGATCTCATGTGCCATTTCTGCAGTCTTTAGAATCCAACCAAATGTTGCAAAAAGTCCCTACTGCACTGCGTGCGCCTCCCAGTGCTCAACTTTCCCCTGTAATACACTGCGGGCGCCTCCCAGTGCTCAACTTTTCCCTCTAATACACTGCGTGCGCCTCCCAGTGCTCAACTTTCCCCTCTAATACACTGCGTGCTCCTCCCAGTGCTCAACTTTTCCCTCTAATGCACTGCGTGCGCCTCCCAGTGCTCAACTTTCCCCTCTAATACACTGCGTGCGCCTCCCAGTGCTCCACTTTCCCCTCTAATACACTGCGTGCGCCTCCCAGTGCTCAACTTTCCCCTCTAATACACTGCGTGCGCCTCCCAGTGCTCAACTTTCCCCTCTAATACACTGCGTGCGCCTCCCAGTGCTCAACTTTCCCCTCTAATACACTGCGTGCGCCTCCCAGTGCTCAACTTCCCCTCTAATGCACTGTGTGCACCTCCCAGTGTTTGTTCCCCCTTCTAATGCACTGCGTGCTCCTCCCAGTGCTCAACTTTCCCCTCTAATGCACTGCGTGCGCCTCCCAGTGTTTGTTCCCCCTTCTAATGCACTGCATTCACCTCCCAGTGTTAGTCCCCCCTTCTGATGCACTGCATTCACCTACCAGTGCTCAACTTCCCCCTCTAATGCGCATCACAGTGTTTGTCCCGCCTCTACTGCACCTACCTGCATTTATTCCCCCTCTAATACACAGTATGCAACTCCGTGTTTGTCTCCGCTCTAATACACTGCATGCGCCTCCCAGTGCTCAACCTTCCCCTCTAATGCACTGCGTGCGCCTCCCAGTGCTCAACTTTCCCCTCTAATGCACTGCGTGCGCCTTCCAGTGCTCAACTTTCCCCTCTAATGCACTGCGTGCGCCTCCCAGTGCTCAACTCTCCCCTCTAATGCACTGTGTGCGCCTCCCAGTGCTCAACTTTCCCCTCTAATACACTGCGTGCGCCTCCCAGTGCTCAACTTTCCCCTCTAATACACTGCGTGCGCCTCCCAGTGCTCAACTTTCCCCTCTAATACACTGCGTGCGCCTCCCAGTGCTCAACTTCCCCTCTAATGCACTGTGTGCACCTCCCAGTGTTTGTTCCCCCTTCTAATGACCTGCATTCACCTCCCAGTGCTCAACTTCCCCCTCTAATACACTGCCTGCTCCTCCCAGTGCTCAACTTTCCCCTCCAATGCACTGCGTGCTCCTCCCAGTGCTCAACTTTCCCCTCTAATGCACTACGTGTTCCTCCCAGTGCTCAACTTTCCCCTCTAATACACTACGTGCTCCTCCCAGTGCTCAACTTTACCCTCTAATACACTGCGTGCGCCTCCAAGTGCTCAACTTTCCCCTCTAATACACTGCGTGCGCCTCCAAGTGCTCAATTTTCCCTCTAATACACTGCGTGCGCCTCCAAGTGCTCAACTTTCCCCTAATACACTGCGTGCGCCTCCCAGTGCTCAACTTTCCCTCTAATACACTGCGTGCACCTCCCAGTGCTCCACTTTCCCCTCTAATACACTGCGTGCGCCTCCCAGTGCTCCACTTTCCCCTCTAATACACTGCATGCACCTCCCAGTGCTCCACTTTCCCCTCTAATACACTGCGTGCGCCTCCCAGTGCTCCACTTTCCCCTCTAATACACTGCATGCACCTCCCAGTGCTCCACTTTCCCCTCTAATACACTGCGTGCGCCTCCCAGTGCTCCACTTTCCCCTCTAATACACTGCGTGCACCTCCCAGTGCTCCACTTTCCCCTCTAATACACTGCGTGCACCTCCCAGTGCTCCACTTTCCCCTCTAATACACTGCGTGCGCCTCCCAGTGCTCCACTTTCCCCTCTAATACACTGCGTGCACCTCCCAGTGCTCAACTTTCCCCTCTAATACACTGCGTGCACCTCCCAGTGCTCCACTTTCCCCTCTAATACACTGCGTGCGCCTCCCAGTGCTCAACTTTCCCCTAATACACTGCGTGCGCCTCCCAGTGCTCAACTTTCCCTCTAATACACTGCGTGCACCTCCCAGTGCTCAACTTTCCCCTCTAATACACTGCGTGCACCTCCCAGTGCTCCACTTTCCCCTCTAATACACTGCGTGCGCCTCCCAGTGCTCCACCTTCCCCTCTAATACACTGCATGCACCTCCCAGTGCTCCACTTTCCCCTCTAATACACTGCGTGCGCCTCCCAGTGCTCCACTTTCCCCTCTAATACACTGCGTGCTCCTCCCAGTGCTCCACTTTCCCCTCTAATACACTGCGTGCTCCTCCCAGTGCTCCACTTTCCCCTCTAATACACTGCGTGCTCCTCCCAGTGCTCAACTTCCCCTCTAATACTCTGCGTGCTCCTCCCAGTGCTCAACTTTCCCCTCTAATACACTGCGTGCTCCTCCCAGTGCTCAACTTCCCCTCTAATGCACTGCGTGCTCCTCCCAGTGCTCAACTTTCCCCTCTAATGCCCTGCGTGCTCCTCCCAGTGCTCAACTTTCCCCTCTAATACACTGCGTGCTCCTCCCAGTGCACAACTTTCCCCTAATACACTGTGTGCGCCTCCCAGTGCTCAACTTTCCCCTCTAATACACTGCGTGCTCCTCCCAGTGCTCAACTTTCCCCTCTAATACACTGCGTGCTCCTCCCAGTGCTCAACTTTCCCCTCTAATGCACTGCGTGCACCTCCCAGTGCTCAACTTTCCCCTCTAATACACTGCGTGCTCCTCCCAGTGTTTCTTCCCCCTCTAATGCACTGCATGCACCTCCCAGTGTTTCTTCCCCCTTCTAATACACTGCGTGCACCTCCCAGTGTTTCTTCCCCCTTCTAATACACTGCGTGCACCTCCCAGTGTTTCTTCCCCCTTCTAATACACTGCGTGCACCTCCCAGTGCTCAACTTTCCCCGCTAATGCACTGCATGCACCTCCCAGTGTTTGTTCCCCCTCTAATGCACTGCATTCACCTCCCAGTGTTTCTTCCCCCTTCTAATACACTGCGTGCACCTCCCAGTGCTCAACTTTCCCCGCTAATGCACTGCATTCACCTCCCAGTGTTTCTTCCCCCTTCTAATACACTGCGTGCACCTCCCAGTGCTCAACTTTCCCCGCTAATGCACTGCATGCACCTCCCCGTGTTTCTTCCCCCTTCTAATGCACTGCATGCACCTCCCAGTGTTTGTTCCCCCTTCTAAAGCACTGCATGCACCTCCCAGTGCTCAACTTCCCCCTCTAAAGCACTGCATGAACCTCCCAGTGCTCAACCTTCCCCTCTACTGCACCTCCCTGCATTTGTTCCCTCTAATACAGTATGCACCTCCCAGTGTTTGTTCCCCCTTCTAATGCACTGCATGCACCTCCCAGTGCTCAACTTCCCCCTCTAAAGCACTGCATGCACCTCCCAGTGCTCAACCTTCCCCTCTACTGCACCTCCCTGCGTTTGTTCCCTCTAATACAGTATGCAACTCCCAGTGTTTGTCTCCGCTCTAATACACTACATGCACCTCCCAGCGCTCAACTTTTCCCCTGTAATGCACTGCATTCGCCTGCCAGTGTTCGCCCAAGCCAGTGTCTCCCTCCCAGCGCTAGTATAGTCCACATTATCCAGTGTTATTGCTGCATAGTCCACATTATCCAGTCTGTAACACTATCACTCGTATGGCTCAGCTCAATTCTCTCCAATTACCTGAACATATAACTGTCTCCCACAGACCTCCCGCCCCCTGCAGGTCAGGGATTGCTTAGCGACCTTCCAGCGGGAGCCAGGTTCTCATCACCATCTACGGGAACTCACCCAGAAGCTGAAGAGTGTGGGCAGAGAGGATGTGGTAAAAGCCATGCACAAAGAGGAAAACGCCCTCCGCTGGCTGGGTGAGAATCATTCTGACAATACTCTGATCTAGGGGGCAACGTATAACCGTCCTGCATTCTCTGCTGCCCAGAAGTAATTGGGTAACACTAGAAAACACAAAATGAAATATAAATATGGGCACAATATAAAAATAGCCTCGATCAGGCCATAAATAAATGGTCCGTAGTCCTCAATGAATTAAAAAAAAAGTGAGATATAACCCTAACTTAAGCAGACCCCTAAGATACCCAAACAGAAGAGGCAGCCATTTTGTAGGCTAAACCAACCATCCTAATGAATGGAGACGATTTGTCCTAGAGGAACTATTGACTTTAGTGCGTCACAAAGTACCTCAGTGATGTCACCAGTTCCTAGTAAATTGATAGGCTGTCTAGTCATGAAGATGGAATCTGACCACAAAATGGCTGCCTCAGCACTGTGAGGGCAGTGAGTTAGCGTTAATCAGTGTCCTAGCAGATAAATAAAACAAAAAACCCAAGGTCCATATGGTGCCATCTTGTTAAATCTCATTGCTTCCATGTGGATTTATAGGTCCAGTGTTGGCGGAAGAGCATTTGATAAGAGACATCGTTCCTTCTCTGTGGGTGCCATTGACAACGGCGCTCAGCATTTCTCATCCTGAAGGTATGATGTGACGCCATAGTGCTTCCTGTTTGGAAACTGCCTTTTATGGAGGGCACCGAACTGGAAAAAAAAAAAAAAAAGATGCCAACCCTGCTCCCCCATAATAAAATATGGTTTCCTCTACAGGACATGACTGGCGGCTGCTGGCTCAGGAAATAAACATCCCCCGCGGATATGTTGACTTGTGGCAAGAAAGAGAGAGAAACCCAGCAGAGGTGGTATTGAGAGCCTGGCAGGTAATGAGCCATCGCACTGTGCAAGCAAAACAGAAAACAGGGACAGCCTAGACAGGAGGTCAATTATATTTAAGCGTTAGCGAACGTGTCCACTAGTCCCAGTATGTAAAGGGCACCACTTGCCTGGCGGCCATTCCGGGAGGTGAACTGATGAAGATAATGCAGCCTATCCACTAGGGTTCACATGACATCACTCTGTCAGCCATTTTGTGGGCCGAACAAATATGAAGCCTTGGCTAGGTAGGAACCAGTGCCATCACAAAGACACATGAGGGAGGCGGGGGGTGGGGTCATTCGTTGCATAATAGGTGACTGCAACGCTGTTTTGTTCCTCACAAAGGGGCTTATTCCGAGCTGCACACAGATCGGACATATCTTGTGGTCTTTAGCACTGCGCATGGGCCACAGCTCAGGTCTACGGTTGATACCAAGTGCGGCTGAATGGACATAACTGGGTGTTAATGGTCGTTCACACGTAGGCTACGTTTGGGGAGAGCAAATATGCAGAAATGAATCTGGATTTCAGAGCATGACCTCTAGCATTAAGCATAGTGCGGTTACTAGTGCGCGCTGATAATGATTAATGATGGTTGTATGAACAAGCGCATGGATAGGGCCGGTACAGCCGCATAGATACCTGCGTCTCCTCATAGGGCAAATATCTGCCTTTAGTGCCATGCGCATAGTGAGAGTAAATTGGGTCCGACTTGCATTAAAATCTGAATCAGTCCCAAAAAGGGGTGGAAAGAACCGGAGGAAACAGAGGGCCTGATTCAGAGCCGGACGCTCTGACAGAGCGCTCACTCTGAATAAGGGCCAGTCTTTTTTTTTTTTTCTTTTTAGAGCGGCCTCCTGGTCGCTCGCATAGCTGTGGGTGACCACCCACAGCTATAGCGAGCGGCCAGGAAGATGGTCGCGATGGTCAAGACAATCGCGACCATCGGGCTTGCGACGAGACCCTTGTGGTAGGGTCTCGTGGCCGCAAGCCACAGAGAGATTTCGGCTCTAACAGAGCCGAAATCTCTCCCCACTGACATCACTCGTGATGTCAGTGGGACCGCTCCCCAAACGGAGGCGTTCACATGGGAACGCCTGTTTGGGCAGCCACTCCCCCGGCCCGCCCACCAAAGGGGGCGAGCTGTCACTCAACATCGACAGCACGACCCCTTTGGTAGGAGACCCGGAGCGACGGTTTGCCCGTCGCTATCCGGGTCTCGCTTATGCGCACGACGGAGCCAGCTCCGTCGTGCGCATGTGCTCTGGGCCACCATCGACCCGGTTGCGAGCGCTCAGCGCTTGTGACAGAGTCTGAATCAGGCCCAGAGAACGGGCACGTGCAATCCTACAAATGTAATATAGGCATTTAGAGAAATGATATAGATGAAATCCCCTGTGTCCCCTCACCTAATTTAAGACGTAAACAAGCAATATTGTAAGATAAAACAGTTGAAGGGGGCGGTACTGGAGCCGTAGCGGCCTCTATATAGACTGCGCATTTTCAGACGATATCGCAAAAATAAAAAAATCAGACTGATCTTCTGTGATGGTACGAGGAATCCAGAACGCTGTGCGCACCTATGTATGGCCGGGGCAGTTCTATAGGTGCATTCACACAAAAAGAATTACATTACGGTGCTGCGTCCTGCTTTTTTTTCCCCCTACAGTTTATAAACGAGCCCCGCCATGCTCACTTACCACTATGTGGATAATGGACTCATTATCTGGATAATGTTCAATTACCCCAAGAGATCTGAAATGTTTAATCCGGTGGAGACGCTACTTATTGGGTTTTAGGAAAGCTTCCAAGTGAAGAGTAAAAGCTACATGCGCTATTTCACACTTTGGGCCTGATTCAGACCCACTTGCGCTCGTTGGTGGCCGATAGTCGCTCTTCTGCGCATGTTTCACAATGCGCGTGCGTGAACAAGTACGAGAGACCGGGATGTGTTCGCTCGCTGCGCATTGACAGCCCAGCAGAGTGAGTGACAGGAGAGGCCGTTTGTGGGTGGTAACAGGGGCGGCCACTAGTAACGGGGGAGTGGAGGTGCGAACGCAGGCGTGCTTATGAACTTAACCGCCGCTTCAGAGACGAGCATAATTAAAAGGCAGCGTCATAGTACACGTCGCTTGGTGGGATTTCACTCTCAAATGCTCGCAGTGCTTGCGGCAGGGTATAGTCAACCTCAAGTGCTGCGATCACATCCGATGGTGCTCGATGTACCAATGTTTTCATGCACTTCCAGGAGATGACGTGCGCATGTGGGCGTCTTATGAATGGCTGGTGGGCGCCTGCATACACAAAGCGATCGCACGCCAAGACATAGTGGGCGTGCTAATGCCTTGGCGTACGATCGCTTCACTTGCGGGGCGTGTGCTGGATTTGCATTCGCAGGGAGCGAGCGAACGCATCTAGCGAGTGGGTCTGAATAAGCTCCATTGCAGCTGACATCACATCCCTGAAGTATCGATATTCAGCTATATAATAATAGGTCTCCCGGCTACATATATTTCCTCCACCCCATTAGCGCTGTGGTCAGGCGGGCGGCACCTCTCTAACCGTAACTCTCCATCTGCAGGTGAAGGTGAGCGAGGCAACCGTGGGACGGCTCTTTGACCTGATGATAAATTACCGGGAAGACCTGGCCGCTATGTTATGATACTCACGGTAACCTCTTATCGACTTGGATACGACATCACTCTATGGACCAGAAAAGTCCTTAATCATGGTAATAAAATAAATAAAAGGCTTTGTCTGTAGCAGATTTATTCTGAGGCCTATATATATATATATATATATATATATACACACGGAAGAAAACTAGAACAGAACGCGTTAGAAGTCCCAGCAATTGGCCTCCTGTTCCGTAGACGAAGCGTCCTCCTGGGAAGCGGCTGCGCTCAGGTTAGTCCTCTAGCTGCGGAGCTACATCGTCAGAACGCAGCGGTTAGATGACATTGTACGGGGGGGGTGCAGACACGGTCGGCTCCTATGGGTGGCTCTTCTTCAACGCAATTGCCGCTAGAGTCCAGCGAAAAAGCCGTTCTGAGAGGGGTCAGTCCTGTCTGTCCGGCCGGCCTTCGCCCCTTTCCCTGGCAGGGGAGTTGTGGAATACTTTGGGGGGTAACGTATGAACAGACGGTCCTCCTCCCTCTTGATCCAGCGCAGGAGTTTGGTTATGACGTTAATTGCACCCACTTTGGTCACCAAGGAGCTGAACGCCGTGTACAGTTCAAACTTGCTAGTGACCTACACAGAGAGAGAGACTATGAGCAGAATATACCAATAATAAGTACAGTGTAATTACCAGTCCCACATGTTACGTGTGAAATCAAACCGGTCACCGTTATTTACAGAGCTCAGTCATAGTAAAAAAAACTAATTGTCCTTTTTTAAATGCATTTTAAATCTGTTCCTGAAAAGGTTTAAGCTGCTAATAGAAGCACTGATTTACTGGTTTTAGACTGCAGTGTCCCCCCAATTGCTGCGCAATGAATCCATAATGACAATAGTGTTCATTCCAGCACCTGTCACAACCTGTGCAGTTCCTCTTTACAGCCTGGGGTGTCCATCTCTGCTCTGGTGCTTCTAGCACACTAAGCTGATACAACAAACTGCTGGTATACAGACCAGAGTGTGCTAGAAGCAGAGAGCGACACCCCTGGCAGCAAAGAGGAACTACATTGGTTCTGACGATGCTGGAATGAGCACTATGACAAATCACATTCATCTGGTTTTAACGAACAGCAGGGCTGGCGTAAAATCTGGTTGGCCGAGGTGCGAACTGCCGCGGTGTATGGCGCTAATCAGGCCCCACAGGATCCGGTCATTTGGCCTATTAGCGGGGAATCGGTATGAAATACCGCCGGTTCGATTCCCGGCAGCGCCTGGCCGACAACAGCAGAGTTCCCGGCAGCGGAAGCTCGACAGCGCTGGAAATCCCGATCGTGGATAGGTAAGTACTAACTAACCTAACCCCCTAACCCTCCTTAGGGGTGCCTAACCTCCCCCCCAAGTGCCTAACCCTAATCCCCCCCTTCCCCGCTGCCTAAACCTAAGTCCCCCGGGGGGGAGGGGTGCCTAACCCTAAGTCCCCCCCGGGAGTGCCTAACCCTAACCCTCCCTCCCCCTAGCCTAACCCTCCCGGGGGGGTGCCTAACCCTAAGTCCCCCCCGGGGGTGCCTAACCCTAACCCTCCTTCCCCCAAGCCTAACCCTAACCCTCCCGGGGGGTGCCTACCCTTAGTCCCCCCCGGGTGCCCTAAACCTAACCCTCCCCCCCCCCGCGGCGCCCGGCATCCCTTCGATCGGGATGCCGGGCGCCTGTCTCCCAGCGTCGGGGAAATGTCAGGCGTCTACATCTAGATGCCCGGCATTTCATCCCTCGCCGGGATATGACAGTCGGGAAGCCGGCTGCCGGTATTAAGGCAGCCGGCTTCCCGATTGTATACCTTTAGGGGAACAGCGTAAAAAGTACAACATTGAGGGGTACTAAGCTTTGGAGAGGGATAAAGTGGATGGAGATAAAAGTACCAATCAATCAACTCCTGTCACTTTACACACTGTTTGAAAATGACAGTTAGAAGTGAACTGGTTGGTACTTTCTCTCTCTCCAAGGCTTAGTGTACAGACCCCTATAATACACCATATCCAGGTTAGTTTCCTCTACATCAGTGGTGTCAAACTCGGGCCCTCCAGCTGTAGTGGAACTACACATCCCAGCATGCAGTGCCACAATGTTGCTATTAGGGCATGCTAAAACTGTGGCAGGGCATGCTGGGATATGTAGTCCCACAAAAAGTTGAAGAGCCCGAGTTTGACACCACTGCTCTACATCAACACATATCACGCTGGCAGTGAACACTTCTTAGAGATCATTACGTCCTATTCACCTATAACAGTCCCAGCACGTCCTGGTCAGTCTCCTCGTAGGGGTAGATTTTGTGAAGCTTCTAAAACAGACAAGTGGAGGTCGGTGGGATACGTTCAGAACTCCGGTGGTCATAATGCCAACGCCAGCATCCCGACCGCCGGGATCTTGAAGGTAAGTACTGAAGTTGGGCACTAGGGGGAGGGTTAGGTACTAAGGGGGGAGGTTAGGTTTAGGCACCGGGGAGGAAGGGTTACTTTACCTAGAGGTGCCGGATTGTAACCTGGTCGGGATGCCGGCATCAGGATTCTGAACGCCCGGATCTGAGCGCCAGCATCCCGTACCCAACCTGGTGGTAATACCCATAGCAACCAATCAGATTCTGTCTGTCATTTTCCAGAATGCAATAGAGAAATGATAGCTACAATCTGATGGGTCGCTATGGGCAACGCCACCACATTTTAGAAGCTTTAGTAAATCTACCCCACAGTATTAGCAGCCCAGTGTCCCCCAAATTTGTGCCGGCTTTCTAACCAATCTTTAACCCAACCACAACCCCCGAAACAGAAGATAAATCACCCAGGCCAGCAGCGTCTCCTTCTCGGCCACGTGGTAGATGAGTCGCAGCGGACGCACAGAGCTGTGGATGCGGCAGTGGAGGTACCGGTACAAATCGTACAGTCTCTGGCGCTCTTCCTGACTGGAGTACGGGCCGTCCGACTCGGGGCTGCGGGAGGTGGAGGAGGAAGACAGGTAAAACTTTATGTCCTCACAGAAGGGGGTGTGCGTTACTCTCTGGCTAGATTACGATGTTTCAGTCCAAGGCGTGGGACTTACATATAGGCCTCAGAACACAACCCCTCCAACCCCCTTTTAAAGTTGTTTTTAACTAAAAAAGACAAACAAAACCATTAACCTTCATAGTAAGCAATGAAAGAACAAATGCCGACTCGAACATTGGACAAGTGCAGTCTCATGCAGTCACGGCTCTTTGCAGCGTCTCCTGGGAAGGCGAGTATCCAGACGATATGCTCCACGTGCGATATTGTCTAGTGTTTGCCGTGCAGTGCCGGGCTCAATGTCGTTCCCAAATTTTTATCGTTCAGTGCCTGCGCCCTCCCTCATCCCCGAATTTGCAGAACCTGACAATATCGTCAGGTTGTCCTGCAAGTACGGGTGATGAAAGACATCGCCAACGACCTGCGGGAGCGCGCCTCGCCGGTTGTTGACGGCATGCTCACTAGACGATATTGCGGATGATAACGATATCGTTCAGATCGTCCAATTTATCGTCTAGTGGATACCCGCCTTTACACGGCTACAACTTCACTTCATACCGGGAACGCATAGCGCAGCTCATGGATTAGGGACCTACTGGCGATCCTGCTGTGTACAAAGTTTTGGAGGGGAGGCGAGAGCCCAGACTGACATCTTTTATAACTGAAATGGATGTGTCGGCTGCCTGTGGGTTACAGCAACTTTAATGTAGGTTATTTTTCTAGCAGAAAGCAGGAGAAAAGTTCACAACAATAAAGTACAATATTATATTTTAGTTGGGACCCAACTGGGTGCAAATGTGGATCGGCCCAGAAGTCCTCAGTTCCCAACTAACACATTATTGGAACCAGATGATGATTAGTGCGGGCAGCAAGTCTGACTGTATGATAAAACTACAAGTCCCAGCATACCCTCCTACCGATCAGCTGGTTGGCCAGGCCTGCTGCAAATGGTCATCGTCTGCCCATGCTAATGATGTCCTGTCTGGCCTCCCCTGGAACTTTCAGATGTTCCCTACTATGTGTCTGGGTTAGATCGGTCCTGGTGAGCTGCTTCACTCTCTGGGCCTAATTCAGACCCGTTCGCTAGGCTGCGTTCGCACGTAGTCTGCCGATGTTTGCAATCTGTGCATGCATACATTACGCAGTGCGCGAACTAGTCCATGCGATCGGGAAACGTTCGCACCCTGTACACAGACGCTCAGCAAGCATGAGTGACAGGACGAGCCGTTTGTGGGTGGTGACGGGGGGTGGTCGATGGTAACGGGGGTGTGGTGGTGCAAACCGAGGCGTGTCTGTGCGTCTTAACGCCGTTTCAGGGGCGTGCATAATGAAGACGCATCGCCAGCGTACACGTCACATGGCTGAAATACACACAGCAGCACTCGCAGTGCTTGCGGTAGGGTAGGGTCAGCCACAGGGGCTGCGTATGGGTCCGATGTCAGTCGATGTTACCGATTGTTTAATACACTTCTTGGAGATGACGTATGTTACTAAGGGCTGGTGGGCGTCTAATTACATACAGCGATCGCACGGCAAAACATAGGGGGCGTGCTAATGTATTGCTAGTGATCGAAGCAATTGCATACTTTGGATGCGGACAGCTGCGTGCGAACGCAGCCTTGCGACCAGGTCTGAATCAGGCCCTCTGTGTTGCTCCCAGTTTTCCACCAGTAAAAAAAAAAAAAAAATCGGGCTGGAATTGAAACAGTTTTTCATATCTTTGCTCCCCCCCGCCTCGCCTGCTAATTAGTTGAGTTACAACTGGGACCTTCCAAGAACCAAGCTTCAAGACACTGTTTAAGACATCCTGACCTCGATCTACAGGTGGGCGAGCGCGGGCTGCTCGCAACGCTCCAGCTGGGCGGCAGGATCATTAAGCCACACGTGGGACACTTCCTGGCTTCACTACAGCCTGCTGTGCCAATCACAAATGACTACAGAGGCTTGCCGCCGTCATCTTCTGACCGTGCTTGCCGATGTTCCCGATAATGGCCCTGGTGATTACAACAATATCCAGCATTATGGTGATCTTGGGAGCGGGGACACTGACCTCCGGTCGTGCCGCAGTTTGCGTGGTCATCTGTAGGATGACTAAAATGGAGAGATGAGGCAGCCTTCAGAAGGTTTATAACTGCAACTATGGGCAGGAGAACGATTCTTATTCATATGTCTCATTAGGCAGATAATAATGACCATTTCTCCCCCATCATATTCATAAGCAGGGGAGGTTCAATTCAGAATCTGTATGATTTACCTCCGGCCGCATGCCGACAGCGGAAGGCCGGCAGTGAAGATCCCGACAGGTAAGTATTTTTTCTATTTACTAACCTAACCTCCCCCCCCCCTAACCCTCCCTTAGGGGTGCCTAACCCTATCCTCCCCCCCAAGTGCCTAACCCTAATCCCCACTCTAAGTGCCTAAACCTAACCACTTCTTCCCCGCTGCCTAACCCCAAGTCTCCCAGTGGGGTGCCTAACCATAACCTCCCCCCGGGGGTGCCTAACCCTAACCCCCCCCCTTCCACCTGCCTAACCCTAACCTCCCGGGGGAACGCCGGTCATTAGAAACTTGCCTGGATTAGACAGTCGGGATGCCGACGGTCGGCATTTAGACCGTCGGCATCCCGACTGCATCCCGTTCAATTCAGTGCGATGACACGTTCCGGAAGTGCATATCACGCCCACTGGCATTATAAGTTTTCCCTCACGCCACTATGGGGTTGGCCTAATAATTCGGTCGCCCAGGTGGAACAGTAGGAGCGGCCCGCGCTCGGCCACTTGTAGATGGAGGTCAGGATGTCTTATACAGTGTCTGGCCCCTTTCTTGAAGCTTGGTTTATTGGAAGGTCCCATTTGTGACGCACCTAATTAGCAGTAGAGGGGGGCAAACATAATTAAAAATGTCACAATTCCAGCCTGTTTTTACTGGTGGCAAACAGGAGCAACACGGAGAGCTAAGCAGCTGGCCAGACCGATCTAATCCAGCTGCCGAGGAGGGGGAGGGATTCAATTCAGTGCGATGGACGCCATGTGCTGTTCCGGAAGGGCACATTGCTCCCACCGCCATCGCAAGTTTTCCCTCACAGCCACAGAGTAGTGAGGGAAGACTTGCGATGTCGACCCTACCGTATATGGCCAATATGTGCACATTGAATTGAAAACCAACCATGACATTCCAAGGTCAGTTGAAGCTTCAATATTAATGTGACCTATTTACCCTTAGAAAGCTCAGACTGACCTCTGTTTGCCGACTAAAATACCTTGTAAATTGGGGGAGCTGTTGGTAGGTGTCGGGGATGTCCAGAGGTTTGTACACAAAGTGCAGCAGCTCAGGGATCCCAACAAGAGAGACACTGTACGAGCAGCTCCGGAGAGCCCCGGCCAAGGCCTGCAAAGAGTTCTGCGCCTCCATGGCCTCCTGGATCTTCTTCTTGCAGCCGGACACGGCATAGAAGGATTCCTTATCGGTAGAAAGCAGCACCAAGCACACGGTGCACTGGGGGTCTAAGTAGGAGATATAAGCATAAAAGTAACCATCGGGGTTAAAGCGGGGGAGGCAGATAGGAGTCCAGATCTCGCCGGCCTGGAAGGCAGAGGAAGCACCGATGAGGTTCAGCAGGAGGTGGAGGTCGGCAGGGTCCAGGCGGCAGTCCTCGATGACCGCCCGCTCCTGCACCACAGTCACAAGCTGCTGCTCCGCTACTAAAATGGAGAAGACCAAATTCGGAGTGATGGCCTTGGTGAGCATGGAGCTCAGCGAGTCCCGGAGAGGGCTGGGTAACGCCACGCACTGCACAGCGCCCAGGAGAAAGCCGGGATCAGTATCTAACAAGTCCAAGAGGCTGTCCAGAATCTTCTCGGAGCCGGCGAGGAGACGTCGCAGATCGTAGTTCTTCTTGCGCTCAAAGATCCGAGCTACACTGGCTTGGGTCAGCATGCTAATGATCTGGTAGTACACGTACTGTAGCTCCCGTCTCAGCTGCTCCTCCGATTGGGGGGCCCGGGATACGGACACCAGCACCAGCGGCCCCTGCTGCAGGAAGACCACCTTCTGTTTGTCTGTGGAAAAAAAGCCAAAATTAGAAATCGGTTCTCGCAACAGACATCCCCAATAACACAACATCACTGTTAGTGGTACGATATAGTGGTAATTCTCGCACCGATCCTTAGGCATCACCGTCAGCCAGGAGCATCCCACAACAGCCTATCGGACAGGGTTGAAAATCTCGATTTAAAAAAAGTTATATTATCTACCTGGCCCTGCAAAATCACTGGAATCCCCTGTAAGGGGAATGACACTTTCTCTTTCTAGCCCTCATTTAGAGGCGGTCGCAAGAAGCGACCGCTCGTTCTGAATGAGTGCGACCGACCAGGTTGATGGTCGCGATGGTCAAGACCATCGGGTTTGCGACGGGACCCTAAGGTTGGGTCTCGGCAACCGCAAGCCCCAGGGAGCTTCCTGCTCTGATCAAGCAGGAAGCTCCCCACTGACATCACTGCTGATGTCAGTGCGGCCGCCCACAAAACATTTGTGTAGCCACCCCCCCGCCCACAAAACGGGGCGAGCTGTCGATCAACATCGACAGCCGCCCCTTTGGTAGTGAGCTCCGGAGCGAGAGAATTTCTCTCTCGCTCCGGGGCTTGCTCACGCGCAGTGCGGCCGCTGCGCATGCGCAGGGCCTTACAGTCAACCTGCTTGCGAGCGCTCAGCGCTTGCGACCGGGTCTGAATGAGACCCTCTGTTTTTTACTGGTCAAGGATTCAAACAGCATCACTTCATAGCAGAGGATACACCAAAGTGCTTATACAATATCCCAATGATGGAAGGGACGATGCTGTCTGAATCGAACGGCGCCTCTGTGTGTACACTCTGTGTAACGCATGCGCCGTAGCGCTTTCCGACATTTTTTTGCTCATGTGCAAATGCAAGTAATCGCTCAACTACGTGAACATCATTGTGTGCGGCTCTATTTAGAAAGTGAATGTTATAAAACTATTTGCTATGAAGGTACGACATGCCAAACACAAGAGATATATAATGATTACGTGCGCTATCAGCAGACAGAGGAATGATGTAAAAAGAAAGAATCGTAAAGAGACAAACGTAACAACAAAATAGGCAAGTTGCACTGTGCCGATAGTCGGCTTGATTCAACCTGAGAGTTCCAAACCGGTTCTCAAATATCAGCTTCCCATGTCTGTTTATAGGAGTCTAGAATTGTTGGATAACGCTACTAATCCATATACTGCATGGAACATGATGGAACGATCTAAGAGGGCTCGTTGGATCACTCACTTGTCAGTTCTCCCATTTTAGCAATGTAATCTTCCTCTCTCCCGTCCCACCCTTACTCTACTATCCCACCCTTACTCTCTCTCTCTCTCTCTCTCCCCCGTCCCACCCTTACTCTCTCTCCCTCTCTCCCATCCCACCCTTACTCTCTCTCCCGTCCCACCCTTACTCTCTCTCTTTCTCTCTCTCTCTCCCGTCCCACCCTTACTCTTCCTCTCTCCCATCCCACCCTTACTCTCTCTCCCGTCCCACCCTTACTCTACTATCCCACCCTTACTCTACTATCCCACCCTTACTCTCCCTCTCTCCCATCCCACCCTTACTCTACTATCCCACCCTTACTCTCCCTCTCTCCCGTCCCACCCTTACTCTCCCTCTCTCCCGTCCCACCCTTACGCTCCCTCTCTCCCGTCCCATCCTTTCTCTCTCCCGTCCCATCCTTACTCTCCCTATCTCCCGTCCCACCCTTACTCTCCCATCCCACCCTTACTCTCCATCTCTCCCGTCCCACCCTTACGCTCCCTCTCTCTCGTCCCACCCTTACGCTCCTACTCTCCCGTCCCACCCTTACGCTCCTACTCTCCCGTCCCACCCTTACTCTACTATCCCACTCTTACTCTCCCGTCCCACTCTTACTCTCCATCTCTCCCGTCCCACCCTTACCCTCCCTCCCTCCCGTCCCACCCTTACCCTCCCTCCCTCCCGTCCCACCCTTACTCTCCCCCTCTCCCGTCCCACCCTTACAGCACCAGAGGATAAACTTCTCTATATATAGGGGGTTAAGGACGTCACATACCTGAATGGATGGAACGGATACAGTTATTTCCACTCTGGACAAAACTGACCAGTGCCATCATAACACCCATGGTGGAAGACAGGGCCTCCTCATTGCCATAACGGGAGTAAATGGGCTTTCCGGCCTCACTCAAAACAAATACGTGCTTGCGTTTCGTGCGCCAGCTCTCCGCTGTGACGTCCTCCTCACGCTGGACAGAGGTAGATGGCGGGGATACCTCAGAAGTTACTCCTCCAACAACGGAGGAAATACTGGTAAAGTCTCCGGAGTCCTCGAATGTATTATCCGTCGAGGCGGAATCGGTTAAGTCCTTGACGTCATCCTCACATTTCGCAGCTGTAGGCCCAGGCTCAGAGTCCGTAACATCCAGTTTGGTCACATTAGCAGAACCATCTAGTGGCGGCTCGTCCATGTCCCCGGTCACCTTTTCAGAAGCCTGTCTGAAGTCATGATCTACCCTAGTCTCCTCGTTGTTTGTCTCGGAATTCCCCTCTGAATCAACCTGTAAAGACCTCGGTAACAAGTTGTCATCGAAAACAGCAGTTCCCTGCTCTCTATGTGCCTCTGCCAAGAGCGATGAGCCATCCTGGGCCATGCCTTCAACCATATCAACCCTATCCTGTATGGAGTCACCATCTACAGTGATCACCTTGATGTCCAACTGTGAAGCCCCATCTGATAGGACATCAATGGGGACTTCCTTTAAGTCTTCCTCCTCCAAAGTGCTCTGCTCGAAGACAATTGCAATCTGCTCTTTACCATCAGCTCCGTTACAGTCTAGAGGCTCATGGGAACTGCGCCCAGGCTCGTGTTGCCGAAACTGTGTGACCTCCTGTGTATTAGGGAAATCAAGGGTCGATGTCATTGTGGGTGGGTGTTCAGCATTGGTGGGACTTTCCTGAAGACCTGTTGAGAAATAAATATAAAATAATCAGTCTCTCTGTACTCAGGAGTATAGCTTATAGATGATGGTTGTTGACTGATTATTAAACTACCCCAGCCTAGGAATCAAAACAGCAGATGGTTTATATCTACTGCCTATATGCCGAAGAGGCAGCCATTTTGTAGGCTGAACCAATGACTTCACGAGGCGAGGATACAACTCATGCCTCAATGATGTCACTATTCCCTAATTAACAGACAGGATGAATATTGGCTTAGTCCACAAAATGGATGCCAGCACTGTTTATACTAGACTGTAATATCTTCTGAGCAGACCCTTATCTCTCTGTACCAGTGTGTGTAGCTATATGGAATAATTTTAACTGCACTGGGGAATGTTCTGAGACAAGTTTAGGCTGCAGACATCACCGAATACTTCTTAAGTTTAGAGTGCACTAACGGAAGCTTTTGTGGCGAGTTAGGCCAGACGATGGCATTCTGGTATTGACTAAATATTGAGTAATATTACAGTTTTGGAGAAGTTGCTTTAAGGCTGTTACATGACAATTAGAACTAAAATTTCCCAATAGCCTTAATGATGTGGACAACGGGGTGTAAGACACAGTGGCAGGAAGTCGTCGTAATCACACCACATTATCTTTTATTACACACCATGAGGGCAGCCATATTGGAAAGCTACAGCCTATAAACTTGCAGTCTCCATTTTATATAGTGTCATTTCACCAACTTTATAACCACAGCTCAAAAAATGAAATGTACACAATTGGTGTCCACAAACCGTTCTATCCAGCTATTCGATTGTCCCTAGAGGAAAGGTACATAAGAACTTGATACCCTTCTCCGCCAAATCATATCCACTGGAGTTCTGAAAGCCTAGTACAATGGCTTGCCAGACCAGCCACTAGGACCAGATTGGCACACATGCAGTCAGCTGTAAGCAGGCCGCACGTGAGCCGATCCAACCACTCATTCCACAAAAGGCAAACTCATTGGATTCATTGGCTGCTTGGATGGAGGAGAGGGAATTGGCTCCCACCTCTGTAATAATCTGGGGGAAAGCACAGCTCAGCACCTCTCCCAAACAGGGACAGCTGTCTAATATCTGACCCAGTCATTAATCTCCCATCCATTACCTCTCACCAACTCCTCCTCTTTCCCGTAATCAAGATATGGCGTTTCCGATTCTTCCGCCATCATCCCCACATCTCTGTCGGCCTCTAACGGTGTAAATAGATACAAAAAAACATGTTCAATCGACATCAGTGTCTGACAATGACTGCAACTATCTTATAATCACATAGAAGAAAACTCTTATTATAGTTCTAAAGACGACATCGCAACCACCGGCCTCAATAACCAATGGAGGCACCAACTTGCTTAGTGGTCGGTTTCTGCACAAGCGATAACTACCTGAGCCAGGTACAGACTGAGGCCCTGATTCAGAGCTGGACACTCTGACAGCGCTCGCTCTGAATCAGGGCCGTCCCTCTGAATTTAAGAGCGGCCTCCTGGCCACTTGCATAGCTGTGGGTAACCACCCACAGCTTTAGCGAGCGGCCAAAATGATGGTCGCGATGGTCAAGACCATCGCGACCATCGGGCTTGAGACGAGACCCTTGCGGTAGGGTCTCGTTGCCGCAAGCCCTGGAGTGCTTTCGGCTCTATCAGAGCCAAAATCACTCCCACTGACATCACTTGTGATGTCAGTGGGGCCGGCCCCAGACGGTAGGCGTTCCCATGGGAACGCCTCCGTCTGGGCAGCCACACCCCCGGCGCGTCCACCAAAGGGGGCGTGCTATCACTCACCATCAACAGCACGCCCCCTTTGGTGCGAGACCCATAACGACGGCTTGGCCGTCGATATTCGGGTCTCGCGCATGCGCACAACGGAGCCGCCTCTGTTGTGCGCATGCGCACTTGGCCAACATAGACCCGCTTGCGAGCGCTTAGCGCTCGCGAGCGGGTCTTAATTAGGCCCTGAGCACCGTTTAGAGAGTGAAGCTGTCAATGAACCCTTACCTTTCACCTATGTGTCTTTACCATATATACGGTCTCCACTTACATCTCATTTTGCTGGAGCCATTGGCATTAGTCAGGAAATGCATGCAGCACTTTTGCGAGCCAATTTTGGTGCCATAATTCAGAGGTGCAGGCAAATATGGCCGTTGTTCTCATTACTGGTAATGTGCGTAAAGCTACCACGGAGACTAGAGGCCCATTTAACCGGACCCTATATATCAAGTCTCTCCCTTACTTAGATTATTACTTTATTAAGTGCAACTAAAAACTTTAAAACTGATTTTTCTATTACACTAATTTTCTAGCCAAATAAAAGTCGCCAGGATTCAGTAAAGACCGTTAATATATCTGTATTTACTACTAGCGGCAATATCCCACACTTTATCCATACCTTTAACGAGAGCAGCAACAATATTCCCACAAATTGATAATTAAGCCCATCAAATCTCTAGACACTTATGACATCATCGATTCGATTAGAGTATCACGCTTTGGTGATGTCACCAGTTCCTAGTCAATAGTTAGGTTAAATAGTGACCAAAACCACAGACCGGCCGTGCTCACCTGCTCACCACCACTCGCGGACTGAGGGCAGAAAACCAACAACAGAGTATAGACTGTACAAAACATATCAGTGCCAAACCCATCAGTTAATATAAGACACGAGTGCACATCAGTCTCCTGCAGAGAGCAGCGGAACAAATAGAAGTCACATGAAGCCTGGGACATGCTCTGAGGCACAAAAAAACAACTCCCTTGTCTCCATGGATTCAGCACCGGGAACAGCTGCAGAAAGCAAAAATTCTGCATAATCACACTGGGCAATGACAGCAACACAGAGCCTGGCAAAGTCCTGAGCAAGTCTGCAAGATACACCAACGCAGAGCCTGGCAAAGTCCTGAGCAAGTCTGCAAGATGCACCAACGCAGAACCTGGCAAAGTCCTGGGCATGTCTGCAAGATGCACCAAGGCAGAACCTGGCAAAGTCCTGGGCATGTCTGCAAGATGCACCAACACAGAGCCTGGCAAAGTCCTGGGCAAGTCTGCAAGATGCACCAACACAGAGCTTGGCAAAGTCCTAGGAAAGTCTGCAAGATGCACCAACGCAGAACCTGGCAAAGTCCTGGGCATGTCTGCAAGATGCACCTACACAGAACAAGAGAGAGCCAACATGCACACCAGCAGGGGCCACAACTCATATACAGTATAGAGCAGGGACGGGGAACCCCACGCCCGGGGCCTGTATAAGGCCCCGGGAGTCATTTGGTCTGGTCCTCACAGCTTTTTTCTGCTAGCCTCATCTGGCCAGCAGGGTGCCCAGAATCTATGCAGCAGTGCCGTCTGGAGCATCCTTAAGACACTTCAGACGGTCACATCGCTGCCCTTACAGCTCTCCGGAGCATCCTCAGGATGCTCTGGGTATTGCTGTTATCAACGGCGATTGTGGCCCTGCCCTGTGTGATGTTACATTGAGGAACCGCGGCCTGCACTGGACCCGCAAATTATGTTATATATATCAAAATGGCCCTCGACAGAAAAAAGGTTCCCCACCCCTGGTATAGAGGATATGAGATTGTGTATATATATATATATATATATATATATATATATATATACAGTCAGGTCCATAAATATTGGGACATTGACAGAATTTTCAGATTTTGGCCTCTATTCACCACCACAATGGAATAGCCCACACCTGTCCATGAAATAGCTTTTGAGTTGATAGTCCCATTACTTTTGGCCCCTTAAAAAGTGGGAGGCACATATAGAAACCGTTGTAATTCCTACACCGTTCACCTGATTTGGATGTAATTACCCTCAAATTAAATCTGAAAGTCTGCAGGTAAAGCACATCTTGTTTGTTTCATTTCAAAGCCATTGTGGTGGTGAATAGAGGCCAAAATATGAAAATTCTGTCAATGTCCCAATATTTATGCACCTGACTGTATATGTAGAAATGATAGTAAATACTGCACAAAACATACAAATCCCTGTTGAGTCCTGTGGGGTGTAAGATGAATTCATAGGGGTCGATCCTATTAGCCGCAATGATCTCGCCAGCGCAAGTCATCGCGGCAATGGCCGGACTTTACGGCAGCCTGGATTCGCGGAATTTTGTTCGCAGCCCCATAGGGTTGCGATCAAAATTCAGCGAATTCGGGCTCAGAGTGGGCCGCGAAGGGTGGCAGGTGCTGGCCGTTGCCGGCGTTTTAACACCGTTGCAACAGCAACTCGCACCTAATTGGATTGACCCCTTATACAGTATATTATACAGATTTGTTGACGATACTCGGCAAGCTCCACTGGGGCAGGGACTGATGTGAATGGTAAGATATTCTCTATAAAGCGCTGCGGAATATGTGTGCGCTATATAAATAACTGGTAATAAATAATAAATAAAAAAATAAATCACCTTTGCATGCAGCTATTATTTTCTGTCGCTCTCCCTGGGGTCAGTACAACCAGCATAATGTTATATAAAGCTATAAAGGTATGCAGTGTAATCTTAATATAAAGTAAGTTGATAAATAAATAGCACTATTATTATTGGAAGTTGAGGTAATGGTACCTGCACCGTTTAGTATGCCTGCTCTTAGATATACATGGGGGAGTATATGAGCTGCTGCACTTACATAATACACACCCCATCACACACTGTATACAGTACACACACAGCCCCCCTTATATACATCTTTCCCTCTCCCCATATACCGGACATGGGGGCTCCTGCGTGCCCGCGCACCGCCGCTCAGCCTCGGCCCCGGGGACGCGCACCACCGATTTGCTGCTGTTGCACTTGCACAGGAGACGGTGAGGGGGCGTGGACAGCGACAACGAATCCTTAAGCTGATAACATCAGGTGACTTGTTTCCTATCCAATCAGAGAGCGCAGCAAGCTCGGAGACGGAACTCAGGGGCTCTAGCATAGGTCCGCGTAGTCGGACATATTTTAGGAGACTCAACTGATAAACTTTTTTTTTTTTTTTGCAAATCCGGGTACTTGTCGCTCTCCTGAGCGCAGCCATTTTGTTGGAAGGGTAAATGCATTTATAATAATAATAATGTAAACCTAAAATAACTGATCAGTTTTCACTTTTTCACCTAATGAGGGAGGTGAACCAAAATAGATCCACTTAAAGTGCGTAGTTCAGAATGTGGACGCTATTGCAGCCGCAATTATGACTTTTTGCGGAGTCGCATCTCTGCGATCATATATGCAAGTTAGTTAGTTTAATGCTACCCTTTGAGCATATCTCCCAACTGTCCTGCTTTCCGTAGGACAGGCAAGATGTTCAGGGACTGTCCCGGCAGTGTCCCACCCATGGGCCACAGTGTCCCGCAGAGGGATAACTTTTGGGGAGCAGTTACTGTCACTGCTGCCATGCAGCGGGTGAATAGATGCCATGCGCATGGCATCTGTTCACAGTGTGGGGAGAGCCTGGGAGACCATGCCCCCTTTTCATGAGGTCACGACCCTTGTTGGGCAGCGTGAAAGGGTTGCGATCTCGCCACCATCGTTACATGCCTGATGATAGCATGTAACTATCATTTCAAAGCCATTTGATGGTTGGAACCATCGATGGTACAGTAGTGCGCTTACGCAGAAGGCAGAGCTGGTTGGCGCATGCGTACATGACCGCTGCCTCTGAGTCAACGTTTCTCCATGGGGTTTATTACATCACCACAATTTGGGAGAAGATACAATGATGGTGGAAACCATTCCAATCCTGATAATTAGTGCCAAAATCGTTGCCACAGACCAAAAACATTGATGGTTGCAAACCGGCAATTACCGATGGCCATCCCTAAATCCTCCTTCTTTCTAAAGTGCCATTCCCACTCCTAGAAGTAGCCTTGCTTTGCTGCGTGCACCAGTGGCAGATGTTAGTGGCACCCACACACCACAACAAGTGGGGCAAATCTCCCAACAGCAGCGGCAGGCGAGATAGGCTCTTGCTACCTGTATTGCACCAAATGCTATAAAAAAAATCTAAACTTCATATTTATGAAATTACAACTGGTATAAACAGTATAATTGTTCAATAGCTTTACAATAATCGAACAATAAATAATTAAAAATGAACTAAAAAATAAAACACACAACGTCATATCTATAGATTTAAATGTAAAAAAAAATTAGTCAAGATTACAATATAAATTAAATAATGCGAACTAGTGCGTTGACTGTATGCTGCTTTCACAAAGGACAGCCAGAAAACAGATTATGGTGTAAAATATTATCTGTTAGCCACAGGTTATAGACATCAGTCAGAAGGCCTGATTTAGACCCGTTCGCAAGCGCTAAGCGCTCGCGAGCGGGTCGATGTTTGGCCACTGCGTATGCGCACGCCGGAGCCGGCTCCGACGTGCGCATGCACGAGACCCAGCTAGCGACGGGCGCTCCGTCGCTCCGGGTCCCGCACCAAAAGGGGGCGACTGTCGATCGACAGCTCGCCCCATTTTGGAGGCGGGCAGGGTGGGTGGCTGGCCAAACGGAGGCCTTCCCGACGGAACGCCTGCCGTTTGGGGGCGGCCCCACTGACATCAAAAGTGATGTCAGTGGTGAGCTTCCGGCTCTATTAAGAGCCAGAAGCTCACTGGGGCTTGGGGGAACGAGACCCTACCACAAGGGTCTCGTCGCAAACCCCGATGGTCGCGATGGTGGAGACCATCGCGACCATCACCTGGCCGCTCGCAATGGCTGTGGGTGGTCACCCACAGCTATGCGAGAGGCCCAGAGGCCGCACCAAAAAAAAAAAAAGCCCTGATCAGGCCCAGAATCTTTTATGCTAAATGTTATTTATTGCTCTTACAAAGACTGATAAACACACCTCTGTGGTAGGGATGGATGTTCACCCCTTGGAAGTACAAGATGGTCCACACTTTGCTATTGCATTTTGTATCCAATTATTATACACATTTTTACCCAGGGCCATCTTAAGAACAATGTAAGCCCTGGGCAAAGCAATACTCTGGGGCCCCTAAACACCCATTCACGGGAATATAAATGTAAATGGTCAATAAAATGAAACCTTAAAATTTATTGATACTTTTCATCAAAATCAATGTTTAAAGATAGAAAAACTTCTCCAGCTCGCAGTGCAGTTCCTGCTCTTCACTGCAGCTGTGATTAAAGTATGGGAGTCTCCTGAGAGAGGGGGGCAAGGAGGATTGTGCACACTGTGCCCCCACCCCTCAAATCTGGCTCTGTGGCTGCAGGCAGGTAGAGAATGCTGTCTGGCCACTCTAATTGTGTGCAATCACAATTAGAGTGGCTGGGGATCATCTTTCTCTGCCTGCAACGTGGTGTAAATGCCGGCAGTGGCATCAAAACTTTCCCCCCCCTCACGCCTTGGACTCGCACATTTTTGTTTGCAGCTCTATGTCCGAAGGTACCATAATTGCGGGAATCAAGTCAGACTTAGTGGCGGGTGCGATATAACTGCACCTAACTGAATTCCCACTGTATTAAGTTCCAGTAATCCTATAGTTACTGTACATTATATCTGTATAGTTACAGTGTGGCTGATGTAGAATTAGTAGAAAACCAAGAGTAAAAAAACATTTTAAAAAACAAATTGTGCACACGGGAATAACGTGTTTCTGCCTACCCTTAGAATATGTGCCAAGTCATCATCATCGGTGTATATCCGTAGCAGGTGCTATAAAAGCGCCTCCTAACAGGTGTATATGCACATAACTGGTGGTCTGCATGAGTCCTTACTAAACGTGGCCTATGTCAGTACACCCGTTCCTTTCTCTGTACTGCCTCTACACCTCTATGTGTAGTAACAGTATCACTTTGTATCAATACAGTGTCTCTGTAGTTCTAGTAATTCACCATACTCTATATGCCCAACTGGCAGCAGCTGGAGCATCTCCAAACAAGTTTGCTGTGCTGATTTGACACTCCATCAGAACACTGGAGCACAGAGACCAGAGAGCAGCTGCCAGCAAGAAGAGACAGGCGTCTTATCATGTAGGTGTGTACTTAGCAAGCCCAGCTCTGTCTTCTACTGGTTATATTATCTGTCTATAGTTATTATGGGATTCTGCCTCCTACTGGTCATATTATGTATCTATATTTATTATAGGATTCTGCCTCTTACTAGTTATACTATGTGTCTATATTTATTATGGAATTCTGTCTCCTACTGGTTATATATTGTGTATGTATATTTATTATAGGATTCTGCCTCCTACTAGTTATATTATGTGTCTATATTTATTATGGGATTCTGCCTCCTACTGGTTATTTTATGTATGTATATTTATTATGGGATCCTGCCTCCTACTAGTTATATTATGTGTATATTTATTGTGGGATTCTGCCTCTTACTAGTTATATTGTGTCTATATTTATTGTGGGATTCTGCCTCCTACTAGTTATATTATGTGTCTATATTTATTATGGGATCCTGCCTCCTACTAGTTATATTATGTGTGTATATTTATTATGGGATCCTGCCTCCTACTATTTATTTTATGTGTCTATATTTATTATAGAATTCTGTCTCCTACTAGTTATATTATGTGTCTATATGTATTATGTGACTCTGCCTCCTACTGGTTATATTGTGTCTATATTTATTATGGGATCCTGCCTCCTATTGGTTATATTATGTGTCTATATTTATTATGGGAATCTGCCTCCTACTGGTTATACTATGTGTGTATATTTATTATGGGATTCTGCCTCCTACTATATTATGTGACTTTGGGCCTGATTCAGAGCCGGACGCTATTTGTGCTCGCTCGTTCAGAAAAAGGGGCCGGATATTTAAATAGAGTGCTCGCTCTTTGAGGTCTGTTGGCGCCTATGTCTGAGCGAGCGAACGAAAAATGCGCTCGCTATTTTGTAAAAACGCCCCCTGGCCGTTCGAATCATACGTCATCTCCGCTATTTATTTCATTAATCGAGTACATCGAAAGGCGTCTGAACTGCTCGCAGTGCTTGTGGTAGGATTTTCCTACCGCAATCATGCGAACAGTTCAGGCTAAGGGACAACCAAGTGACGTGGCCGATGACGCTGCTTTGTTAATTATTCACACCCTTAAAATGCCCGTTTTGACCATTTGGCACACCTGTGTTCGGATCTCCACTCCCCGTTTTCAAGCACCTTCCCCTGTTACCACCCACAAACGGTACATTCTGTCACTCAAATTAGCAGGCCCTCGCTGTTTTGCGAGCGCACGATTTCCAACCGCAATGACCGGTTGGTGCATGCGCATTACGACCCATATTCAGATGTGCAAACATCACTCGGGCGAACGAGCGGCCGCTTAAGAGCGGCTCTGAAACAGGCCCTCTATATGTATTATGGGTTTCTGCCTCCTACTGGTTATATTATGTGTATATTTATTATGGAATTCTGTCTCCTACTGGTTATATTATGTGTGTATATTTATTATAGGATTCTGCCTCCTACTAGTTATATTATGTGTCTATATTTATTATGGGATTCTGCCTCCTACTGGTTATTTTGTGTATGTATATTTATTATGGGATCCTGCCTCCTACTAGTTATATTATGTGTATATTTATTGTGGGATTCTGCCTCTTACTAGTTATATTGTGTCTATATTGTGGGATTCTGCCTCCTACTATATTATGTGTCTATATTTATTATGGGATCCTGCCTCCTACTAGTTATATTATGTGTGTATATTTATTATGGGATCCTGCCTCCTACTATTTATTTTATGTTTCTATATTTATTATAGGATTCTGTCTCCTACTAGTTATATTATGTGTCTATATGTATTATGGGACTCTGCCTCCTACTGGTTATATTGTGTCTATATTTATTATGGGATTCTGCCTCCTACTGGTTATATTATGTCTATATTTATTATGGGATTCTGTCTCCTACTGGTTATATTATGTATGTGTATTTATTATGGGATTCTGCCTCCTACTGGTTATACTATGTGTCTATATTTATAATGGGATCTTGCCTCCTACTGGTTATGTTATGTCTATATTTATTATGGGATTCTATCTCCTACTGGTTATATTATGTATGTGTATTTATTATGGGATCCTGCCTCCTACAGGATATATTATGTATGTATATTTATTATGGGATCCTGCCTCTTACTGGTTATATTGTGTGTATATTTATTATGGGATTCTGCCTCCTACTGCTTATATTATGTGTATATTTATTATGGGTTTCTGCCTCTTACTGGTTATATTGTGTCTATATTTATTATGGGATTCTGCCTCCTACTGGTTATATTATGTGTATATTTATTATGGGATTCTGCCTCCTACTGGTTATATTGTGTCTATATTTATTATGGGATTCTGCCTCCTACTAGTTATAATGTCTATATTTATTATGGAACCCTGCCTCCTACTGGTTATATTATGTGTCTATATTTATTATGGGATCCTGTCTCCTACTGGTTATATTATGTATATTTATAATGGGATTCTGCCTCCTACTGGTTACATTATGTGTATATTTATTATGGGATTCTGCCCCCTACTGCTTATATTATGTGTGTACATTTATTATGGGATTCTGTCTCCTACTGGTTATATTATGTATGTGTATTTATTATGGGATCCTGCATCCTACAGGATATATTATGTATGTATATTTATTATGGGATCCTGCCTCTTACTGGTTATATTGTGTGTATATTTATTATGGGATTCTGCCTCCTACTGCTTATATTATGTGTATATTTATTATGGGTTTCAGCCTCCTACTGGTTATATTGTGTCTATATTTATTATGGGATTCTGCCTCCTACTGGTTAAATTATGTGTATATTTATTATGGGATTCTGCCTCCTACTGGTTATATTGTGTCTATATTTATTATGGGATTATGCCTCCTACTAGTTATATCATATGTCTATATTTATTATGGGATCCTGCCTCCTACTGGTTATATTATGTGTCTATATTTATTATGGGATCCTGCCTCCTACTGGTTATATTATGTATATTTATAATGGGATTCTGCCTCCTACTGGTTATATTATGTGTATATTTATTATGGGATTCTGCCCCCTACTGGTTATATTATGTGTGTATATTTATTATGGGATTCTGCCTCCTACTGGTTATATTATGTGTGTATATTTATTATGTGATTCTGCCTCCGACTGGTTAAATTATGTATGTATATTTATTATGGGATTCTGTCTCCTACTGGTTATATTATGTCTATATTTATTATGGGATTCTGCCTCCTACTGGTTATATTATGTGTATATTTATTATGGGTTTCTGCCTCCTACTGGTTATATTATGTGTCTATATTAATTATGGGATCCTGCCTCCTGCTGGTTATATTATGTGTCTATATTTATTATGGGATCCTGCCTCCTACTGGTTATATTATGTATATTTATAATGGGATTCTGCCTCCTACTGGTTATATTATGTGTATATTTATTATGGGATTCTGCCCCCTACTGGTTATATTATGTGTGTATATTTATTATGGGATTCTGCCTCCTACTGGTTATATTGTGTCTATATTTATTGTGGGATTCTGCCTCCTACTAGTTATATTATGTGTCTATAATTATTATGGGATCCTGACTCCTACTATTTATTTTATGTGTCTATATTTATTATAGGATTCTGTCTCTTACTAGTTATATTATGTGTCTATATGTATTATGGGATTCTTCTTCCTACTGGTTATATTATGTGTCTATATTAATTATGGGATTCTGCCTCCTACTGGTTATATTATGTCTATATTTATTATGGGATCCTGCCTCCTACTGTTTATATTATGTATGTATATCTATTATGGGATTCTGCCTCCTACTGGTTATATTGTGTCAATATTTATTAAGGGATCCTGCCTCCTACAGGTTATATTATGTATGTATATTTATTATGGGATTCTGTCTCCTACTGGTTATATTATGTATGTATATTTATTATGGGATTCTGCCTCCTACTGGTTATATTATGTGTATATTTATTATGGGATTCTGCCTCCTACTGGTTATATTGTGTCTATATTTATTATGGGATTCTGCCTCCTACTAGTTATATTATGTGTCTATATTATGTGATTCTGCCTCCTACTAGTTATATTATGTGTCTATATTTATTATGGGATTCTATCTCCTACTGGTTATATTATGTGTCTCTATTTATTATGGGATCCTATCTCCTACTGGTTATATAATGTGTCTTTATTTATTATGGGATTCTATCTCCTACTGGTTATATTATGTGTCTATATTTATTATGGGATCCTATCTCCTACTGGTTATATTATGTATGAATATTTATTATGGGATCCTATCTCCTACTGGTTATATTATGTGTGTATATTATGGGATTCTGCCTCCTACTGGTTATACTATGTGTGTATATTTATTATGGGATTCTGCCTCCTACTGGTATATTATGTGTCTATATTTATTATGGGATTCTGCCTCCTACTGGTTATATTGTGTGTATAGTTATGATGGGATTCTGTCTCCTACTGGTTATATTATGTGTCTATATTTATTATGGGATTCTGTCTCCTACTGGTTATATTATGTATCTATATTTATTATGGGATTCTGCCTCCTAATGGTTATATTATGTGTCTATATTTATTAAGGGATCCTGCCTCCTACTGGTTATATTATGTGTCTATATTTGTTATGGGATCCTGTCTCCTACGGGTTATATTATGTGTGTCTATTTATTTTGGGATCCTGTCTCTGACTGGTTATATTATATGTCTATATTTATTATCGGATTCTGCCTCCTACTGGTTATATTATGTATGTATATTTATTATATGATTCTGCGTCCTACTAGTTATATTATGTGTGTATATTTATTATGGGATCCTGCCTTCTACTGGTTATATTTTGTGTGTATATTTATTATGGGATTCTGCATCCTACTAGTTATATTATGTATATTTATTATGGGATCCTGTCTCCTACTGGTTATATTATGTGTGTCTATTTATTATGGGATCCTGTCTCCTACTGGTTATATTATGTGTCTATATTTATTATGGGATCCTGCCTCCTACTGGTTATATTATGTGTGTATATTTATTATGGGATTCTGCCTCCTACTGGTATATTATGTGTCTATATTTATTATGGGATTCTGCCTCCTACTGGTTATATTGTGTATATATTTATGATGGGATTCTGTCTCCTACTGGTTATATTATGTCTATATTTATTATGGGATCCTGCCTCCTACTGGTTATATTATGTGTCTATATTTGTTATGGGATCCTGTCTCCTACTGGCTATATTATGTATGTGTATTTATTATGGGATCCTGCCTCCTACAGGATATATTATGTATGTATATTTATTATGGGATCCTGCCTCCTACTGGTTATATTGTGTCTATATTTATTATGGGATTCTGCCTCCTACAAGTTATATTATATGTCTATATTTATTATGGGACCCTGCCTCCTACTGGTTATATTATGTGTCTATATTTATTATGGGATCCTGCCTCCTACTGGTTATATTATGTATATTTATAATGGGATTCTGCCTCCTACTGGTTACATTATGTGTATATTTATTATGGGATTCTGCCCCCTACTGGTTATATTATGTGTGTACATTTATTATGGGATTCTGTCTCCTACTGGTTATATTATGTATGTGTATTTATTATGGGATCCTGCATCCTACAGGATATATTATGTATGTATATTTATTATGGGATCCTGCCTCTTACTGGTTATATTGTGTCTATATTTATTATGGGATTCTGCCTCCTACTGGTTAAATTATGTGTATATTTATTATGGGATTCTGCCTCCTACTGGTTATATTGTGTCTATATTTATTATGGGATTATGCCTCCTACTGGTTATATTATGTATATTTATAATGGGATTCTGCCTCCTACTGGTTATATTATGTGTATATTTATTATGGGATTCTGCCCCCTACTGGTTATATTATGTGTGTATATTTATTATGGGATTCTGCCTCCTACTGGTTATATTATGTGTGTATATTTATTATGGGATTCTGCCTCCGACTGGTTAAATTATGTATGTATATTTATTATGGGATTCTGTCTCCTACTGGTTATATTATGTCTATATTTATTATGGGATTCTGCATCCTACTGGTTATTTTATGTATGTATATTTATTATGGGATTCTGCCTCTTACTGGTTATATTGTGTAAATATTTATTATGGGATTCTGCCTCCTACTGGTTATATTATGTGTATATTTATTATGGGTTTCTGCCTCCTACTGGTTATATTGTGTCTATATTTATTATGGGATCCTGCCTCCTACTGGTTATATTTTGTGTCTATATTTATTATGGGATTCTGCCTCCTACTGGTTACATTATGTGTATATTTATTATGGGATTCTGCCCCCTACTGGTTATATTATGTGTACATTTATTATGGGATTCTGTCTCCTACTGGTTATATTATGTATGTGTATTTATTATGGGATCCTGCATCCTACAGGATATATTATGTATGTATATTTATTATGGGATCCTGCCTCTTACTGGTTATATTGTGTGTATATTTATTATGGGATTCTGCCTCCTACTGCTTATATTATGTGTATATTTATTATGGGTTTCTGCCTCCTACTGGTTATATTGTGTCTATATTTATTATGGGATTCTGCCTCCTACTGGTTAAATTATGTGTATATTTATTATGGGATTCTGCCTCCTACTGGTTATATTGTGTCTATATTTATTATGGGATTATGCCTCCTACTAGTTATATCATATGTCTATATTTATTATGGGATCCTGCCTCCTACTGGTTATATTATGTGTCTATATTTATTATGGGATCCTGCCTCCTACTGGTTATATTATGTATATTTATAATGGGATTCTGCCTCCTACTGGTTATATTATGTGTATATTTATTATGGGATTCTGCCCCCTACTGGTTATATTATGTGTGTATATTTATTATGGGATTCTGCCTCCTACTGGTTATATTATGTGTGTATATTTATTATGGGATTCTGCCTCCGACTGGTTAAATTATGTATGTATATTTATTATGGGATTCTGTCTCCTACTGGTTATATTATGTCTATATTTATTATGGGATTCTGCCTCCTACTGGTTATTTTATGTATGTATATTTATTATGGGATTCTGCCTCTTACTGGTTATATTGTGTCTATATTTATTATGGGATTCTGCCTCCTACTGGTTATATTATGTGTATATTTATTATGGGATTCTGCCTCCTACTGGTTATATTGTGTCTATATTTATTATGGGATTCTGCCTCCTACTAGTTATATTATATGTCTATATTTATTATGGGATCCTGCCTCCTACTGGTTATATTTTGTGTCTATATTTATTATGGGATTCTGCCTCCTACTGGTTACATTATGTGTATATTTATTATGGGATTCTGCCCCCTACTGGTTATATTATGTGTACATTTATTATGGGATTCTGTCTCCTACTGGTTATATTATGTATGTGTATTTATTATGGGATCCTGCATCCTACAGGATATATTATGTATATTTATTATGGGATCCTGCCTCTTACTGGTTATATTGTGTGTATATTTATTATGGGATTCTGTCTCCTACTGCTTATATTATGTGTATATTTATTATGGGTTTCTGCCTCCTACTGGTTATATTGTGTCTATATTTATTATGGGATTCTGCCTCCTACTGGTTAAATTATGTGTATATTTATTATGGGATTCTGCCTCCTACTGGTTATATTGTGTCTATATTTATTATGGGATTATGCCTCCTACTAGTTATATCATATGTCTATATTTATTATGGGATCCTGCCTCCTACTGGTTATATTATGTGTCTATATTTATTATGGGATCCTGCCTCCTACTGGTTATATTATGTATATTTATAATGGGATTCTGCCTCCTACTGGTTATATTGTGTATATTTATTATGGGATTCTGCCCCCTACTGGTTATATTATGTGTGTATATTTATTATGGGATTCTGCCTCCTACTGGTTATATTGTGTCTATATTTATTGTGGGATTCTGCCTCCTACTAGTTATATTATGTGTCTATATTTATTATGGGATCCTGACTCCTACTATTTATTTTATGTGTCTATATTTATTATAGGATTCTGTCTCTTACTAGTTATATTATGTGTCTATATGTATTATGGGATTCTTCTTCCTACTGGTTATATTATGTGTCTATATTAATTATGGGATTCTGCCTCCTACTGGTTATATTATGTCTGTATTTATTATGGGATCCTGCCTCCTACTGTTTATATTATGTATGTATATCTATTATGGGATTCTGCCTCCTACTGGTTATATTGTGTCTATATTTATTATGGGATCCTGCCTCCTACAGGTTATATTATGTATGTATATTTTTTATGGGATTCTGTCTCCTACTGGTTATATTATGTATGTATATTTATTATGGGATTCTGCCTCCTACTGGTTATATTATGTGTATATTTATTATGGGATTCTGCCTCCAACTGGTTATATTGTGTCTATATTTATTATGGGATTCTGCCTCCTACTAGTTATATTATGTGTCTATATTATGTGATTCTGCCTCCTACTAGTTATATTATGTGTCTATATTTATTATGGGATTCTATCTCCTACTGGTTATATTATGTGTCTATATTTATTATGGGATCCTATCTCCTACTGGTTATATTATGTGTCTATATTTATTATGGGATTCTATCTCCTACTGGTTATATTATGTGTCTATATTTATTATGGGATCCTATCTCCTACTGGTTATATTATGTATGAATATTTATTATGGGATCCTATCTCCTACTGGTTATATTATGTGTGTATATTATGGGATTCTGCCTCCTACTGGTTATACTATGTGTGTATATTTATTATGGGATTCTGCCTCCTACTGGTATATTATGTGTCTATATTTATTATGGGATTCTGCCTCCTACTGGTTATATTGTGTGTATAGTTATGATGGGATTCTGTCTCCTACTGGTTATATTATGTGTCTATATTTATTATGGGATTCTGTCTCCTACTGGTTATATTATGTGTCTAGATTTATTATGGGATTCTGCCTCCTAATGGTTATATTATGTGTCTATATTTATTATGGGATCCTGCCTCCTACTGGTTATATTATGTGTCTATATTTGTTATGGGATCCTGTCTCCTACGGGTTATATTATGTGTGTCTATTTATTTTGGGATCCTGTCTCCGACTGGTTATATTATATGTCTATATTTATTATGGGATTCTGCCTCCTACTGGTTATATTATGTATGTATATTTATTATATGATTCTGCATCCTACTAGTTATATTATGTTTGTATATTTATTATGGGATCCTGCCTTCTACTGGTTATATTATGTGTGTATATTTATTATGGGATTCTGCATCTTACTAGTTATATTATGTGTGTGTATTTATTATGGGATCCTGTCTCCTACTGGTTATATTATGTGTGTCTATTTATTATGGGATCCTGTCTCCTACTGGTTATATTGTGTGTATATTTATTATGGGATTCTGCCTCCTACTGGTATATTATGTGTCTATATTTATTATGGGATTCTGCCTCCTACTGGTTATATTGTGTATATATTTATGATGGGATTCTGTCTCCTAATGGTTATATTATGTCTATATTTATTATGGGATCCTGCCTCCTACTGGTTATATTATGTGTCTATATTTGTTATGGGATCCTGTCTCCTACTGGTTATATTATGTGTGTCTATTTATTATGGGATCCTGTCTCCGACTGGTTATATAATGTGTCTATATTTATTATGGGATTCTGCCTCATACTGGTTATATTATGTGTCTATATTTATGATGGGATTCTGTCTCCTACTGGTTATATTATGTGTCTATATTTATTATATGATTCTGCGTCCTACTAGTTATATTATGTGTGTATATTTATTATGGGATCCTGCCTCCTACTGGTTATATTGTGTCTATATTTATTATGGGATCCTGCCTCCTTCTGGTTATATTATGTGTCTATATTTATGATGGGATTCTGTCTCCTACTTGTTATATTATGTGTCTATATTTATTATGGGATCCTGTCTTCTACTGGTTATATTGTGTGTATATTTATTATGGGATCCTGCCTCCTACTGGTTATATTATGTGTCTATATTTATTATGGGAATCTGCCTCCTACTGGTTATACTATGTGTGTATATTTATTATGGGATCCTATCTCCTACTGATTATATTATGTGTGTATATTTAATATAGGATTCTGCCTCCTACTGGTTATATTATGTATGTATATTTATTATGGGATCCTGTCTCCTACTAGTTATATTGTGTGTATATTTATTATGGGATCCTGCCTCCTACTGTTATATTATGTGTCTATATTTATTATGGGAATCTGCCTCCTACTGGTTATATTGTGTGTATATATTTATTATGGGAATCTGCCTCCTACTGGTTATATTATGTGTCTATATTTATTATGGGATCCTATCTCCTACTGGTTATATTATGTGTCTATATTTTATTATGGGAATCTGCCTATTACTGCCGTCACTCGACCGACACAATGAGCTTACCGTCCCTCAGCACTTGGGACCCTTTGTCACCAAATCACCATGGTTGAGAGGAAACATTTTTATACCACTTTTCACCCCCTTAAGGGGTCGAATTTTGAAAAATCCCTCTTATTGGCACCTACGTCATGGAAGGCATAAACTCCCCAAATTTCATGTTTCTAAGTCCAGTGGTTTGGGCTGGTTGTTGATGGGTCAGTCAGTCAGGACATTTGTTTTTGTATATTTAGATGTATATTGGCATGCTCTCTCTCCCTGAGTGATGACACTCTCTCCCTCTATACGACAGTCTCTCACTGTGATGATGACAGTCTCTGTGATGAAGACAGTCTCTCCCCTTCAGGATGTAGTCAGCATCCCGGCGTGAGGGATGCCAATGGGCGAAATACCATCGCCAGAATTCCCAACAGCGTCGGGATCCCGGCACCAGAATCCCGACCGCCAGCATCCCGAAGGTAAGTATCGGGTGTTAGGGGGAGGATTAGGGTTCAGGGTCAGGCATTAGAGGGAGGGTTAGGTTTAGGATGCGGGGAGGTTAGGGTTAGGCACCAGGGAGGGAGTATTAGGTTTAGGGTGCGGGGAGGGGGAAATCAGGTTTAGGCACTAGGGGGGGGGGGGGGAGATTAGGGTTAGGGGTCTTACCTGCTTTCCTTATGGGTGTCTGGATTCTGACTGTCAGGATGGTGCTGTCGGTATACTGGCCAGCGGCATCCTGAACGCCGGGATCTCATACCCAAACCCCTCCCCTTCTGTATACTAAAAGTCTCCCTCTATACTTATTTATGCGTTATTTATGCCGGAATGCATGCGAAGAACGGCGGGATACATCCAGCTCTCTGTGTGATGACAGTCTCTCTCTCTCTCCTTATATGTATACTGGCAGTCTCTCTCCCTGATTGATGTCAGTCTCTGTTATAGCAGTCTCTATCCCCTTTGCGGTGAAGTGGGCGTGGCCTAGCTGCACGCCCCCCATTTTCATCACTCTGGGGCGAGGTAAGATGCGCACTGCATCTATTCACCAGCTGCAGGGATGAGAGTAGTCTCTGCAGCGCGCGGGTGGGACAGCGAGACAGTCCATGAATAGCGGGACTGTCCTGTAAAAAGCGGAGCAGTTGGGAGGTATGCTACTGCACGTCAACCATCTGGTGTCGACCTATTGACTGTCGGCCTTCTATCTGGATACCACTGGAAGTCTCTCTCTCTCTCTACATACTGTGTACTTTTACCCGTATACTGGAGGTCCCTCTCTCTGCATACTGTCAGTCTATCTCTGTATACTGGCAGTCTCTCTCTCTCTATATATACTGTATACTTTGACCCCATATACTGGAGGTCCTGCTCCCTGCATACTGTCAGTCTCTCTGTCTGTGTATACTGGCAGTCTCTCTCTCTCTGTATACTTTTACCCCGTATACTGGAGGTCTCGCTCTGCATACTGTCAGTCTCTCCCCCTGTATCATGAAGGTGTCACTCTGTATACTAGCAGCCTCCCTATATACTGACAGTCTGTCTCTCTGTGTATACTGGCAGTCTCTCTCTTTATACTGGCAGTTTCTCTTTCCCTGCGATGATGACAGTCTCTCTCTGTATACTAGCAGTCTCTCTCTGTATACTGGCAGTCTTTCTCTCTCTCTGTATACTGGCAAGTCTCCCAGTCCCTCTGTATAGTGACAGTCTCTCTCTGTATACTAGCAGTCTCTCTCTCTCTGTATACTGTCAGTTTCTCTTTCCCTGCGATGATGACAGTCTCTCTCTGTATACTAGCAGTCTCTCTCTCTCTGTATACTGGCAGTTTCACTCTTTCTCTGTATACTGGCAAGTCTCCCAGTCCCTCTGTATACTGACAGACTCTTCTGTGTGATTACATTATGTCTCTCTGTATACTGACAGTCTCCCTGTGTGATGTGATAGTCTATTTTTACTGACAGTCTCTGTGTGATGACAGTCTGTCTATATGTATACTGACAGTCTCTCCTCCTGTATACTAACAGTCTGTGTGATGACAGACTGTCTCTGTATACTGACAGTCTCTCCTGTATACTGACAGTCTCTGTGTGATGACAGTCTGTCTCTCTGTATACTGACATTCACTCCTCCTGTATACGAAATCACAGTCTCCCTGTGTGATGAGTGATAGTCTATCTTTCTGTATACTGACAGTCTCTGTGTGATGACAGTCTGTCTCTCTGTATACTGACAGTCTCTCCTCCTGTATACTGACAGTCTCTGTGTGATGACAGTCTGTCTCTCTGTATACTGACATTCACTCCTCCTGTATACGAAATCAGTCTCCCTGTTTGATGAGTGATAGTCTATCTTTCTGTATACTGACAGTCTCTGTGTGATGACAGTCTGTCTTTCTGTATACTGACAGTCTCTCCTCCTGTATACTGACAGTCTCCGTGTGATGAGTGTATCTATATTTCTGTATACTGACAGTTTATCTCTCTGCGGTCATGACAGTATACTAGCAGTCTCTCTCTGTATACTGACAGTCTGTCTCTCAGGGATGATGATGACAGTATACTAGCAGTCTCTCTCTGTATACTGACAGTCTGTCTCTCAGGGATGATGATGACAGTATACTAGCAGTCTCTCTCTGTATACTGACAGTCTGTCTCTCAGGGATGATGATGACAGTATACTAGCAGTCTCTCTCTGTATACTGACAGTCTGTCTCTCAGGGATGATGATGACAGTATACTAGCAGTCTCTCTCTGTATACTGACAGTCTGTCTCTCAGGGATAATGACAGTATACTAGCAGTCTCTCTCTCTGTACACTGACAGTCTGTCTCTCAGGGATAATGACAGTATACTAGCAGTCTCTCTCTGTACACTGACAGTCTGTCTCTCTGGGATGATGACGGTCTGTTTCTCTGTATACTGACAGTCTGTCTCTCTGGGATGATGACAGTCTCCCTCTCTGTAATACTAGCAGTCTCTCTCTGTATGCTGACAGTCTGTCTCTCAGGGATGATGACAGTATACTAGCAGTCTCTCTCTCTGTACACTGACAGTCTGTCTCTCAGGGATAATGACAGTATACTAGCAGTCTCTCTCTCTGTACACTGACAGTCTGTCTCTCAGGGATAATGACAGTATACTAGCAGTCTCTCTCTGTACACTGACAGTCTGTCTCTCTGGGATGATGACAGTCTCCCTCTCTGTAATACTAGCAGTCTCTCTCTGTATGCTGACAGTCTGTCTCTCAGGGATGATGACGGTCTGTCTCTCTGTATACTGGCAGTCTCTCTCTGTATCTCTCTGAGATGATGATGATGATGACGGTCTCTCTCCCTGCAGCCTAGGTGTTGCTCCTCCAGCTGTACCGGCTGTCAGAGGCGGGGTGCGGCGGGTCAGGGGGGGGGGAGTGGCCGGGCTCTCAGGTTCCCTCTCCGGACACTTCCTCATTCTTCTCCGACTTCCCTGAGTCCTGGCTGCGGGGACAGGTGGCTCTGCCCGGGGGGGTGACCATGAGCCGCATCACGGAGAACCTCCGGGGCTTCCTGGCCCGAGCGCAGCCCGCGATGTACCCGACGGGAGAGGACCTTGTGGGGAGGGAGTTCCAGGTGAGACCCGACCACGCTATATAGCGCACCTTCCCGCTATTCCGCTGTCACTCTGCTGCTCCGGTGTCGTTCTGACAATCCTCCTGTCACTACTATTCTGGTGTCACTCTGCTATTCCGCTCTCACTGTGCTGCTCCACAGTCACTCTGCTATTCCACTGTCACTACTGCTCAGCTGTCACCTTATTGCTCCACAGTCACTCTGCTATTCTGCTGTCACTACTATTCTGGTGTCACTCTAATAGTCCATTCGCACTCTGCTGCTCCACAGTCACTCTGCTATTCCGCTGTCACTCTAGTGCTCCACAGTCACTCTGCTATTCCACTGTCACTACCATTCCTGTGTCACTCTAATATTCTGCTCGCACTCTGCTGCTCTACAGTCACTCTGCTATTCTACTGTCACTCTACTATTCTGCTGTCACTACAATATACCTGTGTCTCTCTGTCACTGCTGCTCTGGTGCCACTCTGCTGTCATTACTATTCCTGTCTCTTATTTTCCGCTGTCACTATGCTGCTCCAGTGTCACTCTGCTATTCTGTCACTCTTCTATTCTGCTGTCACTATTATATACCTGTGTCTCTGTCACTACTGCTCTGGTGTCACTCTGCTGTCATTCCTATATCTCTCTTCTTTTCCACTGTCACTCTGCTGTTCAGCTATCACTATACTGCTCCAGTGTCACTCTGCTATTCCGCTGTCACTACTATTCCTGTGTCACTCTTCGATTCTGTTATCACTAGTATTCCTGTGTCACTCTGCTATTCCATTGTGACTACTATTTAGCTGATATTCTGGTGGCACTCTGGTTTTCTGCTTTCGTTCTCTTCTGCTCCTACCCCTCATCATTTTATTTGGCACTATTCCTCATAGCACTACACCTGATTGATGTTTAATACTCTGCTGTTCATCTGATAATAGCTGGGTATTTTGCCTTTCCAGCTCAGCATACACTACGCCTGAACAGTGTTTGTTATATCTCTTCACTGCACCAATAAACCTGACTATGCCAGCCAGGGTGCCAATTACATTAAAACAACATTTGTCAGACTACTATTCCAACAAAAACACCCTACTACACCCTATCATTGTATCTCTTAATACTACAAATGTATCAGTGCTATTCCACCATATTTCACTAGAACACCAGACTAATCTCTACTATTCCACCATATTTCACAAGAACACCGTGACCAGATCAATCACTACTTTTCCAGCACATCTCACTACTACTTCAGAACAATCTCTACTATCCAGCACATTTCACTACTACACCAGAACAATCACTACTATTCCAGCATATTTCACTACTACTCCAGAACAATCTCTACTATCCAGCACATTTCACTACTACACCAGAACAATCACTACTATTCCAGCATATTTCACTACTACTCCAGAACAATCTCTACTAACCCAGCACATTTCACTAGAACACCGTGACCAGAACAATCTCTACTATTCCAGCACATCTCACTACTACTCCAGAACATTCTCTACTATCCAGCACATTTCACTACTACTCCAGAACATTTCACTACTACACCAGAACAATCGCTACTATTCCAGCACATTTCACTAGTACTCCAGAACAATCGCTACTATTCCAGCACATTTTACTACTACTCCAGAACAATCGCTACTATTCCAGCACATGTCACTACTACTCCAGAACAAGCATTACTATTCCAGCACATATCACTACTACTCCAGAACAATCACTACTATTCCAGTACATTTCACTACTACTCCAGAACAATCACTACTATTCCAGCACATCTCACTACTACTCCAGAACATTTCACTACTACACCAGAACAATCGCTACTATTCCAGCACATTTTACTACTACTCCAGAACAATCGCTACTATTCCAGCACATTTTACTACTACTCCAGAACAATCGCTACTATTCCAGCACATGTCACTACTATTCCAGCACATCTCACTACTACTCCAGAACAATCACTACTACTCCAGAACATTTCACTACTACACCAGAACAATCGCTACTGTTCCAGCACATGTCACTACTACTCCAGAACAATCGCTACTATTCCAGCACATTTCACTACTACTCCAGAACAATTACTACTATTCCAGCACATCTCACTACTAATCCTGAACAATTACTACTATTCCAGCACATTTCTCTACTACTCCAGAACATTTCACTACTACACCAGAACAATCGCTACTGTTCCAGCACATGTCACTACTACTCCAGAACAATCGCTACTATTCCAGCACATCTCACTACTAATCCTGAACAATTACTACTATTCCAGCACATTTCACTACTACTCCAGCACATTTCACTACTACTCCAGAACAATCGCTACTATTCCAGCACATTTCACTACTACTCCAGAACAATCACTACTATTCAAGCACATGTCACTACTATTCCAGCACATTTCACTACTACTCCAGAACAATCGCTACTATTCAAGCACATGTCACTACTACTCCAGAACAATCACTACTATTCCAGCACATGTCACTACTATTCCACCATATGTCACTACTACTCCAGAACAATCACTACTATTCCAGCACATGTCACTACTACTCCAGAACAATCGCTACTATTCCAGCACATCTCACTACTAATCCTGAACAATTACTACTATTCCAGCACATCTCACTACTACTCCAGAACAATCACTACTATTCAAGCACATGTCACTACTACTCCAGAACAATCACTACTATTCAAGCACATGTCACTACTACTCCAGAACAATCACTACTATTGTCACTACTACTCCAGAACAATCACTACTATTCCAGCACATTTCACTAATACTCCAGAACAATCGCTACTATTCCAGCACATGTCACTACTACTCCAGAACAATCACTACTATTCCAGAACATTTCACTACTACACCAGAACAATCGCTACTGTTCCAACACATGTCACTACTACTCCAGAACAATCGCTACTATTCCAGCACATCTCACTACTAATCCTGAACAATTACTACTATTCCAGCACATTTCACTACTACTCCAGCACATTTCACTACTACTCCAGAACAATCGCTACTATTCCAGCACATTTCACTACTACTCCAGAACAATCACTACTATTCAAGCACATGTCACTACTATTCCAGCACATTTCACTACTACTCCAGAACAATCGCTACTATTCAAGCACATGTCACTACTACTCCAGAACAATCACTACTATTCCAGCACATGTCACTACTACTCCAGAACAATCACTACTATTCCAGCACATGTCACTACTACTCCAGAACAATCGCTACTATTCCAGCACATCTCACTACTAATCCTGAACAATTACTACTATTCCAGCACATCTCACTACTACTCCAGAACAATCACTACTATTCAAGCACATGTCACTACTACTCCAGAACAATCACTACTATTGTCACTACTACTCCAGAACAATCACTACTATTCCAGCACATTTCACTAATACTCCAGAACAATCGCTACTATTCCAGCACATTTCACTACTACTCCAGAACAATCACTACTATTCAAGCACATGTCACTACTACTCCAGAACAATCACTACTATTCCAGCATATTTCACTACTACTCCAGAACGATCTCTACTATCCAGCACATTTCACTACTACACCAGAACAATCACTACTATTCCAGCATATTTCACTACTACTCCAGAACAATCGCTACTATTCCAGCACATCTCACTACTACTCCAGAACAATCGCTACTATTCCAGCACATGTCACTACTACTCCAGAACATTCGCTACTATTCCAGCACATTTCACTACTACTCCAGAACAATCACTACTATTCAAGCACATGTCACTACTACTCCAGAACAATCACTACTATTCAAGCACATCTCACTACTACTCCAGAACAATTACTACTATTCCAGCACATCTCACTACTAATCCTGAACAATTACTACTATTCCAGCACATTTCACTACTACTCCAGAACATTTCACTACTACACCAGAACAATCGCTACTGTTCCAGCACATGTCACTACTACTCCAGAAGAATCACTACTATTCCAGCACATTTCACTACTACTCCAGAACAATCGCTACTATTCCAGCACATCTCACTACTAATCCTGAACAATTACTACTATTCCAGCACATTTCACTACTACTCCAGCACATTTCACTACTACTCCAGAACAATCGCTACTATTCCAGCACATTTCACTACTACTCCAGAACAATCACTACTATTCAAGCACATGTCACTACTATTCCAGCACATTTCACTACTACTCCAGAACAATCACTACTATTCCAGCACATGTCACTACTATTCCACCACATGTCACTACTACTCCAGAACAATCACTACTATTCCAGTACATGTCACTACTACTCCAGCACAATCGCTACTATTCCAGCACATGTCACTACTACTCCAGAACAATCACTACTATTCCAGCACATATCACTACTACTCCAGCACATCTCACTACTACTCCAGCACATCTCACTACTACTCCAGAACAATCACTACTATTCCAGCACATTTCACTAATACTCCAGAACAATCTCTACTATTCCAGCACATTTCACTACTACTCCAGAACAATCGCTACTATTCCAGCACATGTCACTACTAATCCTGAACAATCGCTACTATTCCAGCACATCTCACTACTACTCCAGAACATTTCACTACTATTCCAGCACATCTCACTACTACTCCAGAACAATCGCTACTATTCCAGCACATGTCACTACTACACCAGGACAATCACTGCTACACCAGACTAATTACAACTATTCCACTTATTTTTTTTATTACTACTGAATACTGCAATCCTTAATTACTATGTCTCACATTGCAATTTGCTAGCATCGTCCCTGATTATCTATTGCTCATTGTTTTCCATCTCTGCAATTCCACTTTTAAATTATGCCAGGCAGCCATTTTGTTACTTCTAAAGACAAAGTATTGTGTGGTGTCTGCTCATAGGAGCGCCAGAAATCAGAGCGTGCATCACAGTGGGAAAATAATATGAACATACTACTTATATAGTACCGTCATATAGAGCCCGTCCCCCTGTGTCATAGCCGCACAAATCGGGACGGTGATAAGTTGTACATTTTCAGTCAGTATAATTCGCCAGAAATTGCGGCAAGATTCTGGAGCTTTCCACTCAAAGTCGCCGGATGTATTAGTCGGCATTTTGGAGGCTATGAATATCGACAGCGAGTTTCAGCGATTTATAGCAGGTAAGAAAGGGCAAACTCACCAGAAACTCGCTGGAAACGCGCCAGAGTCTACGTTACATTCTGAGCTATCAGTCCAGTCAGAGCAGGATAAAGAGCCACATCAAACATATGTATTACTTTGTCATTAATTAATACTCAATTAAGGGCCTCACAAAAATAATGCAAATATTGATGAGCCATAATTATTTAATATTTAATTATTGGGGGCAATAAATGTGTTTATTTTTCTTAAATAAAGCCATGTACAATTATGTGGACAATACTATTCTATATTTTTATGGTAATTGGGGCCAAATTAATTAATTTATGTTAGAAGTTCCAATTAAGGTGAATCGATTACAAATTTGCAACGTATTCTGAGGCTTGGTAAATTCGCCTAAAGAGCGGAAACCTATGGGGGCTGCTTTTGCGAGCAAAAACGGGAGATCCGATATCTGCTGCTGTCCCCGGCTGCAAACATACAGGGGATACTTATTATTTGTGGGTACCTCTAGAAAACCCTAACCGTCCATTCTAGTGCCTAACCCTAGCCCCCCGGGAGGTGTCTAACCCTAGCCCTCCAGTAAGTGCCTAACCCTAACCCTCCAGTAAGAGCCTAACCCTAGAGCACTAGTAAGTGCCTGACCCTAACCTTCCCTTACAAGCCTAACCCTCCAGTAAGTGCCTGACCCTAACCTTCCCTCTAGAGCCTAACCCTAGCCCTCCAGTAAGTGCCTAACCCTCCAGTAAGTGCCTGACCCTAACCTACCTTCTAGAGCCTAACCCTAGCCCTCTAGTAAGTGCCTAACCCTAACCTTCCCTTACAAGCCTAACCCTCCAGTAAGTGCCTGACCCTAACCTTCCCTCTAGAGCCTAACCCTAGCCCTCCAGTAAGTGCCTAACCCTCCAGTAAGTGCCTAACCCTCCAGTAAGAGCCTAACCCTGACCCTCCAGTAAGTGCCTCACCCTGACCGTCCAGTAAGTGCCTAACCCTGACCGTCCAGTAAGTGCCTAACCCTGACCGTCCAGTAAGTGCCTAACCCTGACCGTCCAGTAAGTGCCTAACCCTGACCCTCCAGTAAGTGCCTAACCCTGACCCTCCAGTAAGTGCCTAACCCTGACCCTCCAGTAAGTGCCTAACCCTGACCCTCCAGTAAGTGCCTAACCCTGACCCTCCAGTAAGTGCCTAACCCTGACCCTCCAGTAAGTGCCTAACCCTGACCCTCCAGTAAGTGCCTAACCCTGACCCTCCAGTAAGTGCCTAACCCTGACCGTCCAGTAAGTGCCTAACCCTGACCCTCCAGTAAGTGCCTAACCCTGACCCTCCAGTAAGTGCCTAACCCTGACCCTCCAGTAAGTGCCTAACCCTGACCCTCCAGTAAGTGCCTAACCCTGATCCTCTAGTAAGAGCCTAACCCTAACCTTCCCTTACAAGCCTAACCCTCCAGTAAGTGCCTGACCCTAACCTTCCCTCTAGAGCCTAACCCTAGCCCTCCAGTAAGTGCCTAACCCTAACCCTCCAGTAAGAGCCTAACCCTGACCCTCCAGTCAGTGCCTAACCCTGACCCTCCAGTAAGTGCCTAACCCTGACCCTCCAGTAAGTGCCTAACCCTGACCCTCCAGTAAGTGCCTATCCCTGATCCTCCAGTAAGTACCTATCCCTGATCCTCCAGTAAGTGCCTATCCCTGATCCTCCAGTAAGTGCCTATCCCTGATCCTCCAGTAAGTGCCTATCCCTGATCCTCCAGTAAGTGCCTATCCCTGATCCTCCAGTAAGTGCCTATCCCTGATCCTCCAGTAAGTGCCTATCCCTGATCCTCCAGTAAGTGCCTAACCCTCCAGTAAGAGTCTAACCCTAGCCCTCCAGTAAGGGCCTAACCCTCCAGTAAGTGCCTAACCCTGACCCTCCAGTAAGTGCCTAACCCTGACCCTCCAGTAAGTGCCTAACCCTGACCCTCAAGTAAGAGCCTGACCCTCCAGTAAGTGCCTAACCCTGACCCTCCAGTAAGTGCCTAACCCTGACCCTCCAGTAAGTGCCTAACCCTGACCCTCAAGTAAGAGCTTAACCCTGACCCTCCAGTAAGTGCCTAACCCTGACCCTCCAGTAAGAGCCTAACCCTGACCCTCCAGTAAGAGCCTAACCCTGACCCTCCAGTAAGTGCTGTATTGCCTGTCTAACATGTGGTGGTATATTTAATAAAGTTTGGTTGCTATGGGCAACATCTCCACTTCTAAAAACTCTCACTTTAGTGCATTTACCCCCTGGTATCTGTCAAGACGCTGTCAACCTTTTCACTGTAGATCTATTGTGGGAACCCTGGCCAGTCTCAGTTCAGCTCAGTCATGAACGAGAATGTACAGTAATCAGGTTTTCCAACAGTCTCTGATGCAGAATTTTGCAGCCACTCCCCCATAGAAACCGAAATAGGAGGTGGGTATTCAGGGTGTCCGTAATGGCACTGATTAGCAGCGTCAACCAGCCGATTATGTCTGGGAAATCCCCGCCAATCCATAGCGTGCCACTTGCGGTTTCTTATTGGGTGGCGGCATGGTACCTCTATTGGTGGTGCAAGCAGCACCGAAACATTTACCACATTTTTCTCCTTTCTTTCCAAATCTTCCTCCGGCTGTTAGTCCCACCGTGATCTATAACTTTCCTCCTGCTCTCTATGGTATCTATTTACTACGCCTATTTAGTAAACGGCGATAAAGTACCAACCAATCAGCTCCTAACCGCCATGCCACAGGCTGTGTTTGAAAAATGACAGGAGCTGGTTGGCTGGTACTTTATCTCCATTCAAGGCTTAGTAAATAGACCCCTATAAGAGCATCCGCCTCTGTACTGCCAGTATTATTCTTCCTTATGTATGAGATGGTACATTTACCGGTTACATCATCTAGGTGTTTTACATCATAGGATTGTGGTGCAAGGCTGGCGTGTTGCAATACATTCCATGCAGTGTAGGATAACTTTATATTCTGTTAGTGACGTCTGTGCTGGGATCATGGTCACAGACGACAAATTTCTTCTTTTTCGGTAAACTGGTTCCTGGTTGTTTTGACAGGAAATTAAGGAGCAAGCTGCCGCCTTCCGACAGGATAACAGCTGCTCATCGGAGGTGGGAGGGAGCCCGGAAAACCTAAAGAAGAATCGGTACAAGGACATACTGCCGTGTGAGTATACGGGGAGTCGTTCACCGGGATAAAGGTTCTAGGTTATATGACAGCAGCAAGGAGTCAATCAGACAAAGGGCGCCATTCAGCGTCCGCTGATACCGCTGACCATTTGCCTAATACAGTTATGCAAAACCCCAGGATTACCGACACTACACCCAGCTCCGCACACCGGGAGGCCCCGACCGACATTTATTGCTTCTTTATTTATTTGCATGTTATATATATATGTATATTATATTATACTACAGTGTTATGGACAGTTTCCCTGTGTAATCGGCATTGTGGCCGGGACATTGAGACCTAATAAGGCACAGAGGCCCTGATTCAGAGCCGGCCGCTCTGACAGAGCGCTCGCTCTGAATCAGGGCCAGGCTAGTTTTTCTTTTGAACGGCCTCCTGCCCGCTCGCATAGCTGTGGTGACCACCCACAGCTATAGCGAGCGGCCAGGAAGATGGTCGCGATGGTCAAGACCATCGCGACCATCGGGCTTGCGACGAGACCCTTGTGGTAGGGTGGCATGCCCCCTTTGGTACGAGACCCGGAGCGACGGCTTACCCGTCGCTATCCGGGTCTCGCACATGCGCACGACGGAGCCGGCTCCGTCGTGCGCATGCGCACTGGGCCACCATCGACCCGCTTGGGAGTGCTCAGCGCTCGCAAGCGGGTCTGAATCAGGCCCAGAGGCCAGTGCATAAAGCCGTGAGCTTAGTAAAAGTTGCCAGGGGGCACACAAACCAATATATATTATATTATCTGAAGGTTGCATCCCAGGGAAGGGCTGTGCATCGCCATTAGCATAAAGTCGCAGATGAAATTACAGCAAAAGACGCAAGGACAGCCGCGGCCGCGTCTAACTCCGAATCAGGCGATTATTTATCTGTTTGCGTAGTGTAAGCGTATCTTGCAGTAGTTATTATTGTTATCTGAGGGCCTGACTCAGCAAGGATCGCTATTCTGCTTATACGCACGGTGATATGCAGATGTTTGCATTCGCAAAGCGATCTCAGTCTGACATACGGACGCCCACTTCCCCTTACTCACATCCGTATACTTTGGCAACATAACAAAATAATCGGTAACATCGGACCCATACGCACAGATAAGGAAGATCAGCCCTCACTCAGGAATTGCTGACTTCAGCGCACGCTATAAGGCCTCAGGCGGCGTCTGGTATCACAGTGGCTAATTTATATACGCCCCTGCAACGCCGTCCCAACGCACTGGTACGCCTGCGTTCGCCCGACTCCCCCCCCCCCCCCCCCCATCACCACCCACAAACGGCACTTCCTGTCAATCACTCTGCCATGGGTCTGCGTACACACTGCGATCTCATCCCCGACCGCAATGGCTAGTTCGCGCACGTGCACTGACATGCAACCGCATTCGCAGATTGCGAAAATCAGCCGACTGCGTAGCGATCCTTGCTGAATCAGGGCCTGAGACATCTGTTGCCGTGTGCTCATGGCCTGGATCTTCGAATATTCGTTTGCTGGCAATAAAAGCTCCAAAATTATAAATAAACATAAAGAAATAAGGTGATGCGGACGCCGGTCCTGTATTGTGCACGGACTTGTTCATTTTGTGCTTTTATCGCTCAGAAATGTCACTGTTTCGCCCTTGCTGAGTTCTATTTTGCCGTCAGGATCTAGAACTGGTTACAAGTTCCAGATGAGGGAAAATACCGCACAAATACAAATATGTGGTCGCGTTCAGTATATAATATTTTTTGTTCTGTTTTCCTAGCATTGTTACTCTGCTGCCTGTTTTATATATGCTCTCTGATGTGCAAGAAGCGATTGCTCTCTCTGAATGAGGGCGGTCGCTTTTTTTTTACTGCGGCCTCCTGGTCGCTAGCTAAGCTGTGGGTTACCTAAGGTTGGGTCTCGGCAACCACAAACCCCAGGGAGCTTCCTGCTCTGATCGAGCAGGAAGCTCCCCACTGACATCACTGCTGAAGTCAGTGGGGCCGCCCCCAAACGGCAAGCGTTCCGTCGGGAACGCCTACATTTGGCTGGCCACCCCCCCTGCCCGCCTCCCAAACAGGGCGATCTGTCAATCACCATCGACAGCTTGCCCCCTTTGGTGCGAGACCCGTAGCGACGGAGCGCCCGTCGCTAGCCGGGTCTCGCGCATGCGCACGTCGGAGCCGGCTCCGACGTGCGTATGTCCTGTGGGTTCTGGTCGCCCTTTGGGGCAGCTACAGGTGCCCCTGTTCCTGATTCTTAGCCAGTGGACCTGTCACTACGTCACGGAGTATTATATACTCTCCGGCACGTAATAATACCTCGATACGGCAAAGTAGTGTAGGGATGGTGGGTCTAGACTTAGACTAATTTGTATTTATTTGTGCGGTTGCCTTAAATAATTCCTGATGTTGTTTGTCCTGTCACAGATGACCACACACGGGTTCCGGTCACATTACTCGCTGATGAAACTGGATCTGACTATATTAATGCGAGCTTTATAAAGGTAAAACATCCGGACCACTGCTTAATATTCCAGTATATAAAAGCTATGGGCTTTCTCATTCATTTACAAACACAGGACCTGATTCAGAGCCGGACGCTATTTGCGGACGGTCTTTCCAAAAAAGGGGCTGGCTATTTTAATTGAGCGCTCGCTCTTTGCGGTTTGTTGACGCCTCTATGTCTGAGCGAGCGCATGAAAAATGCGCTCGCTATTTTGTAAAGACGCCCCTTTGCCGTTCGCATCACACGTCATCTCCGGTATTTATTAGATTAATCGGGAACATCGAAAGGCATCTGAACTGCTCGCAGTGCTTGTGGTAGGTTTTTCCTACCGCAATCACTGCGAGCAGTTCAGGCTAAAAGACAACCAAGTGACGTGGTCGATGACGCTCCTTTACTAATTATGCACTCCCATTAAACGCCCTTTTGACCATTAGGCACGCCTGCGTTCGGATCTCCACTCCCCCATTTTCAAGCACCTTCCCCTGTTACCACCCACAAACGGTACATTCTGTCACTCAAATTAGCAGCCCCTCGCTGTTTTGCGAGCGCACGATTTCCGACCGCAATGACTGGTTTGCGCATGCGCATTACGACCCATACGAATGCGCAGTTGTGCGAACATTTCTCATAGCGAACGAGCTGCCGCTTATGAGCGGCTCTGAGTCAGGCCCACAGTCCTTCCTTCTGGTTCAGCCCAGGGTGTAGCTGTCTGAAAGTGTGCGCAGGCGATGAGCTCCTAATGCCCTGCGCTGTTTATTTGTCTCGTATGAAGCGATATAATTAGTGGACGTGTGGATTTCTTCTGCAGGGTACGGATAACCAGCCACGGTACATCGCCACCCAGGGACCACTCGGCCACACGGTAGTGGACTTCTGGAGGATGATCTGGCAGTATCAGGTTAAGGTAAGATGGGCAGAGTAATAATGTCCACTACTACTTGTACTGCGCTTATCTGGCTACAGCGCGGCTTTATTTGAAGCATGTGTCAGTAAGAAATTCATAGTACAGTAAGAGTTAAACAGGAGGAGAAGAAGAATCTGTAGTCATGGTATTTTACCTGATATTTGTGAATGGGACCCTAAATTTTTAAAAGTGGAAATTAAAATCCTTTACACAGAGCACATGTTCTCAAACTCTGTCCTCAGGACCCCAAACAGTGCATGTTTTCCAGGTCTCCTCACAGAATCGCAAGTGAAATAATTAGCTCCATCTGTGGATGTTTAAAATGTGTCAATGAGTAATGAATACACCTGTGCACCTGCTGGGTGACCTGGAAAACATGACCTGTGTGGGGTCCTAAGGACCAAGTTTGAGAACCACTGACTTAGATCATTCTGCATTCAAAAAGTCTCCTCTGACCTTTCTAAAGGCCCCCATACACGGCACGATATGCCTGCCACTCCGACGGATGTGCACAATATAGGTGCTATATCGTGCCGTGTATGGGCATGATATCGTACCTGATATCGTGCTGCGCACTCCCACGGGGTCGTACGTCGCATCCCCAGATCTTCCTGCAAAACCATCTGATCTTTGATGCGATGTACGATCCCATTGAGATGAAGGAGGGGGGAAGCCGGCATATCGTGGGGTCTGCGGGACCGCACAATTGCCGGCGGTTACAGCACGATGTATGGGCACCTTTACTGTCCCTATTGTGGAATCCACCTGATGCTGATTTTGCTTGTGCATTATTAGGAGTTCCTAAATCTATGGGGGCAATTTAATTCAGCGCGAGTTGAATAGCGCCAGGAAGTTGTTCCCGGAGCTATTCAATTCAGCGCGCTGTATAGTCCGACTATTACAACTTAAGTAGGAGAATGCCGGTTCTCGCAACTTTAGCACCGGGCTAAGCTGGCAAACAGCCTCACGGCCAGCACTTTAGTCAGCTTTCTCCTCGCACCTCAGGAGTTTTTGGGTACGTTTTTTATTATAGATAAGTGTGTGGAGTTTGAATTGTGGGCCTGATTCAGACCCGCTCGCGAGCACTGAGCGCTCGCAAGCGGGTCGATGTTGGCAAAGTGCGCATGCGCACCTCGGAGGCGGCTCCGTCGTGCGCTTGCGCGAGACCCGGATAGTGACGGGCAAGCCGTCGCTCCTGGTCTCGCTACAAAGGGGGCGTGCTGTCGATGGTGAGTGACAGCATGCCCCCTTTGGTGGGCGTGCCGGGGGCGTGGTTGCCCAGACGGAGGCGTTCCCATGGGAACACCTACCGTCTGGGGCCGGCCCCACTGACATCACAAGTGATGTCAGTGGGAGTGCTCTCGGCTCTGATAGAGCCAAAAGCACTCCAGGGCTTGCGGCAACAAGACCCTACCACAAGGGTCTCGTCGCAAGCCCGGTGGTCGCGATGGTCTTGACCATCTCGACCATCTTCCTGGCCGCTCGCCACAGCTATACGAGCGGCCAGGAGGCCGCTCTAAAAATGAAGAGGGACGGCCCTGATTCAGAGCGAGCGTCCGGCTCTGAATCAGGGCCTGTGTTCGGAAGGGAAAGGAGATCCAGCTTAGGGCCTGGCGGGGAGGGGAGGCAGAAGAGTACGTTTGGAGAGGAAGATGAGCCGGGCAGCAGCACTGACGACATCACTTTAGTTCTGCTTCCAGTAATGTGCTAATGTTTCCTCCTGTTGTCGTCTTACATTCTGAAGCGAGAAGTCGCATAGTATACAGTATGTCAGGCTGCTGTCACTGCTAGGCCCCGTAGGCTGCTCCCACATAATGACCCATCTTATCGCGCCTGGCTCAGACACCATTTTTTCTTTTTAGCATACAATGTTTACTGCTCATCGGACACCGGTTCCAGGCGTTACAGTGATGCAGTGATAGAAAAAATGCAAAGTGCAAGGTTCACTGATGTTCAAACATCATCTGGGGAAAGAGGGGAGGGGGGAGGGGACAGGATGGGGGTTGATTAGGGAGGGGGAAGGGATCACAGATAATTAGGAGTTACAATATAAAGGGGCTGATTATGATTTGGAAGCAAAGTGGCTGCATGTGCGGACAGTCGCGGCATCCTGATTTACTACGTTACGTTAAAGCGAGTATCCGTGCGTCTGCAAGCGGGAAGCCTCTCCGCCCACTGTTTTCCAGTCCGCAACCGTTCTCAAAAGCCCCGTGCTAGGTCCAAGAGGTCCGTCAGGCTTCCCTTCCGCTTACGCCACGACTCGGAATAGTGCGGCGGTATAGCTACACGTCCACGACATTCCCACAAGTCAGAACAGCTGTGTGCGGTCGCATTCTCGCCGCCCATGTCACGGAAAGACATCTGCCAAAGATCCGTCCGACTCCAAATAGGATGGACCTACCCAAAAATGCCTAAATTCGCATCTGCGCAGGTGTTGTGTGGTAATCTCGCCATTGGTGTCCGTACACACAGATATGTCCCACTAACAATAAGCCCCAAAGACTGGGACAAGGAGAGCCCTATTTCTCATGTCGCCGGAATTAGCAGAGGTAGAAAGACAGAAACAATGGGGTGGGTCCATGCAATGAAAGATTTCAGGTGCGGGGATTTGTGTCCAGTGGGACGCTATAGACGATTTGGCAGCGGCCAGGATGTGCGCGGCGAGTTCTGTGGATTGTCTGTGGCAGCGCTAAAGTCATTGGTGTTTGTGGTGTTTTACATCAGCGGCAATCAGGAGAACCCAGGTACAGTATCTGGTCTATCACATCTATCAGTATGACGGCTGTACAGCGCTGCATGTTTTCTAGCTTACTCCATGATATATTATCCGTCATTTAATAAGCCTTTATGTCACATACCAGCTAATTATAGGTCTTGGCGGGCGGCCACCGACTGATCTGGTACTACCGGTTGTACATAGACCTCGGCTCATCACGTTTGTTTTCTTTTTGGTTACTGCCATGAGAGAGGCCGGGAAGTGATTTTTGAATTGTCCCTTTCCCATAAATCCAGTTATTTGGGGCTTATTTTACGCGCCGTAGAGCGTGGGCTAGATTTGCCATCCAATACGGGGTTTCCCTGGACTAATTGTTGAGGTCGATGCTCTTTGGCTTTTAAAAATGGGAAGTTGCTCTGTCTATCTGCTGCTTACAGAGAGAGCTAGACATGGATGAGACATTGGGGGAGATGTACTGAACCCTGGAGAGAGATAAAGTACCAACCAATCTGCTCCTAACTGTAATTTCTCAGATGCAGCCTGTAACATGACAGTTAGGAGCTGATTGGCTGGTGCTTTGTCTCCCTCCAAGGCTTAGTACATCTCCCCCCTTTATATAGAGCAGCCTTATTGTATTAACTCACTTATCCAATTTACTCATCTGAACACACCCTCAGGGTCGGAGTAAGGGCCACATGGGCCTGGTCTGACCGTATGCAAGAAGTGGTGGAGGTGTGGCCAGTGATTTGTGGGTGTGGCCAGTGCAATATGGGCGTGTACACCCCTTACATTATCAGCCCCAGTGTCTCCCTAAATATGTAAAAGCAGGACAATTGCAGTCCTGTTCCGGCCATGCCCCCTAAACTCGTGATGTCACGGCGTCACGCCTAGGAGGGGGGCGGGGCCACCGGTTCCGCTTAGTAGAGAATAGCCGGAACATTCTAATGACGCTCTGGGAAGCTCCATAGGCTGCAGATTGCCTGTCCGGGGTGTCCCTTGGACGTTCCGCTGGGCGTCTCTGCATTAGTGCTAGTGGCTGTAACTCCGCCCTCCCCGTTGTTAAAATTGTGCTGGCTGGCCTAGAGGGCTGAGTTTGTGAATTCAGGATGCAGCGAACGCAATCGGGGTCCTGCATTCTGTAATTCTGGTGTAAAAGTCCCCACAAGACCAGTTACTCAGGTGGGCAATATTCTCACCTGTAACAGCGCTGTTTTTATTTGCTGAACTGTGTTCATTCATGAAGTATCCTTAAATACAGATGGTTTCTCTAGCTAAGATAAGCTCAGCCGCCCCCGCACTTACCGAAGGGTTAAGGTTAGGCACTTACCTGAGGGTTAGGATCTAAGAGGGACAGTTAAGGGACACATCCACTAGACGATCTACTCCCTGTCCAATCTCTAAACGATTTTCCCTTGATTTTTTCCCTTGATATTTTATCTTTCAGTCTGAACGATTTGCAAACTATCTTTAATAGATCAAGTGAAATTGACCTGCATGTTGAGTCGACTGACGAGACGATCAAACGACCAGCGGGAGCGCGCATCGTTGATCGTTAACGACCAAACACTGCACGATTTCTAAACTATTTTTAAACGATTGAACGATAACAACGTCGTTATCGTTCAATCGCCTGCTAAAATCGTATAGTGGATGCCCCCCTTTAGGGTTAGGCACTTACCTGAGGGTTAGGATCTAAGAGGGACGGTTAGGGTTAGGCACTTACCAAAGGGTTAGGATCTAGGAGGGAGGGTTAGGGTTAGGCACTTACCTGAGGGTTAGGATCTAAGAGGGACGGTTAGGGTTAGGCACTTACCTGAGGGTTAGGATCTAAGAGGGACGGTTAGGGTTAGGCACTTACCTGAGGGTTAGGATCTGAGAGGGACGGTTAGGGTTAGGCACTTACCTGAGGGTTAGGATCTGGGAGGGACGGTTAGGGTTAGGCACTTACCAGGGGGTTAGGATCTAGGAGGGAGGGTTAGACACTTACTGAAGGGTTAGGGTTAGGCACTAGAAGGGACGGTTAGGGTTAGGAATTTACCGGAGGTTAGGATCTAAGAGGGACGGTTAGGTACTTACCGGAGGTTTAGGGTAGGATTTAGGAGGGACGGTTAGGGTTAGGACCTAGGAGGGAGGGTTAGGCACTTACTGGAGGGTTAGGCACTAGGAGGGACGGTTAGGGTTAGGCACTTACGGGGGGGTTAGGGTTAGGATCTAGGGGGGATGGTTAGTCACTTACCGGTGGGTTAGGATCTAGGAGGGACGGTTAGGGTTAGGACCTAGGAGGGAGGGTTAGGCACTTACCGGAGAGTTATGGTTAGGCACTAGGAGGGACGGTTAGTTAGGCACTTACCGGAGGGTTAGGGTTAGGCACTAGAAGGGACGGTTAGGGTTAGGCACTTACTGGAGGGTTAGGGTTAGGCACTAGAAGGGATGGTTAGGGTTAGGCACTTACTGGAGGGTTAGGGTTAGGCACTTACCGGAGGGTTAGGGTTAGGCACTAGAAGGGACAGTTAGGGTTAGGCACTTACTGGAGGGTTAGGGTTAGGCACTAGAAGGGACAGTTAGGGTTAGGTACTTACCGGAGGGTTAGGGGAAGGGACAGTTACGGTTAGGCACTTACCCCAACGGTTAGGGTGAAGATTAGAGCTAGAAAAAAACATGTATCGACCCTGTCAACCTTTTGTACCTGCCTATCTTCATCCATGTCGACCTTTTGTGTATCGACCTATTGACTGTCTACCATTTGGTGTCTATCTAGACATTGTCTATCTTTTTACTGTAGATCTTTTATACTAAACCCGTAAATGTGGCTGCAATGGATAATAGACAATGTCATGTGTGTAGAGAAACACATATATATATATATATATATATTTATTTATTTGTGATCATGTCTATTACTACGCTAACTCTGTGTATCTGCCCAACTTACTAACCAGCGTCTATCGGTTGGCAAGATGGCCGCCTTCTGTAGGGTTATTCCAGGTATGTGCTGCTACGCTCCAACCATCACCTTCCCCCTGACCTCGTTCCTCTTACTCTCTTGCAGGTGATAGTAATGGCGTGCCGGGAGGTGGAACAGGGCAAGGTGAGCACTGCGGTCAGCATGGCCGCTCTCTAGTGTCCCAGTATCCCCACATTGTGTATTACTGTGACTGATCTGCCATGACCATTTCATATCTAAAATGTCACATATTTGTCAAAACAATTGTGTGCTGAAAACCGTATTGTAACTACAGGGAGTTGCCCCCCTTGGGACACCCCCAGCTCCCTCTTCACCATCCTGAAATATGAACAATATTCCCCACATTCACATTCAAACAGAGTACAGACCGATAGGTCACATGGCTTCAGGTAAGTGCGGAGGGTCCTGCGGGGGTCCAGCGAGGACGGCCACCTCTAACATTTCATGCCTCCTATTCTATCTTAATTTCCATATAGCTCTCACTATGATTTGCCATAGGCCCTTTCACTGTGTAGTTGAGCTTACAATCTAGTTTTTACTACCTGGGACACAGAGAGGCACATTGCGACAGGTAGCATATTGCATTTCAAGCGAAGGACCCGGGGGGGCTTGTTATGTTATTCATAAACTACACTGATAGCGGCCATCTTAATTTTCTAATGTATCATTAAAATGAATATTCGCTATACAATAGAAAGCTGCTGATAGCACTCATATATACATATAATGTACACTATCCATCCCCTAATATATCTGAGAAGATCCTTTATACATACAGCAGACTGTTAGCGACCCTCCTGACGCATTGCGCCTTTCTGGGTCTGGAATGGATGATGTCACACAGGGCGTGATTCAGCACGGAACGCTATTCTGCTTATAGACACGCAGCGCAGTTGCTAATATCAATGGTGATATGTAAATGTTTGTATTCGCAATGCGATCGCAGCCTGACATAAGGACGCTCACTTCCCCTTACTCACAGCCGTATACTTGGACAACATAGCGAAACAATCGGTAACATCGAGTAACATCGGACCCATACGCACAGTAAAGCAGGTCAGACCTCACGCAGGAATTTCTAATTTCAGCGCACGCTATGAAGCCTCAGGCTGCGTATGGTATCGCAGTGGCTAATTTATGCACGCCCCTGCAACGGCGTGGAAACGCACTGGCACGCCTGCGTTCGGCCGACCCCCACCCAAAAACAGCCCTTCCAGTAAATCACTCTGAGATGGGTTTGCTTGGTCACTGCGATCGCAGTCCCGATCGCAGCGTCTGGTTCGCGCACGCTCACTGCGATGCATGCGCAGTGTGAAATAATCGTCCGATTGCGTGCGTAAAAGCAACTGCGATCCTTGCTGGATCGGGCCCACAGTACGTAGAGCACCTTGTAAGGTATAATATAGTATAATCTTGACAAGATGCTTTAGCTGCTATGTTACATAGAATTGCTTCTGGTTCAGACTCAGAGGAGCTTATTCAGATCTGCGCACATGTAGGGATGTATTGCTTCTGCGCGCGCACGAAACTCCCTAAAAACGCCTATGGCACATGCGTTCCACAGAGTGTGTGCCCACAGGCGGTATCAGAAGTGTCTTGGAAAAGTGCTGAGCGGTGACAGAGAGGTGGCTTAGCGCACGCGCGGAGATGGTATGTATCTTCGGAGTATCGCTGGCGTGTATCGGTGAAAGTTGTTGCGTACACAAACGATCGACCGCTCACATAGGAGGCCATTTATGGACGGCAGAAACTGCACCTGCCATAGTGCCTGTGCAAGGTTTGCTGGCGCGACCGATGGCGGCGTCTAAAAACGCACCAGGCTGTATTACAGCGCCTATAGATGTTCTTACGGTCAACTCTCCCGCCATTTTTAAAGGGCAAATATTTAAAGGGCATTGTAGTCAAATATTACTGATATATACACTAGGGTTGTTTTGTGCAGCAGGTTCCTGCATAAGACAAAGGGCCTGATTCAGAGCCGCTCGTAAGCGGCCGCTCGTTCGCTCCGAGTGATGTTTGCCCAACTGCGCATGCGTACGGATCGTTATATGCATGCGCGAACCAGTCAGTGCGGCCGAAAATCGTTTGTTCGCTAAATAGCGAATGCCTGCTAATATGAGTGACAGGAGGAGGCGTATGTGGGTGGTAACAGGGGAAGGTGCTTGAAAACGGGGAGTGGAGATCAGAACGCAGGCGTGCTTAAAGGTCAAAACGGGCATTTTAAGGGTGTGCATAATTAATACTGGAGCGTCATTGACCACGTCACTGGGTTAGTTTATAGCCAGAACTGCTCGCAAATTTGTGGTAGCAAACACCAGCCACAAGAATAGCGAGCAGTTCATACGCTGGTCGTTGTACTCGATTAATCTAATAAATAGCGGACATGACGTATGATGCGAGCGGCCAGGGGGCGTCTTTTTCAAAATTACAATCGGAAGTTTTGTTCGCTCGTTCAGACATAGAGGCGTCAACAGACCGCAAAGAGCGAACGGTTCATTTGAATAGCCACCCCTTTTTGTTGAACGAACGACCGCAAATAGCGACCGGCTCTGAATCAGGCCCAAAGGGTTTCCGTGTATAAGAGATGGTTTCTTGGGTTTTGGTTTGGTAAAGTTTATTACTTTTCCATGATCGGGGAATGGGGGAACATAGGGCCTGATTCAGAGCCGGACGCTATTTGCGGACGGTCGTTCTGAAAAAGGGGCCGTATATTTAAATTAAGCGCTCGCTCTTTGCAGTCTGTTGACGCCTCTATGTCTGAACGAGCGAACGAAACATGCGCTCGCTATTTTGAAAAAACGCCCCCTGGCCGCATCATACGTCATCTCCGCTATTTATTAGATTAATCGAGTACATCGAAAGGCGTCTGAACTGCTCGCTATTCTTGTGGTAGCATTTTCCTACTGCAATCATGCGAGCAGTTCAGGCTAAAAGACAACCAAGTGATGTGGTCGATGACGCTGCTTTGTTAATTATGCACACCCTTAAAACGCCCGTTTTGACCTTTTGGCACGCCTGCGTTCTGATCTCCACTCCCCGTTTTCAAGCACCTTCCCCTGTTACCACCCACAAACGCCTCATTCTGTCACTCAAATTAGCAGGCATTCGCTATTTTGCGAGCACACGATTTCCGACCGCACTGACTGGTTGGCGCATGCGCATTACAACCCATACGCATGAGCAGATGTGCGAACATTGCTCGGAGCGAACGAGCGGCCGCTTATGAGCGGCTCTGAATCAGGCCCATAGCCCAGTCAGTTCTCTGGTTCACTGCCAGGTTGTGCCCTCAGTATGTGGGTGATGCCAACATTAATACACAATAAGCACAATATAGCAATGATAAGTCATGTATGGTGTATTTTCCCCTATGTATTTCTTTATGAATGTTCTTTATATAGCGCGCACATTACGCAGCGTTATATTTCAGTCATCCAGTGAGTCCCTGCACCAATGGAGCTTACAATCTATATTGTGGACACACACACACACACTAGTGTTCATTTTTTTTTATCAGAAGCCCAGTAACCAAACCAGTATGTTTTTGGATTGTGGGAGGAAACCGTAGCAGCCAGAGGAAACCCACGCAAACTCTGGGAGAACATACAAACACTACACAGATAGTGCCTGGGACAGGAGTTGAACTCAAGACCTCAGCACGCTGGTGAGGCAGCGATACTGACCACTACACCAACATTGCTGCAACATGCTTTCCCTTGAAATAATTGCTGTACAGCAGCGGCTCGCTTTCTCATATAGTCCATCCACCTCCCACCTACAGAATCTTGTGGTCAACTTCAACAATAAGTGGTTCCTTCTTTTCAAGCAGTTTATTGTATTTGCTGAGAAAAGAGGAAGGACGTAAAGGAACTGATGGAGTCACACAGCAGTCAGGTACCTAGCCTGAGAACAGAACTGATGCCTTATTACCACAATTAGTTTCTGGCTCTGCTTAATTTATATATATAAGGCTCAGAAAAAAGGTTTCAGCAGTGCTGTGATAATGCTGGTTTGTGGCGTTCGGAACGGAATAAGACGCCTCTGTCTGCCAGATCTCCTGCCCTGCACCCAGTATGGGGTGGGTGCAGTTCCTGATGCTAATGGTGATGACTGCAGCAGGCAATGCAGCCTTCCGCATGGAGACGGGCGGATATAATCGCATTGGCACAAGGTAGCAAGCGGCCGCAGGCACCTCCGAATCAAAATGAGGTCCTTTAACGGTAAACGAATACTGATGACTCAAAAACTTGGCTTCCACCACTTACTTTCAGAGCTGAGTATTTGTTGCGATGAGCAAGAGCGTAGCTACATTAGGTGCGCACTCAGTTACGTCTTTTCTATGCTAACCAGTTGTCAGATGCATAGGCAAACGCAGGGGGGGTTTCCGTCTGCCTGGAATCCCCCCTCCCAAGCCCACACCATGATCACAATAGAAATAGTAATGTAATAGAAATTTACTAGTGCTGCATGTTCTTCACAGTATCACAAATGAAATAATTAGCACCACCTGTGGATCTTTTAACATGCATCAGTCAGTAATAAATAACCTGTGCACCAACTAGAAGATCTGGAAAACATGCACTGTTAGAGATACACGACTATAAAGCCTAATATGTACATATATGTCCAGGGCAGTGCTAGGTTCTTCTGCTGCTCCTCCAGGCTCCCGGACTTGCTCTAATGCTCTGGAATGAAAATGTGGTAAGGTATGAAAGCAAATGATAATCAGCAATTTGCTCCCGAACGCCGGAAAATGGACAAAAACTGTTGTTTGAACAAATTGTTTAGATCAAACATTTAACAAACTTGTCTGACGTCATTTTCATCTGTTTTCTGGCATTTAGGAGCAAATTGTTGATCATCATTTACTCCCATACGTTACCAGATTTTCATTCCAACCAATCATCTAGTTGGATGGTTGGACAGAAAATCTTTACGTGTGTACCCAGCTTAAGAATATCTATTAAGAATAGGATAGGCTACATATTAGCATGTGCACAAGGCACACAGTGACATTGGTGAGATAGGTGTGGCACCATGTGTGTGGCTGGTAAGGGGTGGGGGGGAGAGGTGCTTTGTGCCCGCGGTCACATGATTAGGATAGGCTACATAGCAGTCTGTGCACAGGGCACACAGTGACATTGGTGAGATAGGTGTGGCACCATGTGTGTGGCTGGTAAGGGGTGGGGGAAGAGGGGCTATGGGCCCGCGGTCACATGAATAGGATAGGTTACATAGCAGTCTGTGCACAGGGCACACAGTGACATTGGTGAGATAGGTGTGGCACCATGCGCGTGTCCAGTAAGGGGCGGGGGGAGAGGGACTATGGGCCCGCGGTCACATGAATAGGATAGGTTACATAGCAGTCTTTGCACAGGGCACACAGTGACATTGGTGAGATAGGTGTGGCACCATGCGCGTGGCCAGTAAGGGGCGGGGGGAGAGGGACTATGGGCCCGCGGTCACATGAATAGGATAGGCTACATAGCAGTCTGTGCACAGGGCACACAGTGAGATAGGTGTGGCACCATGCGCGTGGCCAGTAAGGGGCGGGGGGAGAGGGACTATGGGCCCGCGGTCACATGAATAGGATAGGCTACATAGCAGTCTGTGCACAGGGCACACAGTGACATTGGTGAGATAGGCGTGGCACCATGCATGCGGCAGGTAAGGGGTGGGGGGAGAGGGGCTATGGGCCTGCGGTCACATGAATAGGATAGGCTACATAGCAGTCTGTGCACAGGGCACACAGTGACATTGGTGAGATAGGTGTGGCACCATGCGCGTGTCCAGTAAGGGGCGGGGGGAGAGGGACTATGGGCCCGCGGTCACATGAATAGGATAGGTTACATAGCAGTCTGTGCACAGGGCACACAGTGACATTGGTGAGATAGGTGTGGCACCATGCGCGTGTCCAGTAAGGGGCGGGGGGAGAGGGACTATGGGCCCGCGGTCACATGAATAGGATAGGTTACATAGCAGTCTTTGCACAGGGCACACAGTGACATTGGTGAGATAGGTGTGGCACCATGCGCGTGGCCAGTAAGGGGCGGGGGGAGAGGGACTATGGGCCCGCGGTCACATGAATAGGATAGGCTACATAGCAGTCTGTGCACAGGGCACACAGTGAGATAGGTGTGGCACCATGCGCGTGGCCAGTAAGGGGCGGGGGGAGAGGGACTATGGGCCCGCGGTCACATGAATAGGATAGGCTACATAGCAGTCTGTGCACAGGGCACACAGTGACATTGGTGAGATAGGCGTGGCACCATGCATGCGGCAGGTAAGGGGTGGGGGGAGAGGGGCTATGGGCCTGCGGTCACATGAATAGGATAGGCTACATAGCAGTCTGTGCACAGGGCACACAGTAACATTGGTGAGATAGGTGTGGCACCATGCGCGCGGCCGATAAGGGGCGGGGGGAGAGGGGCTATGGGCCCGCGGTCACATGAATAGGATAGGCTACATAGCAGTCTGTGCACAGGGCACACAGTGACATTGGTGAGATAGGTGTGGCACCGTGCGCAAAGCCGATAAGGGGTGGGGGGAGAGGGGCTATGGGCCCGCGGTCACATGAATAGGATAGGCTACATAGCAGCATGTGCACAGGGCACACAGTGACATTGGTGAGATAGGTGTGGCACCGTGCGCGAAGCCGGTAAGGGGTGGGGGGAGAGGGGCTATGGGCCCGCGGTCACATGAATAGGAGAGGTTACATAGCAGTCTGTGCACAGGGCACACAGTGACATTGGTGAGATTGGAATGGCGCCGTGTGTGTGGCTGGTAATGGGTGGGGGGAGAGGTGCTTTGGGGCTGCGGTCACATGAATAGGATAGGCTACATAGCAGTCTGTGCACAGGGCACACAGTGAGATAGGTGTGGCACCATGTGTGTGGCTGGTAAGGGGTGGGGGGAGAGGGGCTATGGGCCCGCGGTCACATGAATAGGATAGGCTACATAGCAGTCTGTGCACAGGGCACACAGTGACATTGGTGAGATAGGTGTGGCACCATGTGTGTGGCTGGTAAGGGGTGGGGGGAGAGGGGCTATGGGCCCGCGGTCACATGAATAGGATAGGCTACATAGCAGTCTGTGCACAGGACACACAGTGAGATAGGTGTGGCACCATGCATGCGGCCGGTAAGGGGGTGGGGGGAGAGGGGCTATGGGCCCGCGGTCACATGAATAGGATAGGCTACATAGCAGTCTGTGCACAGGGCACACAGTGACATTGGTGAGATAGGTGTGGCACCATGTGTGTGGCTGGTAAGGGGTGGGGGGAGAGGGGCTATGGGCCCGCGGTCACATGAATAGGATAGGCTACATAGCAGTCTGTGCACAGGGCACACAGTGACATGGGTGAGTGGTGGGTGAAGGCATTGCTGCCAACAGTCTGTATAGCGCTGCTGGTCACATGGGCCACTTGCCACTCCCGCCACAGAGCCCCTATGCTAAGCAATACAATTAGAACACCTCAAATAAAAAAAAATGTTGGCAGAAGCGATTTCATCGTGGGCGAAGCCGTGGGCAGCAGATAGTATGCTATAATAGCACTGCAGCTTGGCGAGTAGAAAATCACCATCGGCTAAGTATTATCCTATACGGATGCGATATTATGAAAGTCACCTGTAAAATTCTGGTATTGGAACGTTGGACTCTGGCTGAACTTGTCTGCTAGTATATTGCTGATCATCAGCAGCTGGAACCTATATCGCCAAAAAGATGCATATACATTCTTTCTCCTGTACTAGAGTATATATGGGAGGTTTGGCGTATTCCCGGCTTGGATTCGGTTCTATAGAGAATAAGCACTGCTCTCACTGTTGTGCGTCCTCTGTTGCAATGACTTGTGTTTCTCCTGCAGAAAAAATGTGAGCGTTACTGGCCCGTAGACGAGGAACCCGTCCAGTATGGAGCGTTCACCGCCAGCACGGTCTGTATTAACCTGTCACAGTCATGCTTGATTTGCCTCCCTCCTTCTTCTGCAGTTTGTCATCATTTTTGGTTTAACTGTCCCTGTGCAGGTAGAGAAGGTCATGGTGAATTCAGAGGTTGTGTTTCGGAATCTCAGGGTGACGTTTCAGGAGGTGAGTGCGGCACTGAGCGATGTAATGCAGAGCAGCAAGGCCAGGCAGAGCTTCAGGGGGGGGGGGGGGGGGGGGGTCAGGATGTCATGGTGCTGGAGTTGGGAGTCATCTCAGACAATACCACCTCCTGCCACAAGAGGTCACTATGGACTCTGAATTGATCTTTTTCATTTGCCCATTTCCAAGATGGCCAGCGCTGCTTCGCATCAGACCATCTTGAGTTTAGGCCCTCATTCAGAGCCGTACGCTCTGAGCAGAGCGCACGCTCTGAATGAGGGCCGTCCTCCATAACTATGGAGCGTCCTCCTGGACGCTCGTATAGCTGTGGGTCACCACCCACAGCCTATACGAGCATGCAGATTGATGGTCGCGACCATCGCCACTGCGTGCAGAAGCCTGCGGTTGAGTTTCTCAACCGCAAGGCCCGGAGTGATTTTGGCTCTATCAGAGCCAAAATCACTCCCACTGACATCACTAGTGATGTCAGTGGGGCCGGCTTCTGATGGTAGGCGTTCCCTTGGGAACGCCCCCGTCTGGGAGGCACGCCCACCAAAGGGAGCGTGCTGTCAATCAACATCGACAGCACGCCCCCTTTGATCAGACACAACGAGCGAAGGAAAATCCTTCGCTCGTCGCGTCTGGCGCATGCGCACGACGGAGCTCCCTCCGTCGTGCGCATGCGCAGTGCACACCATCGACCCACTTGCGAGCGGACAGCCGCTCGCGAGTGGGTCTGAATCAGGGCCTTAGTTTTCTCTTTAGGAATGTAAATAGGCACACCATGATTAAAGTCTTTACTCAGGTGTTGCTCTTGGAATTAATAACTACCTGCTTGTGTATGGACTTGGCTTACTACTAATTACCCTCTTGTGTGCCAATCTGCCTCTTGTCTGACTGCTTGTGCGCCAACTCAGCCTACATGTGGATGGTTTTCTACTGATACAATATATAAATGTACTAGTTTTATATTCACGTCACTCTCACGTTTATTTCAGCATGCTGGATTTGTTTGAAATTATTTCTATGGGCCGGTGGACTTCAGCTAACACACCAGTATAACAGTATACTCATAGCCATACCTTATAACTTTAGCTTGATGGGACCCTACACGGTGACTTTCTTTCTTCACTTTGGGGATTGCCACGTTCCATCGTGGGCATGCCCAGTGCCCCATACCTCTTCCCCTCTTCTAATACCACCCCATCCATGCCGTACGCACCTGCTGCTGGTATGGGCTGCACTGAAGGGGCACCTCTCAACTGTTCTAGAATTGGGTTAAATGTCCTGATCTGTGGGATATTCCCCTTAATGGGACAGTCTTGCCTAAATCGGAACAGCTGGACGGTGTGCTCTGCCCTCATTATGGAGTACGCCAAAGATATACCTAGTCAGCAGTGTGTGACAGATTTACACACAATGCTATACCAATGCCGGACCGTGTTGAAACTCCTGAAAGGTGCCGTCATGGCTCTATAGTTACAGACATTTCACAAAATCCCCGGGGGATGCACATCATGATTTTGAGAACTGTATAATTAAGTTTTCCCAGAAATAAAATCGTATTTCAGAATTAGAGAATTGATCACTACAACTGGCTGCAGCCTGACCATCTGCTGGTACATCTGGTCAGGTCCTGCTTACCAAAACCGGGTCCTCTAGGATTGACGGCTACCATCTTGTGTGCCACCTTATGTGTGACTACCCACTTGTGGGTCAACCTGAATTATATCTGACTACCCGCTTGTGTGCCAACCTGGTTTCTGTCTGACTACTCGCTTGTGTGTCAACCTGGCTTAGGTCTGACTGCTCACTTACGTTAACTTCCAACCCATCTTGAATGTGCCAAACCGCCTATATGATGCCGATAATATAATGTTAACATAAATATACTCCCAAGTTGCGTCATTATCCTGATTGTTTGAACTGAGCTATTTGCTAACTCACCAGGATCTAATCTATTCACTAGGAAGTGCGGGAAGTGGGTCATTTTCAGTACATTGCGTGGCCTGACCGCGGAATACCGGACTCTTATGCCTGCTTCCTAGAAATGATCCAACTGATGCGTCAGCATCAAGGAAACCACAGACCTCCAATGTGTGTGCACTGCAGGTGAGTGCAGGTATAGAGGAGTGTCTGTAGTGTAGGTGAGTGCAGGTATAGAGGAGTGTCAGTGTCTGTAGTGTAGGTGAGTGCAGGTATAGAGGAGTGCCAGTGTCTGTAGTGTAGGTGAGTGCAGGTATAGAGGAGTGCCAGTGTCTGTAGTGTAGGTGAGTGCAGGTATAGAGGAGTGTCAGTGTCTGTAGTGTAGGTGAGTGCAGGTATAGAGGAGTGTCTGTAGTGTAGGTGAGTGCAGGTATAGAGGAGTGTCAGTAGTGTAGGTGACTGCAGGTATAGAGGAGTGTCTGTAGTGTAGGTGACTTCAGGTATAGAGGAGTGTCAGTAGTGTAGGTGAGTGCAGGTATAGAGGAGTGTCAGTAGTGTAGGTGAGTGCAGGTATAGAGGAGTGTCAGTAGTGTAGGTGAGTGCAGGTATAGAGGAGTGTCTGTAGTGTAGGTATAGAGGAGTGTCAGTAGTGTAGGTGAGTGCAGGTATAGAGGAGTGTCAGTAGTGTAGGTGAGTGCAGGTATAGAGGAGTGTCTGTAGTGTAGGTGAGTGCAGGTATAGAGGAGTGTGTAGTGTAGGTGAGTGCAGGTATACAGGAGTGTCAGTGTTTGTAGTGTAGGTGAGTGCAGGTATAGAGGAGTGTCTGTAGTGCAGGTATAGAGGAGTGTCTGTAGTGTAGGTGAGTGCAGGTATAGAGGAGTGTCAGTGTCTGTAGTGTAGGTGAGTGCAGGTATAGAGGAGTGTCAGTGTCTGTAGTGTAGGTGAGTGCAGGTATAGAGGAGTGTCAGTGTCTGTAGTGTAGGTGAGTGCAGGTATACAGGAGTGTCAGTGTCAGTAGTGTAGGTGAGTGCAGGTATAGAGGAGTGTCAGTGTCTGTAGTGTAGGTGAGTGCAGGTATACAGGAGTGTCAGTGTCTGTAGTGTAGGTGAGTGCAGGTATAGAGGAGTGTCAGTAGTATAGGTGAGTGCAGGTATACAGGAGTGTCAGTGTCTGTAGTGTAGGTGAGTGCAGGTATAGAGGAGTGTCAGTGTCTGTAGTGTAGGTGAGTGCAGGTATAGAGGAGTGTCAGTGTAGTGTAGGTGAGTGCAGGTATAGAGGAGTGTCTGTAGTGTAGGTGAGTGCAGGTATAGAGGAGTGTCAGTAGTGTAGGTGACTGCAGGTATAGAGGAGTGTCTGTAGTGTAGGTGACTTCAGGTATAGAGGAGTGTCAGTAGTGTAGGTGAGTGCAGGTATAGAGGAGTGTCAGTAGTGTAGGTGAGTGCAGGTATAGAGGAGTGTCAGTAGTGTAGGTGAGTGCAGGTATAGAGGAGTGTCTGTAGTGTAGGTATAGAGGAGTGTCAGTAGTGTAGGTGAGTGCAGGTATAGAGGAGTGTCAGTAGTGTAGGTGAGTGCAGGTATACAGGAGTGTCTGTAGTGTAGGTGAGTGCAGGTATAGAGGAGTGTCTGTAGTGTAGGTGAGTGCAGGTATACAGGAGTGTCAGTGTTTGTAGTGTAGGTGAGTGCAGGTATACAGGAGTGTCTGTAGTGTAGGTGAGTGCAGGTATAGAGGAGTGTCTGTAGTGTAGGTGAGTGCAGGTATACAGGAGTGTCAGTGTCTGTAGTGTAGGTGAGTGCAGGTATAGAGGAGTGTTTGTAGTGCAGGTGAGTGCAGGTATAGAGGAGTGTCTGTAGTGTAGGTGAGTGCAGGTATAGAGGAGTGTCAGTGTCTGTAGTGTAGGTGAGTGCAGGTATAGAGGAGTGTCAGTGTCTGTAGTGTAGGTGAGTGCAGGTATACAGGAGTGTCAGTGTCAGTAGTGTAGGTGAGTGCAGGTATAGAGGAGTGTCAGTGTCTGTAGTGTAGGTGAGTGCAGGTATACAGGAGTGTCAGTGTCTGTAGTGTAGGTGAGTGCAGGTATAGAGGAGTGTCAGTAGTGTAGGTGAGTGCAGGTATACAGGAGTGTCAGTGTCTGTAGTGTAGGTGAGTGCAGGTATAGAGGAGTGTCAGTGTCTGTAGTGTAGGTGAGTGCAGGTATACAGGAGTGTCAGTGTCTGTAGTGTAGGTGAGTGCAGGTATAGAGGAGTGTCTGTAGTGTAGGTGAGTGCAGGTATAGAGGAGTGCCAGTGTCTGTAGTGTAGGTGAGTGCAGGTATACAGGAGTGTCAGTGTCTGTAGTGTAGGTGAGTGCAGGTATAGAGGAGTGCCAGTGTCTGTAGTGTAGGTGAGTGCAGGTATACAGGAGTGTCAGTGTCTGTAGTGTAGGTGAGTGCAGGTATAGAGGAGTGTCTAGTGTAGGTGAGTGCAGGTATAGAGGAGTGTCAGTGTCTGTAGTGTAGGTGAGTGCAGGTATACAGGAGTGTCAGTGTCTGTAGTGTAGGTGAGTGCAGGTATAGAGGAGTGTCAGTAGTGTAGGTGAGTGCAGGTATAGAGGAGTGTCAGTGTTCTGGGTCAGTGTGGCTATACAGAGGCATTAATGTGATAACAATACCATGACTGTAGTCCCCATCATACTCTGCTTTTTAACATAATCATGTCATTAAAATATTACGTTATGAATCCTAGAGAATAAGGGGAATAATTTTGGTTTGACCTTAAAAGTGACAGTGTCACTAATATTAAGTGGTTTAATATTAATGTTAATTGTGCTTTCAATTGTGAGGCCAAACCCGGCGAGAAAGAAACATTCCCCTTAGATTGGATAGTGAGAATTGCGTCCTGTATACAAAATATCAGAAAGCAGGAATGAAAAATATCCCAGGGACAAATACTGAAAACCTGGGACTGTCCCTGGAGATTGGGGACAGCTGTGATGTATGGGCACTGTATTGTATGCACTTGTGTGACTGTATCAGCAGTATGTTCACCTAGATAGTCAGACTGGGCCTCATGAATTGCTGTTTCCCATGGATACCGCGCGTGTCATTGATCGCTGACTGCTACATCCCGTGTCAGAGAGTAATTATTTAGTGTAACCCTTGTTGATGTCTCTTGTGCAGCGCAGGATGCGGGCGCACAGGAGTGATCTGTACAGTGGAACACATCCAGAACCTTCTACTGAAGCAGGTGAAGTATTTAGACAGGCACTAGAGTGAGAGCTCCAGCAGAGGGCAGCACTGAGTCAATAACTAATAACACAGGACCTGATTCAGACCCGGACGCTATTTGCGGACGCTCGTTCTAAAAAAGGGGCCGGATATTTAAATTGAGCGCTCGCGCTTTGCGCTTTGTTGACTCCTCTATGTCTGAGCAAGCGTCCGAAAAATGCGCTCGCTATTTTGTAAAGACGCCCCTTTGCCGTTCGCATCACACGTCATCTCTGGTATTTATTAGATTAATCGGGAACATCGAAAGGCATCTGAACTGCTCGCAGTGCTTATGGTAGGATTTACTTCCAGCAATCACTGCGAGCAGTTCAGGCTAAAAGACAACAAAGTGACGTGGGCGATGACACTCCTTTACTAATTATGCACTCCCATTAAACGCCCTTTTGACCGTTAGGCACGCCTGCGTTCGGATCTCCACTCCCTGTTTTCAAGCACCTTCCCCTGTTACCACCCACAAACGGTACATTCTGTCACTCAAATTAGCAGGCCGTCGTTGTTTTACGAGCGCGCGATTTCCGACCGTAGAATTACACCAGAAGAGTGGTACTATACCATGGGTGCAGGGAAAGCAACCACTACGGCGGCCTGGCAATGCCTGGCACTGCTCATTTATTAATTGGCGCTCATCATTCCTGGATTTATATTGGACTATGCTTGTTTTAGACTATGTACATATATATTTATTGGAGAACTTCATCCAAAACAAACAGTTAAGTTTTGGTCGGAGTTCACCCTGTTAAGACAAAACCTACAGAGCTATGGAGCTGTATCATCGGAGACTTCGGGGCACCCACGTAAATCGAGAGAATGGGGCACCCCCCGTACATGTCGGTCTCAGGGCTTTATCTCGACATGTTGCACTGTGCCTCGGTACTTAAGATGCGTATCCATTAGACCATTAAAATGAGCGATTGAACGATTACGACATCGTTATCGTTCAATCGCTCAATAATCGTCCATAAATCGTGCAGAAAAATGTCGGCAACGACCAGCGATGCGCTATACAGAGCCGGCAGCGACCAGCGATGCGTGTTCCCGCTGGTCGCTGCCGGCATCGCTCATCGCCCGAACACGACGGTCATCCTGACGATAATGTCGGGTTGAGCATGTTCGCGGATGAGGGAGGGAGTCCGGCACTGACATATCGCTCAGTGTGGGGACTGCACAGTATAATGAACGACTGGACGATACGATATCTTATTGTTCAGTCCTTCATTGTCGGTAAGTGGATACACACCTTAAATTTTACGTTTTGGTTGGAGATCTTTTAAGTGTGGCAGATGTTACAGATATAAATAAGTAGAAGGGGACATACGAGATAAACCAAAGTGCCCCTTACAGATAGTGGTGTCTCCTGTCTGTGCTGTATTACGTGACATCAGATCCTGTCCTGTTATTTCAGAGTGTGCCAAGTGACTTTAGTATATTTGATATTGTGATGGAGATAAGACGTCAGAGACCGTCCGCTGTGCAGACAAAGGTGTGTAGTGTACAGTCCAGGTAACTCGTAACTTACTGCTCAGCCTCGCTCCATAGTCTGTCAGTACAGGAAACAGAGTGACCTCATTCCTGTGCCCCCTGTACCGGCTCACAGTGACCTCATTCCTGTGCCCCCTGTACCGGCTCACAGTGACCTCATTCCTGTGCCCCCTGTACCGGCTCACAGTGACCTCATTCCTGTGCCCCTACTTTCCTGCTCCCCCTGTGCCGGCTCACAGTGACCTCATTCCTGTGCCCCTACTTTCCTGCTCCCCCTGTTCCGGCTCACAGTGATCTCATTCCTGTGCCCCTTCTTTCCTGCTCCCCCTGTGCCGGCTCACAGTGACCTCATTCCTGTGCCCCTTCTTTCCTGCTCCCCCTGTTCCGGCTCACAGTGACCTCATTCCTGTGCCCCTTCTTTCCTGCTCCCCCTGTGCCGGCTCACAGTGACCTCATTCCTGTGCCCCTTCTTTCCTGCTCCCCCTGTGCTGGCTCACAGTGACCTCATTCCTGTGCCCCTACTTTCCTGCTCCCCCTGTACCGGCTCACGGTGACCTCATTCCTGTGCCCCTTCTTTCCTGCTCCCCCTGTACCTGCTCACAGTGACCTCATTCCTGTGCCCCTTCTTTAATGCTCCCCCCTGTACCCGCTCACAGTGACCTCATTCCTGTGCCCTTACTTTCCTGCTCCCCCTGTACCGGCTCACAGTGACCTCATTCCTGTGCCCCTTCTTTTCTGCTCCCCCTGTACCGGCTCACGGTGACCTCATTCCTGTGCCCCTTCTTTCCTGCTCCCCCTGTACCGGCTCACGGTGACCTCATTCCTGTGCCCCTTCTTTCCTGCTCCCCCTGTACCGGCTCACGGTGACCTCATTCCTGTGCCCCTTCTTTCTTGCTCCCCCTGTACCGGCTCACGGTGACCTCATTCCTGTGCCTCTTCTTTCCTGCTCCCCCTGTACCGGCTCACGGTGACCTCATTCCTGTGCCCCTTCTTTCCTGCTCCCCCTGTACCGGCTCTCAGTGACCTCATTCCTGTGCCCCTTCTATCCTGCTCCCCCTGTACCGGCTCTCAGTGACCTCATTCCTGTGCCCCTTCTTTCCTGCTCCCCCTGTACCGGCTCTCAGTGACCTCATTCCTGTGCCCCTTCTTTCCTGCTCCCCCTGTACCGGCTCTCAGTGACCTCTGTGAATGATCCCCTCTGTCTCAAGCTGTCTGTAATATTCCCACTGGCGCGTTCTCTCCATGACCCTTGACCTGATGTGATCCTCTCCCCGCAGGAGCAGTACAACTTCCTCTATCACGCCGTCACCGAAATGTTTGAGAAGCAGCTGAGAAATCACCAGGAATATGAGAACCTGAAGCAGGTGAGGGGATGAACGGGTCTCGTCTGCCTCTTAGACGCGGGAGCGCAGTATAGGGCGGCCTGGCAGGACAGGCGAATCCAGCAATGGCCAGGTGTTGCTGTGTCCCACTCTGCGGATGACGCACAAGGTGACACAAAGATGGGGAAGACTGAAACTATAAGGAAATAAATGACATAACATGTACAGAAGGGGTATGTACATAATCAGTACATTTAGGACCTCATTCAGAGTCGGCCGCACGGTCGTAGAGGAAAGGGGCCGGATATGCAAATGAAGTGATCACAAGTTGCGGTCCTAAGATGAGATCGTTAGCTGAACATCCGAGGGTAAGAAGCGGCCGTAAGACTAAAGCACGCCCCCTTCTCGTTCACAACATACGTCATCTCCTGGGATATAAGGATTAATCGCGAGCATCGGGAACCATCGGAGCTGGTCGTAGAGCTTACGGTTGACCAATACCCTCTCTTCAGCTCTACGATCAGGTCAGTGTAAAAACCTCCCATGTCACGTGTGCCATGACACTACTTTGTTAATTATGCACTCCCATAAAACGCCGTTCGCATAATTAGGCTCGCCTGCGTTCGGATCTCCACTCCCCCCGTTTTCAGGCACCTTCCCCTGTTACCACCCACAAACGCCTCATCCTGTCACTCAAACTAACGACCTGGCGGTGTTCAAGGAGAGAGAAATTTCTGATCGTAACAGCTAGTTTGAGCATGCGCATTGCGAACTTTACGCATGCGCAGTTTAGCGAACATCGGTGGCGTACGACCGTGCGGCCGCAACGACCGACTCTGAATGAGGTCCTTAATCACTGCCACTATAATCCTTAGAATAAAGTAAGTAATATAAAGTTCTTATATGACTATGGCACCTGATATAGCGCTATACGTTTTCTGGGTGTGCCGAGGCCACTGGTTGCGTTTTTGGATGCAGCTTCACTTGACCCGGAAGCATGAAATAACACGGCCATTCTGAATAACCTGAGGGATACACAGATGACCGATGTTCGCGCAGATGATCCAATGCCGCGTTTTGAGCACAGCAGCAAATCACAAATGCCGCCAGTGGGCGTCTTTCTACTACAGGCGCCTCCTGCTGGTTTTACATATTTTCGCACAGCAGTCTGGCCCCGGGCCTGAAGAATACAAACGCGAGCAGCTGCGGAAATTGCCAACAGCAGCTTCCTACAGCCCCTTGGCCTTGTGACATCAGTCGGCAATACACCAGGTATCAGCCGCTCAGGGATAATGGAAACTGATCATTACGCGGCCGTTTGTCACCCTAGAAGACCTATGCCCAGAGTTTCTTTATAGGAAGACCGGCCCTTAGGCGCAATGTACCAAAACTGCTCTGGTGGAACCAAATTTAGGAAGACACGGGATCACCGGTCATATTGAAAGGTCACGGAGACAGGCTCTGTGGTAAACATTTCGGCATAGGCAACCGCAGGGAGAAGCCTGAACAAGGGCTATATACAGTCCCAGGTTTCAGTGTTATTTAAAAAAAAAAAAAAAACTCCAGGTAATTTTAGCACGGGTAGGTTCAGGCTGGTTTATGTGCCCCTGGAGTGAATGGCGGAGAGAGGGTCTGATTCAGAGCTGGACGCTATTTGCGCTCGCTCGTTCTGAAAAAGGGGCTGGCTATTTAAATTGACTGTTCGCTCTTTGCGGTCTGTTGATGCCTCTATGTCTGAAAGAGCGAACGAAACATGTGCTCGCTATTTTGTAAACAACGCCCCCTGGCCGCTCGCATCATACGTCATCTCCGCTATTTATTTGATTAATCGAGTACATCGAACGGCGTCTGAACTGCTCGCTATTCTTGTGGTTGCATTTTCCTACCGCAATCATGCGAGCAGTTCTGGCTATAAGACACCCAACTGACGTGGTCGATGACGCTGCTTTGTTAATTATGCACACCCTTAAAACGCCTGTTTTGACCATTTGGCACGCCTGCGTTCTGATCTCCACTCCCCGTTTTTAAGCACCTTCCCCTGTTACCACCCACAAACGCCTCACTCTGTCACTCAAATTAGCAGGCATTCGCTATTTTGCGAGCACACGATTTTCGGCCGCACTGACTGGTTCGCGCATGCGTACTAAAACCCGTACGCATGCGCAGATGTGCGAACATCTCTCGGAGCTAACGAGCGGCCGCTTACGAGCGGCTCTGAATCAGGCCCTATATACAGTCCCAGGTTTCAGTGTATTTAAAAAAAAAAAAACTCCAGGTAATTTTAGCACGGGTAGGTTCAGGCTGGTTTATGTGCCCCTGGAGTGAATGGCGGAGAGAGGGCGTGGCTCCAGTCCTTTGGGCCGCGCCCGGTCCCTCTGCCAGCCAGGTAACAAGATGGTTAGGCTGCTTCAGCTGAGGGGCATAAATAAATACAATGTGAAAGCCTTTGGCCGGTAGCTGGGGAGAAAGTCGGGAACGCTAACTCTGAGAGAGACTCCTTTCTATGTATGTGGATGAATTTGCTGTTTGTGTGTGAGCTGGACCCTGGACACCCCCATAAATAAAGAGGGAATTTCACTGCTAATTGACGCCAGAAGATTACTCCATTGGGCTTTTTGTTTTGCCAGCTGATATATTTCCCGATCTTCGGGCGCGTTGTGCTAAACTGCTGGACTCTCCTTTCTGTTGCTGGCTGCAGGCTTTTCAGATTCCGTGCCACCAGAGCCCCCTGTGAGTTGAAAGCTCCATTCCTGTGAATATTACATCTTCCCACAAAATGGCTGCCTCCTTTGTATGTCGGTGGCGGGTGCACTTTAATGGTGCATACACACAGGAACTCATTCAGAGTCTCTCGCTAGATGCGATTGCTCGCATCCAGCGTATGCAAATTTGTCAAAGTGACGCCATGGGAAGCGATTGCTCGCCAAGGCATAAGCACGCCCACCATGTCTTAGCGAGCGGCCGGCGTACGCCCAATCGCACAGGCAGAGCCGCCCACCAGCACACGTCATCTCCAGGAAGTGTATTAAAACATTGGTACATCAAGGACAATCGGATGCGATCGCAGCGCTTGTGGTTGCCTTACCCTACCGCAAGCACTGCGAGGACTTCAGTGTAAAAAACAGGCAAGTGACGTGTACTATGACGCTGCCTGTTAATTATGCACGCCTCTAAAATGGCGTTGAAACACTCAGACACGCCTGCGTTCGCACCTCCAACTCCCCGTTATTAGTGTCCTGCCCCTGTTACCACCCACAAACGGCCTCTCCTGTCACTCATTACACTGGGCTGTCTTTGCTAAGCAAGCGAGCGGCCTGCGATCGCACAGAGTAGTTCGCGCACGCGCAGAACAAAGCGTGCGCATGCGCAAACCATCGGCCCGCTTGCGAGCACACAGCGCTAGCGAGAGACTCTGAATGAGGTCCTCAGTTAGATATGTCAGATGAACGATGATCGATTGAACGATTTTTACCAACGATTGAACGATTTCAGACTGTATTAAAATTAATGAAATTGACCAAATCTGACTGCAAACACATCAGATGTCAGATATCGTTACCTGTCAATCGGGAACGCGCAACGATCATCGTTACAGGCGCACATGTCAGATTTTCTGTCAGCTATGAATGAATGATTTTTAAAATCGTTATCATTCAAATCTGAGAAAATCTGACCGTGTGTATGCACCATTAGGGTCCGGTTGTCAAACACTTACTTGTAACCACTTACTGTTATTTCGGTGTATAGAGTTCAGTTTCCCATGGATATTATAACTCTTCACACTCAGTGACTTGAAATAAAAAAAAAACTGCGAAGATAAATGACGCGGTGAGACCAGAGTGTGAGATCCGGCAGCTGTCTGCGGGAATCAGATCTGAATTGCTATAGCAATGTCTACTAACATTAGTCCCATTTTCTGCTCTCACATTTCCCTCTGTGATATGCTCAGTTGTCATCGCCTCAGGGAATACAGGCAATGACAAGCAGCAGAATTTACCAACGCACCATCGTACAGTTACAATTTTTCTCTTATTTCAGATGTTCTTCTGATTCAACAACTGTAAAAATAAAAATCTCAACATGTTCTTCCTATCTGGGTTACTTATTGATAAGAGCATGGCTCTGTCTGTAACCCACTGCTGGACAGGGATGCGCCCTCCGTCTGTGCGCTCAGGTTGCTGTGTGCTGTCCATTTCCTAAACAGACCACAGTTTCAAAAACTTCTGAACTGAAAAACTGCTGTATATTTCTTTTTGTATTTTGTATTGGGCACCAGATTTGGCTCTGGATATTATACTGGGCATCACGTGAAGCTCTGCACATTAGACTTTTGGCACCAGAGCTGGCTCTGTGTATTAGAAATGGCACCAAATGTGGTTCTGCATTTTAGTTCTTGGAATCAGATATGATTCAACACAAGTTAGCGCCTGTGCTGTCAGCGGTGACCTGCTCATACTGTATGTACCCTCTGTACCCTGTGCTGTCAGCGGTGACCTGCTCATACTGTATGTACCCTGTGCTGTCAGCGGTGACCTGCTCATACTGTATGTACCCTCTGTACCCTGTGCTGTCAGTGGTGACCTGCTCATACTGTATGTACCCTATGTACCCTGTGCTGTCAGCGGTAACCTGCTCATACTGTATGTACCGTATGTACCCTGTGCTGTCAGTGGTGACCTGCTCATACTGTATGTACCCTCTGTACCCTGTGCTGTCAGCGGTGACCTGCCCATTCTGTATGTACCCTCTGTACCCTGTGCTGTCAGCGGTGACCTGCTCATACTGTACGTACCCTCTGTACCCTGTGCTGTCAGCGGTGACCTGCTCATACTGTATGTACCCTCTGTACCCTGTGCTGTCAGCGGTGACCTGCTCATACTGTATGTACCCCCTGTACCCTGTGCTGTCAGTGGTGACCTGCTCATACTGTATGTACCCTCTGTACCCTGTGCTGTCAGCGGTGACCTGCTCATACTGTATGTATCCTCTGTACCCTGTGCTGTCAGCGGTGACCTGCTCATACTGTATGTACCCTATGTACCCTGTGCTGTCAGCGGTGACCTGCTCATACTGTATGTACCCTATGTACCCTGTACTGTCAGCGGTGACCTGCTCATACTGTATGTACCCTATGTACCCTGTACTGTCAGTTGTGACCTGCTCATACTGTATGTACCCTCTGTACCCTGTGCTATCAGCGGTGACCTGCTCATACTGTATGTACCCTCTGTACCCTGTGCTGTCAGCGGTGACCTGCTCATACTGTATGTACCCTCTGTACCCTGTACTGTCAGCGGTGACCTGCTCATACTGTATGTACCCTCTGTACCCTGTACTGTCAGCGGTGACCTGCTCATACTGTATGTACCCTATGTACCCTGTACTGTCAGTGGTGACCTGCTCATACTGTATGTACCCTCTGTACCCTGTGCTATCAGCGGTGACCTGCTCATACTGTATGTACCCTCTGTACCCTGTGCTGTCAGCGGTGACCTGCTCATACTGTATGTACCCTATGTACCCTGTGCTGTCAGCGGTGACCTGCTCATACTACTATATATCCTCTGTACCCTGTGCTGCCAGCGGTCACCTGCTCATACTGCATGTACCCTCTGTACCCTGTGCTATCAGCGGTGACCTGCCCATACTGTATGTACCCTATGTACCCTGTGCTGTCAGCGGTGACCTGCTCATACTGTATGTACCCTATGTACCCTGTGCTGTCAGCGGTGACCTGCCCATACTGTATGTACCCTATGTACCCTGTGCTGTCAGCGGTGACCTGCTCATACTGTATGTACCCTATGTACCCTGTGCTGTCAGTGGTGACCTGCTCATACTGTATGTACCCTCTGTACCCTGTGCTGTCAGCGGTAATCTGCTCATACTGTATGTACCGTATGTACCCTGTGCTGTCAGTGGTGACCTGCTCATACTGTATGTACCCTCTGTACCCTGTGCTATCAGCGGTGACCTGCTCATATTGTATGTACCCTCTGTACCCTGTGCTGTCAGCGGTGACCTGCTCATACTGTATGTACCCTATGTACCCTGTGCTGTCAGCGGTGACCTGCTCATACTACTATATATCCTCTGTACCCTGTGCTGCCAGCGGTCACCTGCTCATACTGCATGTACCCTCTGTACCCTGTGCTATCAGCGGTGACCTGCCCATACTGTATGTACCCTATGTACCCTGTGCTGTCAGCGGTGACCTGCTCATACTGTATGTACCCTATGTACCCTGTGCTGTCAGCGGTGACCTGCCCATACTGTATGTACCCTATGTACCCTGTGCTGTCAGCGGTGACCTGCTCATACTGTATGTACCCTATGTACCCTGTGCTGTCAGTGGTGACCTGCTCATACTGTATGTACCCTCTGTACCCTGTGCTGTCAGCGGTAACCTGCTCATACTGTATGTACCCTGTGCTGTCAGTGGTGACCTGCTCATACTGTATGTACCCTCTGTACCCTGTGCTGTCAGCGGTGACCTGCTCATATTGTATGTACCCTCTGTACCCTGTGCTGTCAGCGGTGACCTGCTCATACTGTATGTACCCTCTGTACCCTGTGCTGTCAGCGGTGACCTGCCCATACTGTATGTACCCTATGTACCCTGTGCTGTCAGCGGTGACCTGCTCATACTGTATGTACCCTATGTACCCTGTGCTGTCAGTGGTGACCTGCTCATACTATATGTACCCTCTGTACCCTGTGCTGTCAGCGGTAACCTGCTCATACTGTATGTACCGTATGTACCCTGTGCTGTCAGTGGTGACCTGCTCATACTGTATGTACCCTCTGTACCCTGTGCTGTCAGCGGTGACCTGCTCATATTGTATGTACCCTATGTACCCTGTGCTGTCAGCGGTGACCTGCTCATACTGTATGTACCCTATGTACCCTGTGCTGTCAGCGGTAACCTGCTCATACTGTATATACCCTCTGTACCCTGTGCTGTCAGCGGTGACCTGCTCATACTGTATGTACCACATGTACCCTGTGCTATCAGCGGTGACCTGCTCATACTGTATGTACCCTCTGTACCCTGTACTGTCAGCGGTGACCTGCTCACACTGTATGTACCCACTGTACCCTGTGCTGTCAGTGGTGACCTGCTTATACTGTATGTACCCTTTGTACCCTGTGCCGTCAGCGGTGACCTGCTCATACTGTATGTACCCTGTGCTGTCAGTGGTGACCTGCTCATACTGTATGTACCCTCTGTACCCTGTGCTGTCAGCGGTGACCTACTCATACTATATGTACCCTATGTACCCTGTGCTGTCAGCGGTGACCTACTCATACTATATGTACCCTATGTACCCTGTGCCGTCAGCGGTGACCTGCTCATACTGTATGTACCCTGTGCTGTCAGCGGTGACCTGCTCATACTGTATGTACCCTCTGTACCCTGTGCTGTCAGCGGTGACCTACTCATACTATATGTACCCTATGTACCCTGTGCTGTCAGCGGTGACCTGCTCATACTGTATGTACCCTCTGTACCCTGTGCTGTCAGCGGTGACCTGCTCATACTGTATGTACCCTCTGTACCCTGTGCTGTTAGTGGTGACCTGCTCATATTGTATGTATCCTCTGTACCCTGTGCTGTCAGCTGTGACCTGCTCATACTGTATGTACCACATGTACCCTGTGCTGTCAGCGGTGACCTGCTCATACTGTATGTACCGTATGTACCCTGTGCTGTCAGCGGTGACCTGCTCATACTGTATGTACCCTCTGTACCCTGTGCTGTCAGCGGTGACCTGCTCATACTGTATGTACCACATGTACCCTGTGCTGTCAGCGGTGACCTGCTCATACTGTATGTACCCTGTGCTGTCAGCGGTGACCTGCTCATATTGTATGTACCCTCTGTGTAACGTGTCCTGCAAGGTGATTTGCCATAGGGCTGTGCAGTTACTGCCAATGAGATGTGAGATGACATTACTCGCTGGTACAGTGTCCATCAGACGGCCCTGTCTATTACGCACTGTTTGGAGGAGTGTGGAGCAATCTATATGTATTGCACAATACCTTGTAGATAGAAGAGTGGTTAAGCTCTTGTGTGTGACAGTGAAAACAGGAAGAGGAACTTCCTGATTTTGTCAGAGATGAAGCTATCACATTATTAATAAACCTCCCAGCAGCTGCTCTCCCTGACATGCCTCTGTCCTCCTGTCCCCACAGAACAAAGCACCATTTTACGATGATGTTCTGCCCCTGCTAACCAGCCCGCCGACCCACACACCCAGGAGGAAGGAGCTCGCTTCATGGTAAGCCGCCATCTCTGGCCACCATAGTCTGGGATGGGGTGATTGGGAGACTGCGATCTCTGTGACGCTGGGGAACCGAGAACCCAATAATGGCTACTTCTGCGTTGTGATCAGAAAAACACAGCCAGCAGCGTTAATCCAAAAAATGGGCAACACAACGCTGATTTTCATAATAAGGGGCAATGCCAGTACGGAGACAGAGGCAGCGATTTCACGTTAAAGTTCTCTAATTATAACATTTGCATAAATATAAAGCAGCACATCGTTTAGGGTTATTAAAAGAGAACAGATTGACAGTCTACTAAAATATGACACAATATAATTTTTCTTTTATTTTTTACTAAAAGGATTTAGGTGGAGATGTATCAAACTTTGGAGAGAGAGTGGAGAAGTTTCCCATAGCAACCGGTCAGCTTTTAACTGTCATTTTATAGACCGTGCGAGATAAACGACAGTTAGAAGCTGATTGGTTTCTATGGGAATAAATTGATACATCTCCCCTTTAATCTTTATTTTGAAAATGATATTAGGCTGTTTCCTAAACAGATACGTAAATGTGATGTTAAAATGTCCTTAATGAGATTGTCGCTATAATAGTCATTATTTGCAAGGTAAAACAGTGTATAAGTGTAGGAGCAGCTTTTGTAGGAGTTATGTCATAAATTATCTTTGGACAAATTTGTTTTTTAAAATTCTGTATGAGGAGGGAGATTTTTCGCTGGGTCAGTTCAGTCCGTTCTCATTGTAGCCGTATCTTTTTGTCTTTCATGTGATAAAAGTGTTGCTATTATGGGATAGCAGCAGCTGGTTACCGCGCCAACATTCGCTAATTACCATGAGCTGTGGAGGTGGCGCTGCTAGGCTCAGCTGTGCCGTAGATAAATGCGTTGTTATAAATGATATATAAATATATATATATACATACACAGTTGAGTGATTTACCGCGCATGCGCCACGGTACATTACCGTTATCGCTGCCAGTGACTATTTACAGTCTGCTTGACATTCAGAGAGCGTTTGAGGGAGGTAACGGCGTTCGGCGGCAAAGAACGCAGGCGTGTCGCAATTGTTTTCGGGACGTGTCACAGCCTGCGTACGCGATCCCGTAGGCAGTGAAAGTTCTCCGGTGACCAGTGCTGCGTCTTTGGGTCTGACTCAGAGATGGACGCAAAGGCGATTACCCACGCAATCTAGCTATTGTTTGCCATCGCGCATGGGTATAAACCGAACCGCCGCGATCGCACTGCTATTACAGACGCACAAAGGAATCTATCGCAGAGTGACAGGTTGTCAGTGAGTAACAGGTTGAGCAAAACCGTGCTGCACTGCGGGTGGAAGGAACCTGTTCTAGCTGAACTGTAAATTGCAGTGTAGGAATAAAGCCGCCCAGTATATGTGGGCTACATGCAAAAGCAGCCGGTATGTATCCTGCATGAAATCCCATCCACCCCCCCCCCCCCTCTCCCCCGGATTTACATTTTATTTATTTATTAATAGTTTCTTATATAGCGCAGCATATTCCATTGCACTTTACAATTGGAAACATTGATAGAACAAAACAGGGTAATAACAGACAGACATAGAGGTAAGATGCCTTTCACTACAATATGGTATGTCCAGGTGCATTGGCAAATGCAGGTGGGGGGTTTCCATCTGCCTGGAAACCCCCCTCCTCAGCCAACACCATGACCATAATAGAAATAGTAATATAATGGAATTTTACTAGCGCTGCATGTTCTTCTCAGTATCTTTAATGAAATAATTAGCACCACCTGTGGATCTTTTAACATGTATCAGTCAGTAATAAATAACCTGTGCACCAATTAGGGGATTTGGAAAACATGTACTGTTAGAGATACACTGCTATAGAGCCCAATATTTACATATATGTCCAGGGCAGTGCTAGGTTCTTCTGATGCTCCTCCAGGCTCCCGGACTTGCTCCCATGCCCTGGAATGGTGCCCACATCTAAAATAAAAACATTAAGCTCAGGCAGGATGGTCCTACTGCCGCACTCTGGTCCTGTATATACTGGATATATGACACACAATACACTATTATGACACATATAATGGGTTACTGTGATCTCTGGTCCTGTATATGCTGGAATTATGACACACAATACACTATGTATGACGCATATTAAAGCTGGATAAGTGGTAATTCTGCTCTCTTCATGGACTGGCCACATTCACTCTAAAATCAGGCATTTGGGAACCCCCCCTCTAGAAGTCCTGCGTTTGCCACTGCACGGTTCCATGTAAGTAGCACAGCAATCACTATGGCATAGACCTTCTACATTACATTTCATTTACCTAGTTGAGGCTTTGTCTAAAGTCACTATCACTGTCGGCAAACATGAACACCGCACCTTCCAGCCCAGATACAAGGTGATCGGTAAAAAGCATCGGGTCCCTTTTACTGAATACTGGTCCAGGTGGGACATCACCAATAACTTTATGCCAGTTGGAATATTCCACTTATATAACTATCCTATATCGTCTATCCAATAACCAGTTATCTACCCATGAAATACTAATCATATGTACTGGACTGTTATGTGGAACTGTACTGGACACTTCTGCAATGTATGACATCAGTTCCACCACCAGGATCCAGAATGAAACTTTCCCCCTCAGAGGTCTGAACCGTGGTTTGTTAGACGAGGTCGGACATTCCTGCTGACATTGTGCAAATTATTTTCTTCAACGTATTTCACAATCCGTCTCCTTCCTCAGAATCCCTTTAAATAGTTTACACCAGACTCGAATGTCTCTAAGTTCCTGGTTCCGATTCTCCTTTTTAAAAATGGAGCCCAGTTAGGAGGGAGGTTTTAGTCTAAGAAATAGTGGACAACCAACTGAACTTAGGGCCTGATTCAGAGCCGGACGCTCTTTCAGAGCGCTCGCTCTGAATCAGTGCCCTCCCTCTCTTTTTTTAGAGCGGCCTCCTGGCTGCTCGCATAGCTGTGGGTGACCACCCACAGCTATAGCGAGCGACCAAAAAGATGGTCACCATGGTCAAGACCATCGCGACCATCGGGCTGGCGACGAGACCCTTGCGGTAGGGTCTCGTTGCCGCAAGCCCTGGAGTGCTTTTAGCTCTATCAGAGCCGAGAGCACTCCCACTGACATCATTTGTGATGTCAGTGGGGCCGGCCCCTGACGGTAGGCGTTCCCATGGGAACGCCTCCGTCTGGGCAGCCACGCCCCCAGCACGCCCACCAAAGGGGGTGTGCTGTCACTCACCATCGACAGCACGCCCCCTTTGGTGCGAGACCCATAGCGACAGCTTGCCCGTCGCTATGCGGGTCTCGCGCATGCGCACGACGGAGCTGGCTCCCTCGTGCGCATGCGCACTTGGCCAACATCGACCTGCTTGCGATCGTTGAGCGCTCGCGGGTCTGAATCAGGCCCTTAGTACATTTAGCACAACATGGGCGGCCGCCATTTGGGTCAGATGCTCTGTCTGCTGCCAGAACGTCTGTTTTTATAGGCTGCATCGTTCATCGGGACAGTTGCTTATTGGAGGCACTGTCTTGGCATCAGTTTAACCCAATTTATCATTATTAATATTATGCTTATTATTATTAGTATAATTATTATTATACTTGTTATTATTATTATTATTAACCAACCAGTATGGTTATGGTGTGTGAGGAAATCAGAGTACCAGGAGGAAGCCCACACAAACACTTTGCAGACATACAAAACCACTCAGACAGGGCCTTGGTTGGGAACTGAACTCTTCATACCAGTGTTGTGAGGAAGCAATGCTAGCTACTGTGCTACTACGCTGTTCGGCCCACTATTTACCATAGCCGCGCTTAGTAATTTGCACGACCACTCACACTATCTTCTACCAACGCGTTTCGCACACGCTTTCCTTGTCTCCATCTCCAGCAACTTTAGGACTAGATCACGATATTTAACTCGATTTTCTGCCCACATCACTATCCTAGAACAACCACAAAGATGGGACTTTGATGGTGCCCAAGGCAGAGTGACTAAACGTGTCCTAAATTAGTAATTGTGGGGTCTACATGACCATGTCTGTCTCTTCTACACCCCCCCGCCTCTGCTACTTTCTGTAATTAGCGATAAGGTGCAGCAGTAAGACCAAACAGGGTGTGAAAATGACAGGATAGATAATAACAGCATAGAGACATGTTCATGCTGCCTCCTAAACAGTGCCTCGTGCCTCTCATTTCTGATGAAGCTCACCTGGTTTCCTTTCTTCTTCCTACACAGCGTGTCTTTGCCACCAGATTACTCCGGCATGAACGAAACGTATGCGGTGGTCAACAAAAGACCAACGACCCTGTTGGTCCCCACGGATTCTACAAGTCTGCCCCCCACGTTCAACAGCAAAGGACCAAGTTATTCTGGTCACCAGTATGATAATGTCGGCCTCCGCGCGAAGCCCGTTCCGCCCGCCGACCAGCTCTACAGCACCGTGGTTACTAAACCAAACCGGGCATCTGCATGCGCATTGACGCCAACCAACAGTGGTCCCAACTCTTCCTCCTACGTTTTGGCTGGAGCACGAAGCTCTCCCGAGGTGCCCCCTAATGAATATAATCAGGTCCAAGTACCAAGTACAGGTAAAGGGGTAGGCAGGGGCAGCTTTAGTGTGCTGGGGCTCATGCCCGGTGTGCTTCGCTCCATGTGCTGTTTTGTTTCTGGGGAAATGGATTGATGCTAGAACGTATAGCCTAGGACCATCAGATGTTGTGGGTGGGTCCCCACTCTTTTGCCTGCACATTAAATATGTACCACCAATCTTATACTCTATAAGGATGAGCCTATAGGGAAGCTGCAGAGGATTGACGCACCCCTGCGCAAGTATATGAAATAGAGAATTTCCCTGTTTAAAGAAGGGACGGGACTTTTAATAAATTAGCTACAGGAAAGTGGAGCGAGGCTTAAGCTATAAAAAAGGAAGGAGAGGCAGCTGCCGAAGGTGCATTGAGACTTGGGGCTGGAGATCCAGCGCTGAGATCGCTCAATAAGAGTCACTTAGAAAGTGTGAAAGCCGGGAACCAAAGCCTATTATTGTGCGTCTCAAGAGCATCTGGGTTTGTGACCATGGTATTTATTTATTATCATTTATTTATATGGCGCCACAAATGTTCCGCAGCGCCTTACAAAGTACATAAACAAGTTGTAGACAAGCGACTTACAGAACAATACAATACAGGACCAGGACATGGATAATATACATTGCTACATTAGAGACCATAACACCCAGATAAGCAGCCAAGTGTAAGGTGCCCTAGTGGTGAGTAAGCAGTAGATTAAACTAAAGTAGGGAGAAGCACAAGAGGGTAGAGGGCCCTGCTCGTAAGAACTTACATTCTAACTAGGCTAATTATGTTTTTAGCACAATTTGGGGGGAGGGCCACGCATTCCACTTCCCTGTGGCCTCTGCGCTGCTCAGCACGGGGTGGGGGGTGCATGCTTCAGGCTCCCACGCATGCTCACAGCAGCACAGAAGAGGATCCTCAGGAGGGTGACCTGGCATTTCCGGTCTCCTCTCACCGCCAGCCCCATAGCGGGCTGCAACTCCTCTGGTGGTGTGACATCTCCCACCTACAGTATGTACCCTGCTCATTATCCTCACAGAAGTTCATGATTAGTGCACCACCTATAAGCTGCCTGAGATTGCATGCCGTCCTGTGACTATAATAATGGCATTTTCCATCTTCCAGTCGGCTCATATCTCTTGAGTGTACTTTTGAAGTGTTTTGTGATCGAACACCCAAAAGTGACACATGTATTAGATACAACGGCGAAGTCTGCCTACTCTCATAATAATTCACCAAATACATTTAGGCTAAAATGAGCTGTGTTTTAGGAAACAAAAAACAGAAATGTTTAAACGACTGTTGGGGGGTTTCTAAAGTGTTATTAGATTAGACTTTATCGTGACCTTTCGCTCCTTCCGACATTTTCAAGCGTATACTTAAGGCGATGATGGTGATTGGCAGGAATGCTGGCTGTGATCTTCTCAGTTGAGCCCCCACAAGCCAATCAGAGTTCAGCTTTGGAGGCCCTCAGTATTCCAACCAATCACATAGTTGGGGCGGAATAAATCACGATTTGCCGGCAGTAGCCAGGAATACTGGTCAAGGGGGTTCTCTGTGTACTGGTCAAATGGGTGTAGGTATTGTTTACTGTTCTATGTCATGCTGGGTGGTTTCTGTTCAGATGTGTGTTATTTATTATCTAAGAGGCTCCTGATCATATGGATGCTGCTTGTTTACTGACCAAATGGGCACTTTACAGCATACAGATCATTAAAGGGGTGTACACCATACATTGCATTATCCAAGGCCTCCCATAATGTGTGCACTGTACGTTATCTTTAAATGCTCTCTTGCTGCCCATTCATCTATGCATCACCGTACAGGGCCCCGAAGCCAATGACTAATTGATTTATAAACGTTCTTTAGAAGCAGAACAGAGAAGTGCTGTGTACTGCAAATTTGATTTTTTTGGGGAGGGGGCTCTGTTAGGGGAATAAGTATTTAGAGCGAGAATAATGAACCTGTCTATTGTCTTGCGTTGGATGTGTTTTATGGCTTGTTGGTGCTTGTCCTGTATTTTTGTACTTGTATGTCTGTAACTTGTGAATAAAACAATGTTTTATCTGTATGTCTCTGTGTGACTATGAGGTCTAAAGGGCAGGAGAGGTGGGAAGTGTCCGGTTACGTGACAGCGACGGCCTATACGCCGTGGCTGACATCACTTACCGTTCTGTAAATTTACTGACATGTAACATTAGTTTGCTGACACAAGGCTCCCAATCAGTTCCCTGCAGAAGACATAATACATTTTTAGCTTCATGCCGTATAGTTTTGCATCTCACTTATCTTACTTAAATCAAGTGCTTTCGTACTTGTTATTTCACAATATAATTTACTAAACTGGAGGCAAAAAAAAATAATAATAATCCAATTTAATTCTATTCATGTGATATTTTTGGTCCTGTGCAGGGAATTCTTATCGCCTGGAACTAATCTTATCGCCTACTCTTATCGCCTGGATCTGATCTATTCAACACCCAAATTGTAATTTGGGTGTTGAAAAGATTCAGAGACTGTTATGATTGAAGTATAAATATTCAATGCAAAAAAATAAATAAATTGTAAGACGACACTATGAGCATTTGCTGCCGTTCTCATCTGCAGGCTTACGATTCGCCTGCTGTCACTGAAAAAGGCTTCCCAGTGCAGAAATATAGGGGGAGACTATTAAGTATCAAGGCTTTAACAGAAGTTCTTACAAAAAAAAAATAACTTACTGATTAAATAAATATGGTCTATTAGGTCGGTTTTCCACTGGTGTGTCATAAAACGGAAGTCCAAAACACATGTGGAACTATAAATGTGTTTGATATGCAGTTTACAAGAGGGGCACCCATACTTAATCTGTGTGCCTGATGCTGTCTGTGCCTGCTGTTCATTGCGTTGTCTGTGTGCCTGTGATGCTGTCTGTTTGCTTGCCATTCCTCCCGCTGTCTGTGAGTCTGATGCTGTCTGTATACTGCAGTTCCTCCCAGTGTCTGTGAGCCTGATGCTGTCTGTGTACTGCAGTTCCTCCCGGTGTCTGTGAGCCTGATGCTGTCTGTGTACTGCAGTTCCTCCCTTTGTCTGTGAGCCTGATGCTGTCTGTGTACTGCAGTTCCTCCCTCTGTCTCTGAGCACCTGATACTGTATGGGTGCATAATAGTCAATTACTTCCTGCAACCCCTTTTTGCTCCCACAATATTACATGTCTCTGTCACCATAATTAGATCACGTTTCTCAACACATTGGTGCCTCCTTTAAGGGTTGGGTTTTAAGCAGCACAAGGGGGAGAACCTGACATTATTACATTAATATCTGTTATGTAACAGTGCTAACTACTGAAACCCGGGAACAGAGCCTGACAATATCAGTCTGGGGTGTGTGACTGTGGGGACCAACATTTCAGCAGGTTGGCTTTTATACACTCAGCATTTTGTACTGAACCCATTGGCAGGGCCCAACACTGGCAGCATGTCATAAAAATCCCTGATATGTCCCAGGATTTGCTTCCTCCCAAGTTCATGGCACAATAGCTGTTTTGGTTCATCAAGGCGCCCGGAGTTGGGGGGGGGGGTCAACGAAAAGTGCCCAACATTTTGGGATGATAAACCAGGACAACCACATGACCCAAGGCTTACTCCATCCATAAAACCCGCTCCATACTTCATAGTAGGTCTCAAATGGTAAAAGGTACAACAGTGAGAGGAACCTAATCATACTTGTCCTGTGTTTGTGGTGCTCCAGGCATCTAAATTCTGGGAAAATAAACATCGGGAGTTAACTGTTTTGATATAAATATAGATCCTCAGAAAAATCAGGATATATGAGAGACCTAGGTCATTAGTGGACACTGCCATATTGCAGGAGGAGTGCTGTACATTGCTTGTATGATAGGCCAGGGGAGCACCTGGGAGGTCTTAGATCTCTTCCAGGCCTGAGATCACATGACTGAGAAAGACGGGCAGGAAACCACAGAGAATAATGGGACATTTGGAGGCAAAAATGTGTAGTGGGGGGCGAGTGGATAGTTAGCAAATAGTTATTTCTCTATGAAACTGGACATTAAAGGGGAACTACATTAAAACAATCTAGTAGCTGATTGGTTGGGCGACTTCCCCACTCTGTCGAAAGTTTGATACATCTCCTCCAAGTGAGGGTATCCCAAGCTGCAGGGGGTCTCGGGCACAGAACAGCATCATCTTACCAACATGTCATATAAAACAGACAACAATATATTTATATAATTGAATCCAAAGAGTTGTATGAGAAAATAAGAACAGAAATGAATACAAGCGAGAGAGGCACAGAAAGGTCTGTGACAGACCTAAACGCCAAAATGCGTCTCCGATTTTACACGTGTGTTAAGTTGCACGCGTCTTAAGATTTCCAGCATATAGATACGAAGCCATAGCCGGACTATAGACACGCAGGTCATCAACTGACTGGCGACTCTGCATTGTGTACAATAAATAGAAAAGGCGCATCGCCCTTCCCGGATAACCCGCCAACAGCAGGGGTGGCCAATCGGAAGTCCTGTATCGTTATTTTGATTTGATATGGGGGCGTCGTTTTTGTATTTAATACACACAAAAATAATAATATCGATGTTTTCCGGGATTGATATTATTTCCATGTGTGCGCAGTTACATAGTGAGAAAAGGTCGCACATACGCAGTTAAAAAAAAAAAGTCACATGCGCAGTGACAAGAGGAGAGGACAGGTAAGAACATTACTGCCACCAATGGGATTTCAGGATCGATACACTGCGTCTCCAGGATCGATCAAAGAATCGCCATGTGTCGGACATCGACTTTCCCGAAAGATGGTCCTTCCAGGTCCACCCCTAGCCTACAGCACGGGGCCACTAAATCAGGGGGGACAACAAGTGCAGTGCCACCAGCCAAAGAGGTAACCATCACTAGACTGGGCACATAGGGAGACCAGCAATGTGGGGGGCACAGAGAGGAGGGTGCACTCTTAGCTCTGTGCTAACACTGGGGTCTTTCGTGGCATCTCTGGGGCTTAAATTGCCAGGGTGATAATAATAATAGGCAACAATGTGTTACAAACTTATGTCCCAGAACGGCTTGGCTGCCTGTGACTGCTGAGACATGCCGGTGCTTGTGGAGTCAGCATCACATAGCTTTGCCTTAGGGACGCCTCAAAATATACACTTATAAGAGGATGCACCTCCAGGGAGCAGGCACACTCGTGTACTGAACGTGCACACGTATGACCCCAACCTGCCTCTCCGTGTGCCGGAAGTAGCAAGCGCAAGTTACATTTTTGCACGTCACATATGAACTTTTGCCCATCCATGAATCAGATGTTTTATATCACATTAATTAGAATTATAGAGGTGAGTGGATGAAGAGGATTTTTCAAAATTCTGTGTTATGAAAAGTTTTTTATTTTATTTTTAAATGACATAAACTGCAATTATGTTAAATTTATTTATAAACAAATTAGTCATACGTTGTATCTGAATAATAGATTCCCCTTTAGCCAAATTTTAATAACACAATAAATCCTCATCTGACCAGTACACATATTAGTGGTGTATCAATCATCGGTACAGGGGGCCCGTCCCGCACCCCTTTCAGTTACTTACCTGCTGCCATTTGCGTCGTGATTCTGTCGATATCTGCGGAAATATTTCTAAAATACAGCTCAGTTTATCCTCCTTTCTCTTGTACTTGGATCATGAGAGTGGGGGCATTAGGAGTGACTGTTACATGTGTCACCTTTGTGTGTTTCAATGGTTCTATCATGCGAAATGCGTCTGGTGACTTGTTTTCCAGTGCAGCTAAAAGTCGCAAAATGCGTTGCATCATATTATGTGTATGTTAAGCCCTGGTTTCTGCCATCACGGAGGGCTTGTGGAACATTTACGAAGTGAAAACAAAACTCTTCCAGAAATCAGGGAATGCAGCGGGTGAATATAATAATTTTTTCCATGCGCGAGTCTTGGGCGCAAAGTACGCCCCATTTCTGCATCAGGCCCAATAGTTCAACAGTTGCAGACATCTGAATAGGGCGAGTAACCTCCAGGCACTGTTACATGTCACTGTATCTTCTCTAATCGTTTCATTGCAGCCCCGACTCCTGACGATTATGAATATGTGAATGACTCTACCAAAGGACCTGTGCCGGCCATTTCCGGGGGAATCGGTGAGTGCCGGGTACATCGGGCTGAGACACTGGCACCTTAGTGCGGTATCACTGCTCTGAATACATGTTAGAGATATTAAGGCGCCATAATGTCACCGCTAGTAGGGATGATCCTAGTCTGCAAAAACAAAAAGTCCACACGCATCTGGCTAAAGTTTTTGTAAACTTTGTAAACTCAACTCTACTGGGTGGCCACTGGGCCCTCACAGGTAGAGGCGTCCCTTGGGTGCGGACACTCAGTTTCGGGCTATTCTGAGGTGGGGGTACACGAAGATCCATCCGATGTCAGTCGAGTTTCCTGCACCAAGAAGGGGGCTGATTCGAATGCTGACGACAGTGATGACGGGCGCTCTCACAAGCAGAGGGCTGGGGGCGGCGCATTCGCCTAGATGCAACTACTGTAACAGAATACCGGCGGAAATCCCCATTCGGATTTCCAGTTGCTGTAAGCAGCCGGAATTGTGACCACCTTGCGTGCGTCACATATCAGGCTCAGTACGTGGATGGAAAGCTGATGACATAACTGAAAAGGCGAAATGAGAAAGTGCTTATACGTGATAGTATTGTTGTCTGTTCCGCGAAGAGTTCGGAGAACCGTTCAGCTCCACGGTCAATCCATTTATACAGCACAGAGGGCCTGATTCAGACCCGGTCGCAAGTGCTGTACGCTCGCAACCGGGACGATGGTGGGCCAGTGCGCACGCGCACAACGGAGTCGGCTCCGTCGTGCGCATGCGCGGGACCCGGCTAGCGACAGGCAATCCGTTGCTCCGGGTCTCGCAACAAAGGGGGCGAGCTGTCGATGTTGAGTGACAGCTCGCCTCCTTTGGTGGGCGGGCCGGGGGAGTGGCTGCCCAAACGAAGGCGTTCCCATGTGAACGCCTACCGTTTGGGGGCGGCCCCACTGACATCACGAGTGATGTCAGTGGGAAAGATTTCGGCTCTGTTAGACCCTACCACAAGGGTCTCGTCGCAAGTCCGATGGTTGCGATGGTCTTGACCATCGCGACCATCATCATGGCCGCTCGCTATAGCTGTGGGTGGTCACCCACAGCTATGCGAGCGAAAAACACAAGCCCGGCCCTGATTCAGAGCGAGCGCTCTGTCAGAGCATCCGGCTCTGAATCAGGCCCAGAGACTGGAGCTTGGTGCAATATAGAGGAGATGGAGAGATACTAGAGATCACGTTAGTGACTCTCCACTGGTCTCCAGAACCTCGGTGTACAGGTATATGTATATACTGATGTATATATACAATGCTCAGTGACATAGGGCCTAATTCTGTGTTGCACGCGAGGCCGATGCTGAGTGGAGCCATTTTTAGCTAATACTCGTGCGTGAAACCCCCTAAAAATTCTCACTGCGCAAGCGTCCCGACGGCGTGCTTACAAAGCCGCTTCAGCCATTCAGGAGCATACAGGAAGAGCTGTATAGACAATGTATGGGGGCGTTACTGGGCAGTGACTGGGAGACAATGGAGGGATGGCAAAAAATGGCGCACGCAGAGATAGCGTACTATCGCTGACAGCTCTGATAACACCCAGTGATAACTTTGCCCATAGTGAGGGCAGCCGTCTCATTTTTGGGGCAGCAAAATAAAGAGAATTAATTTAATGAAAAAAGACCATTTTCTTGATGCAATATACATATCACCTTGTCATTATCTATATATATATATAAAAGACTAACGCTGCTCCTCACCTCTATGGGGGGAACTCAAGTGTGTTGCGTGCCAAGGACCATGAGATGGCGCATGGCAGAGCAATTGAATTGTTGCTCCGTTTGGGCCGACGCTGACATTTCTACTTGCACCCCCCCCCTGAGCTGCCGAGCAGAAGTGACCGAAAAGTGACCCGATTCAACGCTCAAACAGGACTTTTTTTGTGGGCGTAACAATGTCCCGCCATTTTGACGGGCTGCTAACTAGTGGTGTAATAAGTACTCGGTGTGCACAGATGTTTTATGGCACAGAGGCGAGGAGGGTGTCATAAGATCCCACAGCCCCCCCAAAACATCACTACTTCAGTCTAAATATTAATTTCTCTGTTTAACCCCTGCAGGATTTAACTGTCGCATAGGAAAACCCAAAGGGCCTCGAGACCCCCCAGCCGAGTGGAGCCGATAAAAGCACCGTTTCTCACCGATCTCGCCGCACGACATCAAGAACTATTATGGCGCCAGCAATGCAGAGAAACGCGCGCCTCTATTCCCATAATATGACAAACCTCCCCTGTGGGCGCTCTGATGTGTCCGTACTGCCAGTATTCTAGGGCAGACATCAAAGAGACCACGTTTTCAATGCAAATATAATGGATTTTGGACCTCGTTCAGAGTCTCTCGCTAGATGCGATCGCTCGCCCCCAGCGTATGCAAATTTGTCAAAGTGACGCCACGGGAAGCGATCGCTCGCCAAGGCATAAGCACGCCCACCATGTCTTAGCGAGTGGCCAGCGTACGCCCAATCGCACAGGCAGAGCCGCCCACCAGCACACGTCATCTCCAGGAAGTGTATTAAAACATTGGTACATTGAGGACAATCGGATGCGATCACAGCGCTTATGGTTGCCTTACCCTACTGCGAGCACTGCGAGGACTTCAGTGTAAAAAACAGGCATGTGACGTGTACTTATGCACACCTCTAAAACGGCGTTGAAACACCCTGGCATGCCTGCGTTCGCACCTCCACTCCCCCGTTATTAGTGTCCTGCCCGTTACCACCCACAAACGGCCTCTCCGGTCACTCATTACCCTGGGCTGTCTTTGCTGGGCGATCGAGCGGCCTGCGATCGCAGAGAGTAGCTCGCGCATGCGCAGAACGAAGCGTGCGCATGTGCGTACGCAAACCACCGGCCCGCTTGCGAGCGCACAGCGCTAGCGAGAGACTCTGAATGTGGTCCTTTGTCATTTTTAAGCCAGAAAAGTGGCATTCTGGTTATATGTACAGTATAATATGTTGACTGACACTTTTGTAGTGGAAAAAACCTAATACTTTCAAAGACTGCAATTTACATCTGTGTAAATCATTTCTGTGCAGTATCTAGAGGGGGATCTGCCCCCACAAGCAGCATAATCGTCACACTTGGGGACAGATGTAATTAGCACTGAGGTTTCTATAGCCTATGGTACAGGGGAATGCGTGGGAAATACTTTAATAAATTGTTATACAATGTTCTTCTAATATCTTTATTTTATCAGGCAATTTGTAACTCTGCAGCCGCTGTGGAACCGGAAGACTGGAAGGTCATTCTGAGACTTGTAGTCCCACAATCGCTGGAGAGGCATAATACATTGACAAATTGGTCTCTTTATTATGTCAAAAATATAATATTATAGTGATTTATATTAAGTGATTTCTTTTAAGAAAAAAATAAAAGACTACCAAAATGACAGCGTACTGACTGTAAGAATGGAAGTTCTGTATTATGCCCCATTGCAATAACATTAATAACCAAATGATAAAATAAAGGCAATAACGTACTGCGGCCTTTATAAATGATCAACAGAAATGTTCTTGTAATTAACAGACCTCAATCCAAATCGCAATCGAAGGTGGTAATGCGCACACAAAAAGGCTCCTGATTTCCATAGAGCAGTCGTTCTCAAACTCGGCCCCCAGGACCCCCAACAGGTCATGTTTTCCAGGTCACCCGGCAGCTGCATAGGTGTATTCATTACTCACTGACACATTTTAAAAGATTCACAGCTGGCGCTAATTATTTCACTTGTAATTCTGTGAGGAGACCTGGAAAACATGCACTGTTTGGGGTCCTGAGGACCGATTTGAGAACCTGTGCCATAGAGGTAAATTGAGCCAAGGAAGAAGTACATTTGATGATAAAAGGCATGTACAGTATAGCACCATACAAGTGTCATCAGGAGCGTTACCCGCCGCCAATAGATTTTCAAATGTGCCAATTCAAACAGCCATATGCAAGATTATATCATCTGCGTCCATGTGAGTGGGTGTATTGTGCAAACTGGGGGTAAGACAGAAAACAGTAATGACTCCATACCGGATACTAGTGGGATCCCACAAGTAACATCCAGAGGGGAAGTTGTCAATTTACTGGTTTTGCAATAAGGAGATGATTCAGACCCGGACGCTAAGCTGCGAACGCACGCTATGGTCGATAATCGCACGTTTGCACATTTGTATGCGTCAATATGCGCATGCGCGAGTCAATCACTGCGCTCGGGAATTGTGCGTTCGTAGTACACAGACTGGGCGCTAATTTGAGTGACAGCGCCGTTTGTGGGTGGAAACGGGAAGGTGCTTGTGAACGGGGGAGGGGATGTGCGAACGCAGGCGTGTCTGGGCGTCTAAACGGCGTTTTATGGGTGTGCATAATTAGCAAAGAAGCGTCATTGTACATGTCACTTGGTTGTATTTTAGACGGCGCTGATCGCAGTGCTTGCGGTGGGGTAGGGTCTACCTCAAGCGCTGCGTGCAGCTCCGATGGCTCTCGATGTCACCGATTAATCACACACTTCCTGGAAATGACGTGTGCTAAGAGAGAAAGGTGGGCGTCTTTATACTGGCGTGCGTTCGCTCTCTAAGGCATAGAGGGCGTCCTTCCACCAGACAGTGCGATCGCGGAATTTGCATACCCGGCCCCATTTGGCTGCGTGAGAGCGCAGCTTAGCGCCCGGTCTGAATGAGCTCCTAAGTTCAAACGCAAAGCACATTGCCACCTGCAAATTGCTGTATTTCTTTATATACAGGAATGTGTGAAATTACTATAATCGCCAGCAGTTGAGTCCAAACCACTGGCGGTTCAAAAACCACCGCCATTCTCGGTTGCGGCCCTCGCCTTTAGGGATGCCCAGGACAATGCTTTGTAACATTAGTCCCATACTGGTACCCCTAGCCAGTAGGTATCAAGTTTAAAATAAAAATAAAAATGTGCCCCTTACTCAATTAAAGTATTATCTGTTTCCCCTTTATATAATAAAATCGTATATGTGCAAACTATATATATTTAAATAACTGTGCCCCAAATAAATAATATATGTGCCACTATAATTCATAATAATGATCTTTAGGACGTAAATGATAAAAAATGGCCCCCAACGCAAATGAGTTGACGAGCTTACCTACTTTATACCAGGGCGGCCAATCAGGAGTGGTCTTCTAAAATTAAAATGAATTAAGGGGTCACATATTATGGTTTTACTATACAAAAAGGGCACATTTTTGTTTTATTATGTAACTAAGGCATAGTTATAATTTTATTATATAAAGGGCACAATGAATATTTAATTTAGGGTGCACAAACATCAGATTTATATTTCAAGCGCTGGCCTGGGCATCCCTTGGTGCGGGGGCCAGAATGGATGTTCGAGCCCCCCTAGAGATCTGGGATGCATGCCAAGTAGTATGGATTGCACAGGAATGGGACGAGGGGGGGGGGATTTTTGTTATTTTAGTTGTGATTTCAGCTATCATGCCTGTCACAACTACTTATTTATGTGGGGGGGGAGGGCAATTTTTCGGCAAGTTACCCTGCAGTTTGTGTAACCACAGTTTCATGTATTTTGACAATTTTGTATTTTTTTTTTTTTTCAAAATAATCAGGATGGCGATTTTGTCACCATCGTGGTGATAGTATATATTATGATCGCCAGTTATTGTGGTGATAAAAATATAATTGATCACCGGTGTTTATGACAAAAAAAGCAGCAAATAATCTAGGCAGCAATATTCCGCGGCCCCAGCAGTACCGGCTGGCGGTTGTGAGAGGTAATTTACCGATTCGCTGGGCCTCTCTGCATTGTGCGCATACAGGAGCAACCTTGCTGGCTATCACATGAGCACTGAATCTGAAAATCCGCTTTTTTATTTTTTAGAATTATAACGTTTAAAAATAGATTTTTATTTCTGTTTAAAATAAGCATTTCACAGCGGTAATGCACTAAAAAGCTTCATCCAATGAATAAACCATCTTATAAATGCTTCTGTTCCGTTATTGCCATCGTTGTACCCTTGCAATTCTTGTTATGTAGTCTGCACCAACGACATGCGCTAGCCTTTGGCGGTTTCCACTTTGTGTCTTTTACGATGCAACGATGAGCCCGGTCCCTGTCAAACGCACCAGTTCTCGCCATCATTAAAGCTTATTATTAAACAGAGGCCAAGATGTTTTTATTGCAGACTGGGTGCAAAAATCTTTGTATCCGGGAAATCTTATTTCATGTAAAAGGTAAATACACTAAGCAGTTCTGTAAGTGACTTGGGAAGGTACTCAGGCGTCTTTTATATACAGCATTTATTATACCCCTGTGGGCTGTAGACATGTTTTTTACCCATCTCTGAAGACATTACCACTAATGGGAAATGAGGCCATAGCATTAACTTCAATTACCTCAACCAAGTAGATCAGGGGTGGGGAACCTTTTTTCTGCTGAGGGCCATTTTAACATATATAACATTATTCGCATGCCTGGTGCAGGCCACGCCCCCTCTGTGTGACATCACACGGGGCGGGGTCAAAATTGCTGGTTATTACAGCAATGCCAGGAGCATCCTGAGGATGCTCCAGGGAGCTGTAAGGGCAGCAGTGTGACCGTCTGAAGCGTCCTAAGGACGTTCCAGGTGGTACTGTCACATAGATTTTGGCTGCAGGGGGCCATTCAAGGCACCCTACTAGCCAGATTGCAGAAACAATTTGATTCCACAGGTCTTATACGGCCCCCGGGCCTGAGGTTCCCTATCCCTGAAGTAGATGGGCAAATATCAACGAGAAAATAGTATCTGCGTGCGCTAAGCCGCTTTCCAGTCACCGTCCAGGAACGCCCACTGCATCTTCAATTCACATCTCCCTGCGTGACCCTGAACTGCGACTCTGCACGGACACAACCGGGACGTATGCGCGGTGTGACTGAGACACGTGCGCAGTAGCAAATTATCGCTTCACTACTGACATCGGAATTGCGTGCACCTCTGAGGACGTGATGCAGAGATGGACAGTATTGTACAGTCGCAGGGAAGCGCTGTGTAATACCGTCCAACTAATATTCTAATTCTAATATTCTAAAGCAGCAGGAGGCGTCTGTAGGAAAAAGGCGCCTCCTGTCAGCATCTGCGACTCGAGTGCCGCGTCCGAAGATGCAGCCTCGTAATGGACGCATTAGTCACCCATCTTAGTAAAAAGGAACTTACTCAGAACGGGCAACGTGCCTGCTCAGCCGGGGTCAGGAAGTCTGCGTTGGAGGATGCGCACCCTGGCCCCGGTAGTTACAGAAAACGGGAGTGAAACGCCCTCATTTGCCATCCACGTCCCTGCTCTGCCCACAAACGGCCGCAACCTGTCAATCATTCTGCGGCTTGGGTGCACAGCGTGCGAGGACACAGGACCAGTTCTGCACACGCGCAGACCCCCAGCAATCGGAGGTTGCACCATTACACCCTGAATGATGAATAATTAATTTGATGTTAACCTAACGCAATTTTTTGCGCTTATTTTACTGAAGACAATAAGGTGTAATAAGTCCTCCAATCATTTATATAGACGTTTCTTTAACAGTCTGGTGCAGGTGTAAACCAGCGAGGCAAGGGTAGTCTACACCCCGGACGGGGGCTGCGCTGAGATATGCTGACTTCAACGCGGCTTTTCGCTGAGAAGAGCGCAGTGGTCTGGCTGTTTACGCAGTATATGGTGTCACCCAGTGCAGCGCATCTAAACGGAACCTCGCTGCCTGGGAAAGATGCTCTGTACTGCGACCACTTCTTGGTGGCGGTATTGTGCCGAATAATACTGATGCAGTCCTTACCTATGTCAAATCTGTACAGGTTGCGACCGATTGCCACCATGTCAGAGGAGCGCCCCCAGCAGGCTTCATAAGGACGTTCTTTCCACCTGTCACTGCTGGGTTTGTAGTAGAAGATGCGGTAATACCATTTTCCCCCTGTGATGTAAATCTTCCCTCCACGGCCGGCAGCTTCATGCGCCCCTGGGAACGAGTCTTTAGGACGGGGAGCCACGAGGGTCCAGGTGTCTGATCTTGGATTGTATCTTTCCGCAGTGTGCAGGCCCTTTCCTCCAATGGCGTACAGGCAACCATCAAGTGGGATGAGCTTCAGGTGGCACCTTGCTGTTATCATTGGTGCCAGTCTACCAGGGGTGTATCTAGGGATCCAAGCGCCCCTGGCAATGTAATGGACTGGCGCCCCCCCTATGCAGTGCCCCCAGTAGTAATTCTCCAGTAGCAATCCCCCTATGCTGCATTGCCCCCATTAGTAGCCCCCCCTATACAGTGCCCCCAGTAGAGTGTCCCCCCTATACAGTGCCACCAGTAGTGGCCACCCCCCTAAATTACCCCCAGTAGTGGCCACCCCTATACAGTGCCCCCAGTAGTGGCCACCCCCCTAAATTACCCCCAGTAGTGGCCACCCCTATACAGTGCCCCCAGTAGTGGCCACCCCCCAAATTGTCCCCAATAGTGGCCACCCATATACAGAGCACCCAGTAGCAGGCACCCCCCCATAAAGTGCCCCCAGTAGTGGCCACCCCTTATTTCAGTGCCCCCAGTAGTGGCCACCCCTATAGAGTGCCCCCCAGTAGTGGCCTCCCCTATAGAATGCCCCCAGTAGTGGCCACCCCTATACAGAGCGGTCACCCCCTATTTCAGTGCCCCCCCCTACACACACACACAAAGAAAATAAAATAAAAACTTACCTGATCCTCGCTCCTGACGCGACCGCCGCTGTCCGCTCAGTCCTGCCCACTCTTCTCCTGCATGGGAGAGACATCATACGTCATGACGTCTCTCCCATCACATGCTGCAGAGGGAGCCGGAAGACGGAGCTCATTAGTGAGCTCCCGCTGGCTCCCTCCGCGGACGACGCAGCAGCTAATGAGAGTCAGGCAGACTCTCATTGGCTGGCTGCTATTACAAACACACATCCGCCACTGGCGGCTGCGTGTATGTAAACTGTGAAGGGCAGACCGCTCTCACTGCGGTCTGCCCTACACTTGTGGGGCCCGGGGGACTTGTCCACCCCTTGGCTACTGGTGGCACTGCCGGGTGGCGCCTCCCCTTTGGTCGGCGCCCCTGGCGAGTGCCATCCTGGCCAATGGGTAGATACGCCCCTGCAGCCTGCTTCAGGTGCCAGTCAGAGGGTTATAGCACATTAATGTGCTGGTGCAAACTGAGCCCTCTTTGGTCTTTTGGAGGCCTCCTACAATGAACAGGTAGTTAAGCATAGAGCATATGCTGCATCCTACCATACAGGCCTCCTCAGGGATAGCTGTCACCATTTTCCAGTGGTTTGTGCGCATATTAAGCGAGAGAAGTTGCGCTCCGCACTGAGGTTGCTCTGCCTGTAGCAACGGTCATGTCTCAGTTGAACAGCAGGAGTTTATCAGCGGTTTCGCCTTTGATGGCAGTTTGACAACCGTCACGAAAATCACTAAAATAAAAGGGCGGTTTCACTAGACCACACTTGAGCTCATCCCCCCTCCCGTCCCCCGGCCCCTGCAGTAAAACCATACGATACCAGCAGAGAGCCTGGGAGAGACAATTAATCACACTCTTCCCAGGAGAATATTTTTTTTCATGTTTCCCTATATTAGGAGTCAGGAAATGGACAAGACTGCTGACATCAGGACAGTGCCCGGCTCTGGCAGATGCTGTCTCTGGCAGATGGAGCAGTGGCTCCTAGCAGGACCTGGGGGAATGCAACATCCCAGACAGATGGGGCAGCTACTCCCGGAGGCATAAAAGGGACATGGACCATAAACGTAAGATCATGTAACCGGCAAGGCCCTCATCTTGCAGAGACTGGCTAAACATTGGGTGGTTGGATTTTCACTTTATGGGGCCCATTGATCAATAACCACATAATGCAATGCAAAATTAGCACTCATGATTGCATTGCAGTTTGCGATAAAAGTGCCAGAATGTATAAAATAGAACATGCGCCGAAAGGAGACGAGAGATCGGGCGCAAAAAAAACAATTGAATTGCGCCCTTATTCTGCTACCTTAGGTAACGAGAGTTCCCCTCACTGATTACAATGTGAGGTGGGTACCCGGCCTCAGGACGGGGAATCGGTATGAATTACCGCTGGACCCCTTGCCAGCGGTTCAAATCCCAATAGTGCGTGGCCGACAGAAGAAGAAATCCCGATCGTCCGTAGGTAAGTATTGACTAACCTAATCTACCCCCTAACCCTCCTTTAGGGTGCCTAACCCTAACCTTCCCCCCCAGTGCCTAACCCTAATCCCCCCTCTAAGTGCCTAAACCTAACCCCCCCTTCCCCGTCGCCTAAACCTAAGTCACCAAGGGGATGCCTAACCCTAAGCTCCCCCCAGGGGTGCCTAACCCTAACCCTCCCCCTAGCCTAACCATAACCTCCCGGGGGGGTGCCTAACCTTAAGTCCCCCCCGGGAGCCCTAAACCTAACCCCCCCCCCCGCGGTTGTCCGCTGCGGTGCCCAGCATCCGCTCGATCGGGATGCCGGGCGCCGGTCTCCCGACGTCGGGCAAATGACAGGCGTCCAGATTTAGACGCCTTGCATTCATCCCTAGTCGGGATAACAGTGTCTGGAAGCCGGCGGTCTGCATTCCGTCCGCCGGCTTCCTGAACGTATACCCAGGACGGGGTTCAGCAATCTAAACAAAATAGATTAAACCGCGCAGCTGGTCAATATTGAAAACTTAGGTTATTGCCAATTGCAAAAAATTCCAACGGTAAATCTGGAAAATGAACATCAGTGACCATCCACGAGTTACATGTCACTAACAGAGTTTTCTGTAGTTTAATGTTCCTTGGTTTAAACTATTCTTAATGAAGTGTCTAGTTTAATGGTTTAGTTAACAGCAATCTTCCTGCCCCCCAAGATGAACAAGCCCCATCCTGCCAGCCTTATCTGTCCTCTCTGGTCCAGCAATCGCTGCCTGGAAACCGAGCTCAAACATGACGTTGTAGTACCGCGTGTTTCTGCAATATACACAATAAACAGGAGTTACTAGCTAACCGTTATTATACAGTAATATAAGACTGAGAAATGTCCAGCAGAAAGGAAAATACAACATCAGTGTATAACAAAATAACTATATGGTAAAACAGAGTATCTAAAGTAATCTAATTATATCTGTGTGCCGTTGGTGTACTCTCCCCGAGTTTGCATGGGTTTCCTCCGAGCCCTGTGTCTTCCTGCCACAAACCACTCACATACTATGCCACAGCACCACCTCACCCATTATGCCAGCCTATCTCCCTCACACTACACAAGCTCCATGCTGCCTGCTGTTATCAGGGTCTCCATCTATACCCCCAAATGTCAGGCGCCACTATTCAGACGCTGCAACAAAATAAACAAATATGTTTACTGCAATCTCCTGGAGTGCCGTCTATTCCTGGGATTATATTATATCCTAGTCTGGGACCTGGAGTTGACATATTTTTTTGTAGTGTGTGTCCACTTTTGTAATTTAATATATGTATATTCATTTATAAAGTACAAAGAAAAGATAGCAAGGGCTGAATCCTGATACTCAGCCTAAAGCTGCATACACACGTAAAGATTTTCTGTCCAACCATCCAGCTAGTTGATTGGTTGGAATGAAAATCTGGTAATGGATGAAAGCAAATGACAATCAGCAATTTGCTCCCAAAAGCCGGAAAATTAACAAAAACTGTTGTTTGAAGAAATTGTTTCGATCAAACATTTATCAAACTTGTCTGACGCCATTTTCATCTGTTTTCTGGCATTTAGGAGCAAATTGCTGATCATCAGTTACTCCCATACATTACCAGATTTTCATTCCAACCAATCAACTAGTTGGTTGGACAGAAAATCTTTACGTGTGTATGCAGCTTAAAGCTGCATACACACACAACGATTTTGTTACCAACGATTTTATGAACGATTTTTATGAACGATTATCTGTCATATTATCTGTCAGATTTTTTAGTGTGGTGCATACACACGATCAGATTTTTTCTTCAGATATGGACGATAACGATTTAAAAATCGTTCAGTCGTTCATATCTGATGGAAAATCGTTCATATCTGACATGCCTGAACGATGGACGATCAACGATGCGCGTTCCCGTTTGTCAGATAACGATATCTGACATCTGATGGGTTTGCAGTCAGACTTGGACGATTCCATTCATTTTAATGCAGTCAAAAATCGTTCAATCGTTCAAATCGTTCAAATCGTTCAAATCGTTTAATCGTTCAGTCGTTCATCTGACAAATCTGACAAGTCTGACAAATCTGACCGTGTGTACGCTCCATAATGAACGATTTTTATGAACTACAAACGATTTTTGCATATTCCCTTACTGAAAATCGTTGAGTTGACAAGTCTGACTGAACTACAAACGTGAACGCGCATGAACGATAATCGTTCGTTTGACTCAGAAAGTGAACGATTTTTTCAAACGATTATCGTTAAATGATATCGTTTAACGATAATCGTTCAAAAAATCGTTGTGTGTGTATGCAGCTTAATGGAGCGTACACACGGTCAGATTTGTCAGACTTGTCAGATTTGTCAGATGAACGACTGAACGATTGAACGATTTGAACGATTTTATCAAAGTTTTGAACGATTTGAACGATTGAACGATTTTTGACTACATTAAAATGAATGGAATCCTCCAAGTCTGACTGCAAACCCATCTGATGTCAGATATCGTTATCTGACAAACGGGAACGCGCATCGTTGACCGTCCATCGTTCAGGCATGTCAGATATGTCAGATTTTCCTTCAGATATGAACGACTGAACGATTTTTAAATCGTTATCGTTCAAATCTGAAGGAAAAATCTGACCGTGTGTATGCACCATAATGGAGCATACACACGGTCAGATTTGTCAGACTTGTCAGATTTCTCAGATGAACGATTTGAACGATTTTACCAAAGTTTTGAACGATTTGAACGATTTTTGACTGCATTAAAATGAATGGAATCGTCCAAGTCTGACTGCAAACACATCAGATGTCAGATATCGTTATCTGACAAACGGGAACGCGCATCGTTGATCGTCCATCGTTCAGGCATGTCAGATATGAACGATTTTCCTTCAGATATGAACGACTGAACGATTTTTAAATCGTTATCGTTCATATCTGAAGGAAAAATCTGATCGTGTGTATGCACCATAAGAGATTGCGTCATGTTCAGTTGGCCAATATGGAAAAACAAGGACATTAGTAGGGCTGGCATTCTCCGTGAAGGCACTGAAGCTAGACAGTGGTGTGTTGTCCTGCTCAGACCCTTCATTGTGGTCTCACAGTTACAGGGATGTTTGGTATGTTAGCTTAGCACCAGCATATACAAGAGGACTATTCAAAAACAGCTTTTTGTAGACAATTATTTCCTGTGTGAGCCAATGACTTTCATATCACAAAAATACACCCTGCCCCCCCCTGCTGAGGGATTTGCAATTTACATGACTTCATGCTTGTGTTGCTGCAAAGGTTTATTTGAAAATAAAAATAAACACATTTTTTTATTAAAAATAAAATAAAAAATTAAGAAGAAAGGTAAATCGCCAGATGCAAAAGGAACAAAATAATTGTCTTTTTTTTTTGTTAAAGAAATCTTTTATTAGCTGTACTATGAAGTGAGCACAAAGGAAGTGATTTTTATTAATCATTTACGCAATTTAGGTTACCATGGAAACTTGTACCAGTTCTATAGCAGGTGCAGAGCCTCCGTCTGAGGATGGCCCCTATGTGAACGGTTGAGCGTGTACGCAACCACCATCGTCGACATGACCGCGCTAAGTCACCTCCCTGTCACATCCCAGGAACGCCCATTACATCTTCATCACATTTCTGAGACCGTGCGTCTCCCGGGCGCCTCGATTGCAAATTCTACTCTGTGCGCCATCACTTTTCCGCTACCTTTCTGAGATCGTCTGAATCAGTGGTGGAGCTAGTGAGTGGTGGGCCTCGGTGCAGCTATACGCTTTGCCCCTCCCCCCATGCAAATCTGGGAGGTTTTGAATGCGTCCAAAAAAGTAGGTGTTGCCTCATAGCACACATGGTATCAGTAGTGCCATATAATGCAAGGAGTGTCACAGTGATCGCCATAGAATATACCCACATATAAGTTATACAGCTCTCACATAGATACACAGAAAATTAATACACCCCACACACAAACACTACATTAATACACCACCCCCACCACATACAGAATTAAAACATACATGCCTACTCTCCCGAGACTGCTGGGAGCCTCCTGAAAATCGGTCCCTGTTAGGCTCCATGGCACAGGAAAGGAAAGGCAGGGCTAGACTAGAGAGGAAGGGCGGGCACACAGGGTTTGGTGGGCTGGGTCTCAGGCAGAGATAGGAGGGTGTACTACAATAGAGAGAGGAGGGGCTGGGTCTCAGAGGTAGGGGCGGGGTCTCGGTCAGGGATAGGAGGGTGTAGTACAATAGAGAGAGGAGGGGTTGGGTCTCAGAGGTAGGGGCGGGGTCTCGGTCAGGGATAGGAGGGTGTAGTACAATAGAGAGAGGAGGGGCTGGGTCTCAGAGGTAGGGGCGGGGTCTCGGTCAGGGATAGGAGGGTGTAGTACAATAGAGAGAGGAGGGGCTGGGTCTCAGAGGTAGGGGCGGGATCTCGGTCAGGGATAGGAGGGTGTAGTACAATAGACAGAGGAGGGGCTGGGTCTCAGAGGTAGGGGCGGGATCTCGGTCAGGGATAGGAGGGTGTAGTACAATAGAGAGAGGAGGGGCTGGGTCTCAGAGGTAGGGGCGGGATCTCGGTCAGGGATAGGAGGGTGTAGTACAATAGACAGAGGAGGGGGCAGGGACTCAGGGGTAGGGGGGCGGAGTCTCAGTCAGGGATAGGAGGGTGTAGTACAATAGAGAGAGGAGGGGCTGGGTCTCAGAGGTAGGGGCAGGATCTCGGTCAGGGATAGGAGGGTGTAGTATAATAGACAGAGGAGAGGAGGGGGCAGGGACTCAGGGGTAGGGGGGCTGGGTATCAGGCAGAGATAGGAGGGTGTAGTACAATAGAGGAGGGGCTGGGACTCAGAGGTAGGGGCGGGATTTCGGTCAGGGATAGGAGGGTGTAGTATAATAGACAGAGGAGAGGAGGGGGCAGGGACTCAGGGGTAGGGGGGCGGAGTCTCAGTCAGGGATAGGAGGGTGTAGTACAATAGAGAGAGGAGGGGCTGGGTCTCAGAGGTAGGGGCAGGATCTCGGTCAGGGATAGGAGTGTGTAGTACAATAGACAGAGGAGAGGAGGGGGCAGGGACTCAGGGGTAGGGGGGCTGGGTCTCAGGCAGAGATAGGAGGGTGTAGTACAATAGAGGAGGGGCTGGGACTCAGAGGTAGGGGCGGGATCTCGGTCAGGGATAGGAGGGTGTAGTATAATAGACAGAGGAGAGGAGGGGGCAGGGACTCAGGGGTAGGGGGGCGGAGTCTCAGTCAGGGATAGGAGGGTGTAGTACAATAGACAGAGGACAGGAGGGGCTGGGAGTACAGTGAGTGAAGGAGCTTAGAGAGACAGAGTATGTAGATAAATAGTCACTCTAGTCTATAGTGACAGGTAGAGGATATGAAGGGGAGGGGCCCCCGCCTTTCCACTGGATAGACCGCCTCTAAATTTGTTACGGCCCGCGGACAGCCGCAGTGTACTATAATGAGTTAGTTTTACTCCTTGTTAGTACTGTACTGCTCTCTGGTAACACCGCCAGCTGCAGGCTCCTTGATTACCGCAGGCCCTGGTGCAAAGCACCGTCTGCACCTCCGTTAGCTCTGCCCTTGGTCTGAATTGATCACTGCAGCACCTATGTGCATACACTCTGTGTAACGCATGCGCCGTGGGGGGATATACAGCAATAGTCCAGCATGTGCAGTTGCAAATATAAACTTTATACACAGTTTAAACATAAATATATATATATATATACACACACACAGTATATACAGATACACATATACAGTTTATATATATATATACAGCGTGTAAAATAAGTATTGAACACATCAACATTTTTCTCAGTAAATATGTGTCATGGGGCTATTGTAATGCAATTGTCACCAAACGTCAGCAATAACCCCTGCAATCCACACATGCACAGAAATCAAACCATCGATGTCCATAAATTAAGTTATGTGTAATAATGTGAAATGACACAGGGAAAAAACCCAGTGATGTCATCACGCGGCCGCACAGAACAACGGGCAGCCCAGCACGTTAAGCAGCTCACAGGAGCTGGCAGAATAGATTCCAAATTCCCCCAATGTGTTTGTCACATGGCCGCCGGCTGCGTCATGACATCATTACGCAATGATGCTGCCGCGGCGCATTGTAAAATAAAACAGGTGAACACGGCCGAATAAGCCTGCGCTCTGCCAGACCGGCCCATTTGACATTTGCTATAAGTGCCCGATGGCCAGTCCCTGTATACACCCCTGGGTCACTGTCACCAGTGCTGCTCTCAGTGAACACTGGTTGGCTGCTGGGGTGTCTGGCTGCTGCAGCTATTGGTAACTGAGCTGTCAGTCTGAGAGAGAGAGATATTGTCATGATATAGACCCGTATTCAATTTGGAGCGAAAAGCCAAAATCGGCAAAAAAGTTTAGACGATGACATCATTTCGCTAAGCGGAAAAGTATCACCGTATTCAATTTGAAAGACTTTCCGCCTAGGCGGAGTAGTAGGCGAAAAAGTTTTGCCTATGAATAGCAGGCGGAAAAAAGTGCAGAATTGGGGTTTGGGGGTGCAACGTTGCAGTCTTCAGGCAGTCCCCCAAAGGTAAACTGCGTAAAAAAAAAAAAAACACACTTACGAACACCCCAAAAAAAATCACTTTCAGTTTGGGGGCGAAAAAAAAAAAAAGGGGGTACAAAGTTAAAAAGTAGCGAAATAGACTCCAGGGGGGTCCCCAAGTATGCTCCTGGTGTTTCCATTGCAGGTGATTGCGGCAGGTGGATTTTTCACAATTTTTTCAACTTGACTTCATCAACTTTAAAATATGCTGACCCCCATTTTCAAGAACCCCAAATTTGCAGGGATGTTATTTTCTGCAAAAAAACTCCTGAATACTATTCTTCACCACTTATACAAAAACGCTATTTAGCAGCTATTGAGCCCGTTTAAACAAATACAACAAATACCTTCAGCAAGCCAAAAGGGGGGGTACCATAGCTAACCCCCATGTCAGAGCATCTTTTTGGGGGTGTCAGGCTGATTTCCCCAAATCTGACAGGACTTTCCGCTTGTTTCAATTTCGCCGGGTCCCGTTTTCGCCTACTTTCAAATTGAGAACGGGGATACACAGGCACGTGCGCAATACTTTTCCACCTGCAAAACAGGCGAAAAGTCCGGGAGGCGGAAGAGTATCGCGGGTCCGCTCAAATTAAATACGGCTCATAGACAGAGACTTAAGCTGAGTGTGAAGAGACAGAGAGAGAAAAAAAAGAGGAGACTCTGAAAAAATGGACAAGAGAAATTACATTGAGAAAGAGAAGAGAGTGAGAGGGAAATCTGTCAGTGTTACTTGTGTGTGGAGGTGGAGGACATTAAGGTACTGTACCACTATCACCAACACCAGGATCAGCCAGCTACACTGCCAGTGCCCTGCCAGCAGTAACATACAGCACTTCTCTGTAATACAGTCTGTCACTAGTAGTGCCCTGCCAGCAGTAACACACAGCACTTCTGCTATACTCTCTGTCACTGGTAGTGCCCTGCCAGCAGTAACACACAACACTTTTGCTATACTCTCTGTCACTGGTAGTGCCCTGCCAGCAGTAACACACAGCACTTCTGCTATACTCTCTGTCACTGGTAGTGCCCTGCCAGCAGTAACACACAGCACTTCTGCTATACTCTCTGTCACTAGTAGTGCCCTGCCAGCAGTAACACACAGCACTTCTGCCATACTGTCTGTCACTAGTAGTGCCCTGCCAGCAGTAACACACAGCACTTCTCTGTAATACAGTCTGTCACTAGTAGTGCCCTGCCAGCAGTAACACACAGCACTTCTGCTATACCGTCTGTCACTAGTAGTGCCCTGCCAGCAGTAACACACAGCACTTCTCTGTAATACAGTCTGTCACTAGTAGTGCCCTGCCAGCAGTAACACACAGCACTTCTGCCATACTGTCTGTCACTAGTGGTGCCCTGCCAGCAGTAACATACAGCACTTCTCTGTAATACAGTCTGTCACTAGTAGTGCCCTGCCAGCAGTAACACACAGCACTTCTGCTATACTCTCTGTCACTGGTAGTGCCCTGCCAGCAGTAACACACAGCACTTCTGCTATACTGTCTGTCACTGGTAGTGCCCTGCCAGCAGTAACACACAGCACTTCTGCTATACTCTCTGTCACTGGTAGTGCCCAGCCAGCAGTAACACACAGCACTTCTGCTATACTGTCTGTCACTAGTAGTGCCCTGCCAGCAGTAACATACAGCACTTCTCTGTAATACAGTCTGTCACTAGTAGTGCCCTGCCAGCAGTAACACACAGCACTTCTGCTATACTGTCTGTCACTAGTAGTGCCCTGCCAGCATAACACACAGCACTTCTGCCATACTGTCTGTCACTAGTAGTGCCCTGCCAGCAGTAACACACAGCACTCCTGCTATACCGTCTGTCACTAGTAGTGCCCTTCCAGCAGTAACACACAACACTTCTGCTATACCGTCTGTCACTAGTAGTGCCCTGCCAGCATAACACACAGCACTTCTGCCATACTGTCTGTCACTAGTAGTGCCCTGCCAGCAGTAACACACAACACTTCTGCAATACTGTCTGTCACTGGTAGTGCCCTGCCAGCAGTAACACACAGCACTTCTGCTATACTGTCTGTCACTAGTAGTGCTCTGCCAGCATAACACACAGCACTTCTGCTATACCGTCTGTCACTAGTAGTGCCCTGCCAGCATAACACACAGCACTTCTGCTATACCCTCTGTCACTAGTAGTGCCCTGCCACCAGTAACACACAGCACTTCTGCTATACTGTCTGTCACTGGTAGTGCCCTGCCAGCAGTAACACACAGCACTTCTGCTATAGTCTCTGTCACTGGTAGTGCCCTGCCAGCAGTAACACACAGCACTTCTGCTATACTGTCTGTAACTAGTAGTGCCCTGCCAGCAGTAACACACAGCACTTCTCTGTAATACAGTCTGTCACTAGTAGTGCCCTGCCAGCAGTAACACACAGCACTTCTGCTATACCGTCTGTCACTAGTAGTGCCCTGCCAGCAGTAACACACAGCACTTCTGCCATACTGTCTGTCACTAGTGGTGCCCTGCCAGCAGTAACATACAGCACTTCTCTGTAATACAGTCTGTCACTAGTAGTGCCCTGCCAGCAGTAACACACAACACTTCTGCTATACTCTCTATCACTGGTAGTGCCCTGCCAGCAGTAACACACAGCACTTCTGCTATACTGTCTGTCACTGGTAGTGCCCTGCCAGCAGTAACACACAGCACTTCTGCTATACTCTCTGTCACTGGTAGTGCCCTGCCAGCAGTAACACACAGCACTTCTGCTATACTGTCTGTCACTAGTAGTGCCCTGCCAGCAGTAACACACAGCACTTCTCTGTAATACAGTCTGTCACTAGTAGTGCCCTGCCAGCAGTAACACAGCACTTCTGCTATACTGTCTGTCACTAGTAGTGCCCTGCCAGCAGTAACACACAGCACTTCTGCCATACTGTCTGTCACTAGTGGTGCCCTGCCAGCAGTAACATACAGCACTTCTCTGTAATACAGTCTGTCACTGGTAGTGCCCTGCCAGCAGTAACACACAGCACTTCTGCTATACTGTCTGTCACTAGTAATGCCCTGCCAGCAGTAACACACAGCACTTCTGCCATACTGTCTGTCACTAGTGGAGCCCTGCCAGCAGTAACACACAGCACTTCTGCTATACTATCTGTCACTAGTAGTGCCCTGCCAGCAGTAACAAACAGCACTTCTGCCATACTGTCTGTCACTAGTGGTGCCCTGCCAGCAGTAACATACAGCACTTCTCTGTAATACAGTCTGTCACTAGTAGTGCCCTGCCAGCAGTAACACACAGCACTTCTGCTATACTGTCTGTCACTAGTAGTGCCCTGCCAGCATAACACACAGCACTTCTGCCATACTGTCTGTCACTAGTAGTGCCCTGCCAGCAGTAACACACAGCACTCCTGCTATACCGTCTGTCACTAGTAGTGCCCTTCCAGCAGTAACACACAGCACTTCTGCTATACTGTCTGTCACTAGTAGTGCCCTGCCAGCATAACACACAGCACTTCTGCCATACTGTCTGTCACTAGTAGTGCTCTGCCAGCATAACACACAGCACTTCTGCTATACCGTCTGTCACTAGTAGTGCCCTGCCAGCATAACACACAGCACTTCTGCTATACCCTCTGTCACTAGTAGTGCCCTGCCAGCATTAACACACAGCACTTCTGCTATACTCTCTGTCACTAGTAGTGCCCTGCCAGCAGTAACACACAGCACTTCTGCCATACTGTCTGTCACTAGTAGTGCCCTGCCAGCAGTAACACACAACACTTCTGCCATACCGTCTGTCACTAGTAGTGCCCTGCCAGCAGTAACACACAACACTTCTGCCATACCGTCTGTCACTAGTAGTGCCCTGCCAGCAGTAACACACAACACTTCTGCCATACCGTCTGTCACTAGTAGTGCCCTGCCAGCAGTAACACACAACACTTCTGCCATACCGTCTGTCACTAGTAGTGCCCTGCCAGCAGTAACACAACACTTCTGCCATACCGTCTGTCACTAGTAGTGCCCTGCCAGCAGTAACACACAGCACTTCTGCTATACTCTCTGTCACTAGTAGTGCCCTGCCAGCAGTAACACATAGCACTTCTGCCATACTCTCTGTCACTAGTAGTGCCCTGCCAGCATAACACACAGCACTTCTGCTATACCGTCTGTCACTAGTAGTGCCTTGCCAGCAGTAACACACAGCACTTCTGCTATACCGTCCGTCACTAGTAGTGCCCTGCCAGCAGTAACACACAGCACTTCTGCTATACCGTCCGTCACTAGTAGTGCCGTGCCAGCATAACACACAGCACTTCTGCTATACCGTCCGTCACTAGTAGTGCTCTGCCAGCAGTAACACACAGCACTTCTGCCATACTGTCTGTCACTAGTAGTGCCCTGCCAGCAGTAACACACAACACTTCTGCTATACTGTCTGTCACTAGTAGTGCCCTGCCAGCATAACACACAGCACTTCTGCCATACTGTCACTAGTAGTGCCCTGCCAGCAGTAACACACAGCACTTCTGCCATACTGTCTGTCACTAGTGGTGCCCTGCCAGCAGTAACATACAGCACTTCTCTGTAATACAGTCTGTCACTAGTAGTGCCCTGCCAGCAGTAACACACAACACTTCTGCTATACTCTCTATCACTGGTAGTGCCCTGCCAGCAGTAACACACAGCACTTCTGCTATACTGTCTGTCACTGGTAGTGCCCTGCCAGCAGTAACACACAGCACTTCTGCTATACTCTCTGTCACTGGTAGTGCCCTGCCAGCAGTAACACACAGCACTTCTGCTATACTGTCTGTCACTAGTAGTGCCCTGCCAGCAGTAACACACAGCACTTCTCTGTAATACAGTCTGTCACTAGTAGTGCCCTGCCAGCAGTAACACACAGCACTTCTGCTATACTGTCTGTCACTAGAAGTGCCCTGCCAGCAGTAACACACAGCACTTCTGCCATACTGTCTGTCACTAGTGGTGCCCTGCCAGCAGTAACATACAGCACTTCTCTGTAATACAGTCTGTCACTGGTAGTGCCCTGCCAGCAGTAACACACAGCACTTCTGCTATACTGTCTGTAACTAGTAGTGCCCTGCCAGCAGTAACACACAGCACTTCTCTGTAATACAGTCTGTCACTAGTAGTGCCCTGCCAGCAGTAACACACAGCACTTCTGCTATACCGTCTGTCACTAGTAGTGCCCTGCCAGCAGTAACACACAGCACTTCTGCCATACTGTCTGTCACTAGTGGTGCCCTGCCAGCAGTAACATACAGCACTTCTCTGTAATACAGTCTGTCACTAGTAGTGCCCTGCCAGCAGTAACACACAACACTTCTGCTATACTCTCTATCACTGGTAGTGCCCTGCCAGCAGTAACACACAGCACTTCTGCTATACTGTCTGTCACTGGTAGTGCCCTGCCAGCAGTAACACACAGCACTTCTGCTATACTCTCTGTCACTGGTAGTGCCCTGCCAGCAGTAACACACAGCACTTCTGCTATACTGTCTGTCACTAGTAGTGCCCTGCCAGCAGTAACACACAGCACTTCTCTGTAATACAGTCTGTCACTAGTAGTGCCCTGCCAGCAGTAACACACAGCACTTCTGCTATACTGTCTGTCACTAGTAGTGCCCTGCCAGCAGTAACACACAGCACTTCTGCCATACTGTCTGTCACTAGTGGTGCCCTGCCAGCAGTAACATACAGCACTTCTCTGTAATACAGTCTGTCACTGGTAGTGCCCTGCCAGCAGTAACACACAGCACTTCTGCTATACTGTCTGTCACTAGTAATGCCCTGCCAGCAGTAACACACAGCACTTCTGCCATACTGTCTGTCACTAGTGGAGCCCTGCCAGCAGTAACACACAGCACTTCTGCTATACTATCTGTCACTAGTAGTGCCCTGCCAGCAGTAACACACAGCACTTCTGCCATACTGTCTGTCACTAGTGGTGCCCTGCCAGCAGTAACATACAGCACTTCTCTGTAATACAGTCTGTCACTAGTAGTGCCCTGCCAGCAGTAACACACAGCACTTCTGCTATACTGTCTGTCACTAGTAGTGCCCTGCCAGCATAACACACAGCACTTCTGCCATACTGTCTGTCACTAGTAGTGCCCTGCCAGCAGTAACACACAGCACTCCTGCTATACCGTCTGTCACTAGTAGTGCCCTTCCAGCAGTAACACACAACACTTCTGCTATACCGTCTGTCACTAGTAGTGCCCTGCCAGCATAACACACAGCACTTCTGCCATACTGTCTGTCACTAGTAGTGCCCTGCCAGCAGTAACACACAACACTTATGCAATACTGTCTGTCACTGGTAGTGCCCTGCCAGCAGTAACACACAGCACTTCTGCTATACTGTCTGTCACTAGTAGTGCTCTGCCAGCATAACACACAGCACTTCTGCTATACCGTCTGTCACTAGTAGTGCCCTGCCAGCATAACACACAGCACTTCTGCTATACCCTCTGTCACTAGTAGTGCCCTGCCAGCAGTAACACACAGCACTTCTGCTATACTCTCTGTCACTAGTAGTGCCCTGCCAGCAGTAACACACAGCACTTCTGCCATACTGTCTGTCACTAGTAGTGCCCTGCCAGCAGTAACACACAACACTTCTGCCATACCGTCTGTCACTAGTAGTGCCCTGCCAGCAGTAACACACAACACTTCTGCCATACCGTCTGTCACTAGTAGTGCCCTGCCAGCAGTAACACACAACACTTCTGCCATACCGTCTGTCACTAGTAGTGCCCTGCCAGCAGTAACACACAACACTTCTGCCATACCGTCTGTCACTAGTAGTGCCCTGCCAGCAGTAACACAACACTTCTGCCATACCGTCTGTCACTAGTAGTGCCCTGCCAGCAGTAACACACAGCACTTCTGCTATACTCTCTGTCACTAGTAGTGCCCTGCCAGCAGTAACACATAGCACTTCTGCCATACTCTCTGTCACTAGTAGTGCCCTGCCAGCATAACACACAGCACTTCTGCTATACCGTCTGTCACTAGTAGTGCCCTGCCAGCAGTAACACACAGCACTTCTGCTATACCGTCCGTCACTAGTAGTGCCCTGCCAGCAGTAACACACAGCACTTCTGCTATACCGTCCGTCACTAGTAGTGCCGTGCCAGCATAACACACAGCACTTCTGCTATACCGTCCGTCACTAGTAGTGCTCTGCCAGCAGTAACACACAGCACTTCTGCCATACTGTCTGTCACTAGTAGTGCCCTGCCAGCAGTAACACACAACACTTCTGTTATACTGTCTGTCACTAGTAGTGCCCTGCCAGCATAACACACAGCACTTCTGCCATACTGTCTGTCACTAGTAGTGCCCTGCCAGCAGTAACACACAGCACTTCTGCCATACTGTCTGTCACTAGTGGTGCCCTGCCAGCAGTAACATACAGCACTTCTCTGTAATACAGTCTGTCACTAGTAGTGCCCTGCCAGCAGTAACACACAACACTTCTGCTATACTCTCTATCACTGGTAGTGCCCTGCCAGCAGTAACACACAGCACTTCTGCTATACTGTCTGTCACTGGTAGTGCCCTGCCAGCAGTAACACACAGCACTTCTGCTATACTCTCTGTCACTGGTAGTGCCCTGCCAGCAGTAACACACAGCACTTCTGCTATACTGTCTGTCACTAGTAGTGCCCTGCCAGCAGTAACACACAGCACTTCTCTGTAATACAGTCTGTCACTAGTAGTGCCCTGCCAGCAGTAACACACAGCACTTCTGCTATACTGTCTGTCACTAGAAGTGCCCTGCCAGCAGTAACACACAGCACTTCTGCCATACTGTCTGTCACTAGTGGTGCCCTGCCAGCAGTAACATACAGCACTTCTCTGTAATACAGTCTGTCACTGGTAGTGCCCTGCCAGCAGTAACACACAGCACTTCTGCTATACTGTCTGTCACTAGTAATGCCCTGCCAGCAGTAACACACAGCACTTCTGCCATACTGTCTGTCACTAATGGAGCCCTGCCAGCAGTAACACACAGCACTTCTGCTATACTATCTGTCACTAGTAGTGCCCTGCCAGCAGTAACACACAGCACTTCTGCCATACCGTCTGTCACTAGTAGTGCCCTGCCAGCATAACACACAGCACTTCTGCCATACTGTCTGTCACTAGTAGTGCCCTGCCAGCAGTAACACACAGCACTCCTGCTATACCGTCTGTCACTAGTAGTGCCCTTCCAGCAGTAACACACAACACTTCTGCTATACCCTCTGTCACTAGTAGTGCCCTGCCAGCAGTAACACACAGCACTTCTGCTATACTCTCTGTCACTAGTAGTGCCCTGCCAGCAGTAACACACAGCACTTCTGCCATACTGTCTGTCACTAGTAGTGCCCTGCCAGCAGTAACACACAACACTTCTGCCATACCGTCTGTCACGAGTAGTGCCCTGCCAGCAGTAACACACAACACTTCTGCCATACCATCTGTCACTAGTAGTGCCCTGCCAGCAGTAACACACAACACTTCTGCCATACCGTCTGTCACTAGTAGTGCCCTGCCAGCAGTAACACACAACACTTCTGCCATACCGTCTGTCACTAGTAGTGCCCTGCCAGCAGTAACACAACACTTCTGCCATACCGTCTGTCACTAGTAGTGCCCTGCCAGCAGTAACACACAGCACTTCTGCTATACTCTCTGTCACTAGTAGTGCCCTGCCAGCAGTAACACATAGCACTTCTGCCATACTCTCTGTCACTAGTAGTGCCCTGCCAGCATAACACACAGCACGTCTGCTATACCGTCTGTCACTAGTAGTGCCCTGCCAGCAGTAACACACAGCACTTCTGCTATACCGTCCGTCACTAGTAGTGCCCTGCCAGCAGTAACACACAGCACTTCTGCTATACCGTCCGTCACTAGTAGTGCCCTGCCAGCATAACACACAGCACTTCTGCTATACTGTCCGTCACTAGTAGTGCTCTGCCAGCAGTAACACACAGCACTTCTGCCATACTGTCTGTCACTAGTAGTGCCCTGCCAGCAGTAACACACAACACTTCTGCTATACTGTCTGTCACTAGTAGTGCCCTGCCAGCATAACACACAGCACTTCTGCCATACTGTCTGTCACTAGTAGTGCCCTGCCAGCAGTAACACACAACACTTCTGCTATACCGTCTGTCACTAGTAGTGCCCTGCCAGCAGTAACACACAGCACTTCTGCTATACTCTCTGTCACTAGTAGTGCCCTGCCAGCATAACACACAGCACTTCTGCTATACTGTCTGTCACTAGTAGTGCTCTGCCAGCAGTAACACACAACACTTCTGCTATACCGTCTGTCACTAGTAGTGCCCTGCCAGCATAATACACAGCACTTCTGCTATACCGTCTGTCACTAGTAGTGCCCTGCCAGCAGTAACACACAACACTTCTGCTATACCGTCTGTCACTAGTAGTGCCCTGCCAGCATAACACACAGCACTTCTGCTATACCGTCTGTCACTAGTAGTGCCCTGCCAGCAGTAACACACAGCACTTCTGCTATACCGTCTGTCACTAGTAGTGCCCTGCCAGCAGTAACACACAACACTTCTGCTATACCGTCTGTCACTAGTAGTGCCCTGCCAGCAGTAACACACAGCACTTCTGCTATACTGTCTGTCACTAGTAGTGCCCTGCCAGCATAACACACAGCACTTCTGCTATACCGTCTGTCACTAGTAGTGCCCTGCCAGCAGTAACACACAACACTTCTGCTATACCGTCTGTTACTAGTAGTGCCCTGCCAGCAGTAACACACAACACTTCTGCTATACTCTCTGTCACTAGTAGTGCCCTGCCAGCATAACACACAGCACTTCTGCTATACCGTCTGTCACAAGTAGTGCCCTGCCAGCAGTAACACACAGCACTTCTGCTATACCGTCCGTCACTAGTAGTGCCCTGCCAGCAGTAACACACAGCACTTCTGCTATACCGTCCGTCACTAGTAGTACCCTGCCAGCATAACACACAGCACTTCTGCTATACCGTCCGTCACTAGTAGTGCTCTGCCAGCAGTAACACACAGCACTTCTGCCATACTGTCTGTCACTAGTAGTGCCCTGCCAGCAGTAACACACAACACTTCTGCTATACTGTCTGTCACTAGTAGTGCCCTGCCAGCAGTAACACACAACACTTCTGCTATACCGTCTGTCACTAGTAGTGCCCTGCCAGCAGTAACACACAGCACTTCTGCTATACTCTCTGTCACTAGTAGTGCCCTGCCAGCAGTAACACACAGCACTTCTGCTATACCGTCTGTCACTAGTAGTGCCCTGCCAGCAGTAACACACAGCACTTCTGCTATACTCTCTGTCACTAGTAGTGCCCTGCCAGCATAACACACAGCACTTCTGCTATACCGTCTGTCACTAGTAGTGCCCTGCCAGAAGTAACACACAGCACTTCTGCTATACTCTCTGTCACTAGTAGTGCCCTGCCAGCAGTAACACACAGCACTTCTGCTATACCGTCTGTCACTAGTAGTGCCCTGCCCAGTAACACACAACACTTCTGCTATACTCTCTATCACTGGTAGTGCCCTGCCAGCAGTTACACACAGCACTTCTGCTATACTGTCTGTCACTGGTAGTGCCCTGCCAGCAGTAACACACAGCACTTCTGCTATACTCTCTGTCACTGGTAGTGCCCTGCCAGCAGTAAAACACAGCACTTCTGCTATACTGTCTGTCACTAGTAGTGCCCTGCCAGCAGTAACACACAGCACTTCTCTGTAATACAGTCTGTCACTAGTAGTGCCCTGCCAGCAGTAACACACAGCACTTCTGCTATACTGTCTGTCACTAGTAGTGCCCTGCCAGCAGTAACACACAGCACTTCTGCCATACTGTCTGTCACTAGTGTTGCCCTGCCAGCAGTAACATACAGCACTTCTCTGTAATACAGTCTGTCACTGGTAGTGCCCTGCCAGCAGTAACACACAGCACTTCTGCTATACTGTCTGTCACTAGTAATGCCCTGCCAGCAGTAACACACAGCACTTCTGCCATACTGTCTGTCACTAGTGGAGCCCTGCCAGCAGTAACACACAGCACTTCTGCTATACTATCTGTCACTAGTAGTGCCCTGCCAGCAGTAACACACAGCACTTCTGCCATACTGTCTGTCACTAGTGGTGCCCTGCCAGCAGTAACATACAGCACTTTTCTGTAATACAGTCTGTCACTAGTAGTGCCCTGCCAGCAGTAACACACAGCACTTCTGCTATACTGTCTGTCACTAGTAGTGCCCTGCCAGCATAACACACAGCACTTCTGCCATACTGTCTGTCACTAGTAGTGCCCTGCCAGCAGTAACACACAGCACTCCTGCTATACCGTCTGTCACTAGTAGTGCCCTTCCAGCAGTAACACACAACACTTCTGCTATACCGTCTGTCACTAGTAGTGCCCTGCCAGCATAACACACAGCACTTCTGCCATACTGTCTGTCACTAGTAGTGCCCTGCCAGCAGTAACACACAACACTTCTGCAATACTGTCTGTCACTGGTAGTGCCCTGCCAGCAGTAACACACAGCACTTCTGCTATACTGTCTGTCACTAGTAGTGCTCTGCCAGCATAACACACAGCACTTCTGCTATACCGTCTGTCACTAGTAGTGCCCTGCCAGCATAACACACAGCACTTCTGCTATACCCTCTGTCACTAGTAGTGCCCTGCCAGCAGTAACACACAGCACTTCTGCTATACTCTCTGTCACTAGTAGTGCCCTGCCAGCAGTAACACACAGCACTTCTGCCATACTGTCTGTCACTAGTAGTGCCCTGCCAGCAGTAACACACAACACTTCTGCCATACCGTCTGTCACTAGTAGTGCCCTGCCAGCAGTAACACACAACACTTCTGCCATACCGTCTGTCACTAGTAGTGCCCTGCCAGCAGTAACACACAACACTTCTGCCATACCGTCTGTCACTAGTAGTGCCCTGCCAGCAGTAACACACAACACTTCTGCCATACCGTCTGTCACTAGTAGTGCCCTGCCAGCAGTAACACAACACTTCTGCCATACCGTCTGTCACTAGTAGTGCCCTGCCAGCAGTAACACACAGCACTTCTGCTATACTCTCTGTCACTAGTAGTGCCCTGCCAGCAGTAACACATAGCACTTCTGCCATACTCTCTGTCACTAGTAGTGCCCTGCCAGCATAACACACAGCACTTCTGCTATACCGTCTGTCACTAGTAGTGCCCTGCCAGCAGTAACACACAGCACTTCTGCTATACCGTCCGTCACTAGTAGTGCCCTGCCAGCAGTAACACACAGCACTTCTGCTATACCGTCCGTCACTAGTAGTGCCGTGCCAGCATAACACACAGCACTTCTGCTATACCGTCCGTCACTAGTAGTGCTCTGCCAGCAGTAACACACAGCACTTCTGCCATACTGTCTGTCACTAGTAGTGCCCTGCCAGCAGTAACACACAACACTTCTGCTATACTGTCTGTCACTAGTAGTGCCCTGCCAGCATAACACACAGCACTTCTGCCATACTGTCTGTCACTAGTAGTGCCCTGCCAGCAGTAACACACAGCACTTCTGCCATACTGTCTGTCACTAGTGGTGCCCTGCCAGCAGTAACATACAGCACTTCTCTGTAATACAGTCTGTCACTAGTAGTGCCCTGCCAGCAGTAACACACAACACTTCTGCTATACTGTCTATCACTGGTAGTGCCCTGCCAGCAGTAACACACAGCACTTCTGCTATACTGTCTGTCACTGGTAGTGCCCTGCCAGCAGTAACACACAGCACTTCTGCTATACTCTCTGTCACTGGTAGTGCCCTGCCAGCAGTAACACACAGCACTTCTGCTATACTGTCTGTCACTAGTAGTGCCCTGCCAGCAGTAACACACAGCACTTCTCTGTAATACAGTCTGTCACTAGTAGTGCCCTGCCAGCAGTAACACACAGCACTTCTGCTATACTGTCTGTCACTAGAAGTGCCCTGCCAGCAGTAACACACAGCACTTCTGCCATACTGTCTGTCACTAGTGGTGCCCTGCCAGCAGTAACATACAGCACTTCTCTGTAATACAGTCTGTCACTGGTAGTGCCCTGCCAGCAGTAACACACAGCACTTCTGCTATACTGTCTGTCACTAGTAATGCCCTGCCAGCAGTAACACACAGCACTTCTGCCATACTGTCTGTCACTAGTGGAGCCCTGCCAGCAGTAACACACAGCACTTCTGCTATACTATCTGTCACTAGTAGTGCCCTGCCAGCAGTAACACACAGCACTTCTGCCATACCGTCTGTCACTAGTAGTGCCCTGCCAGCATAACACACAGCACTTCTGCCATACTGTCTGTCACTAGTAGTGCCCTGCCAGCAGTAACACACAGCACTCCTGCTATACCGTCTGTCACTAGTAGTGCCCTTCCAGCAGTAACACACAACACTTCTGCTATACCCTCTGTCACTAGTAGTGCCCTGCCAGCAGTAACACACAGCACTTCTGCTATACTCTCTGTCACTAGTAGTGCCCTGCCAGCAGTAACACACAGCACTTCTGCCATACTGTCTGTCACTAGTAGTGCCCTGCCAGCAGTAACACACAACACTTCTGCCATACCGTCTGTCACGAGTAGTGCCCTGCCAGCAGTAACACACAACACTTCTGCCATACCGTCTGTCACTAGTAGTGCCCTGCCAGCAGTAACACACAACACTTCTGCCATACCGTCTGTCACTAGTAGTGCCCTGCCAGCAGTAACACACAACACTTCTGCCATACCGTCTGTCACTAGTAGTGCCCTGCCAGCAGTAACACAACACTTCTGCCATACCGTCTGTCACTAGTAGTGCCCTGCCAGCAGTAACACACAGCACTTCTGCTATACTCTCTGTCACTAGTAGTGCCCTGCCAGCAGTAACACATAGCACTTCTGCCATACTCTCTGTCACTAGTAGTGCCCTGCCAGCATAACACACAGCACTTCTGCTATACCGTCTGTCACTAGTAGTGCCCTGCCAGCAGTAACACACAGCACTTCTGCTATACCGTCCGTCACTAGTAGTGCCCTGCCAGCAGTAACACACAGCACTTCTGCTATACCGTCCGTCACTAGTAGTGCCCTGCCAGCATAACACACAGCACTTCTGCTATACTGTCCGTCACTAGTAGTGCTCTGCCAGCAGTAACACACAGCACTTCTGCCATACTGTCTGTCACTAGTAGTGCCCTGCCAGCAGTAACACACAACACTTCTGCTATACTGTCTGTCACTAGTAGTGCCCTGCCAGCATAACACACAGCACTTCTGCCATACTGTCTGTCACTAGTAGTGCCCTGCCAGCAGTAACACACAACACTTCTGCTATACCGTCTGTCACTAGTAGTGCCCTGCCAGCAGTAACACACAGCACTTCTGCTATACTCTCTGTCACTAGTAGTGCCCTGCCAGCATAACACACAGCACTTCTGCTATACTGTCTGTCACTAGTAGTGCTCTGCCAGCAGTAACACACAACACGTCTGCTATACCGTCTGTCACTAGTAGTGCCCTGCCAGCATAATACACAGCACTTCTGCTATACCGTCTGTCACTAGTAGTGCCCTGCCAGCAGTAACACACAACACTTCTGCTATACCGTCTGTCACTAGTAGTGCCCTGCCAGCATAACACACAGCACTTCTGCTATACCGTCTGTCACAAGTAGTGCCCTGCCAGCAGTAACACACAGCACTTCTGCTATACCGTCCGTCACTAGTAGTGCCCTGCCAGCAGTAACACACAGCACTTCTGCTATACCGTCCGTCACTAGTAGTACCCTGCCAGCATAACACACAGCACTACTGCTATACCGTCCGTCACTAGTAGTGCTCTGCCAGCAGTAACACACAGCACTTCTGCCATACTGTCTGTCACTAGTAGTGCCCTGCCAGCAGTAACACACAACACTTCTGCTATACTGTCTGTCACTAGTAGTGCCCTGCCAGCAGTAACACACAACACTTCTGCTATACCGTCTGTCACTAGTAGTGCCCTGCCAGCAGTAACACACAGCACTTCTGCTATACTCTCTGTCACTAGTAGTGCCCTGCCAGCAGTAACACACAGCACTTCTGCTATACCGTCTGTCACTAGTAGTGCCCTGCCAGCAGTAACACACAGCACTTCTGCTATACTCTCTGTCACTAGTAGTGCCCTGCCAGCATAACACACAGCACTTCTGCTATACAGTCTGTCACTAGTAGTGCCCTGCCAGAAGTAACACACAGCACTTCTGCTATACTCTCTGTCACTAGTAGTGCCCTGCCAGCATAACACACAGCACTTCTGCTATACCGTCTGTCACTAGTTGTGCCCTGCCAGCAGTAACACACAGCACTTCTGCTATACTCTCTGTCACTAGTAGTGCCCTGCCAGCATAACACACAGCACTTCTGCTATACCGTCTGTCACTAGTAGTGCTCTGCCAGCAGTAACACACAACACTTCTGCTATACCGTCTGTCACTAGTAGTGCCCTGCCAGCATAACACACAGCACTTCTGCTATACCGTCTGTCACTAGTAGTGCCCTGCCAGCAGTAACACACAACACTTCTGCTATACCGTCTGTCACTAGTAGTGCCCTGCCAGCATAACACACAGCACTTCTGCTATACCGTCTGTCACTAGTAGTGCCCTGCCAGCAGTAACACACAGCACTTCTGCTATACCGTCTGTCACCAGTAGTGCCCTGCCAGCATAACACACAACACTTCTGCCATACTGTCTGTCACTAGTAGTGCCCTGCCAGCATAAAACACAGCACTTCTGCTATACCGTCTGTCACTAGTAGTGCCCTGCCAGCAGTAACACACAGCACTCCTGCTATACCGTCTGTCACTGGTAGTGCCCTGCCAGCATAACACACAGCACTTCTGCTATACCGTCTGTCACTAGTAGTGCCCTGCCAGCAGTAACACACAGCACTTCTGCTATACCGTCTGTCACTAGTAGTGCCCTGCCAGCAGTAACACACAACACTTCTGCCATACTGTCTGTCACTAGTAGTGCCCTGCCAGCATAACACACAACACTTCTGCTATACCGTCTGTCACTAGTGGAGCCCTGCCAGCATAACACACAGCACTTCTGCTATACCGTCTGTCACTAGTAGTGCCCTGCCAGCATAACACACAGCACTTCTGCTATACCATCTGTCACTAGTAGTGCCCTGCCAGCAGTAACACACAGCACTTCTGCTATACCGTCTGTCACTGGTAGTGCCCTGCCTGCATAACACACAACACTTCTGCTATACCGTCTGTCACTGGTAGTGCCCTGCCAGCATAACACACAGCACTCCTGCTATACCGTCTGTCACTAGTAGTGCCCTGCCAGCAGTAACACACAGCACTCCTGCTATACCGTCTGTCACTAGTAGTGCCCTGCCAGCATAACACACAGCACTTCTGCTATACCGTCTGTCACTAGTAGTGCCCTGCCAGCAGTAAAACACAGCACTCCTGCTATACCGTCTGTCACTAGTAGTGCCCTGCCAGCAGTAACACACAACACTTCTGCTATACCGTCTGTCACTAGTAGTGCCCTGCCAGCAGTAACACACAGCACTTCTGCTATACCGTCTGTCACTAGTAGTGCCCTGCCAGCATAACACACAGCACTTCTGCTATACCGTCTGTCACTAGTAGTGCCCTGCCAGCAGTAACACACAACACTTCTGCTATACCGTCTGTCACTAGTAGTGCCCTGCCAGCAGTAACACACAACACTTCTGCCATACCGTCTGTCCATAGTAGTGCCCTGCCAGCATAACACACAGCACTTCTGCTATACCGTCTGTCACTAGTAGTGCCCTGCCAGCAGTAACACACAGCACTTCTGCTATACTCTCTGTCACTAGTAGTGCCCTGCCAGCATAACACACAGCACTTCTGCTATACCGTCTGTCACAAGTAGTGCCCTGCCAGCAGTAACACACAGCACTTCTGCTATACTGTCCGTCACTAGCAGTGCCCTGCCAGCAGTAACACACAGCACTTCTGCCATACCGTCTGTCACTAGTAGTGCCCTGCCAGCAGTAACACACAACACTTCTGCCATACTGTCTGTCACTAGCAGTGCCCTGCCAGCATAACACACAGCACTTCTGCTATACTGTCTGTCACTAGTAGTGCCCTGCCAGCATAACACACAACACTTCTGCTATACCGTCTGTCACTAGTGGAGCCCTGCCAGCATAACACACAGCACTTCTGCTATACCGTCTGTCACTAGTAGTGCCCTGCCAGCATAACACACAGCACTTCTGCTATACCGTCTGTCACTAGTAGTGCCCTGCCAGCAGTAACACACAGCACTTCTGCTATACCGTCTGTCACTGGTAGTGCCCTGCCTGCATAACACACAACACTTCTGCTATACCGTCTGTCACTGGTAGTGCCCTGCCAGCATAACACACAGCACTCCTGCTATACCGTCTGTCACTAGTAGTGCCCTGCCAGCAGTAACACACAGCACTCCTGCTATACCGTCTGTCACTAGTAGTGCCCTGCCAGCAGTAACACACAGCACTCCTGCTATACCATCTGTCACTAGTAGTGCCCTGCCAGCAGTAACACACAACACTTCTGCTATACCGTCTGTCACTAGTAGTGCCCTGCCAGCAGTAACACACAGCACTTCTGCTATACCGTCTGTCACTAGTAGTGCCCTGCCAGCATAACACACAGCACTTCTGCTATACCGTCTGTCACTAGTAGTGCCCTGCCAGCAGTAACACACAACACTTCTGCTATACCGTCTGTCACTAGTAGTGCCCTGCCAGCAGTAACACACAACACTTCTGCCATACCGTCTGTCACTAGTAGTGCCCTGCCAGCAGTAACACACAACACTTCTGCTATACCGTCTGTCACTAGTAGTGCCCTGCCAGCATAACACACAGCACTTCTGCTATACCGTCTGTCACTAGTAGTGCCCTGCCAGCAGTAACACACAACACTTCTGCCATACCGTCTGTCACTAGTAGTGCCCTGCCAGCAGTAACACACAGCACTTCTGCCATACCGTCTGTCACTAGTAGTGCCCTGCCAGCAGTAACACACAGCACTTCTGCTATACTCTCTGTCACTAGTGGTGCCCTGCCAGCATAACACACAACACTTCTGCTATACCGTCTGTCACTAGTAGTGCCCTGCCAGCAGTAACACACAACACTTCTGCCATACCGTCTGTCACTAGTAGTGCCCTGCCAGCAGTAACACACAACACTTCTGCCATACCGTCTGTCACTAGTAGTGCCCTGCCAGCATAACACACAGCACTTCTGCTATACCGTCTGTCACTAGTAGTGCCCTGCCAGCAGTAACACACAACACTTCTGCCATACCGTCTGTCACTAGTAGTGCCCTGCCAGCAGTAACACACAGCACTTCTGCCATACCGTCTGTCACTAGTAGTGCCCTGCCAGCAGTAACACACAGCACTTCTGCTATACTCTCTGTCACTAGTAGTGCCCTGCCAGCATAACACACAGCACTTCTGCTATACCGTCTGTCACAAGTAGTGCCCTGCCAGCAGTAACACACAGCACTTCTGCTATACCGTCCGTCACTAGTAGTGCCCTGCCAGCAGTAACACACAGCACTTCTGCTATACTGTCTGTCACTAGTAGTGCTCTGCCAGCAGTAACACACAACACTTCTGCTATACCGTCTGTCACTAGTAGTGCCCTGCCAGCATAACACACAGCACTTCTGCTATACCGTCTGTCACTAGTAGTGCCCTGCCAGCAGTAACACACAACACTTCTGCTATACCGTCTGTCACTAGTAGTGCCCTGCCAGCATAACACACAGCACTTCTGCTATACCGTCTGTCACTAGTAGTGCCCTGCCAGCAGTAACACACAACACTTCTGCCATACTGTCTGTCACTAGTAGTGCCCTGCCAGCATAACACACAGCACTTCTGCTATACCGTCTGTCACTAGTAGTGCCCTGCCAGCAGTAACACACAGCACTCCTGCTATACCGTCTGTCACTGGTAGTGCCCTGCAAGCATAACACACAGCACTTCTGCTATACCGTCTGTCACTAGTAGTGCCCTGCCAGCAGTAACACACAGCACTTCTGCTATACCGTCTGTCACTAGTAGTGCCCTGCCAGCAGTAACACACAACACTTCTGCCATACCGTCTGTCACTAGTAGTGCCCTGCCAGCAGTAACACACAGCACTTCTGCCATACCGTCTGTCACTAGTAGTGCCCTGCCAGCAGTAACACACAGCACTCCTGCTATACCGTCTGTCACTAGTAGTGCCCTGCCAGCATAACACACAGCACTTCTGCTATACCGTCTGTCACTAGTAGTGCCCTGCCAGCAGTAAAACACAGCACTCCTGCTATACCGTCTGTCACTAGTAGTGCCCTGCCAGCAGTAACACACAACACTTCTGCTATACCGTCTGTCACTAGTAGTGCCCTGCCAGCAGTAACACACAGCACTTCTGCTATACCGTCTGTCACTAGTAGTGCCCTGCCAGCATAACACACAGCACTTCTGCTATACCGTCTGTCACTAGTAGTGCCCTGCCAGCAGTAACACACAACACTTCTGCTATACCGTCTGTCACTAGTAGTGCCCTGCCAGCAGTAACACACAACACTTCTGCCATACCGTCTGTCCCTAGTAGTGCCCTGCCAGCATAACACACAGCACTTCTGTTATACCGTCTGTCACTAGTAGTGCCCTGCCAGCAGTAACACACAGCACTTCTGCTATACTCTCTGTCACTAGTAGTGCCCTGCCAGCATAACACACAGCACTTCTGCTATACCGTCTGTCACAAGTAGTGCCCTGCCAGCAGTAACACACAGCACTTCTGCTATACTGTCCGTCACTAGTAGTGCCCTGCCAGCAGTAACACACAGCACTTCTGCCATACCGTCTGTCACTAGTAGTGCCCTGCCAGCAGTAACACACAACACTTCTGCCATACTGTCTGTCACTAGCAGTGCCCTGCCAGCATAACACACAGCACTTCTGCTATACTGTCTGTCACTAGTAGTGCCCTGCCAGCATAACACACAACACTTCTGCTATACCGTCTGTCACTAGTGGAGCCCTGCCAGCATAACACACAGCACTTCTGCTATACCGTCTGTCACTAGTAGTGCCCTGCCAGCATAACACACAGCACTTCTGCTATACCGTCTGTCACTAGTAGTGCCCTGCCAGCAGTAACACACAGCACTTCTGCTATACCGTCTGTCACTGGTAGTGCCCTGCCTGCATAACACACAACACTTCTGCTATACCGTCTGTCACTGGTAGTGCCCTGCCAGCATAACACACAGCACTCCTGCTATACCGTCTGTCACTAGTAGTGCCCTGCCAGCAGTAACACACAGCACTCCTGCTATACCGTCTGTCACTAGTAGTGCCCTGCCAGCAGTAACACACAGCACTCCTGCTATACCGTCTGTCACTAGTAGTGCCCTGCCAGCAGTAACACACAACACTTCTGCTATACCGTCTGTCACTAGTAGTGCCCTGCCAGCAGTAACACACAGCACTTCTGCTATACCGTCTGTCACTAGTAGTGCCCTGCCAGCATAACACACAGCACTTCTGCTATACCGTCTGTCACTAGTAGTGCCCTGCCAGCAGTAACACACAACACTTCTGCTATACCGTCTGTCACTAGTAGTGCCCTGCCAGCAGTAACACACAACACTTCTGCCATACCGTCTGTCACTAGTAGTGCCCTGCCAGCAGTAACACACAACACTTCTGCTATACCGTCTGTCACTAGTAGTGCCCTGCCAGCATAACACACAGCACTTCTGCTATACCGTCTGTCACTAGTAGTGCCCTGCCAGCAGTAACACACAACACTTCTGCCATACCGTCTGTCACTAGTAGTGCCCTGCCAGCAGTAACACACAGCACTTCTGCCATACCGTCTGTCACTAGTAGTGCCCTGCCAGCAGTAACACACAGCACTTCTGCTATACTCTCTGTCACTAGTAGTGCCCTGCCAGCATAACACACAACACTTCTGCTATACCGTCTGTCACTAGTAGTGCCCTGCCAGCAGTAACACACAACACTTCTGCCATACCGTCTGTCACTAGTAGTGCCCTGCCAGCAGTAACACACAACACTTCTGCCATACCGTCTGTCACTAGTAGTGCCCTGCCAGCATAACACACAGCACTTCTGCTATACCGTCTGTCACTAGTAGTGCCCTGCCAGCAGTAACACACAACACTTCTGCCATACCGTCTGTCACTAGTAGTGCCCTGCCAGCAGTAACACACAGCACTTCTGCCATACCGTCTGTCACTAGTAGTGCCCTGCCAGCAGTAACACACAGCACTTCTGCTATACTCTCTGTCACTAGTAGTGCCCTGCCAGCATAACACACAGCACTTCTGCTATACCGTCTGTCACAAGTAGTGCCCTGCCAGCAGTAACACACAGCACTTCTGCTATACCGTCCGTCACTAGTAGTGCCCTGCCAGCAGTAACACACAGCACTTCTGCTATACTGTCTGTCACTAGTAGTGCTCTGCCAGCAGTAACACACAACACTTCTGCTATACCGTCTGTCACTAGTAGTGCCCTGCCAGCATAACACACAGCACTTCTGCTATACCGTCTGTCACTAGTAGTGCCCTGCCAGCAGTAACACACAACACTTCTGCTATACCGTCTGTCACTAGTAGTGCCCTGCCAGCATAACACACAGCACTTCTGCTATACCGTCTGTCACTAGTAGTGCCCTGCCAGCAGTAACACACAACACTTCTGCCATACTGTCTGTCACTAGTAGTGCCCTGCCAGCATAACACACAGCACTTCTGCTATACCGTCTGTCACTAGTAGTGCCCTGCCAGCAGTAACACACAGCACTCCTGCTATACCGTCTGTCACTGGTAGTGCCCTGCAAGCATAACACACAGCACTTCTGCTATACCGTCTGTCACTAGTAGTGCCCTGCCAGCAGTAACACACAGCACTTCTGCTATACCGTCTGTCACTAGTAGTGCCCTGCCAGCAGTAACACACAACACTTCTGCCATACTGTCTGTCACTAGCAGTGCCCTGCCAGCATAACACACAGCACTTCTGCTATACTGTCTGTCACTAGTAGTGCCCTGCCAGCATAACACACAGCACTTCTGCTATACCGTCTGTCACTAGTAGTGCCCTGCCAGCAGTAACACACAACACTTCTGCCATACCGTCTGTCACTAGCAGTGCCCTGCCAGCATAACACACAGCACTTCTGCTATACCGTCTGTCACTAGTAGTGCCCTGCCAGCATAACACACAGCACTTCTGCTATACCGTCTGTCACTAGTAGTGCCCTGCCAGCAGTAACACACAGCACTTCTGCTATACCGTCTGTCACTGGTAGTGCCCTGCCTGCATAACACACAACACTTCTGCTATACCGTCTGTCGCTAGTAGTGCCCTGCCAGCATAACACACAGCACTCCTGCTATACCGTCTGTCACTAGTAGTGCCCTGCCAGCATAACACACAGCACTTCTGCCATACCGTCTGTCACTAGAAGTGCCCTGCCAGCAGTAACACACAGCACTCCTGCTATACCGTCTGTCACTAGTAGTGCCCTGCCAGCAGTAACACACAGCACTTCTGCCATACTGTCTGTCACTAGTAGTGCCCTGCCAGCATAACACACAGCACTTCTGCCATACCGTCTGTCACTAGTAGTGCCCTGCCAGCAGTAACACACAGCACTTCTGCTATACCGTCTGTCACTAGTAGTGCCCTGCCAGCATAACACACAGCACTTCTGCTATACCGTCTGTCACTAGTAGTGCCCTGCCAGCAGTAACACACAGCACTTCTGCTATACCGTCTGTCACTAGTAGTGCCCTGCCAGCAGTAACACACAGCACTTCTGCTATACTCTCTGTCACTAGTAGTGCCCTGCCAGCAGTAACACACAGCACTTCTGCTATACCGTCTGTCACTAGTAGTGCCCTGCCAGCATAACACACAACACTTCTGCTATACTCTCTGTCACTAGTAGTGCCCTGCCAGCAGTAACACACAGCACTTCTGCTATACCGTCTGTCACTGGTAGTGCCCTGCCAGCATAACACACAGCACTCCTGCTATACCGTCTGTCACTAGTAGTGCCCTGCCAGCAGTAACACACAGCACTCCTGCTATACCGTCTGTCACTAGTAGTGCCCTGCCAGCATAACACACAGCACTTCTGCTATACCGTCTGTCACTAGTAGTGCCCTGCCAGCAGTAAAACACAGCACTCCTGCTATACCGTCTGTCACTAGTAGTGCCCTGCCAGCAGTAACACACAACACTTCTGCTATACCGTCTGTCACTAGTAGTGCCCTGCCAGCAGTAACACACAGCACTTCTGCTATACCGTCTGTCACTAGTAGTGCCCTGCCAGCATAACACACAGCACTTCTGCTATACCGTCTGTCACTAGTAGTGCCCTGCCAGCAGTAACACACAACACTTCTGCTATACCGTCTGTCACTAGTAGTGCCCTGCCAGCAGTAACACACAACACTTCTGCCATACCGTCTGTCCATAGTAGTGCCCTGCCAGCATAACACACAGCACTTCTGCTATACCGTCTGTCACTAGTAGTGCCCTGCCAGCAGTAACACACAGCACTTCTGCTATACTCTCTGTCACTAGTAGTGCCCTGCCAGCATAACACACAGCACTTCTGCTATACCGTCTGTCACAAGTAGTGCCCTGCCAGCAGTAACACACAGCACTTCTGCTATACTGTCCGTCACTAGCAGTGCCCTGCCAGCAGTAACACACAGCACTTCTGCCATACCGTCTGTCACTAGTAGTGCCCTGCCAGCAGTAACACACAACACTTCTGCCATACTGTCTGTCACTAGCAGTGCCCTGCCAGCATAACACACAGCACTTCTGCTATACTGTCTGTCACTAGTAGTGCCCTGCCAGCATAACACACAACACTTCTGCTATACCGTCTGTCACTAGTGGAGCCCTGCCAGCATAACACACAGCACTTCTGCTATACCGTCTGTCACTAGTAGTGCCCTGCCAGCATAACACACAGCACTTCTGCTATACCGTCTGTCACTAGTAGTGCCCTGCCAGCAGTAACACACAGCACTTCTGCTATACCGTCTGTCACTGGTAGTGCCCTGCCTGCATAACACACAACACTTCTGCTATACCGTCTGTCACTGGTAGTGCCCTGCCAGCATAACACACAGCACTCCTGCTATACCGTCTGTCACTAGTAGTGCCCTGCCAGCAGTAACACACAGCACTCCTGCTATACCGTCTGTCACTAGTAGTGCCCTGCCAGCAGTAACACACAGCACTCCTGCTATACCATCTGTCACTAGTAGTGCCCTGCCAGCAGTAACACACAACACTTCTGCTATACCGTCTGTCACTAGTAGTGCCCTGCCAGCAGTAACACACAGCACTTCTGCTATACCGTCTGTCACTAGTAGTGCCCTGCCAGCATAACACACAGCACTTCTGCTATACCGTCTGTCACTAGTAGTGCCCTGCCAGCAGTAACACACAACACTTCTGCTATACCGTCTGTCACTAGTAGTGCCCTGCCAGCAGTAACACACAACACTTCTGCCATACCGTCTGTCACTAGTAGTGCCCTGCCAGCAGTAACACACAACACTTCTGCTATACCGTCTGTCACTAGTAGTGCCCTGCCAGCATAACACACAGCACTTCTGCTATACCGTCTGTCACTAGTAGTGCCCTGCCAGCAGTAACACACAACACTTCTGCCATACCGTCTGTCACTAGTAGTGCCCTGCCAGCAGTAACACACAGCACTTCTGCCATACCGTCTGTCACTAGTAGTGCCCTGCCAGCAGTAACACACAGCACTTCTGCTATACTCTCTGTCACTAGTGGTGCCCTGCCAGCATAACACACAACACTTCTGCTATACCGTCTGTCACTAGTAGTGCCCTGCCAGCAGTAACACACAACACTTCTGCCATACCGTCTGTCACTAGTAGTGCCCTGCCAGCAGTAACACACAACACTTCTGCCATACCGTCTGTCACTAGTAGTGCCCTGCCAGCATAACACACAGCACTTCTGCTATACCGTCTGTCACTAGTAGTGCCCTGCCAGCAGTAACACACAACACTTCTGCCATACCGTCTGTCACTAGTAGTGCCCTGCCAGCAGTAACACACAGCACTTCTGCCATACCGTCTGTCACTAGTAGTGCCCTGCCAGCAGTAACACACAGCACTTCTGCTATACTCTCTGTCACTAGTAGTGCCCTGCCAGCATAACACACAGCACTTCTGCTATACCGTCTGTCACAAGTAGTGCCCTGCCAGCAGTAACACACAGCACTTCTGCTATACCGTCCGTCACTAGTAGTGCCCTGCCAGCAGTAACACACAGCACTTCTGCTATACTGTCTGTCACTAGTAGTGCTCTGCCAGCAGTAACACACAACACTTCTGCTATACCGTCTGTCACTAGTAGTGCCCTGCCAGCATAACACACAGCACTTCTGCTATACCGTCTGTCACTAGTAGTGCCCTGCCAGCAGTAACACACAACACTTCTGCTATACCGTCTGTCACTAGTAGTGCCCTGCCAGCATAACACACAGCACTTCTGCTATACCGTCTGTCACTAGTAGTGCCCTGCCAGCAGTAACACACAACACTTCTGCCATACTGTCTGTCACTAGTAGTGCCCTGCCAGCATAACACACAGCACTTCTGCTATACCGTCTGTCACTAGTAGTGCCCTGCCAGCAGTAACACACAGCACTCCTGCTATACCGTCTGTCACTGGTAGTGCCCTGCAAGCATAACACACAGCACTTCTGCTATACCGTCTGTCACTAGTAGTGCCCTGCCAGCAGTAACACACAGCACTTCTGCTATACCGTCTGTCACTAGTAGTGCCCTGCCAGCAGTAACACACAACACTTCTGCCATACCGTCTGTCACTAGTAGTGCCCTGCCAGCAGTAACACACAGCACTTCTGCCATACCGTCTGTCACTAGTAGTGCCCTGCCAGCAGTAACACACAGCACTCCTGCTATACCGTCTGTCACTAGTAGTGCCCTGCCAGCATAACACACAGCACTTCTGCTATACCGTCTGTCACTAGTAGTGCCCTGCCAGCAGTAAAACACAGCACTCCTGCTATACCGTCTGTCACTAGTAGTGCCCTGCCAGCAGTAACACACAACACTTCTGCTATACCGTCTGTCACTAGTAGTGCCCTGCCAGCAGTAACACACAGCACTTCTGCTATACCGTCTGTCACTAGTAGTGCCCTGCCAGCATAACACACAGCACTTCTGCTATACCGTCTGTCACTAGTAGTGCCCTGCCAGCAGTAACACACAACACTTCTGCTATACCGTCTGTCACTAGTAGTGCCCTGCCAGCAGTAACACACAACACTTCTGCCATACCGTCTGTCCCTAGTAGTGCCCTGCCAGCATAACACACAGCACTTCTGCTATACCGTCTGTCACTAGTAGTGCCCTGCCAGCAGTAACACACAGCACTTCTGCTATACTCTCTGTCACTAGTAGTGCCCTGCCAGCATAACACACAGCACTTCTGCTATACCGTCTGTCACAAGTAGTGCCCTGCCAGCAGTAACACACAGCACTTCTGCTATACTGTCCGTCACTAGTAGTGCCCTGCCAGCAGTAACACACAGCACTTCTGCCATACCGTCTGTCACTAGTAGTGCCCTGCCAGCAGTAACACACAACACTTCTGCCATACTGTCTGTCACTAGCAGTGCCCTGCCAGCATAACACACAGCACTTCTGCTATACTGTCTGTCACTAGTAGTGCCCTGCCAGCATAACACACAACACTTCTGCTATACCGTCTGTCACTAGTGGAGCCCTGCCAGCATAACACACAGCACTTCTGCTATACCGTCTGTCACTAGTAGTGCCCTGCCAGCATAACACACAGCACTTCTGCTATACCGTCTGTCACTAGTAGTGCCCTGCCAGCAGTAACACACAGCACTTCTGCTATACCGTCTGTCACTGGTAGTGCCCTGCCTGCATAACACACAACACTTCTGCTATACCGTCTGTCACTGGTAGTGCCCTGCCAGCATAACACACAGCACTCCTGCTATACCGTCTGTCACTAGTAGTGCCCTGCCAGCAGTAACACACAGCACTCCTGCTATACCGTCTGTCACTAGTAGTGCCCTGCCAGCAGTAACACACAGCACTCCTGCTATACCGTCTGTCACTAGTAGTGCCCTGCCAGCAGTAACACACAACACTTCTGCTATACCGTCTGTCACTAGTAGTGCCCTGCCAGCAGTAACACACAGCACTTCTGCTATACCGTCTGTCACTAGTAGTGCCCTGCCAGCATAACACACAGCACTTCTGCTATACCGTCTGTCACTAGTAGTGCCCTGCCAGCAGTAACACACAACACTTCTGCTATACCGTCTGTCACTAGTAGTGCCCTGCCAGCAGTAACACACAACACTTCTGCCATACCGTCTGTCACTAGTAGTGCCCTGCCAGCAGTAACACACAACACTTCTGCTATACCGTCTGTCACTAGTAGTGCCCTGCCAGCATAACACACAGCACTTCTGCTATACCGTCTGTCACTAGTAGTGCCCTGCCAGCAGTAACACACAACACTTCTGCCATACCGTCTGTCACTAGTAGTGCCCTGCCAGCAGTAACACACAGCACTTCTGCCATACCGTCTGTCACTAGTAGTGCCCTGCCAGCAGTAACACACAGCACTTCTGCTATACTCTCTGTCACTAGTAGTGCCCTGCCAGCATAACACACAACACTTCTGCTATACCGTCTGTCACTAGTAGTGCCCTGCCAGCAGTAACACACAACACTTCTGCCATACCGTCTGTCACTAGTAGTGCCCTGCCAGCAGTAACACACAACACTTCTGCCATACCGTCTGTCACTAGTAGTGCCCTGCCAGCATAACACACAGCACTTCTGCTATACCGTCTGTCACTAGTAGTGCCCTGCCAGCAGTAACACACAACACTTCTGCCATACCGTCTGTCACTAGTAGTGCCCTGCCAGCAGTAACACACAGCACTTCTGCCATACCGTCTGTCACTAGTAGTGCCCTGCCAGCAGTAACACACAGCACTTCTGCTATACTCTCTGTCACTAGTAGTGCCCTGCCAGCATAACACACAGCACTTCTGCTATACCGTCTGTCACAAGTAGTGCCCTGCCAGCAGTAACACACAGCACTTCTGCTATACCGTCCGTCACTAGTAGTGCCCTGCCAGCAGTAACACACAGCACTTCTGCTATACTGTCTGTCACTAGTAGTGCTCTGCCAGCAGTAACACACAACACTTCTGCTATACCGTCTGTCACTAGTAGTGCCCTGCCAGCATAACACACAGCACTTCTGCTATACCGTCTGTCACTAGTAGTGCCCTGCCAGCAGTAACACACAACACTTCTGCTATACCGTCTGTCACTAGTAGTGCCCTGCCAGCATAACACACAGCACTTCTGCTATACCGTCTGTCACTAGTAGTGCCCTGCCAGCAGTAACACACAACACTTCTGCCATACTGTCTGTCACTAGTAGTGCCCTGCCAGCATAACACACAGCACTTCTGCTATACCGTCTGTCACTAGTAGTGCCCTGCCAGCAGTAACACACAGCACTCCTGCTATACCGTCTGTCACTGGTAGTGCCCTGCAAGCATAACACACAGCACTTCTGCTATACCGTCTGTCACTAGTAGTGCCCTGCCAGCAGTAACACACAGCACTTCTGCTATACCGTCTGTCACTAGTAGTGCCCTGCCAGCAGTAACACACAACACTTCTGCCATACTGTCTGTCACTAGCAGTGCCCTGCCAGCATAACACACAGCACTTCTGCTATACTGTCTGTCACTAGTAGTGCCCTGCCAGCATAACACACAGCACTTCTGCTATACCGTCTGTCACTAGTAGTGCCCTGCCAGCAGTAACACACAACACTTCTGCCATACCGTCTGTCACTAGCAGTGCCCTGCCAGCATAACACACAGCACTTCTGCTATACCGTCTGTCACTAGTAGTGCCCTGCCAGCATAACACACAGCACTTCTGCTATACCGTCTGTCACTAGTAGTGCCCTGCCAGCAGTAACACACAGCACTTCTGCTATACCGTCTGTCACTGGTAGTGCCCTGCCTGCATAACACACAACACTTCTGCTATACCGTCTGTCGCTAGTAGTGCCCTGCCAGCATAACACACAGCACTCCTGCTATACCGTCTGTCACTAGTAGTGCCCTGCCAGCATAACACACAGCACTTCTGCCATACCGTCTGTCACTAGTAGTGCCCTGCCAGCAGTAACACACAGCACTCCTGCTATACCGTCTGTCACTAGTAGTGCCCTGCCAGCAGTAACACACAGCACTTCTGCCATACTGTCTGTCACTAGTAGTGCCCTGCCAGCATAACACACAGCACTTCTGCCATACCGTCTGTCACTAGTAGTGCCCTGCCAGCAGTAACACACAGCACTTCTGCTATACCGTCTGTCACTAGTAGTGCCCTGCCAGCATAACACACAGCACTTCTGCTATACCGTCTGTCACTAGTAGTGCCCTGCCAGCAGTAACACACAGCACTTCTGCTATACCGTCTGTCACTAGTAGTGCCCTGCCAGCAGTAACACACAGCACTTCTGCTATACTCTCTGTCACTAGTAGTGCCCTGCCAGCAGTAACACACAGCACTTCTGCTATACCGTCTGTCACTAGTAGTGCCCTGCCAGCATAACACACAACACTTCTGCTATACTCTCTGTCACTAGTAGTGCCCTGCCAGCAGTAACACACAGCACTTCTGCTATACCGTCTGTCACTAGTAGTGCTCTGCCAGCATAACACACAACACTTCTGCCATACCGTCTGTCACTAGTAGTGCTCTGCCAGCATAACACACAGCACTCCTGCTATACCGTCTGTCACTAGTAGTGCCCTGCCAGCAGTAACACACAGCACTTCTGCTATACTGTCTGTCACTAGTAGTGCCCTGCCAGCAGTAACACACAACACTTCTGCTATACCGTCTGTCACTAGAAGTGCCCTGCCAGCATAACACACAGCACTTCTGCCATACCGTCTGTCACTAGTAGTGCCCTGCCAGCAGTAACACACAGCACTTCTGCTATACCGTCTGTCACTAGTAGTGCCCTGCCAGCATAACACACAGCACTTCTGCTATACCGTCTGTCACTAGTAGTGCCCTGCCAGCAGTAACACACAGCACTTCTGCTATACCGTCTGTCACTAGTAGTGCCCTGCCAGCAGTAACACACAGCACTTCTGCTATACCGTCTGTCACTAGTAGTGCCCTGCCAGCATAACACACAGCACTTCTGCCATACCGTCTGTCACTAGTAGTGCCCTGCCAGCAGTAACACACAGCACTTCTGCCATACCGTCTGTCACTAGTAGTGCCCTGCCAGCATAACACACAGCACTTCTGCTATACCGTCTGTCACTAGTAGTGCCCTGCCAGCAGTAACACACAGCACTTCTGCTATACCGTCTGTCACTAGTAGTGCCCTGCCAGCAGTAACACACAGCACTCCTGCTATACCGTCTGTCACTGGTAGTGCCCTGCAAGCATAACACACAGCACTTCTGCTATACCGTCTGTCACTAGTAGTGCCCTGCCAGCAGTAACACACAGCACTTCTGCTATACCGTCTGTCACTAGTAGTGCCCTGCCAGCATAACACACAGCACTTCTGCCATACCGTCTGTCACTAGTAGTGCCCTGCCAGCAGTAACACACAGCACTTCTGCTATACCGTCTGTCACTAGTAGTGCCCTGCCAGCATAACACACAGCACTTCTGCTATACCGTCTGTCACTAGTAGTGCTCTGCCAGCAGTAACACACAGCACTTCTGCTATACCGTCTGTCACTAGTAGTGCCCTGCCAGCAGTAACACACAGCACTTCTGCTATACCGTCTGTCACTAGTAGTGCCCTGCCAGCAGTAACACACAGCACTTCTGCCATACCCTCTGTCACTAGTAGTGCCCTGCCAGCATAACACACAGCACTTCTGCCATACCGTCTGTCACTAGTAGTGCCCTGCCAGCAGTAACACACAGCACTTCTGCCATACCGTCTGTCACTAGTAGTGCCCTGCCAGCAGTAACACACAGCACTTCTGCTATACTCTCTGTCACTAGTAGTGCCCTGCCAGCATAACACACAGCACTTCTGCTATACCGTCTGTCACAAGTAGTGCCCTGCCAGCAGTAACACACAGCACTTCTGCTATACCGTCCGTCACTAGTAGTGCCCTGCCAGCAGTAACACACAGCACTTCTGCTATACCGTCCGTCACTAGTAGTGCCCTGCCAGCATAACACACAGCACTTCTGCTATACCGTCCGTCACTAGTAGTGCTCTGCCAGCAGTAACACACAGCACTTCTGCCATACTGTCTGTCACTAGTAGTGCCCTGCCAGCAGTAACACACAACACTTCTGCTATACTGTCTGTCACTAGTAGTGCCCTGCCAGCATAACACACAGCACTTCTGCCATACTGTCTGTCACTAGTAGTGCCCTGCCAGCAGTAACACACAACACTTCTGTTATACCGTCTGTCACTAGTAGTGCCCTGCCAGCAGTAACACACAGCACTTCTGCTATACTCTCTGTCACTAGTAGTGCCCTGCCAGCATAACACACAGCACTTCTGCTATACTGTCTGTCACTAGTAGTGCTCTGCCAGCAGTAACACACAACACTTCTGCTATACCGTCTGTCACTAGTAGTGCCCTGCCAGCATAACACACAGCACTTCTGCTATACCGTCTGTCACTAGTAGTGCCCTGCCAGCAGTAACACACAACACTTCTGCTATACCGTCTGTCACTAGTAGTGCCCTGCCAGCATAACACACAGCACTTCTGCTATACCGTCTGTCACTAGTAGTGCCCTGCCAGCAGTAACACACAACACTTCTGCCATACTGTCTGTCACTAGTAGTGCCCTGCCAGCAGTAACACACAGCACTCCTGCTATACCGTCTGTCACTGGTAGTGCCCTGCAAGCATAACACACAGCACTTCTGCTATACCGTCTGTCACTAGTAGTGCCCTGCCAGCATAACACACAGCACTTCTGCTATACCGTCTGTCACTAGTAGTGCCCTGCCAGCAGTAACACACAACACTTCTGCCATACTGTCTGTCACTAGTAGTGCCCTGCCAGCATAACACACAGCACTTCTGCTATACCGTCTGTCACTAGTAGTGCCCTGCCAGCAGTAACACACAGCACTCCTGCTATACCGTCTGTCACTGGTAGTGCCCTGCAAGCATAACACACAGCACTTCTGCTATACCGTCTGTCACTAGTAGTGCCCTGCCAGCAGTAACACACAGCACTTCTGCTATACCGTCTGTCACTAGTAGTGCCCTGCCAGCAGTAACACACAACACTTCTGCCATACTGTCTGTCACTAGCAGTGCCCTGCCAGCATAACACACAGCACTTCTGCTATACTGTCTGTCACTAGTAGTGCCCTGCCAGCATAACACACAGCACTTCTGCTATACTGTCTGTCACTAGTAGTGCCCTGCCAGCAGTAACACACAACACTTCTGCCATACCGTCTGTCACTAGCAGTGCCCTGCCAGCATAACACACAGCACTTCTGCTATACCGTCTGTCACTAGTAGTGCCCTGCCAGCATAACACACAGCACTTCTGCTATACCGTCTGTCACTAGTAGTGCCCTGCCAGCAGTAACACACAGCACTTCTGCTATACCGTCTGTCACTGGTAGTGCCCTGCCTGCATAACACACAACACTTCTGCTATACCGTCTGTCGCTAGTAGTGCCCTGCCAGCATAACACACAGCACTCCTGCTATACCGTCTGTCACTAGTAGTGCCCTGCCAGCATAACACACAGCACTTCTGCCATACCGTCTGTCACTAGTAGTGCCCTGCCAGCAGTAACACACAGCACTCCTGCTATACCGTCTGTCACTAGTAGTGCCCTGCCAGCAGTAACACACAGCACTTCTGCCATACTGTCTGTCACTAGTAGTGCCCTGCCAGCATAACACACAGCACTTCTGCCATACCGTCTGTCACTAGTAGTGCCCTGCCAGCAGTAACACACAGCACTTCTGCTATACCGTCTGTCACTAGTAGTGCCCTGCCAGCATAACACACAGCACTTCTGCTATACCGTCTGTCACTAGTAGTGCCCTGCCAGCAGTAACACACAGCACTTCTGCTATACCGTCTGTCACTAGTAGTGCCCTGCCAGCAGTAACACACAGCACTTCTGCTATACTCTCTGTCACTAGTAGTGCCCTGCCAGCAGTAACACACAGCACTTCTGCTATACCGTCTGTCACTAGTAGTGCCCTGCCAGCATAACACACAACACTTCTGCTATACTCTCTGTCACTAGTAGTGCCCTGCCAGCAGTAACACACAGCACTTCTGCTATACCGTCTGTCACTAGTAGTGCTCTGCCAGCATAACACACAACACTTCTGCCATACCGTCTGTCACTAGTAGTGCTCTGCCAGCATAACACACAGCACTCCTGCTATACCGTCTGTCACTAGTAGTGCCCTGCCAGCAGTAACACACAGCACTTCTGCTATACTGTCTGTCACTAGTAGTGCCCTGCCAGCAGTAACACACAACACTTCTGCTATACCGTCTGTCACTAGTAGTGCCCTGCCAGCATAACACACAGCACTTCTGCCATACCGTCTGTCACTAGTAGTGCCCTGCCAGCAGTAACACACAGCACTTCTGCTATACCGTCTGTCACTAGTAGTGCCCTGCCAGCATAACACACAGCACTTCTGCTATACCGTCTGTCACTAGTAGTGCCCTGCCAGCAGTAACACACAGCACTTCTGCTATACCGTCTGTCACTAGTAGTGCCCTGCCAGCAGTAACACACAGCACTTCTGCTATACCGTCTGTCACTAGTAGTGCCCTGCCAGCATAACACACAGCACTTCTGCCATACCGTCTGTCACTAGTAGTGCCCTGCCAGCAGTAACACACAGCACTTCTGCCATACCGTCTGTCACTAGTAGTGCCCTGCCAGCATAACACACAGCACTTCTGCTATACCGTCTGTCACTAGTAGTGCCCTGCCAGCAGTAACACACAGCACTTCTGCTATACCGTCTGTCACTAGTAGTGCCCTGCCAGCAGTAACACACAGCACTTCTGCTATACCGTCTGTCACTAGTAGTGCCCTGCCAGCATAACACACAGCACTTCTGCCATACCGTCTGTCACTAGTAGTGCCCTGCCAGCAGTAACACACAGCACTTCTGCTATACCGTCTGTCACTAGTAGTGCCCTGCCAGCATAACACACAGCACTTCTGCTATACCGTCTGTCACTAGTAGTGCTCTGCCAGCAGTAACACACAGCACTTCTGCTATACCGTCTGTCACTAGTAGTGCCCTGCCAGCAGTAACACACAGCACTTCTGCTATACCGTCTGTCACTAGTAGTGCCCTGCCAGCAGTAACACACAGCACTTCTGCCATACCCTCTGTCACTAGTAGTGCCCTGCCAGCATAACACACAGCACTTCTGCCATACCGTCTGTCACTAGTAGTGCCCTGCCAGCAGTAACACACAGCACTTCTGCCATACCGTCTGTCACTAGTAGTGCCCTGCCAGCAGTAACACACAGCACTTCTGCTATACTCTCTGTCACTAGTAGTGCCCTACCAGCATAACACACAGCACTTCTGCTATACCGTCTGTCACAAGTAGTGCCCTGCCAGCAGTAACACACAGCACTTCTGCTATACCGTCCGTCACTAGTAGTGCCCTGCCAGCAGTAACACACAGCACTTCTGCTATACCGTCCGTCACTAGTAGTGCCCTGCCAGCATAACACACAGCACTTCTGCTATACCGTCCGTCACTAGTAGTGCTCTGCCAGCAGTAACACACAGCACTTCTGCCATACTGTCTGTCACTAGTAGTGCCCTGCCAGCAGTAACACACAACACTTCTGCTATACTGTCTGTCACTAGTAGTGCCCTGCCAGCATAACACACAGCACTTCTGCCATACTGTCTGTCACTAGTAGTGCCCTGCCAGCAGTAACACACAACACTTCTGTTATACCGTCTGTCACTAGTAGTGCCCTGCCAGCAGTAACACACAGCACTTCTGCTATACTCTCTGTCACTAGTAGTGCCCTGCCAGCATAACACACAGCACTTCTGCTATACTGTCTGTCACTAGTAGTGCTCTGCCAGCAGTAACACACAACACTTCTGCTATACCGTCTGTCACTAGTAGTGCCCTGCCAGCATAACACACAGCACTTCTGCTATACCGTCTGTCACTAGTAGTGCCCTGCCAGCAGTAACACACAACACTTCTGCTATACCGTCTGTCACTAGTAGTGCCCTGCCAGCATAACACACAGCACTTCTGCTATACCGTCTGTCACTAGTAGTGCCCTGCCAGCAGTAACACACAACACTTCTGCCATACTGTCTGTCACTAGTAGTGCCCTGCCAGCAGTAACACACAGCACTCCTGCTATACCGTCTGTCACTGGTAGTGCCCTGCAAGCATAACACACAGCACTTCTGCTATACCGTCTGTCACTAGTAGTGCCCTGCCAGCAGTAACACACAGCACTTCTGCTATACCGTCTGTCACTAGTAGTGCCCTGCCAGCAGTAACACACAACACTTCTGCCATACTGTCTGTCACTAGCAGTGCCCTGCCAGCATAACACACAGCACTTCTGCTATACTGTCTGTCACTAGTAGTGCCCTGCCAGCATAACACACAGCACTTCTGCTATACCGTCTGTCACTAGTAGTGCCCTGCCAGCAGTAACACACAACACTTCTGCCATATCATCTGTCACTAGCAGTGCCCTGCCAGCATAACACACAGCACTTCTGCTATACCGTCTGTCACTAGTAGTGCCCTGCCAGCATAACACACAGCACTTCTGCTATACCGTCTGTCACTAGTAGTGCCCTGCCAGCAGTAACACACAGCACTTCTGCTATACCGTCTGTCACTGGTAGTGCCCTGCCTGCATAACACACAACACTTCTGCTATACCGTCTGTCGCTAGTAGTGCCCTGCCAGCATAACACACAGCACTCCTGCTATACCGTCTGTCACTAGTAGTGCCCTGCCAGCAGTAACACACAGCACTTCTGCTATACCGTCTGTCACTAGTAGTGCCCTGCCAGCATAACACACAGCACTTCTGCTATACCGTCTGTCACTAGTAGTGCCCTGCCAGCATAACACACAGCACTTCTGCTATACCGTCTGTCACTAGTAGTGCTCTGCCAGCATAACACACAACACTTCTGCTATACTATCTGTCACTAGTAGTGCCCTGCCAGCATAACACACAGCACTTCTGCTATACCGTCTGTCACTAGTAGTGCTCTGCCAGCATAACACACAACACTTCTGCCATACCGTCTGTCACTAGTAGTGCCCTGCCAGCAGTAACACACAGCACTCCTGCTATACTGTCTGTCACTAGTAGTGCCCTGCCAGCAGTAACACACAGCACTTCTGCCATACTGTCTGTCACTAGTAGTGCCCTGCCAGCATAACACACAGCACTTCTGCCATACAGTCTGTCACTAGTAGTGCCCTGCCAGCAGTAACACACAGCACTTCTGCTATACCGTCTGTCACTAGTAGTGCCCTGCCAGCATAACACACAGCACTTCTGCTATACCGTCTGTCACTAGTAGTGCCCTGCCAGCAGTAACACACAGCACTTCTGCTATACCGTCTGTCACTAGTAGTGCCCTGCCAGCAGTAACACACAGCACTTCTGCTATACTCTCTGTCACTAGTAGTGCCCTGCCAGCAGTAACACACAGCACTTCTGCTATACCGTCTGTCACTAGTAGTGCCCTGCCAGCATAACACACAACACTTCTGCTATACTCTCTGTCACTAGTAGTGCCCTGCCAGCAGTAACACACAGCACTTCTGCTATACCGTCTGTCACTAGTAGTGCTCTGCCAGCATAACACACAACACTTCTGCCATACCGTCTGTCACTAGTAGTGCTCTGCCAGCATAACACACAGCACTCCTGCTATACCGTCTGTCACTAGTAGTGCCCTGCCAGCAGTAACACACAGCACTTCTGCTATACTGTCTGTCACTAGTAGTGCCCTGCCAGCAGTAACACACAACACTTCTGCTATACCGTCTGTCACTAGTAGTGCCCTGCCAGCATAACACACAGCACTTCTGCCATACCGTCTGTCACTAGTAGTGCCCTGCCAGCAGTAACACACAGCACTTCTGCTATACCGTCTGTCACTAGTAGTGCCCTGCCAGCATAACACACAGCACTTCTGCTATACCGTCTGCCACTAGTAGTGCCCTGCCAGCAGTAACACACAGCACTTCTGCTATACCGTCTGTCACTAGTAGTGCCCTGCCAGCATAACACACAGCACTTCTGCCATACCGTCTGTCACTAGTAGTGCCCTGCCAGCAGTAACACACAGCACTTCTGCCATACCGTCTGTCACTAGTAGTGCCCTGCCAGCATAACACACAGCACTTCTGCTATACCGTCTGTCACTAGTAGTGCCCTGCCAGCAGTAACACACAGCACTTCTGCTATACCGTCTGTCACTAGTAGTGCCCTGCCAGCAGTAACACACAGCACTTCTGCTATACCGTCTGTCACTAGTAGTGCCCTGCCAGCATAACACACAGCACTTCTGCCATACCGTCTGTCACTAGTAGTGCCCTGCCAGCAGTAACACACAGCACTTCTGCCATACCGTCTGTCACTAGTAGTGCCCTGCCAGCATAACACACAGCACTTCTGCTATACCGTCTGTCACTAGTAGTGCTCTGCCAGCAGTAACACACAGCACTTCTGCTATACCGTCTGTCACTAGTAGTGCCCTGCCAGCAGTAACACACAGCACTTCTGCTATACCGTCTGTCACTGGTAGTGCCCTGCCAGCAGTAACACACAGCACTTCTGCTATACCGTCTGTCACTGGTAGTGCCCTGCCAGCAGTAACACACAGCACTTCTGCTGTACCGTCTGTCACTAGTAGTGCCCTGCCAGCAGTAACACACAGCACTTCTGCTATACCCTCTGTCACTAGTAGTGCCCTGCCAGCATAACACACAGCACTTCTGCTATACCGTCTGTCACTAGTAGTGCCCTGCCAGCATAACACACAGCACTTCTGCCATACTCTCTGTCACTGGTAGTGAGTACTGACAATAACATGACACCACCCAAAAGCCATTTGTGGAAACACTTTGATAGGAAAGATAATGAGCCCAAAACAGCTATTTGCAGATACTAGAGCAAGAAAATAAAAATATGTGCAAACACATCTAATTTACAATGCCACCTTGAAATCAAACACCCACTTGTGCGTGTGTATATATATATATATATATACACACACACACAGTTTGTCTCCATGAAGAGAGCCACAGTATGAGCTTATTTTAAAAGTGTATTAGTCTATTAAATGTTTATTTAAATGCAGTTTGCTAAAAAAAAAAAAAAAAAAAAAAAAAAAATCGGTTCCAGTGAACAAATAATGTTTTGTATTCAATGTTAAAAACATCGGTACTTCCAATGTTTTCTTTCGATGTCCCATCCCTATTAAACAGCGCCCCCACTGCCCAGTGTGCACTATGGTCCAATACTATGATATCATCTGGTGAATTGACCGTTGATGACTGAGTGACCGTTATGTTTTGTGAGAGACGCGAGCTTCCCGCGTAATACCCCGTGACCAGCCAGCCATCCAATCATCATAAGCCTCAATGGCACAAGACCGCCCACTACCCAGCCCGAGATCAGAGCGCCTCTGCAGTGGGCGGGGCCTGCACAGATAAACTTTTTGGAGCTCCCGGAAAAGAATGACGGACAGGCGTCCTTTCCCCGCCCCCCGTGCAGCCCTTGCCCAATCAGCGGCGGGCCACATGCCCGAGCGCGCGGCAGCTGGAGGATAGGGAGAGGCTGGGGGCGGGGCAGCCGACAGTTGGCGAAGCAGCGAGGGAGGGAACGGATCGTTACAGACAGCGCAGCAGCCAGAGCCGAGGCCGAGATCAGCGCAGCATCCCCGGACCCCTACACAGCGTCAGACTACAGACATCACCATGGTAAGGCGGGCGGCGGTGCACACCGTCTTCCCGGGGCTACGTATGCCGGTGGCTGCAGGGCTGGGCCCAGCTAGCGGGGGAGTCAGCAGTTGGGGTGCTGCCAGGATGTCATCGGAGGATAGAGGGATAAATAGCTGCGCTGTGATTGGCCGATGTGGGAGCACAGTGCTGCGCTGTGATTGGCCGATGTGGGAGTACAGAGCTGGGCTGTGATTCTGCAGTAACTGGCAGATCTCCATCTTGCAGCCCCTAATAGCTGGTCATGCCGGTCCCCTGTGATGCTCTGTCTTTTCCCGGCCCTACCCTGATGCTCGCGACCCTCCCCCCCTGATGCTCTCGGACCCATCGTGATGCTCTCGCCCCCCACCCCCTCCCATTGTGCATTAAGGAGCAGCTGTTATGCCAGTATACTGCACCAGAAACGCCCTCTGATGATGTCCTCTATATAGAGTATGATATACCCCTAGGGGCATATGTAGTGCACCTGGCTGGTCATCAGGGTCTTCAAAAGCTAACCTGTGATCGGTCCCTGTTTGAATCGGACCGATGATTGGGGTGTCGTGTTGGCTGCTGTAGAATAATGCCGGGTACACACTACTAACATATCGGGCACATCGTCTAGTGGGTATTGCTATGTTGCTGATGATGTGCGCTCCCGCGAGTTGTCAGCGCCATCGCCTGTCGGGCCTGCATGCAGGTCCGACAGGCAACATTGCAGTGGCGGATCCAGGAGGGACGATGAGGGCGATTGTTCCACACACACCCCCCACTGACGCCCCAGCTCCGCCCAACTACAGATCCTGACCTGTAGGCAGCAGCAGTGCAGTTCTGGGAGAGCAGAGGCCGGGCATGATGTAAAGGTGCCTACACACACAGCGATGTGCTCAGCACGGCAGATCTGAGGATGTGATGTGCAACCTGCGGGGACACGCGATTTGGGCATATTTTACATATTTTACACGATCTGTCGTTCTGATGCGTCAGAATCGGCCAGATCGTGTAAAATATCGATATGAGTGTAGGCACCTTAAGCTGTGGGTGGCAGCCGGGTGTTAGTCACAAGCAGGCAGCCAGCTAGCTGTCAGTACAGGTACCCAGCTAGGAGGAGAAGTGACATGGGATTTGTAGCTCAGACTCTGAGCAGTAAAAGATAAACTACAAATCCCATGAGGCATTGCCAGCAGCATGAGAATTCAGCAATCCTATAGCTGCTGCATGAGAGGCTGAGCACTGGGGAATGGTTAAGGTGACATGGATGGAGGGAAAGTACCTGGTGAAGCCCCTGCAGCCTGGCACACTGGTCAGTAGTAACCCAGCTGATAGAGAAGATGATCTGGAGAGCAGCCCTGTCACACTGTATACTGTGTGCATAACTAAGCATTGCTGCTAATAGCTCCAGCATGGCTCTTGTTGTTCTTGGAGGGAGAAACAGCCTGTCACATTTTATTGCTATTAACCCCTGGCTGGATCATTTCTGAATTGTGACTGTTACGCATGACAGGTGTGTCCGGTCCCTCCCTGAGAGGTGTGTCCGGTCCCTCCCTGAGAGGTGTGTCCGGTCCCTCCCTGAGAGGTGTGTCCGGTCCCTCCCTGAGAGGTGTGTCCGGTCCCTCCCTGAGAGGTGTGTCCGGTCCCTCCCTGAGAGGTGTGTCCGGTCCCTCCCTGAGAGGTGTGTCCGGTCCCTCCCTGAGAGGTGTCAGTCAAGGGGATGTATCCTACTCCATTCATAGAGGCCCATTTATCATTCTATATTTGTGGCTATATCCCTGAAAATATCAATTTTCGGGGGTTAACTGCAAATATGAAGTCCCCCCCCAGATGAATGCAGGAGAGACGGCAGCAAGCATCTCCGATACATGCTGTGATCCCTCCATTCCCGCAGGCAGCTGCTTCCCCCCATAAGTTTCTATGGGGGATGCGATGCTTCCAAATTTACCAACATCAGGAATGCGATGAAGATGGCGTTAGCCGCTGTAGCCTATGGGCTACACACCAAATTATCAGCCGGCGGAGGGATCCCCCGGCAGTGGCAGCGTCTGCGCAGTAGCCCCGGCAGGTCTCTGGGCACATCGCAGGGATGGGCGCCTTTCGGAGTCTGTGTCCCTGCTTGTGCTGGATGATGCATCCGGGCACTATGATCGCATCTTGTAATGTGGTACTTTCTACTACAGGGTCCATAGGGGGTCCACAGGGTTGACCTTGGGGTATAGGTTGGGAACCAAATCCGGGCACCACGCAGTTAAAGCTTTTAGCTCCCAGGATGCACTGGGTCCACTCTCCCTATAACCCCACCCCCAAGCCAGAGGCACCTCAGTTTAAGTTGGTGCCCGGCTGGAGTCGGGTCACCGTTAGCGCAGGGGGAGCTGATTAGCAGCCCCTAAGCTTATTTTATTTTTTTAGGGACAAAGTTTTTTCATGGACTTTGGACTCTTCAGAGCGGCAGCGTCGGACTGTCCATAGGACGTCTAAGCTGCCGCTCCGTCACCCCCGCTGGCGCTGAGACGCCAGTACAGATCTGGGGATCTCAGCGGGACCCCAGAGTCTGTACTAGCCGGACTCTGCGGGCGCCCAGGACTGCTGCCGGATCCACGGGGAGCAGGTAAGGTCGCGGATCACCGCTTGCGGTGATCCGCGCATTTCAAATGCAGTCCTGTGCCTCCGGTCTCAGGGGACAGACCGGAGGCGCCGGCAGTGGCGGCGGGCCCCCCATACCCCGTGTGTCCACTAGACCACCAGGGACTTAACGATCGGTGCAGGGAGCCGGCGTCCCGGGGGTTAATAGCCGGCCAGGGGAGGCAGCCTTCCCTGTTACAGCGGCTCCTCCCCTCAGCTCAGCGCGCCTTTCAGTATCCATAGTCTGGCGTCGCTGAGCTGCTTCCTCCGCGGGCCACGCTTCCTCTGAGGTCTCCAGCGGCCATTTTATCTCTGTGGTGCAGCAGAAATCTCTCAGGATGGCAGTGAGTCCAGTCCCCCTGCGTACCTCACCATCAGGTCAGTGTACACAGCGCTGTAGCCTTCCCAGACACTGAATCTGGGCAGTTGAATGCAGTGTAATAGTGCAGTATATTATATGACATGTTTATGTATATATGTATATATCTGCATTGTATGTGACTTATGCTAGTGCTGACTGTACTTTATTCTCTCACCTGTCAGTGTATATCTATCCCTTTTCTTTATCTGCCCTAATACAGCTGTACTTAGGGTGGTTCTGAGACCTCACATTTATATACTTGTTAATATTTGTGTGGTTTGTCACATACTGTTGCGTGCTGCACGTTGCCATATTTTAGATGGAACTGTGTGTTGCATACGCTGAAAATGGGTCCCTGCAGCTAATTTTTGGCATCAGTCAGGACCAGTATAGTGCTGCTTAATATTTCCGCCAAGATTGGTCAGATATGTCTGACCAGGAGATAGAGCGTTATACTGCACCCATTTTTACTATCCTGCATGTCATGTGCTGCAGGTGTTAGTGCGGAGGATTTGACTCATAAAGGGTTCTGTATGTGGCGTCATCTGGTGCCGGCCTCTTTCACGACCCCCTTGGGCGGTTTGTTTTCTCGGGATCCTCTCAATTGCGGATCGCCGGGCGGGCCCCATTGTTGTACCTCACTTGGGGTTACTTCACCATACTGCCCTTTTCATCTCAGGGTATCTCGCAGCTTCTTGCACTCTTCCCCTGTGACACAGACTACCGCTCCCTGCAGGGGTTTTTCGCAGTATATGAATTCCCCCTGGTGCCACAATAGTCTGTCATTCCCCTTGCAGGGATTACCACAACAGCCACCCTGGGTGGATGTCGTTTTCTACGAAACGCTAATTGGCGTGGTTGACGCCCTGTGGTTACTTCCCAGTTGGCTCTGCCGTGAACTGGATACTGTTTTGGGTTCTTTCCCTCTTACACGGGGGGAAGCCTATTTCAAGTATTATTATCCCTGCTTTAGGGCTGGTAGCAGGTCCATTCTGGATAGAGTGAATGTTGACCTGCACCTGTATTATACACCCTCAGTATTGCGTGCCTTCGGGTTACCTGTTGCTGACTAGCGGGTGGATCGCATAGCGGGACTCTGGCTGTTGCCAGATAGGAGGTGTTACAACAGTGTTTGGCCTCCTGTCCCAAATTCCCTGAGGGTCATCACGAGCCCCTCCTGGGGGGGATGGGCGTGTTACTCGTCTGATTACAGACGTTACTACGCCTCCCATTCCTGCGTGGTCGGATTCTTCGGATCCGTAGGTGGTAACTCTGCCTGAAATCAGTATACTTGCTTTCAGGAGTTGTTACCCATCCTACCATGGCTATAGCATGGTTGGTTAATACTATTGCATATTGGGTTGATGCATTTGTAACGTTTTTTCCCCTCCAACACGTCGGGGGTTCAAATGTATTTGGTCGCTCACGTAATATATGCTGTTGTCATAGGTGGAAATGCCTATATTGGATATCAGTCTCCTAACTTTCAGAGTTCCGGCTGCGACTGTATCCTCCGTAATACCCTATGGCTGCGCTCTGGGAATGCAGAGGTGCAGATACCATCTTTAGGGTTGATATTGTTTGGTCCTGACCTTGACAAGATTGTAGTAACATTGGCAGTATTACTAACGACAAGTTTACCGCTTTCAGCTATGCCCACTACAAGGCCTCAGACTAAGTCTGTTAAGTCTTTTTTGTCCTCTGGGTCAGCCTAAAGGTCTGTTTCTTCGTAGACTGTCGGCATCTACAAGGGCCGACATATCCAGTACCGAGCAGGCCTGGACTGCCAGCCGATCCTGCTTCTGAACCTACGGATATCTCTTCAGTCTGACGGGACAGGCCTACAACTGGGAGATACCGATTTTCTCAGTTCACCCGGTATTAGTGTCAAGTTGCCGCGGCTACGTGGGTAGGAGGGTACGCCCTCTTTACAAGGGCCTTACAGATCCAGAAAGCTATGCAGTTGTTGCGGTAAGCGGAGCTAATTAGGCCATCCCCACTATCTCAGTGAGGGACTGGTTGTTCTGTTTTCTTTCTGGTGCGGTGGCTGAATGGTCCTCTTTGGCCTATTCTCTGTCTCAATTCCCTGAACCAGTTCCTAAAGCTACCTGGGCTCAGGAGGAAATCCCTATGCTCCATCATACGATGTTTGGAACCTGGGGACTTTAGGGTATCACTGGATATACAGGACGCGTGCCTACGGGTACTTACAGAGCCCTTTCCTCAGCATGGGCTGAGGTTTGCTGTATCACAGCAACACTTACAATTTTTCGGGCTCTGCCTGTTGGGACTGTCCTCAGCCCCACAGGGGTTTACCAGCGTTTTGGATTTTCTGACAGTTCTTCTGTTCAGTATATCCCAATGCTCCTGTACCTGGACGGCCTCCTGCTCTTAGCGGGATCACCGGGGTACTTTACGGCCAGGTCAGGATGACTGTGGCTTCTTCAGGGTGCAGACGTTTAATCGGGGAAAAAGTCCTCCCTGCATCCCTCTCTGGGTATTCTTCATCTAGGATCCCTGCTGGATTCTCAGAATCTGAGAATTCTTCTGGCGTAAGACGGAATCTCCTCTCTTCCATTAGGAGTACATGGTTGTCTGCGCAGTCGACAGATGTCTTTACACTCTGGGATGCATGGTGGAATGGGCTCAGTTCCATTCCAGGCCTTTCCATAATTGGCTCATCTCCAGATGGAATGAGTTTTTTCTGTCGGATAACTGTTCAAACGATGATGCTCTCTCCGGAGGCAAGTCGGTCCCTGTCCGGGTGGCTATGGCCATCTCGTCCAGGGTTTTCTTTGCTAGGGACAGTGTCTGGATCGAATCCTTTTCAGTGCAGTTGGACGTCTGTCGATTCCACCCTGTCAATTAACTTACTCTGGCATAACTCTTGTTTCCCGGTGAACCTGAAAAGGTTCAGTCCGACAGGGTCAGGACAGTGGCTTCCTTTTTAGCAACACTGTTCGTTGGGTGGCAATGACAGGTATGTCACATATTCGGACATAGTCCGAGGGTCTCCTCCCGACCATCTCGGCAGCGTTCATTTCAGGAGCTCTCCATTGGGAAGCGGGAGTCCTCAGCCGTCACGACGTGCATCCCGGGGACTAGTCTCTTCCCCAAGAGAGGTTTCATCTCCTGGTGAGCAGGGGGGGCCCCCCTGAGGTGACCCTCATGGCCTTCTGACTTTATCACACTATGGTGTTACAGTTCAGCTCTGGGGATTCTGAAGCAAACTTCAGCGACTCTTTGTCGGTGAAGTGGTCCTTCCACTTTGTGTACCTGTGTTCTCCGGTCTCCCTTCTTCCTCGAGGTCTTTGGAAGTGTTTTCAATCGAGACGGAGATGCTTTCCTGCTGGTGGCTCCTGATTGCCCCAGATGTCAGGGGTACTTGGATCTTCGGAGTCTACATCGATACTCCATCCCTGATGCTTCACTGCCCGGACCTGTTGTCTCAGGGTCCTTGGTTTTGCCTTGGACCTGGGTCGTTTGTCTTTGACTGTGTCCTTACAGTGGTCTTACGGCTTCCCTGGCTTTGTCATCGTTGGAATGATTAGAGCACATGGATCAGCTTTTGCTGGGACCTACCACAAACTGTGGCAGCCATAAATCTTATGGTATTGTACCTGTCGATACAATCCTCTGGTGTCCAGGATTTCCAGATATTCTGGCATTCCTTCCGGCTGGCTTGGGTTTCACACTTGGCCTGGTCTTCCTGACAGTGCGGATCTCTACACTGTCAGTATGGTTAAGATATGGAATTGCTTCACTCTGGTATCCAGTTCATCCTTTGGAGTGTTTTCTTGATTATGCCTCCATTTGTCCTCCCTAGGGACTCCTTGGGAGTAAGTAGTGGTTCTTCGTTACCTCCGGGGACAGTCAATGGAACCGCTGGTTGTGATAGCCATTACATGGTCTATTGCTTAGGCTCTCTCTTTCTCTCAGGGTGTTTATATCAACCAGGAGAGTGTCTGAATTGGGAGCGTTCTCATGTGGCTCCCTCTTCTGGAGGGCATCATGTCAGGGTGGGAGTTGCTCTCGCCCTGTGTTTCTTCTTAGTGGTTTTCAGGTTCCATATTATTCTGGAACTTATGGTACGGCCATTCTGTCCCCAGTCCTCTCGGCTGGTGTGGCCTCATTGACTGTGGTCTGGCCTCTTTGGATTTATGTGATCCGTTCAGGTTCCTTACGGAAATCGGACTCCTTATTGGTGGTCTGAGATTTCTGGTTTTCACAGGAAAGGATGGCCGGCCTATAACCAAATGTTGGCTTGGATGGCCTCGTAGGTCTTCCTCAGGGGCCTACCCATGGGTAGGCCTTCCTGTTGTTGATGCTTGTTTTTTTTCGGGCCATGTGACCCTCGTGTGCGGCTCGCTGTGGCGCCTCGGCTGTTTTGCCTTACTAGGTGGCCACGTGGTCTTCTGTCCACACCTTTTTAAGGTTCTAGGCATTGGTTTCCTTTGCCTCTCAGGATGCTTCCTTTTTGGCGACGGATTCTCCTCTCAGCACAGGAGCGTCCCCACCCTTGGTTGAACTGCTTTGGGACATCCCCAAGGTCAACCCTGTGGACCCCCTATGGATCCTGAAGTAGAAAACAAGAGATATGGTAAGAACTTACCTTTGTTATCTCTGTTTCTACGAAGTCCATAGGGTCCACAGGGCGCCCGCCCTGACGCACCTGGCTTCATATGGGCTGTGTGGCTGGTCACCGGTTTTCCGTCTCCCATTTCGGTGAGTATGGTTATTGAGTGTTCCAGTTTTCTCTCTCTTTTTCTCTCCTCCTCCGGCCTTTGGCTACTTACAAACAGGTGCCTCTGGCTTGGGGGTGGGGTTATAGGGAGAGTGGACCCAGTGCATCCTGGGAGCTAAAAGCTTTAACTGCGTGGTGCCCGGATTTGGTTCCCAACCTATACCCCAAGGTCAACCCTGTGGACCCTATGGACTTCGTAGAAACAGAGATAACAAAGGTAAGTTCTTACCATATCTCTTGTTATTGTGCCCGATCTGGGCATTACGATCATTAATAAATGGGGGTCATAGTAATGTGGACATGCTTTCCTAGTATACCTGTGTTCCCGATGTTACATACAGTACAGAAATCATCATAGGCAGGCTCCCAATATATGGGGGGTGATGGGTTAGTACATTAAACCCAGAGTGCTTAGAACGGGTGATAAAGACGAGGGAGAAGAGAGGGACAATTGTAAAGAAAGAGAAATAAATGGGGATAGAAGTAAAAAGATTAATAATGAATAGAGATAGGAATGGGTACAGTGCTATGATGTGAGGTCACTTAGTGAAGATGGGAGGAGTCAGGATTGGAAGTGGGAGGAGGAATAAGTAAAGGGGAGGAGTCAGGATTAATTCTTAAACCGCCCCCTAAAAAGAAAAGTCTAGATCGTCCCTGCGACATTGTTAGTGTGGGCCATGCTGCACTTGCCAATGCCGGCACCCTGCCGGGTCCCGTCGTTAACTAGGTTGGTACACACAAGACATCGTCTAGTTTAGGGTACCAGCCTTAAGGCATGAGGTTGGGGTGTGCGGGCACTGGCTGCTTTAGAGCATGGCATGCTGGTATTGACTAGTGGACAGTAAGGTAGGGATGGCCATCGGTGGGGTGACCATCAATGGGCCCATCAGTGATAACACAAACATCTATGCTGAAGCATCGATGGTTTGCATCCCTTCGATGGCCACCACGGGTCAAGCAAAAACAAAGGTGGGGCTTAGTGGGGGGGCGGAGCTAAGCTCCGTCCTGAACAGAGAACAAAAAAAATTGTCTGTCATCCATCGATGGCAGTGAACATTGGCTCTCTGCCATTGATGGCAAAACTAGTTAAATCTGCCAGTAACCATCGATGTTTTGAAACTGTCGATGGCCATCCCTAGAGTAAGGTAACCGATTTGGATTCAGCTTGGCCTGACAGACTTGGGTATCATCATATGACTGTCATGTGAAGATGTGGGCTGGAATTCACGTAGAGAATATAAATAGCTGGAGGGTAATTATGGGAAGTGATTGGCAACTTGGGGAAGAGAAACAATTTTGATTGGCCAAAGGATTAGAATAAAGTATAGTAAGTGACACATCTACAGGAGTAGTAAAGGGGTTCATGCCATGAAGGAGACAATTACTGGGGAGGGGCGGATGTGACCTGCCAGGCAAACAGGACCAACCCGTGCAGTTCTTGGTAGTTTGCCAAAATATGCCAATTGGCTACATTTGAGTTGGCTAGTAGAGGAAGGTTGGGATCTGATTAAAGGTAGAGCTATACATTGTACATTACAGAACTTAAACCTTTATGGATACAAGGAATATTGGGCTAAATTCTATGTATATTGTACATTTGTGTACAGTTCTTCTTTGTTATGTCAGATTAATTTTCATTACTAAGAAAATCTTCCTTTGTTCTTGCAGCGTGAGTGTATTTCCGTCCACATTGGCCAAGCTGGCGTCCAGATGGGTAACGCATGCTGGGAGTTGTACTGTCTAGAGCACGGCATTCAGCCCGATGGACAGATGCCCAGCGATAAAACCATTGGTGGCGGAGACGACTCTTTCAACACATTCTTCAGCGAGACGGGAGCCGGCAAGCACGTCCCCAGGGCTGTCTTTGTGGATTTGGAGCCCACTGTAGTTGGTAAGTAATGATACAGGGCAGAGGTGCGCAAACTTCTACATTACAGTCCAGGTTTTCAGGCTAGCCTTGCATCTAGATTGGGAATTACCATGGAGCTCTGAGACCTCTAAATATTCCCTACTACAGTCCACTTGGGCAGTGTATAAGGGTTATACATCTTGAAGTCTGTAATGCTGTGGTAATCTCGATCAATACTGTACAGTGTGTATGCAAGACATCGTTAACTATGCGCACTCCTGCGGATCATTAATGATGTCTTTCATCGCCTATACTTGCGCGGCAACCTGACGATATCGGCAGGTTCCGCAAAGTACGGGTATGAGGGAAGGTGCCGTCACTGTTAACGACATTGAGCGTGGAAATGCAGGGGAAACACGATATGCTCTGAGCGATATCGTTTAAGTGTGTATTAAGGGTGTTGCCGAGGAAGACGGTACATTGTTTTTAATTGTGGTCTAAAGAATAACTATATTCCTTCAGAAATTAAAATGTGTAACCTTTAAAATATGAGGATCAAAGTCACAAGTGTTCCTGTATTGATAGCTGTATACCAGAATGCTTGGTTATTGAACAAACGTCAAGCCCCAGACTTTACTTTTGTACAACATTGGTTACTACTATCTACCAATTTCTAAGGGGGGGGGGGATTGAGGTTAGGAGAGGTCAATTCAATAAAAAAAAACTTTTAGTTTCCAGAACGGCACAGTGAAAATTTTGTCTTGCGCTCCATAGAGATAGATGACGTTGGCGGTTACGTAACTGCCTGACGTGCGCAGCCAATCATCGGCTGTACATCACCTGTAGCTGAATTCCTGCCTTAAGGGAGAGCTGGAGGGAGACTTCAGTAGGATGACCAATCAGAAGCCAGATGAATAGAGCGCAGCTTTTGATTGGTTTCCCCACTTGAACACGCCCTACGTCGATGTTTATAGAGTGGGACTGATGAGTTCTGCTGCAGTGATAATAGATTTATGACACGGATCATGTGTATCTGTTCATGTAGATGAAGTGCGCACTGGGACATACCGTCAGCTCTTCCACCCTGAGCAGCTGATCACCGGAAAGGAGGATGCAGCCAACAACTACGCACGGGGACATTACACCATCGGGAAGGAGGTCGTTGACTTGGTTCTAGATCGTATTCGTAAGCTGGTAAGTACGGCGTGAATGCAGGGCTGGCTAGTTATTTCCATTTATATGGCAGCAACATGTTCCTCAGCGTTGTGCAGTCCCGTGTGTTGGCTTATAGTAGTCTGCTCTGCAGACAGTCCCTACAAATGCCCATATGCGGGCACCCTTTTTGCAGTTAGTTTCACAATGACATTCATTGCTGCAGCATTTAACTCCAGTCGAGTCTAAAGGCCCCCATACATCTGCTAAAATCTAATCGTGATTTGCAAATCTGTGAAATTTAATATATATAATGTCGCTGATACGTCGACGGATCGCGGAACATCGGTGGCTGCCGGTTGGCATTTCGGACAGGTGGACTTGTTAGTAGATGTATGGGGGCCTATAGTCTAGACACATAGTCAAGTCTGCTGATTTTATAGATCAGGATCATCTACACAGCGTCTGTCAGGCATAACACAACTATATCTTCTCTCCGCAGGCCGACCAGTGCACAGGGCTACAGGGCTTCTTTATCTTCCACAGCTTTGGAGGAGGCACTGGCTCCGGATTTGCCTCCCTTCTCATGGAGAGACTTTCTGTTGATTATGGCAAGAAATCTAAGCTTGAGTTTGCCATCTACCCAGCGCCCCAAGTCTCAACCGCTGTGGTGGAGCCATATAACTCTATCCTGACCACCCACACCACCCTGGAGCACTCGGATTGTGCTTTCATGGTGGACAACGAAGCCATCTATGACATCTGCCGCCGGAATCTGGACATTGAGCGTCCGACATACACAAATTTAAACCGACTCATCGGGCAGATCGTGTCTTCCATTACCGCCTCCCTCAGGTTTGATGGAGCTCTGAATGTGGATCTCACCGAGTTTCAGACCAACCTCGTTCCATATCCTCGCATCCACTTCCCGCTGGCCACATACGCCCCGGTCATCTCCGCAGAGAAGGCCTACCACGAGCAGCTGTCTGTCGCTGAAATAACCAATGCTTGCTTCGAGCCGGCAAACCAGATGGTGAAGTGTGACCCTCGTCACGGCAAATACATGGCTTGCTGCATGTTATACAGGGGGGACGTGGTGCCCAAGGATGTCAATGCTGCCATTGCAACCATTAAGACAAAGCGCACCATCCAATTCGTAGACTGGTGCCCTACAGGATTCAAGGTTAGTACCAGGGCTCAGAGAAGGGGAAGGTAAAACCTGCATTCCTCAGATACCTATGGTGGCGATGGGGCACCTGTACCCACATTACTTTGTATTTACCAGGACTATAAGAAGATTGTAACAAAAGACAAAACCTTGTGTCACTTTTGTGACAATATGAGGGTAGTGAGGTTTGGAACTATTTTAACCCATAACATTTCCTCTTGCTGGCTTGTGTACATTGTCCCATATGACCTTCAATGTCTTAGTCCAGAGGTTCCCAAACGCAGTCCAGGTTTTAAGGATATCCTTGGTTGAGCATAGGTGGTTAAATCAAATTGACAAGGACTGTCAGCTGTGGTCAAGTAGGGATATAATTAAAACCTGAACTGTTAGGGTGCTATGAGGACCGAGTTTGGAAACCTGTCTTATGGTACATACACACAGTCAGATGTGTTATATCAGGGGACTTTTTTTTTTTTTACCCCAAAATATATTTAGCTACGCTGACGTTACCCCCTTGATTTGAAAGGAAGGAAATCCTATAGTACTACCCCTGTAGTAGTGCCACTTGTACAAAAAAAAAAAAAACACCTTAATCCCCGCTCCTGCATCCGCCGCCGTCCTGTCCGCCCGGCTGCTCCTCGGAACTATGGGAGAGACGTCATGACGTCTCTCCCATAGTGCGCATGGAGAGAGGCGGAAGCTGGAGTTCAGAAGAGAACTCCAGCGTCTGGCTAACGCGGCGCTGCAGGGAAGGAGACGGGCGCCTGCTGGTAATATCTCAGTGGGCGTCAGGCTTAGAGCCTCCCTGCGGCACAGCCGGGCATGCTTATGTATCATTCTATATTATACAGTGATTCATATGCATGCCCGGCTGTCCGTCCATTACCCCCAGGAATTTAATTTTTACCCCATGTGGGGTAATTTACCCCTGTGTTAGATGAACGATTTCAGACACAATTAAAATGAATTCGACCAAATCTGACTGCAAACACATCAGATATCTGACAATCGGGAACGCACATTGATCATCGTTACAGGCTCACAAGTCATATTTTCTGTCAGATATGAACGATTTTTTAAATCTTTATTGTTCAAATCTGACCGTGTGTCTCCGCCATTAGTCTATTGTGTAGAGAATAAAAGCTGTTGAAATTTAAATGATCTCAAATGAACTGCTGTGCCAAACATTATAAATGGTAACAATGATCTGCTTCTCTACAGGTGGGGATCAACTACCAGCCCCCGACAGTGGTGCCAGGAGGTGACCTGGCCAAAGTGCAGCGTGCTGTATGCATGCTCAGTAACACCACCGCCATCGCAGAGGCCTGGGCCCGCCTGGATCACAAGTTCGACCTAATGTATGCTAAGCGCGCCTTTGTGCACTGGTACGTGGGGGAGGGGATGGAAGAGGGGGAGTTCTCCGAGGCCAGAGAAGATCTGGCTGCATTGGAGAAGGATTACGAGGAGGTGGGGGTGGATTCTGTGGACGACGAGGCGGAGGAGGGAGAGGAATACTGAGTTGTAAAAGGTTACACATGCTCAATGCTTGTTCCGTTTGAAATTTGTCAAATAAGTTTAAATGTTTTAACTATTTCTGTTGTAATATAGCCAGTTTTGCTTGACCTTATGAGAATGACACAAATAAACCGAACAAAGTGATAATAAAAGGCTGGGATCATTTACTATGGTGAAAAGATAGAAGCCAAGCAAAAACAGCACGTATACTGTGAAGGGAAAGTCACCAACAGTTCTCCCATAGTACAAATGTCGGTGACGTCTGCAAACCAGCCCATTCAGTGTAGGATGTGAGTAATGGAAACCTAAATGGCATAATTAGAGTGCTTGTGTGATCATCACCTGACAGGCTGCCAGGAAGTGGGATGACGACGTCCCAAAGAAATGCAGGATCATATCTGGCTGCACTCGCAGAAGATAGTCACACATATGCATAGTTGGACCAGTCAGCTAAGCTGACTTGTGTTTAAATCTTCATCAGACCTTAAATAATTAGGGTTGCTAGAATATCCCTTTTAATCAGGGACACACATGACTAAAGACCCCCATACATCAGTAATAGTGCAATCAATTGTGTATAAAAATCTTTTCCAATCGATTGCACTATTGCTGATGTATTGGGGCCTGTACACAGGTTCTGTGGCTGACTTCAGGTCTGCATTGTGCCTGGTTTTAATTGGCCACAGAACCTGTGTAATTCAGGTCTCCCTTATTAAAGGGATACTATAGCTACCCTGAAAGCTGGGGACACATTTGTTATATCATTTAATCTATGATTGGCAGATGAGTACACCCGATGTGTCTGTCCATGACCTTGTTCAGACATATCAGGTCAGCCTTGCAGATATTGGTACGTATGAGCAAGTGACCCACCGACCGCCTGTACACTAGCTGCAGGGACCGATGTCAGGCCAGACATAAAGGGGGCAATTGGTCAGCCAATCAGCTGCTCTAATAGCAAATTGCTCTGCTGATCAATCTGTCATTTCAGTGTGTCCCCAGCACAAGTCTACACCTGGGTAAATAATGTGAGGACACTAGGTCTCATTCAGACCCGCTCGCAAGCGGGTCGATGGTACCAAAATGCGCATGACGGAGGGAGTATCGTGCGCATGCGCGAGACCCGGCGAGCGACGGGGTAGCTGTCGCTCAGGGTCTCACACCATAGGGGGCGTGCTGTCGATGGTGAGTGACGCCTACCGTCTGGGTCCGGCCCCAGTGGGAGTGATTTTGTCTCTGATCGGGCCAAAATCACTCCAGGGCTTGCAGCAGCGAGACCCTACCCTTGACCATCATGATGGACGCTCGCTATAGCCAGCTATGCGAGCGTCCATGAGGCCGCTCCAAGTTGAGGTAGGAGGGCCCTGATTCAGAGCAAGCGCTCTGGTCAGAGCGTCCGGCTCTGAATCAGGCCCACTGTCGCTACTAGCCCCCCCCCCCCAGCTTACGTTCTGAAGAGGTCTATGGAAACAGGTCGCATAGTTACTGACCCAGCCAGACACCCGCGAATGAATAAAGAAATCCTGAAGACCTGAGCTGCTGGGGGAGGAAGTCTGTGTGTGGATGGTGATGAACATTCTGCTGTCAGCACCAGGTTAGAAAAGAAATCTTTATTTACACTCCACAGAAACACTATTCATTGCTGAGGTATTTCCTCTTCTTGGCGGTGTTGGTATACGGATGCCAGCGCCACTCAACCTCCGCAGTGTTCTCATTCTCCAGGGTGCCCAGTTTAATCATATACACTGTAAGTTGGAAAATGGCATTAGTCATCAATTCTATGGTAACATCTGATTGGTGGCTATGGCTTCTCACGTGCTGTAGCCAGCTCACAAGAGAATGAAACAGATCTAATGGTGCCCATCCACTAGATGGCAGGCAAGAGACTGCACAATTACGACATTGTAATCCTGCAGTAGTTTGTCAGTCTGTGCTGTGCCACGAGCAGTCATTCAGTGTAAGCACATCAATCATCTGCAAACATGCTGAACCTGATGTTATCGTCAGGTTGTACAGCATGTTTGCACGATGATAGATGTCTAAACGGCCAGTGGGAGAGCACATCAATGGTCGTTTTAGACATTTTTGTAAACTATTAACGATATCGTTCAATCGCTCGATTAAATAGTTAGTGAATGGGCACCTTGGCTGTGAAGGTAATATCTATATAATAAACCTACAACAACTAGTAGCCCGGTGGTCTCTCCTGGTATAACTGCTGTCACATATAACACCACAGGCATTACCTGCTGGAGAAAGGGAGTATGGCTGATCCATGGTATTGGGGTCACAGCTGATTAGACCATAAGGCTGTCCTAGAACCCTTTAGCCAATGTCTACATTCCCCATAAACACCAGAGCGCTGACCGCACATGTACGAGTGGCAGCTTCACTTGTAAACATTTGCCGGCAGCACCTTTAATACTTACACTTCATATCAAAGCGAGGGCCTACCTCCGACAGCTCAATGTTACGGTGATCGCTCTTCTTGTAAACGTGGTGCCTGGCACAGAGGATAGGCGTCAGTAGGTCACACGTCACATACAAACAACCTGCAATGCCAGCAGCTGGTACTCACTTACCTAAATGAAATGTAGTCCTCTTGGTTAGCGAAGGTTATGACTCTCTTGCTGTCTTCCTTGGGAACTGGGAATAAATATTTCATGATGTTGGAGACCTATGGATGAAGTAATACGTGTTTAGTCCCAGCTCATCCCCAACGCCGTGCGGCATATTAGAATGTCGGCCTTACCCGCTGTCCTAGCCGGGAAGTGAAGTTGTGGAAGATGAGATGTGGATAAGCCTCCGACATGGTGCCCAGGTCTGGAATATCGTGTCTCATAATTACATTACACAGGGTGAAATACGCAGTGGGTCCAAAAGGCAAGTGACATACAATCAGCCCATCTGTAAGGCAAATAACATTAACATCATATGTACGATGTGCTCAGAAGCCATCACAGTGCAAGTTTCTGTGGGTATCGCGGACTAAACATCGCTACAAGCGCAGCACTTTATCTGCGAGACCAACCTGGCATTCCCCGATGCTCGTGGACGACCACGAGGTCACTGACGTCATTGGCCCTGCACGCCTGGACCAGAGACCCCACCTCGTGCTTTCCTCTGTTCATGCGCTGAGCATTGGGGAAAACCAACTTCAACTCCTGAAGAGTAATAAACAACGTGTGTTATATAATCAGCGATGGGGTTGAGAACTGCCATGTAAGGCTTAAGCTGCATACACACACAACGATTGAGTTAATGAACGATTTTAGTAAATGATTTTCTACCTTGAAACCATGACCTAAAATCGTTTACTAAAGTTGTTCATTTACTATGTTCATTTAAATGTAATGAACGATTTTTATGAACTACAAACGATTTTTGCATATTAACTTAATGAAAATCGTTGAGTTGACAAGTCTGACTGAACTACAACCGTGAACGCGCATGAACAATAATCGTTCATCGTTTGACTCAGAAAGTGAACGATTTTTTTAAACGATAATCGTTCAAAAAAATCGTGTGTGTATGCACCTTTAAGATGCATACACACCTAAAGATTTTCTATCCAACCAGCCTACTAGCTGATTGGTTGGAATGAAAATCTGGTAAGGTATGATAGTAAATGACAATCAGCAATTTGCTCCCAAACGCCGGAAAATGGACAAAAACTGTTGTTTGAACAAATTGTTTAGCTCAAACATTTAACAAACTTGTCTGACGTCATTTTCATCTGTTTTCTGGCATTTAGGAGCAAATTGCTGATCATCAGTTACTCCCATACATTACCAGATTTTCATTCCAACCAATCACCTAGTTGGATGGTTGGACAGAAAATCTTTACGTGTGTATGCAGCATTAGAGGTACATTTACTAAGCAGTGGCTTGTTCAATTCTCTGTGTGTTCAACCCTGAAATTTAAACTGGCAATGATATAAAAAAAATAAAAAGCAAAAATATTTAAGATTGTGGCAATTTTAAATTTCCGAGTCTCACATGCAGAGAAGCAGCGGCCTGCCTATGATTAGTAGCATTTATTTACAAGGCGCCACAGATTTCCACAGCGCCGTACAGAGCAAAAAATACAAAACTGCGTAAAATGAGTAATATAGGGGGCAATTCAACACGAATTGAATAGCTCCCGGAGCCATTTAATTCAGTGCGCTGTGTGGTCAGAGAATGCCGGTTCTCGCGGCTTAACAAGGGTGTTAAGGTGCGGTAACCGGCGTTCTCTGACCAAAGTGCCGGGTGCGCGGCTGTAGCGCTGAGCTATGCAGAAATACAGCCGTGCGCCCAGCACTTTGGTCGGATTTCTCCTTGCATCCCCAGGGGGGTGCGAGAAGAAATCCTTAGCACGCCCAAACAGTGCGGTGTACTGAATAGCTGCTGGAGCTCCCTCCCGTCGCTATTCAACATCGCACTGAATTGAATTCCCCTGAGATAGTGACCTTTGGGAGCAAAAATACTGATATGTAAGATATAGTACAAACACAAAGGCCCGTATTAAATTTGGAGCGAAAAGCCGGTTTTGCGTGTTTCGGCCGAAAACTTTTCGCCGATGACGTCATTTCGCCAGGTGGAAAAGTATCGCCGTATTCAATTTGAAAGACTTTCCGCCTAGGCGGAAAGTCAATGCCATGTAATAGGCGTAAAAGTTTTACCTATGAATAGCAGGCGGAAAAAAGTGCAGAATTGGGGTTTTGGGGTGCAACGTTGCGGGAACCCCCGTGCAGCCTTCAGACATTCCCCCAAAGGTAAATTGTGTCAAAAATTTTAAACACTTAAGGACACCCCAAAAAAATCACTTTGAATTTGGGGGCAAAAAAAAAAAAAGTTGGAGGACAAAGTTAAAAACTAGCGAACTTGTCTCTGGGGGGGTCCCCAAGTATGCCCCAGGTGTTTTTCCATTGCAGGGACTTGCGGCAGGTGGATTTTTCACGATATTTTCTACTTAACTTTAAAATATGCTGACCCCCATTTTCAAGTACCCCAAATTTGCTGGGATAAGTTATTTTCTGCAAAAAATACTCCTGAATACTATTCTGCACCACTTATACAAAAACGCTATTTACCAGCTATTGAGCCCGTTTAAAAACACCAAATACCTTCAGCAAGCCAAATCGGGGGGTACCATAGCTAACCCCCATGTCAGAGCATCTTTTGGGGGGTGTCAGGCTGATTTCCCCAAATCTGACAGTACTTTCCGCCTGTTCAAGTTTCGCCGGGTCCCGTTTTCACCTACTTTCAAATTGAATACGAGGGATAAGCAGGCAAGCGCGTGATACTTTTTCCGCCTGCACAACACGCGATGTAGGCGAAAAGGTATCGCGGCTCAGCTCAAATTGAATATGGGCCATAGTTGCAAATGTGGAAATTATACTAAACACAAATGTGGGCATAATGCCAACGTATAATAAATAACAGTGACACAATACAGTGGACGGGAGGGTTAATATTACGCGCTCAATGCCTGGTAAGTGTGCATTACCGCTAGTAATGCAAATGTTCTGTAAGCAGAGGGATTGTTTATGCTCCGTACAAGATAATGGCGGCCCATGGAAGTGATACGTTGGACACTATTGCTGCAGGAAAGGACTTGAGAGCAGACGTAATAGATGGGGCAGATTAAATGAAACGCGTTAGCTCCAGAAGCTGCCTCTAATCTCAGCCTATGGGGGTGCGCGCAGAATCGGCTTACCATAACGGGCAGAAAAATTCGCAGCTCGCATTGAAATTAATCAGCCCCTGTATATTTCTGCTCTGCCATTATCAGGCGCCCACATGTACGATCAGCCATGATTTGTCCCTAATACACTCTGGAGGCAGCCAATGTTCATGAGGAAAAGTATACACGACGGATCATTTCATATACAGCCATCCTCCACAGCACACCGTACGTTTCATACCTTGGCAAACATTTTCAGCCGGGAACTGGGGTCTCTTGATGTTGTGATCATGATTTTTGGATCTTCCACCCCTGCCCACTTGTACTCATCATCCATATGCGATGACACCCCTGTGAGAATTCAATCAAACAAGAGGCTAAAGCACATAAGTGGCTGGTGATGTTACGTAGCATTAGAGTTTCATGGTACAAGGGTCTAACATAGAGGCCGGCACTCCGGCTCACAAGCTGTGGTAGGACTACAGGACCCAGCTAACTGGACCCCGGGTTTCAGCACCAGCTGGAGCTACCTCTGGTCTAAGGAGCAAATATGAGACACGTTTATCTTACCTTCACCCCCCTCATCATCAAATTCTAGCTGCTTCTGTAGAGATAGCGCCTCTCTGCGGATCTCGGTGGGAATGAGTCGGTTTTCTGTGGACATACAAAGGTACAGTCAGTACTGATGTCTTCACATAGGGCGCACACAGTATGTATGTATGTATGATATATATATATATATATATATATATACACACATATAGATGTGTGTGTGTGTGTGTATATATCTCCATTGTACAAACCATCGAGCGCTCGCTTCAGACGCTGCTTCTTGTCCTCGATGTTGTGCTGTTTGGCCTCCTGAGCTTTCCGGTAGAGGTATTCCCTCTGGAGACGCGCCTCCCTGCGGAGCTAAAGGAAACGCATTGTGAGGCAATGACAGCGACTTGGGTCATTCCATGGTAACTCACGTTACAGAGTTGTGACATAGCAAGTATATGCATGGCTAAAAACAGCAAAAAGGAATTTATGTGAAATTAATTTTAGTAATATTAATACACCTTTTACACCAGAGTAAAAACCCAGGTTATTGCTGGGTCTACCCGGGTCGCAGCTCAGTGTAAAAGGGTCCCTGAAAAATAACCCGGGTCAACTGACCCTGCGATCCAACCCAGGCAGCTACCAGGGTCGGACCCGGGATGGACCTGGGTAATGGTCGCAGTGGAAACAACGCAACCTGGGTTATCCGACCTGGGTCATGCCTAAAATGAGCTGTTTGGTGGCTGTGGAGCAGTCACCTCCCACTTTTTATGACCTCACAAGCTTAGGGCAGACCCAGGTTCAGTGTGAACGGGGCTGACCTGAGAATAACCCAGATCGATGGTGCTGTGTAATACCCCTTTAGGTCCGACCTGGGTTTTTGGACATGGTTCCAACCCTGGTCAGACCCATTTACACTGCACCTTGGATCTGGGTTACTCCCAGGTCAGCCCTGTTCACACTAACTCATGTCTGCCCTGCTAAACCTGTGAGGTCATAAAAAGTGGGAGGTGAATGCTCCACAACCACCAATCCACTCATTTTAGGCATGATCCAGGTCAGATAACCCGGGTTGCACGGTTTACACTGCACCATTACCTGGATCCAACCCTGGTAGCTACCTGGGTTGGATTGCAGGGTCACTTGACCCAGGTTATTTTTCAGGGACCCTTTTACACTGAGCTGCGACCCGGGTAGACCCAGCAATAACCCAGGTTTTTGCTCTGGTGTAAAAGGGGTATAACTGGTGTCTGGCCTGGGTTGGAACCATGTCTGAATTCCCAGGTCAGACCCGGGTTTTTGGTGGAAAAGAGGTATTACTGAGAAAATAAAACAGGTCATGCTTAAAAAAAAAAAAAAAAACGGTTTACAGAAATTACTCATTGTTTGCTATGTCACTTTGTAACGTGAGTTACCATGATACATCAGGCCCTGCTTCCACCTCCTCCATCCCCGCGGGAGTGACCAGGTGCACGGTAGGTGGACATGGGGCACTAGAACTTAGAATTATATTGGATTTAAATGCAGACCTTCAATAAGCCGTTATGTGGACAGCATAGAGAATGAGTAGAGACGTTGTAAATTGGACTTAATATTTGTATATAATGTATGACCTGATACCAGCAGCATGATCCTCACAATATCAGAACACCAAGTCCCTGACTCCCAGATATCTGCTTCTCCCAGTCCCTTATGCATCCAGCACAGCATGAATATGAGACATCTGCAATGCAGCTGTGTAATTGCCGCCTCCAGGCTGAGGCCCCCGACGCTGTCATCGGCAGACCCCGGCATACAATGGAATGTACAGCTACGTCGTCACGCTGGGAAATCAGTCACAGCAGCATGGCGCCTGCGGCTTCACCATTGTAATGCTTCTTTCTTCTTCACCCTCCCGTTTTCCCTACTTAGGAAAGCTGGAACCCACTCCTCTCTCTTTAAAGAAGGAGCACACAGGGGGTTATGTAATAGGGTCCGAGATTATGGAAATGGAGGGATTTCAGCGAGTTTGCAGCTAAATTACTTATAGGGCTGGGTGTCTTATATTATATACCTAATAACACCAGATACTGAGAGTTACAGAGTATATGACAGAAGTAGCACTGTGCAGACATAGCTATATTATATACCTAATAACACCAGATACTGAGAGTTACAGAGTATATAACAAGAAGTAGCACTGTGCAGACATAACAATATTATATACCCAATAACACCAGATACTGAGAGTTACAGAGTATATGGTAGAAGTAGCACTATGCAGACATAGATATATTATATACCTAATAACACCAGATACTGAGAGTTACAGAGTATATGAGAGAAGTAGCACTGTGCAGACATAACTATATTATATACCTAATAACACCTGATACTGAGAGTTACAGAGTATATAACAAGAAGTAGCACTGTGCAGACATAACAATATTATATACCCAATAACACCAGATACTGAGAGTTACAGAGTATATGGTAGAAGTAGCACTATGCAGACATAGATATATTATATACCTAATAACACCAGATACTGAGAGTTACAGAGTATATGAGAGAAGTAGCACTGTGCAGACATAACTATATTATATACCTAATAACACCAGATACTGAGAGTTACAGAGTATATAACAAGAAGTAGCACTGTGCAGACATAACAATATTATATACCCAATAACACCAGATACTGAGAGTTACAGAGTATATGGTAGAAGTAGCACTATGCAGACATAGATATATTATATACCTAATAACACCTGATACTGAGAGTTACAGAGTATATGACAGAAGTAGCACTGTGCAGACATAGCTATATTATATACCTAATAACACCAGATACTGAGAGTTACAGAGTATATGGTAGAAGTAGCACTGTGCAGACATAGCTATATTATATATCTAATAACACCAGATACTGAGAGTTACAGAGTATATGACAGAAGTAGTACTGTGCAGACATAGCTATATTATATACCTAATAACACCAGATACTGAGAGTTACAGAGTATATGACAGAAGTAGCACTGTGCAGACATAGCTATATTATATACCTAATAACACCAGATACTGAGAGTTACAGAGTATATGACAGAAGTAGTACTGTGCAGACATAGCTATATTATATACCTAATAACACCAGATACTGAGAGTTACAGAGTATATGACAGAAGTAGCACTGTGCAGACATAGCTATATTATATACCTAATAACACCAGATACTGAGAGTTACAGAGTATATGACAGAAGTAGTACTGTGCAGACATAGCTATATTATATACCTAATAACACCAGATACTGAGAGTTACAGAGTATATGACAGAAGTAGCACTGTGCAGACATAGCTATATTATATACCTAATAACACCAGATACTGAGAGTTACAGAGTATATGACAGAAGTAGTACTGTGCAGACATAGCTATATTATATACCTAATAACACCAGATACTGAGAGTTACAGAGTATATGACAGAAGTAGCACTGTGCAGACATAGCTATATTATATACCTAATAACACCAGATACTGAGAGTTACAGAGTATATGAGAGAAGTAGCACTGTGCAGACATAGCTATATTATATATCTAATAACACCTGATACTGAGAGTTACAGTGTATATGGCAGAAGTAGCACTGTGCAGACATAGCTATATTATATACCTAATAACACCAGATACTGAGAGTTACAGAGTATGAGAGAAGTAGCACTGTGCAGACATAGCTATATTATATACCTAATAACACCAGATACTGAGAGTTACAGAGTATATGACAGAAGTAGCACTGTGCAGACATAGCTATATTATATACCTAATAACACCAGATACTGAGAGTTACAGAGTATATGACAGAAGTAGCACTGTGCAGACATAGCTATATTATATACCTAATAACACCAGATACTGAGAGTTACAGAGTATATGGTAGAAGTAGTACTGTGCAGACATAGCTATATTATATACCTAATAACACCAGATACTGAGAGTTACAGAGTATATGACAGAAGTAGCACTGTGCAGCTATAGCTATATTATATACCTAATAACACCAGATACTGAGAGTTACAGAGTATATGGTAGAAGTAGTACTGTGCAGACATAGCTATATTATATACCTAATAACACCGGATACTGAGAGTTACAGAGTATATGACAGAAGTAGCACTGTGCAGACATAGCTATATTATATACCTAATAACACCAGATACTGAGAGTTACAGAGTATATAACAGAAGTAGCACTGTGCAGACATAACAATATTATATACCCAATAACACCAGATACTGAGAGTTACAGAGTATATGGTAGAAGTAGCACTATGCAGACATAGATATATTATATACCTAATAACACCAGATACTGAGAGTTACAGAGTATATGAGAGAAGTAGCACTGTGCAGACATAGCTATATTATATACCTAATAACACCAGATACTGAGAGTTACAGAGTATATGACAGAAGTAGTACTGTGCAGACATAACTATATTATATACCTAATAACACCAGATACTGAGAGTTACAGAGTATATGAGAGAAGTAGCACTGTGCAGACATAGCTATATTATATACCTAATAACACCTGATACTGAGAGTTACAGAGTATATGACAGAAGTAGTACTGTGCAGACATAGCTATATTATATACCTAATAACACCTGATACTGAGAGTTACAGAGTATATGACAGAAGTAGCACTGTGCAGACATAGCTATATTATATACCTAATAACACCTGATACTGAGAGTTACAGAGTATATGACAGAAGTAGTACTGTGCAGACATAGCTATATTATATACCTAATAACACCTGATACTGAGAGTTACAGAGTATATGACAGAAGTAGTACTGTGCAGACATAGCTATATTATATACCTAATAACACCAGATACTGAGAGTTACAGAGTATATGACAGAAGTAGTACTGTGCAGACATAGCTATATTATATACCTAATAACACCAGATACTGAGAGTTACAGAGTATGAGAGAAGTAGCACTGTGCAGACATAGCTATATTATATACCTAATAACACCTGATACTGAGAGTTACAGAGTATATGACAGAAGTAGCACTGTGCAGACATAGCTATATTATATACCTAATAACACCAGATACTGAGAGTTACAGAGTATATGACAGAAGTAGTACTGTGCAGACATAGCTATATTATATACCTAATAACACCAGATACTGAGAGTTACAGAGTATATGACAGAAGTAGTACTGTGCAGCTATAGCTATATTATATACCTAATAACACCAGATACTGAGAGTTACAGAGTATGAGAGAAGTAGCACTGTGCAGACATAGCTATATTATATACCTAATAACACCGGATACTGAGAGTTACAGAGTATGAGAGAAGTAGCACTGTGCAGACATAGCTATATTATATACCTAATAACACCGGAAACTGAGAGTTACAGAGTATATGACAGAAGTAGCACTGTGCAGACATAGCTATATTATATACCTAATAACACCAGATACTGAGAGTTACAGAGTATATGGTAGAAGTAGCACTGTGCAGACATAGCTATATTATATATCTAATAACACCAGATACTGAGAGTTACAGAGTATATGACAGAAGTAGCACTGTGCAGACATAGCTATATTATATACCTAATAACACCAGATACTGAGAGTTACAGAGTATATGACAGAAGTAGCACTGTGCAGACATAGCTATATTATATACCTAATAACACCAGATACTGAGAGTTACAGAGTATATGACAGAAGTAGCACTGTGCAGACATAGCTATATTATATACCTAATAACACCAGATACTGAGAGTTACAGAGTATATGACAGAAGTAGTACTGTGCAGACATAGCTATATTATATACCTAATAACACCAGATACTGAGAGTTACAGAGTATATGACAGAAGTAGTACTGTGCAGACATAGCTATATTATATACCTAATAACACCAGATACTGAGAGTTACAGAGTATATGACAGAAGTAGTACTGTGCAGACATAGCTATATTATATATCTAATAACACCTGATACTGAGAGTTACAGAGTATATGGCAGAAGTAGCACTGTGCAGACATAGCTATATTATATACCTAATAACACCAGATACTGAGAGTTACAGAGTATGAGAGAAGTAGCACTGTGCAGACATAGCTATATTATATACCTAATAACACCAGATACTGAGAGTTACAGAGTATATGACAGAAGTAGCACTGTGCAGACATAGCTATATTATATACTTAATAACACCAGATACTGAGAGTTACAGAGTATGAGAGAAGTAGCACTGTGCAGACATAGCTATATTATATACCTAATAACACCAGATACTGAGAGTTACAGAGTATATGACAGAAGTAGCACTGTGCAGACATAGCTATATTATATACCTAATAACACCAGATACTGAGAGTTACAGAGTATATGAGAGAAGTAGCACTGTGCAGACATAGCTATATTATATATCTAATAACACCTTACTGAGAGTTACAGAGTATATGGCAGAAGTAGCACTGTGCAGACATAGCTATATTATATACCTAATAACACCAGATACTGAGAGTTACAGAGTATGAGAGAAGTAGCACTGTGCAGACATAGCTATATTATATACCTAATAACACCAGATACTGAGAGTTACAGAGTATATGAGAGAAGTAGCACTGTGCAGACATAGCTATATTATATACCTAATAACACCAGATACTGAGAGTTACAGAGTATATGACAGAAGTAGTACTGTGCAGACATAGATATATTATATACCTAATAACACCAGATACTGAGAGTTACAGAGAATATGACAGAAGTAGCACTGTGCAGACATAGCTATATTATATACCTAATAACACCAGATACTGAGAGTTACAGAGTATATGACAGAAGTAGTACTGTGCAGACATAGCTATATTATATACCTAATAACACCAGATACTGAGAGTTACAGAGTATATGACAGAAGTAGCACTGTGCAGACATAGCTATATTATATACCTAATAACACCGGATACTGAGAGTTACAGAGTATGAGAGAAGTAGCACTGTGCAGACATAGCTATATTATATACCTAATAACACCAGATACTGAGAGTTACAGAGTATATGACAGAAGTAGCACTGTGCAGACATAGCTATATTATATACCTAATAACACCAGATACTGAGAGTTACAGAGTATATGACAGAAGTAGTACTGTGCAGCTATAGCTATATTATATACCTAATAACACCAGATACTGAGAGTTACAGAGTATGAGAGAAGTAGCACTGTGCAGACATAGCTATATTATATACCTAATAACACCGGATACTGAGAGTTACAGAGTATGAGAGAAGTAGCACTGTGCAGACATAGCTATATTATATACCTAATAACACCGGATACTGAGAGTTACAGAGTATATGACAGAAGTAGCACTGTGCAGACATAGCTATATTATATACCTAATAACACCAGATACTGAGAGTTACAGAGTATATGGTAGAAGTAGCACTGTGCAGACATAGCTATATTATATATCTAATAACACCAGATACTGAGAGTTACAGAGTATATGACAGAAGTAGCACTGTGCAGACATAGCTATATTATATACCTAATAACACCAGATACTGAGAGTTACAGAGTATATGACAGAAGTAGCACTGTGCAGACATAGCTATATTATATACCTAATAACACCAGATACTGAGAGTTACAGAGTATATGACAGAAGTAGTACTGTGCAGACATAGCTATATTATATACCTAATAACACCAGATACTGAGAGTTACAGAGTATATGACAGAAGTAGTACTGTGCAGACATAGCTATATTATATACCTAATAACACCAGATACTGAGAGTTACAGAGTATATGACAGAAGTAGCACTGTGCAGACATAGCTATATTATATACCTAATAACACCAGATACTGAGAGTTACAGAGTATATGAGAGAAGTAGCACTGTGCAGACATAGCTATATTATATATCTAATAACACCTGATACTGAGAGTTACAGAGTATATGGCAGAAGTAGCACTGTGCAGACATAGCTATATTATATACCTAATAACACCAGATACTGAGAGTTACAGAGTATGAGAGAAGTAGCACTGTGCAGACATAGCTATATTATATACCTAATAACACCAGATACTGAGAGTTACAGAGTATATGACAGAAGTAGCACTGTGCAGACATAGCTATATTATATACCTAATAACACCAGATACTGAGAGTTACAGAGTATGAGAGAAGTAGCACTGTGCAGACATAGCTATATTATATACCTAATAACACCAGATACTGAGAGTTACAGAGTATATGACAGAAGTAGCACTGTGCAGACATAGCTATATTATATACCTAATAACACCAGATACTGAGAGTTACAGAGTATATGAGAGAAGTAGCACTGTGCAGACATAGCTATATTATATATCTAATAACACCTTACTGAGAGTTACAGAGTATATGGCAGAAGTAGCACTGTGCAGACATAGCTATATTATATACCTAATAACACCAGATACTGAGAGTTACAGAGTATGAGAGAAGTAGCACTGTGCAGACATAGCTATATTATATACCTAATAACACCAGATACTGAGAGTTACAGAGTATATGACAGAAGTAGCACTGTGCAGACATAGCTATATTATATACCTAATAACACCAGATACTGAGAGTTACAGAGTATATGACAGAAGTAGTACTGTGCAGACATAGATATATTATATACCTAATAACACCAGATACTGAGAGTTACAGAGTATATGACAGAAGTAGCACTGTGCAGACATAGCTATATTATATACCTAATAACACCAGATACTGAGAGTTACAGAGTATATGACAGAAGTAGTACTGTGCAGACATAGCTATATTATATACCTAATAACACCAGATACTGAGAGTTACAGAGTATATGACAGAAGTAGCACTGTGCAGACATAGCTATATTATATACCTAATAACACCGGATACTGAGAGTTACAGAGTATGAGAGAAGTAGCACTGTGCAGACATAGCTATATTATATACCTAATAACACCAGATACTGAGAGTTACAGAGTATATGACAGAAGTAGCACTGTGCAGACATAGCTATATTATATACCTAATAACACCAGATACTGAGAGTTACAGAGTATATGACAGAAGTAGCACTGTGCAGACATAGCTATATTATATACCTAATAACACCGGATACTGAGAGTTACAGAGTATATGACAGAAGTAGCACTGTGCAGACATAGCTATATTATATACCTAATAACACCAGATACTGAGAGTTACAGAGTATATGACAGAAGTAGCACTGTGCAGACATAGCTATATTATATACCTAATAACACCGGATACTGAGAGTTACAGAGTATATGACAGAAGTAGCACTGTGCAGACATAGCTATATTATATACCTAATAACACCAGATACTGAGAGTTACAGAGTATGAGAGAAGTAGCACTGTGCAGACATAGCTATATTATATACCTAATAACACCAGATACTGAGAGTTACAGAGTATGAGAGAAGTAGTACTGTGCAGACATAGCTATATTATATACCTAATAACACCAGATACTGAGAGTTACAGAGTATATGACAGAAGTAGCACTGTGCAGACATAGCTATATTATATACCCAATAACACCAGATACTGAGAGTTACAGAGTATGAGAGAAGTAGCACTGTGCAGACATAGCTATATTATATACCTAATAACACCAGATACTGAGAGTTACAGAGTATGACAGAAGTAGCACTGTGCAGACATAGCTATATTATATACCTAATAACACCAGATACTGAGAGTTACAGAGTATATGACAGAAGTAGCACTGTGCAGACATAGCTATATTATATACCTAATAACACCAGATACTGAGAGTTACAGAGTATGAGAGAAGTAGCACTGTGCAGACATAGCTATATTATATACCTAATAACACCAGATACTGAGAGTTACAGAGTATGAGAGAAGTAGTACTGTGCAGACATAGCTATATTATATACCTAATAACACCAGATACTGAGAGTTACAGAGTATATGACAGAAGTAGCACTGTGCAGACATAGCTATATTATATACCTAATAACACCAGATACTGAGAGTTACAGAGTATATGACAGAAGTAGCACTGTGCAGACATAGCTATATTATATACCTAATAACACCAGATACTGAGAGTTACAGAGTATATGACAGAAGTAGCACTGTGCAGACATAGCTATATTATATACCTAATAACACCAGATACTGAGAGTTACAGAGTATATGACAGAAGTAGTACTGTGCAGACATAGATATATTATATACCTAATAACACCAGATACTGAGAGTTACAGAGTATATGACAGAAGTAGCACTGTGCAGACATAGCTATATTATATACCTAATAACACCAGATACTGAGAGTTACAGAGTATATGACAGAAGTAGCACTGTGCAGACATAGCTATATTATATACCTAATAACACCAGATACTGAGAGTTACAGAGTATGACAGAAGTAGCACTGTGCAGACATAGCTATATTATATACCTAATAACACCAGATACTGAGAGTTACAGAGTATATGACAGAAGTAGCACTGTGCAGACATAGCTATATTATATACCTAATAACACCAGATACTGAGAGTTACAGAGTATATGACAGAAGTAGCACTGTGCAGACATAGCTATATTATATACCTAATAACACCAGATACTGAGAGTTACAGAGTATATGACAGAAGTAGCACTGTGCAGACATAGCTATATTATATACCTAATAACACCAGATACTGAGAGTTACAGAGTATATGACAGAAGTAGTACTGTGCAGACATAGATATATTATATACCTAATAACACCAGATACTGAGAGTTACAGAGTATATGACAGAAGTAGCACTGTGCAGACATAGCTATATTATATACCTAATAACACCAGATACTGAGAGTTACAGAGTATATGACAGAAGTAGCACTGTGCAGACATAGCTATATTATATACCTAATAACACCAGATACTGAGAGTTACAGAGTATGACAGAAGTAGCACTGTGCAGACATAGCTATATTATATACCTAATAACACCAGATACTGAGAGTTACAGAGTATATGACAGAAGTAGCACTGTGCAGACATAGCTATATTATATACCTAATAACACCAGATACTGAGAGTTACAGAGTATATGACAGAAGTAGCACTGTGCAGACATAGCTATATTATATACCTAATAACACCAGATACTGAGAGTTACAGAGTATGAGAGAAGTAGTACTGTGCAGACATAGCTATATTATATACCCAATAACACCAGATACTGAGAGTTACAGAGTATGACAGAAGTAGCACTGTGCAGACATAGCTATATTATATACCTAATAACACCAGATACTGAGAGTTACGGGCCGGGAGTGGGACTATCCCTGAGCACTATGGTTAGCTGGAGGGCACATAGGCCTTGTGGTACCACACTGACTCCCCCTGTAGCCCCAACACTCACCATGATATCGGCTGCCGAGCCTCACACGTGGGAAATTAATGATCCGTACAATGAGCTCTGTCCGACTGACCAATCCCGAGCCAGGGATCAGCTGCCCTCAGTCAAGATGGCGGCGCGCTGCCGCGCCACACCCGGAAGTGGCGTATGTGTGAAGTAGCCTTCCGGGTTAGGGGAGGTCACATGACAAGTACATGCCAAAGAAAAGGTGAGCAGAAGGGCAGAACTGGCAGACCTGGGCACTGGGCACTGGTGTATGGGAGGGGTGGGTGGCAGAAAGAGGGGCAATGGTAATTTATGCAGTGTTTAGGTGAGAGAACGGGACACCCATGTGACTAGGAGTCTTCTCAGACTGTAAGACCCACCTCATACCTCACTGAGGGTCTCAGGTAAGGGGAGACAGTTGCAGTAACACTGTCCTGTTAGGCTGAGTTCATCAGAAGCAATGTAAGTTATGGAAGGGACATAGACTGTGTGCTGAAGATTTTGGTTGGAAGCGAGAGGGATTGTCATGGAAATAAATAACGTTGGGACTCACCTGTACGTCTCATCTCCGGTCTGTACCCTGTCTCTCCTAGGACATGGCGCCAGCTCCGGAGGAGAAGCTCAGCGAGGTGTGCCAGAGGCTGGACCAGCTGGTCCTGCAGCTCATGGAAGACCTGGAAGCTCTGCAGGAGAAGCGGGGACGTCTGAACGGCCTCATCGAGAAGGTGAGTGATGGCTCCGTGCGGTTCAGTCGCTGCCAGTATTTATCTCATTTAAACTTACATGTCACCAATGCACAGTGCATAACGTAATAACATCCATGTGAATGCAGACTACAAATTCCCTAGAAATTAGGGACAGTACTGAGGTATGAGGCACTCCACGCCTCATGCCTCAGTGATGTCATTAGTTCCTAGAGAATTGGTAGGCTGAATATTGGTTCAACTGACACAATGTCTGCTTCCTGTGTGAGATCCACTATAAAATATCACCTGTCCACGTCTGCTGACTTTATTTTTCATTTCCAGGGATGGTTCTTCCTTTCTCAGTCTCGATATTCTATGGGGAATAAGTTTGTGTCCTCTCTGCAGTACACACAGGATATGGTGCCCTCTGTCTGCGTCCAGGACAGGTGAGACTTGCTGGTCTGCTTTAACTATTGACATATAATCTATATTGAGCCTATAGGTCTGATTCTGAGATGGACTCGGCGTCCGTTGTGGACCTCTGTCTCTAGACGCACTAATAATTGGGGCGCATGTCCTGTGCCTACTTAATGCGGCATCTACACTGCGTCCAGCTTAGAATCAGTCTCTATGTGTGATGAGACCCGGATGTAACCCTCCCTTCTGTTTTCATATCTCTTTTATGTCTGGATCCAACGTAATCCAGCACTGCAGAGGCTGGTGCGAGCTCTTTTCATGTTGAACACATTGAGCCCGGGCAGAGTGGTGAGATAAAAGCAGAGGCTCTACGAGAGGTGGAGGATGTGGGAGCAGCAGATCAGGGTGAGTTTATATAACAAGCCTATTCTTCATGGATTCATGTAGGTTCACATATATACATATAGGGCGTTACTCGTTATCAGACCTGACTGTGCATATAGAGGAAGTGGGTGGAAAGGAAACCATTGAGGGTCGGTAGAGGACAGAGAAGTTCCACCAGATTATACAGGATTAAGACGGTGGTTGGGTGGTTCTAGAGGAGCAAAGTAGCAGCAGACCTTATGGGACACAGATGAGGTGGAAGAGGAGATCCCCATTACACATTGTATAAGGGGAGGGAAGAAAGGGTCCCGGCAGGAAGGAAGTAGATACGGAAGGTGGGCAGGAGAAGTGACAAGGGGATGGAGGTTGAAGAACAAGCAGTTGATTAATGAGCCTGGGAGGTGGAGAGATCACATGCAAAGACCAGAGGGGGACTGTCCTTAAATTGGGGTAGGTGAGACAATCGGGATTAGAAACATTGGAGAAAAAGCACGGAGGGAATGTGTAAGATATAGGAGGATTCAGTGCAGTGATCTCTTCGGAGGGACAAACCCAAGCTCATCTAAATAGGGACAAACAAAAATCCATATATTTTTTTAAAAAAGTCATTCTATTCCCTCCCAGTGCTGAGACACCGAGGGACCTCTGAGACGCACAGACCACCTAAAACGGAGAAAAACGAGAAGCCAAGGCCACCGCCATCTCATGACCCGCTGCGCTGGTTTGGGGTTCTGGTTCCTCAGAGTCTACGGCAAGCACAGAGCACATTCCGCCAGGGTCAGTTGGTGGAACGTGTAAAACTTTGTAGAAGTGTTTGCGTGAAGGTGGCTGAGCCCAGCGGGCGCGTTTACATTATCTGTCCTCCCCTCCAGGTGTCGCCCTCACCGCAGAGGTGGCTTCACTGCAGAGCAGCATTGATGAGACCCGCAGGCAATACCACACCCTACTGACCAAGAAGAGAGAGATGCAGGCTCGGTCGGGCTGAGAGCGATCAGATGGGACCCGTAAATGGACATACCACTAAGGGGGCATGTGATTGGGTGGGGAGTGCTCACAGTGAGTGAATTACCACAATGTTTTACCGTGGTCTCACCTGTGCCTTGGGAGGTCTCTGCGGGTGAATGAATGTATTTATGAGTGTTTGTATTCTCTCAAAGTTATATTATGAGTGTCACCATCTACCACAGTTCTTGTGAAATCCTCCCTGTTAGGGAGAGGAGGAGATGTAGGCAGGCTGGTGCACCGGGAACTGCTGTAATAAAATCAGATTCTGTTTCCCAGCTGTTCTAGAAAAGCGTCATCTGGTCGTTACGGGTTCTGGAATCGTTTTTTGCACCACTACTTGTTGAAGGGTTTATTGAACAGCGCCCCCTTGTGTTTACCAGAAAGGACTTCGCCTCTTATAAGATTCACCTGCACTTCAGTTTCATATGAATACCGTACATGCGGGAATAGTTACATGTTTAATTGCTGCCTTTATGTGACTTAGTCTGTTTGTGTCAAGAAGATTAAAATCCAATGGAAGCCATATGCTTTGTATATCTATTCTGCAGAAATAAAGGTCCTTTATACTCATGGTATTTATGTTTGATGAAGACTAAAATAGAAACCTACAAGAAAATCCTACATCATAGAGACACTGCCCTAAACTAGAGCGGATGGGGGCACGCAAGGACACTAAAGAGGGATTATAAGGAGAATATAGCAGTAGATGGATTCGTTTAGGAGGAAGACTCGAGCGCACATGTGTCTGATTTGTTAGTTCCCACTTACATTTGACTGAATTACATTTGACGCCATGCAGGTTATGGACTAATCAGCTGAGCCCAGGTTAATTAATTCAAGAAGTAAATAGGGAATTGTGACCCTAACCCCCAAACCATTTATATTCCAGCAGCCCCATCGGACATTGATTTTATACGAGCACCATCCTAGAAGAGTATATTTAGATAAAAAAGGGGAGAGTATATCAGTTCTGTGAGAACTTCAACCCAAAGACTCTATAGCAGGGGTCTTCAAACTTGGCCCTCCAGATGCTGTGGAACTACACATCCCAGCATGCACTGCACATAGTTTTAGCATGCTGTTATATCAAAAAGGTGGCAGTGCATGCTGGGATGTGTAGTTCCACAGCAGCTGGAGGGCCAAGTTTGAAGACCCCTGCTCTATAGGATGCACTCTCATAGCTAAATGTCAATCAAAATATCTTAAAACATAACCTTTATTAATTTTTGCAAGGAAAACAGATTAAAATGGACTTACACAGATCGTTATCTCGGTAGTGGTTACCCAGATGAGGGAAAGGCGAGATATGAAAAAATAACAATAAACAATACAACATTAAACGTATGATAATCATAAAAACACCAGGGTCAGAATGTTGCTGAGTATATTCCATAGATATGTGGAGTGACAACCTAGAGCAGTGGTGGCGAACCCTGGCACTCCAGCTGCTTGTGGGACTACATATCCCAGCATGCACTGCCACAGTTTTAGCATTCCCTCATAGCAAAACTCTGGCAGTGCATGCTGGGATATGTAGTCCCACAGCAGCTGGAGTCCCAGGGTTCGCCACCACTGACCTAGAGTATCAACACCCAGCAAGATAAGGTTAAGACAGTGAATAATGGGCCTGATCCAGACCCGGTTGCGAGCGCTGAGCCCAAACGGAGGCGTTCCCATGAGAACGCCTGCCGTTTGTGGGGCGACCCCACTGACGTCACAAGTGATGTCAGTGGAGAGCTTCTGGCCCTGTTAGAGCCGAAAGCTCTCTGGGGTTTGCGATGGGCGAGACCTTACCACCAGGGTCTCGTTGCAAGCCCGATGGTCGCGATGGTCTTGACCATCGCGACCATCATCCTGGCCGCTCGCAATAGTTGTGGGTGGTCACCCACAGCTATGCGAGTGGCCAAGAGGCCGCTCCAAAAAAAAATAAAAGCCCGGCCCTGATTCAGAGCGAGCGGCTCTGAATCAGGCCCAATGAGAGGAGTAAGGGGATGTAAGATACTGCAGCCAGGCTCTGCTGCTCCCTATCACACACAGGAGTAAGGGGATGTAAGATACTGCAGCCAGGCTCTGCTGCTCCCTATCACACACAGGAGTAAGGGGATGTAAGGTACTGCAGCCAGGCTCTGCTGCTCCCTATCACACACAGGAGTAAGGGGATGTGAGATACTGCAGCCAGGCTGTGCTGCTCCCCATCACACACAGGAGTAAGGGGATGTAAGATACTGCAGCCAGGCTCTGCTGCTCCCCATCACACACAGGAGTAAGGGGATGTAAGGTACTGCAGCTAGGCTCTGCTGCTCCCTATCACACACAGGAGTAAGGGGATGTAAGGTACTGCAGCTAGGCTCTGCTGCTCCCTATCACACACAGGAGTAAGGGGATGTAAGGTACTGCAGCCAGGCTCTGCTGCTCCCCATCACCCACAGGAGTAAGGGGATGTAAGGTACTGCAGCCAGGCTCTGCTGCTCCCCATCACCCACAGGAGTAAGGGGATGTAAGGTACTGCAGCCAGGCTCTGCTGCTCCCTATCACACACAGGAGTAAGGGGATGCAAGGTACTACAGCTAGGCTCTGCTGCTCCCTATCACACACAGGAGTAAGGGGATGTAAGATACTGCAGCCAGGCTCTGCTGCTCCCTATCACACACAGGAGTAAGGGGATGTAAGGTACTGCAGCCAGGCTCTGCTGCTCCCTATCACACACAGGAGTAAGGGGATGTGAGATACTGCAGCCAGGCTGTGCTGCTCCCCATCACACACAGGAGTAAGGGGATGTAAGGTACTGCAGCCAGGCTCTGCTGCTCCCTATCACACACAGGAGTAAGGGGATGCAAGGTACTGCAGCCAGGCTCTGCTGCTCCCTATCACACACAGGAGTAAGGGGATGCAAGGTACTACAGCTAGGCTCTGCTGCTCCCTATCACACACAGGAGTGGAGGAGGGGGAGTGAGAAATCTGCTAGTGCTGTAACCCCTGGAAGTAGCAGTCAGCAGTGGTCAACGTCATCAACCCTAACTTCTACTATCGGTTGACTTACTAAATTGCATCGGACAACCAATGAGAAAATCAATAGGTTGGTGTGAAAAACCGCTGGGAATGTAAGAAAGGATGCTGGTACAAGTACCTAAATCACTGTGAATACGGTATGAGATCACCTTAAAAGAGGATGATTATACATTGAGTATACATATCAATATTTTTAGATATCGGTCTCTTCACACCTGGTACCATAGATATAATCTACTTGTCATACACAATCACTACACCCATTGCCAACACAGACATAACTCTACATACAGCCATCCGCTCACCCCCCCATGCCCTCCGAACCCCTCCAACATACAACCATTAACATAAAGCGTGTACCACACAGTTATTTATTCCAATTAAAGTAGGACCTGGTACCCCTACTATACATTGCTGCACCTACCCACTCTCTACTTCAACCACCATCCCTTAAATCCTTTCCATCATCGCATAGACTCATCCCTCTGTTTCGTCACCACACTTTTGAAGCCCACCCCCAATTGAACCATATTGTCTTTTACAACCCAGTCTTGTTCTATTACTGTCGATTCAAATTGTAAAGCGCTATGGAATATGCTGCTCCATATAAAAAATGATGCCTACGTGTTGCTGGATTACTCGGATTTAAGCAGACCAAGCATCTAAAGATTATCTTTCCAACCAAACGGCTAGTTGGCTGGTTGGAATGAAAATCTTGTAATGTATGGTAGCAACCGGCTAACAACCATTTCCTCTCAAACACCGGAAAACAGTTGTACAGACAATTTGGTTCTATCCGTTTGATATAACCAACGTCTCTCAAAGACCATTGTCTGGTGTTTAGGAGCAGATGGTCGATTGTCATTTGCGCCCATACATTGCCGGATTACCAGATAACTAGTTGGCTGGTTGTAAAGATAATCTTTAGGGGCGTGGCCTGCTTAAATCTGAGCAATTCAGGGAAACGTTTATAATGCACAACACGGCCACACATAATGAAGTCAGTGATCCCTCAGCCTTATGACCACATTAAGACGTAATACATTGTGGGTTATCTGGGCAGGTAAATCTCGCTTATTTTTCCCTGCAAGCCATAGATCAGTGCTCCCCAGCTGCAGTCCCCAGGGAACCCTAACAGTGCAGGTTTTCCAGGCCTCCTCACAGAATTACCAAATGTGTCAGTCAGTAACGAATGCACCGGCCTTCTAGTAAGGAGGTATGGAAAACATGTACTGTTAGGGTACCCTAAAGACTATTTAGGGAAACTCTGCCATAGAGGTTCGAGCAAATAGAAAAAAAATGAGCAAAGTTTTCCCTCCCGCTATGTGCGCACCACACTTCATGCGAGATTCCGACAGCACTTTGAGCTTAACTGAGTCTCCCCCTGGGTTTCTTATTGACACCACAGGCCTGTATGCAATTAGTTTCGCACCCGCGATACTTTTCCGCCTGCCGGATTTTTCGCCTACATCACGTATTTTGGGGGTGGAAAGTTGTCGTGCGCGCCCCCACTATTCGCCGTATTCAATTCCAAATGATGCGATAACACATCCCGGCGAAACTGAAACGCGAAAGGTGCTGTCAAAAATGGGGAAATCAGCCTGACACCCCCCAAAAGATGCACTAACATTGGGGATCCGTATAGATGTCCCCCTGAAGCTATTAGGGGAACTTAAGAGCTGTTAATTGTTTCTAAATAGCGTCTTTGCACAGGTGGTGAAGAATAGCATTAAGCAGTTATTTTGGGGGTGAAAATAAGTAGTCCTGTCAAATTTGGGGTACTTGAAAATGGGTGCAAGCATGGTTTAAAATTCCTAATGTGAAGTTTTAAGTGACGTTAAAAACGCACCTTCAGCAAGCACCTGCAATCAAAAACACCTACCCCATACTTGCAGACCCCCCCAAAGTCTATTTAGCTACTTTTTATGTGTGTACCCCCACTTTGTACTTTTTCACCCCCTTTTTCAATGGCAGTTTTTGGGGTGTTCCTCACTTTTTAAAAATTTTTTTGATGCAGTTATCCTTTGGGGGGCTGTCCCAAGGGTGCAGAGTGGTTTCCACACCTTTGCACCCCAAATCCGCAATTCTGCACTTTTTACCGCCTGCTATTCATAGGCGAATCTTTTTCGCCTATTACATTGCATTGACTTTTCCGGTACACGAAAAGTCTTTACAATTAAATACAGCAAAAAGTTTCCGCCGGCAAAATGACGTCATCTGTGATACTTTTTCGCGGATTCCGACTTTTCGGCGCTATTTGAATACGGGCCACAGTGGTGAAGTACAGTATGCTAGATACACATATTTACTATTAAAATAGACCTGTCCCCATCCAGAGACGGCAGCCATTTTGTGAGCTCAACCAGTAATCCGGAGAATGCATCCTATTGGTTAACTAGGAATCAGTGTCCTTATTGAGGCTGGGAGGTATGAGGTGAATATATGTAAAATATGCCATATTAATTAAAAAAAACTGTGAAAAAAATATAAGTAAGGTAAGTGCTAGCTGTTAATTACCACAACAATGTGATTAGTCTCTAGCCAGCTGATCAACTTATTATTGGTTTAGCCCACAAAATAGCTGTGTGCAGACCAATCTTAAGTGCAAGTCACTAATAATGTAAAGAGAAAAGGCTTTACAGGTCACTACACTGTATTGTGAAATGTAATGTGATAAAACTGTGTGAGGTACTTCTAGTCAGAATGCAATCGTTCTCAGTCAGGAAGTGTCTGAGGAGCCTACGAGCACCCTAACCCACAGCTGAGCCTCTGCGATAGGAAGTGTTGACTTCTGCTCCACCACACTGACAGATACCTATGACAGGAATCGGCAGCCACAGCCGGAAATGTAATTGAAGCAGCTTCAGAAACTTTCCTGAGTACGTTGAGAAACGCAGCCTAGGAGATGACTTTGGGCCAACGCTGACATGGTCCGCCATGACGGTCAGAGACGTACACTGAGCGAGCCTTGATGGGACCAGGAGCCAAGATCATGGACGTCGGTGAGAAAGCCCAGGACACAAACCAGGAGGACGACGAAGCTTGGTATGACCGATTTGTCTGGTACATGATCACCGCATTGCTAGAAGGAGTCTTGTAAAAGCTGAGGCAGATATTGCTTGGAAACTAATGAAAACCTACAGGTTATTTTTCGCCTTTGGGCCATACCAGTATGAATATCCACTAGAACGTACAAAGCCTAGATTAGGGGTAGGCAGGGCATGCTGGGATGTGTAGTTCCACAGCAGCTGGAGTGCCACAGGTTGCCGACCCCTGGCCTAGGTGACTATAGTAACATCATGATCTTAGACTTGTTCCCTCCGTCACACAGGGTCCCAGTGCAGAGAGAGCGTTCCTATACGACTGGATCTCTGTCGGAGAGCTCTGGGGTATGTGGACTTATGCATTGTATCTGTGGGAGGGCAGGGGACGTGTTAGGGACACTGCTTTACTACACCCCCCCATCGTTTTTCTATTTCAGCTAAAGCGAAGGAAGCAAGGGGAGAGCGCACCTGCCCAGGTAACGGAGGAAAAGGTGAGTACACCGACAGGTGAAGGACTACAGTGCTCTCTTATACACCTGTCATTGCCGTGTCCTCAGTTAACGGCTTGTCCCTTCATTGCAGTGTGTTATTGGGTCACTTAGAGCCAGGATTGGGTTAAATTACAGACAATTACATGTGATTTATGTGAGGAAGTTTGGTGTTGTTATATGTATTTATTTCATTTCTCATCGGTTGTGGTTAGTTATTTTTAACAACATTGAAATGCTCCCTATTACGTAGTGCGATGGACTCTTTCATGCTGTCACTAGTTGCTAGTGAATTAGTGATCGGCTGCATTCCTCTGTATATTGGTGCACAAGCTACTCTCAATGTGCGCGTGCGGAATATGCACTTTAGTAAAGGGACAAATAGTGTAATTCTACAGAGGCATAATAAATATATATACGTACTATTACAGTACCATGGACATCAGCCCTATAGACACGGTGTTGGCCAGACCGTTTCACGTCAGTGCGATATAAACCTATGTTTTAGGTGATGGGAGCAATTTACTGAGCAAAGTTTCTCTGAATTTTGGTGAAAATCTATAAAGGGAGGAAATATGCTCCCAGAGAGACATCGTGATTGTCCCCCTGTGTATCGGGGGCCTGGTACAATCCCGTCCCAGATGCAAAAAACTTTTTCTGGTCTACGGGTAACTTTCATTTATTGGTCTGTTGATGGCCTACTGCAGTTTTTACTAAATACAAGCAATAGTTTTCAGGGGAACTTGTAGAAGCCCATAGATTAAGGTTGAGCAATGGTGGGAAAACCCCTTTACGCTCAGTTATGCTATTTCTGCAACAAGGCGGAAGGGGATTTGATAAAACCTATTCTAGAGCCCTCTACAACCTTCTATCAGAATCTGTGTACAATAAGTATGGGTGCCGGAAGGGTTTATCTATAATATTATTATTATGTTCCTGCAGTTGTAGGACATCCTCCTGCTGGCATTATAGGCCTTCAGTCATACACTAACCGGCTGTCAGTGCATCATTGCTCTATGGTTTCAGCAGGAAAGTGCATGCAGGAACAGAAGTCACCGGTCACTAGAGGGAAAAGTGCAACAAAGAAAGTAGTGTCCTGAAATGCTGTATCAGTTATCACTCTTAGTTCCATTTATGTGTAGTCCATTTATGTGTGTGAGTGAGTACATAACCCATAGTCGTGATAGGAATGTGTATTTACCAAATAACCTACCAACTCCTCCTGTTCTCTGTGTGTTACATGCAGGAGCCCAGCCACAAAAGGGTTAAACCTGTTACCAAGACCTTGTCAGCAACCAGCACCCCTCAAGCGAAAGTTACCCCCCTGAAGAAGCTCAGCTTGTCCATCCAGGTAACCGAGATGGGTGGAGAGGTCTGATATCAGTTAGTGTATGACGGGGGTATTAAACGCGTGGCCCTCAAGCTGCTGTAGAACTGCACTGCCCAGCATGCATTGCCACAGTTGTAGCATGCCCTAATAGCAAAATTGTCAGGGCATGCTGGGAAGTGTAGTTCAACAGCAGCTGGAGGGTGCATGTTGTATACCCCTGGTGCACTGGTAGTGACGTGCGATTGGTTGGTACAACTACAATGGGGCACAACAGCATAAGGTGCGCAAACTAAAACAATTGTCTTTAAGGATCTTTCCCCCTCCCTCCTTAGTTTGGCTGCATACTGAATTAGTCAGACAAGTACTAGGTTGTACTCTGCCCTCAGACTACTTGGATGTGTTGGTTTGTATATATCCTCCTGCAGCTTATATGATATAAAGGCTTTGGTGGAGAAACAGAGAGATACAGAAACACCAATGATTCAGTGCGGTTATTAGAAGGCTAAGTACATACCGTTAAAGTTGCGTGAAGGTGAAATTGATGAAGATACAGTATTGATTGTTGGTTAGGATAAAGCAGATTAGCGGTTGGGTCATATTTTACCGGAATGTGTTTTGGGGGCCCAGTGAACCCCAGTTACATCTCAGGGCGATGAGTACTATTTTGGTCTTCTATAGATGTACTAACCTGCCAATGTCCCCCACACTCTACAGCGCTCCATAGGCTGCCGGAGTGAGAACCGCCTGTTCAGCTTCTCCCCCCGGACGCGAAGCAGAGAACAAGGGTCCGCAAAGAGGAGGAGCAGCAAATTGTGGAGCGAAACGTTTGATAATGCCGGGGAGGAGCTGTCTGCTCGGGAGATCAAGCGGCAGGAGGTGAGGGGATATAATATCCAGTCATTTATAGCAGGCCTGTCAGCGACACACGACAGTGGCAGCTCTGCTCTGGGCTCTTCCAGTATTCAATGTACTAATTCCTGAATAATGTTCATGAGGCATGATTAATATTCATGTGGCATGATTAATATTCATGAGGCATGATTAATATTCATGAGGCCTGACTAATGTGTATGAGGCCTGACTATTATCCACAAGGACTCAGGGCTAGTGCTGGTTCGATATTCTGCTCTGTGCAGGCCCCATCCCCTGAAAGTGATGTCATGAAGTCCCAAAGAGGGGTATGGCCACCTGGGCCAGGGAAGAGCTAAGAGCTTGGAGCATTGTTTGGATCTGCAACAGCCTAATGACTCTCCAAGTGTCTCTCTAGGTTTCAGAGTTCTGTCCCCTAGGTATCTAGGCCTGCTCCCTCTGTGTTAGCACCTCTCGCCAAACCTAGTTAACGCAAGGTCTGAGTTATATTCACCAGGCTGGACTAATGTTCACAAGGCCTGACTTATATAATTATTGTCTTTATTTATATGGCGCCACAAGGGTTCCCTAGTACGTAGAGGAAAGCTTTCAACAAAATTATAGGTGCATTAGACAGTTACAGATTACAGTACTTTATAGAAATAAATGTTAATATAACAACAACCTGCAAATTACTTAATGGAGACAGTAGGAGTGAGGGCCCTGCTCTCGAGAACTTATATTCTGAAGAAAATATGGACGGACACAGAGAGGGAGAGGGGGGCGGAGTTGTGTGATGCAGAGGCTGGAGAGGTACCAGGAAGAGGGGTGTTAGGTTTAAATGAAGAGATGCATCTTAAGGGCGCACTTAAAGACTGGGAGGTTACATAAGAGTTGGATTGGGTATCTATAATCTATGATAAGGGCTTGAATAATAGTTTTAGTGGCTTTGGGGATCGTGGAATTATTGCGGTGGTGGAGAATTGAGATTGGGAGAGGGGCTGAATGTGGGGCAGAAGAGGAGGGCAGAGTCCAGAGTGACACACAGACGTAGGAGACAGTGAAGGAGACATTGGCGGGGAGAAAGGGGGACCTTGGAGGGAGGAAAGACGGTGACTACCATTTTAGTAGTGCAGAGAGATGGACAGGGAAGGAGGGGAGTTCAAGATGGTGAAGAAGCAGAAAGGGTTCGGGGATTGAGAGTTTTAGGGGTATATTTACTAAAGTGCGGTTTTATAGACGTGGAGATGTTGCCCATAGCAACCAATCAGATTCTAGCTATTCTCTTCTAGTAGGTGCTAGATAAATGATAAGTAGAATCTGATTGGTTGCTATGGGCAACATCTATACTTCTATAAACCTGCACTATAGTAAATATATCCCTTCTAGTAGAACTGTGTAGGATAGTGAGAGGGCAGAATGTTAGGAGGAGAGAGCTGATATAAAATGGTGGAAGTCAGCGAGAGAGCCCACAGCAGTGTAATAGTATATTTGGAAATAGCAGGTTAGTGTTGGGGAGGGCATCAACTAATATTCATGAGGCCCAATTTATATTCATGAGGCCTGACTAATATTCATGAGGTCCAATTTATATTCATGAGGCCTGATTTATATTCATGAGGCCTGACTAATATTCATGGGGCCCGATTTATATTTATGATACCTGATTAATATTCATAAGGAGCGATTTATATTCATGATACCTGACTAATATTCATGAGGCCCGATTTATATTCATGATACCTGACTAATATTCATGAGGTAATGGTTCTCAGTAATTTAATGTGCACCATTCTTATGAATAATAATACAGCACACAAAATGGCTGTATCCACTGTCTGTAGGTGACCGGCCCACATTAGGCGATAGACTCTTAATACATGATACAGCAGTTAACGTTTTCTGCCTTTATTAAGAATACCGAAAAAAATTGACTAATGTAATGTGTTTTCTCCCTGACGGTTGCCTATAACAAGTCCCCCTGTACCTTCTAAATGCTTCATTACAAGTCCCTGTACCTCCGGGATGAGCCCCGATGTTATTACATGTAATGCTTTCATCATGTGTTTTGCCATAGAATTGGTCCATCACCAACAAGAACTGACTTCATTTAATTCCATTCATACGTTGTGTGTCCATAGGTGATATTCGAGCTGATGCAGGGAGAGCACATGTTAATAGAAGATCTCAACCTGGTGAAGAAGGTAATGTAAAAGCAGAGAGGAGAACTACCAGCCTTTAACTGGCAGGCAATGCTGGGGTTAGTAGTTCCACAAGAGCTGGAGAGTTTTGGGCAGCACTGCAGATTATCCCAAATTGCTCAGGTCTGCCCTCAGCGGCATCCTGTATACAACATGTCATATCCTTTACACACACACAGATGTGGTGGCATCATCCACGCATTCCACAAAATGCCACCAGTCCCTATCTCATCAACAAAATAATTTTCTCCTGTGGGCAGAGTTCAGCATCGCTCCCATCCTCGAAAAATCCAACAGTAGCACCACAAATGGTAAAATGCTTCACAGAGACTCAACTTTACAGAGAAGACACCTTGGGTTGACCAGCGTCTCAGGACTGTTTGGTGGTCTTCATCAGGCTCGTAAATGAAGATCGTAATAAAAAATAAACAATTGGATGTAATACAAGCACCCATGCTGAGTCTCCATGGCTTATTCTGCACTGCTCTCCAGCTCCCCAACGTCAGCCTTGATCCCCAGTGTAAGGCGTACTCAGGCTGAAGGCGTGCTGGCCGTTCTTCTCTAGTGACCCTTCTGTCATCACTATCCCCCCCTTCAGTCATTGTCTCTTCTGTGTTTTCAGAATTACTACGAGCCCATGTTAAAGTTGGCCATCATGACTCAGGAAGACCTCAACCAGATCTTCAGCATCTTGGACACGCTGCCCCCGCTGCACAGAGGTCAGGCTGCCTAACAGGGTCCTCCTTCATTCGTGATATGTTCTTTACATTAGAGATTTGTGTTCCCCAAAGTGCCAATTGTGTAATAAGCCGTTCACCAGATTCTATAGAGTCCTCCGGGCAGCGTGAAGATGCTGAGGGTCATTTATGAATCACAGAAATTGCAGACCTGCAATGCTTATTTATGTGCACAAGTAAGGTCGAATGGTGGGTTGTGCAACCGTTGCCACTGCCCAAGAAGCAAGGCAGAGGAGGTGGCAGTGTTCTCCAGCTTCTGGGTGCATACAGCAGCACCCTGCAGCCAGGCGGGCAAGTTCTTGTCATCCCGGACCCTCTCTGTGACGTCATGAGGTGACCTGATTTGGGGTCGGAAGAGGGCCGGCACAAGTGTACCTAGCACATATTACAGTGTACTGCCTACAGGCAGGGCCCTCAGAACTACCTCATCTGCACCTAGGTCTGCGGGGTTGTGGATCCACCCGAGAATGGACGTAGGGTAAAATAGCACTTCAATGTTCACCCACAAGCGGCCTGATGTTCTGCATACGCGCATGCGCGCGCTTCGTTCTGCGCGTGCGTGAACTACACACTGCGAACACAACCCTCTCGCTCGCCCAGCAAAGGCAGCCCAGTGTAATGAGTGACAGGAGAGGCCGTTTGTGGGTGGTAACAGGGGCAGGACACTAATAACGGGGGGTTGGAGTTGCGAACGCAGGCGTGCCTGAGTGTTTCAACGCTGTTTCAGAGGCGTGCATAATTAACAGGCAGCGTCATAGTACACGTCACTTGCCCTTTTTTACACTGATTTCCTCGCAATGCTTGCAGTAGGGTAAAGCAACCGCAAGCACTGCGTTCACATCCGATGGTGCTCGATGTACCAGTGTTTTAATACACTTCCTGGAGATGACGTGTTGCTGGTGGGCGGCTCTGCCTGTGCGATTGGGCGTACGCTCAGACAAAGTGGCCGCTCGCTAAGACATGGTGGGCGTGCTTATGCCTTGGCGAGCGTTCGCTTCCCGTGGCATCACTTTGACAAATTTGTATACGCATCCAGCGAGCGTACGCAGATATTGAGCAGGTCTGCATCAGGCCCTCTGTGCACTTTCCAAATGAGGTTCTATATGTTCATTATATGTCTCCCTCACTTCCTAAATCAAAACTCTGCCAAAGTTTTGGTTAATTTTCCAATCAGATGGTAACAATATATTTTCATACATTACGGGGCCAATTCTCAGTTGCAAGATAGTCCGCTATGTGGATGGATCTTGCATTTCGTGCTCTTTGTATGGGTCACAGCCGAGCGCACGCCTCTGTGAACGTCTCCACTTTTGGCTGCATGCAGGATAAGTTTATTGTGGACATGTGGGAATTTCAGGCTGTGCTGATTTCAGAGTACACAGAGATCTGTCGGATGTCAGACGCATCTCTTGCGCCAAAGACTGGGCTGATGTATGTGCGCGCAGATAGTGATGGTGGCTTTAAATCAAGCTTGCGGATAGGGCCAATTTGGTGCCATAAATGCGTACTACCCGGCATATGGACAAATATCTGCGTTTAGTTCCACGTGCACAATATGTGTGTAACTGCGACAACTCGAGTTCAACGCTGAACCGGCCCCTAATATGTTTTATGTCAGGTGTCCATGAGATTATAACTTCTAGAATAACCCACACAGACAAAATGTTGGCTCGGGGCTGCACAAAAAACTCCAATCCTAGATCTGAAATGAAGTCCCCATTTTGTAATCAATCTTAGATCTCTTTGACCGGTTGGTAAGATTACGGCGTGAAGATGGCACCGTGGAGCAGGTTGGGCCCACCATGTTGGAATGGGTGAGTTATAATGTAATTATCTCACACAGTGAGCCGATGGGGGTTCTGCTGCCATGTTTCCTACCATTCTGCATTTTTCACTGCTCCACAGCTACCATGTCTCCACTCCTACAAGGTGTATTGCTGCAACCAAGTAGCCGCCAAGGCCCTGCTGGACCACAAGAGGCGAAACGCGGCAGTACACAACTTTCTGCAACTGTGCCAGGAATCTGCCTTCAGCCGCAAACTGGACGTGTGGAGCTTCCTGGACCTGCCCCGGAGCCGGCTGGTGAAGTACCCTCTACTGCTGAAGGAGCTGCTGAAACACACGGCGCCCGAACACCCCGACCATGCCCCACTGAGTCAAGCTGTGAGTATGAACTCTCTCCTATGTGCTGGTTCAAGATGTTCCATTTGGTGAAGCATGGTGGATGGAGATCTGTGACACGTATATTCCTATTCCTTGTCTAGGTGTGTGTGATCCAGGACATCATTAGTCTGATCAACAGCAAAGCCGGGGAGGCTGAGTGTGAATATTACAAAAATAGACTGTCCTATCTTTACGAGAGCCAGAAGGAAGAAGGGCTTTTTCACTCGCGGCTTCTGCACTGCCATGGGGAATTAAAGAACAACAAAGGCCAAGTGAGTGACATGTTTTGAACCTTCTGCATGGCCCAGACATTCTCAGGAAGCCTCAACAATGGCTTTAAATAGGGGAGGGGTGTTGGACTCTCAGATATCTTGAGATGAAGCTCTAGACAATACTGAGCAGAGACCAAGGTCGTTGTTGGTTTGAGTTAGGATTCTGCTGTCGTATCTTTATGTGAAGGGTGTATTGAACTGAAGATGAGCTCATGGTGTCACAGATGGACTTCAGGGTACAAATTGTGTTTATTGATGGACGCAGCGAGGAAAGCAAATTTCGCTATGTTAATGGGAACTTGTTTTGAATTCTCCCACCTAGAGGCTTCACGTCTTCCTGTTTGAGACTATCCTCGTCCTCACGCGCCTTGTGACGCACAATGATCAGTTACAGTTCCAGGTCTACCGCCAGCCCATCCCTCTGCCGGAGCTCGTGCTGGAAGACCTTCCTGACGGAGAAGTGAGGGTAGGAGGCTCCATCCGAGGGGCTTTCACTGCGGCCAACGAGAAAGGTACAGGATAATGTCCCAACTCCCGAAAGGGGGAAACGCGATTAGCAAAGACTCTCTTTACTTCTGCATTGACTAATTATTTATATATTATGTGAGTGTTCCACCTCTTCAACCAACCACTGTTTTTCTTTGTAGATTATATTTTGTCAGCCTTAAATGATCTAAGTTATTATAGAAATGATGAGTGTCAGTCTTCTGTCTCCCAGGCGTTATCTCCACACTGTGCCTTCCTGTCTAAGGTGCATTCGGTGTTAGACTGAAGGCAGCTCATAGTACATCTGCGATAGGGTTCATGGACCCTGCGATGTACACACAGGGCCTAACTCTGAGTCTCGCCTCATGTGATCACAATTTCAGAACCTACAGCTTACAGAATTATAATGCACCCATATGCCCGCATGCTGAGCCATTTGCATCCGTGCGATCGTACTGCCCCCCCCCCCAGTTCCCCGTCCACGACAACAGCCGTTATCGCTATGAAGGGCACTTACACCTTCCCCATGCAAGGCGCAGAAGATACGACTCAAAATGGTGGCCACTAACCATACGCACGCATAGCTATGAACTCTGGCTAAACGCCAGCGACACTCCCATGTGGTGTTTCTCTTACGTGGGTGCACCCTGCTGCCGCCCGTTTATCACCCAGTACCACCCATTCAGCGGTCGTAGAGAAAAGACTGAGGGGCTGAAGTTTAAAGCAGTGAAAAGATTGGAGAACTGGACCAGTGTGAGAAGTTGCCCATAGCAACCAATCAGCATCGACTTATCATTTTATAGACTGTACCTACCTCAAAGCTGATTGGTTGTTGTAGGCAACTTCTTAACTGGTCCACTTCTGCACTCTTCACTACTTATTACATCAATCCCTGAGTTAAGTACGACTCAGACCCGCTCGTGAGTTCCTAAAGATGCGTCTGCGGCCCGCCATTCTTTCGCAGTTTGCTAATGTAACACCAGTAGTGGTTATAGTATAGTTTATAATTGTTTAAAAGAAGGGCGTTTAAGGGTTAATAAAGTTGATTGTGACTAAAAGGAAAAAGTTTATTGTACATGGCAGTTCTTGGCTTGTGGGTATGAACATTATGGTGCATACACACGGTACGATATATCGTTAAGATATGAACGATGACGATATCGTTCAACGAAATATCGTTCCATTTGTAAGCAATGAACGACCAACGATGCGCACTCCCGCTGAACAATAACGATATCGTCCATCAGGCATGCTTGCAGGCCAATCTGGACGAAATCGTTAATTTTCTATATGGGAGAACGATCGTTGGTCTTTCATCGTTGGTGTGTGGATGAATAATATCGTTCATCCAGCACAACAGGAATTTCAAGGGAGATCGTTCAGCGATATCGTTTGCCGAGCAGATCGCTCCGCATGTACCCAGCTTTAAGCGCTGCAGAATTTACTAGAAGAGGCAGTTGGTCACATGACTAGGCAGAGGAGAGTATAAAAGGCGGGTGCCAGCGCCCGTGAGGCAGACTCCAGATCCCCCATGAGAGCGCACCATCTACTCACCGGCGCCCGCGGCTTGAGAGCAGCGAGTTCAGTAGCCGCCGGTGAGAGGTGGTGTAGCCAGGGTGGGCTTGGTAACAACCCAGTCTGTGATTGGTGCTGAGAAGTCTGTGTCACAGAGCCCACCCAGAGGTGGTGGGAGGACGGTGAACAGGCAGAGAGAGAGGCGCGGTCCTCAGCTGAAGTAACTCCCCGGCTGGCGGGCGGATAATAGTCACTGACAGCCTAGAGAAAGTCTCGGAGAGGAGACGCCGGCTCTGGTGTAATACAGCTATAGCTGCTGCTGAAAGCTGGGTAGAGGCTGCCCAGTGCTGAGCGTGCTGAGCGTTTATACAGAGATGTCATCTGATTAACTACAGTGACGGTCAATACACTAATAAAGGGAAGTCCGTGCAGCATTCAGGGATAATCCATATACTGTAGCTGTATTAAAAACATCTGAAAAGAATCATATATACTGGATGCCACTAATGCATGCACCTGAGCAAGAACTGTCATAAATCTCGTCAGTAACCATGGATACTGTATTCAATGATTGCTTAAGAAAAAGGTGACATTTTAGTGAATTAATGCTTTAGACCAGGAGTTACAGCATAGAGACAAATAGAGTAATACCACTACAGTTCTAAGGAGTACAGAGGAGAATATTATTACCATCACAGCTACAAGGTGTTAAGGCCCCCATACATCAGCAATCGATTGTGGCAATTCTACAATTTGCAATCGATTTGTGTATAAAAATCTGCAATGTACAGTATGGGGCTTCACAGATCGCAGATTGCAACCAAAAAGTGATTGGATTTGTTAAATCAGATTGTACAACATTGTTGGATGTCACAGATGGATTGTGGCTGTAGATTGCTAGTGTACAGCTAGTGTACAGCAGATTTGCAGACCCTTACTAGTAAAATGATGGAGCCTTTCAAGATTGTCAGATCTGTGGGCCTGATTCAGAGCCGGACGCAATTAGCGCTCGCTCGTCCAGAAAATAGGGCTGGCTATTCAAACGAACCGTTCGCTCTTTGCGGTCTGTTCACGCCTCTAGGTCTGGACGAGCAAACAAAACTTGCAGTTGTTTTTTGGGAAACTACGCCCCCTGGCCGCTCGCATCCTACATCATGTCCGCTATTTATTAAATTAATCGAGTACATCGACCAGCGTATGAACTGCTCGCTATTCTTGTGGTTGGTTTTTGCTACCACAATTTTGCGAGCAGTTCTGTCTATTAAATAACCCAGTGACGTGGTCAATGACGCTGCTGTATTAATTATGCACACCCATAAAACGCCCGTTTTGACCTTTAAGCACGCCTGCGTTTGGATCTCCACTCCCCGTTTTCAAGCACCTTCCCCAGTTACCACCCACATACCCCTATTCCTGTCACTCAAATTATCAGGCATTCGCTATTTTGCGAGCACATGAATTTCGAACGCACTGACTGGTTCGCGCATGCGTATAACGATCCGTACGCATGCGCAGTTGGGCAAATATCGCTCGGAGCGAACGAGCGGCCGCTTACGAGCGGCTCTGAATCAGGCCCTGTGTTTGCTGCAATCGATCTGCAAATCACTGAAAAAGATCTGTAGTGTATGGGCGCAGATTGCTAGATTGGAAAATCCTGAAATCAGGCAATAAATCTTCAAATTGTTCAATTGTGGTTTTCAGATTGCTGATGTATGGGGGCCTATAGTCATTGCCTCAGATTGCTGATGTATGGGGGCCTATAGTCATTGCCTCAGATTGCTGATGTATGGGGGCCTATAGTCATTGCCTCAGATTGCTGATGTATGGGGGCCTATAGTCATTGCCTCAGATTGCTGATGTATGGGGGCCTATAGTCATTGCCTCAGATTGCTGATGTATGGGGGCCTATAGTCATTGCCTCAGATTGCTGATGTATGGGGGCCTATAGTCATTGCCTCAGATTGCTGATGTATGGGGGCCTATAGTCATTGCCTCAGATTGCTGATGTATGGGGGCCTATAGTCATTGCCTCAGATTGCTGATGTATGGGGGCCTATAGTCATTGCCTCAGATTGCTGATGTATGGGGGCCTATAGTCATTTCCTCAGATTGCTGATGTATGGGGGCCTATAGTCATTTCCTCAGATTGCTGATGTATGGGGGCCTATAGTCATTTCCTCAGATTGCTGATGTATGGGGGCCTATAGTCATTTCCTCAGATTGCTGATGTATGGGGGCCTATAGTCATTGCCTCAGATTGCTGATGTTGAATTGGGGCCTATAGTCATTGCCTCAGATTGCTGATGTATGGGGGCCTTTACTCAGAGTGTTACAATCAGCTGACAGATATTAAAAGATCGTAGGAAAAGACCAGGAGTACATCTGCTAATGGACTTGTATATGATAATCTAAAGGAGCCATTATCTGCGCACCAGGACCCGGAGTCACAAGCCTGTAAAGGGATTTTAATCTTCTTTTATTGTGGAGACAAGTAACTATGACAGCCTAATCTTATGGTGCGTACACACGGTCAGATTTAAACAATTTTACCAACAATTTCATGAACGATTAACGATTTCTGACAGTATTAAAATGAATGAAATTGTTAAAATCTGACTGCAAACACATCAGATTTCAGATATCGTTATCAGACATGCGGGCACGCGCATGGTTCATCGATGCGTGCCACACATGTCAAAGATATGAACGATTGAACGATTTTTACAATCGTTATCGTTCATATCTTTAACAAAATCTGAGCGTGTGTACGCAGCATAATACTTACCTTGAGCCGTCAAGTTATAATTACAATATAATACGTTAATACTTAACTTGTATCATTCACAGTTACAGTTATATATTGGTGTATAAATGTATAGACACATAGTAGTACTAGTGTGATTGTGAGGCGATAAAGGTGTCTTGGTATAAAGATATTGATGTACAGTAATTGAAAGTATGTAAAATTTAATATATATCAGTAATATTGTTATTTACCTGTCAAAGAGAAGGGTCACGGAGGCTGAATTGAGGAATTTCTGCCAGAACACGGGAGAGGTATTATTAGTTCTATAAATATAATACTGTCCAATCTGTCATTTCATTAGCGGTATTATGGTGCATACACACGGTCAGATTTTTCATCAGATCTGAACGATAACGATTTAAAAAATCGTTCAATTATTCATATCTGAAGGAAAATCTGACATATCTGTCAGATGAACGATTTGAACGATGCGCGTTCCCGATGGTCAGATAACGATATCTGACATCTGATGGGTTTGCAGTCAGACTTGGACGATTCCATTCATTTTAATGCAGTCAAAAATCGTTCAAATCGTTCAAATCTTTGGTAAAATCGTTCAAATCGTTCATCTGACAAATCTGACCGTGTGTATGCTCCATTAGATACAGTTGGGTTTCCCAAGCAGACCCAGAATAATAATTTGTAACGCTTGGGTGGAGGCACTAAAGTATCCACACACTGTAGGTCAGTGGTGTCAAACTCGGGCCCTTTAGCTTTTGTGGGACTACATATGCCAGCATGCCCTGCCACAGTTTTAACATGCCCTAATAGCAAAACTGTGGAAATGCATGCTGGGATGTGTAGTTCCACTGCATCTGGAGGGCCCGAGTTTGACACCACTGCTGTAGGTGACAGCATTAACATAACCCCGGGGGAAATAGGGTTACACTAACCATTGGAAGAAGCGTCTGCTTTCGAACTTGCAGGGCTCATTCTGGCTGGATGATTGCCAGTTAGCGGCCCCGGTACACTCAATATGAGAGCAATTTGCCTGAATTAGAGCACCGGATGTGTGTGGCCTGACTAGACCATGTTCTGTAACAGAAATTGGGAACTTATGGCTCTCCAAGGTTGGTAGGGATTGCTGGGAAGTGTAGTTCCACACCAATTGGCGAGACACAGGTTATCAATGTCTGCTCTAGAGCATCAGAACAATGAGCCCCTTTATCCACCAATCAGATCATTCCTATTACACTGCAACCACTGTCATGGGATATGGGAGTACCCTTGTTTTATGCAACAAAATGTACTCTACAAACATATATATTTGTGTATTCTGTATTGTGGCTTCACTAAAGGGGCCGTTACCGTTGCGAATTAAAGCGTTCATTGTGTTGCAGGTGTGATTGGATTGGCTGTAGGTGCTGTCCAATCAGCAAGAGCCTTTGCTATAACCTGCAGGCACTGTAGGTATATATATGACCTGACTTCTATAGGGTTTGGGTGTTGGGTGCTCTGCGTTCGCTGACAGTGGGGGGAGGTGCAGATTGCAGTGGGATGATGGAGGGACCCCCAATGGGTCACCAGCTGAGTGATGTGCTCACCTCCTAAGGATTGTTTTCTCTGTCTATGTTTTTCTACAGCCAAAAACTTTTTCCGCGTCAGCTTAAGGGATCGATCTAGGGGACAAGCTCACACCTTGCAAGCCAATGATTCCTTCAACAAGCAGCAATGGGTCAGCTGTATCCGACACGCCATGGTGACAAGTAGGGAGCAGGGTGCCCGCCCTGCCGCTCCCCAGGAGACCCCCTGCACTCTGATCGACATCTCGGACCTAAGCTTGAGCTGCCATGAAGACAGTGACAAGTTGGAGGATGGCTAAAGACCTGGAACTCGGTCACATCACAGCATCCAACCATGTGTAAAACATCCCGGGTCACTGTATTACCAAACTCTACCGCATCAGTACTGGAATTCTGAACAATGTCCCGCACCATACCATATTTCCCCAAAAGGCTTGCCCCCATCCTTGTGTAAAAATTATTTTGAAAGAAACTGATTTTGCAATTTTTCTGGCTTACATAATTTTTTGAGCGTGATAAATGTTTAAGGTCTATAACGCCCTTTGACGCATGAAGCATTATTGGAGAGATGATTTTAGGGGGCAGTCAGTCATAGCAGAGCTGATGAAAAGATTTTGGGGTACGTAATCATGGTGTATGTACTTACCAACAATGAATTTTGATCAAAGCCAATGTGGTGCAAAGACTAATGTGAATGAGCCCCATCGTCAGAGTAAGGGGACGTCTCCCTCAATACTCTGCCCCCCCCCTTCAGTTTATATATAGCAGCTAAAGGAGGAAACCAACATGTCTGATAGTAACATGGGCTATCAAACAGAGCGTACAGATAGGGAAGGCCCATCGGCAAAGACGCGTACAACTCTACGTACAGGCAAATATGTGCATTTAGTTACACCCATGTGATACTGGGGCAATTACAGCCTTGCCTTCGCCTCTACATCAGGGACATGTATCCATGTTGTAAATACTCCATTCATTTTTAACGTAGGATTTAAGTTATTAACGTGTGTATTATGGCGACAGGACTTTCATGTCATGGGATCCGGTGCTGGCTGCAGTGTGATTATAATCAGGGATCTCACTGACAGGGTCATTAAGCTACAATAAGAAAATAGCTTGTTATAAGTACAGTAACTGGGGGATAGAGCGCCTATCAGAGACTCATATCACACAGACACCAAGGGGTAAATTTACTAACCGTCGGGAAGGTGTCAGTGGGTGCTTAATGTCCGGGCATGCTGACACTTGTTGTTCCACAAGTACAGGCATGCCGGGGCAGGCTTGCTAGGATCTGTAGTCTGCCTGTACAGAACATGAACTATTAAAAAAAAAATAACCCTGTATTTACAATTTAACCAAACAAAGCCTGCATAGATAATAATGGTCTGTGCAGTGCTTCTTCCAAACTCGCCTGCAACAGGCAGATTTATTGTTTGGGCGGTTTTGTCATCAGGTTTTGGTTGGCTTTAAAACCGACCGTTAGTAAATCTGCAGATCCTATTCTAGTCTATGTTAAAGCATCAGCGTTACAGTTGCTCGCTCAGACCTGACACTGCGGAGTTACAGATGCTAGCTCAGACCTGACACTGCGGAGTTATAGATACTCCCTCAGACCTGACGCTGCGGAGTTACAGATGCTCTCTCAGACCTGACACTGCGGAGTTACAGATGCTCTCTCAGACCTGACACTGCGGAGTTACAGATGCTAGCTCAGACCTGACACTGCGGAGCTATAGATACTCCCTCAGACCTGACGCTGCGGAGTTACAGATGCTCGCTCAGACCTGACACTGCGGAGTTACAGATGCTCTCTCAGACTCTGCAGCGGTGGTGTTACAGATGCTCGCTCAGACCTGACACTGCAGAGTTACAGATGCTAGCTCAGACCTGACACTGCGGAGTTATAGATACTCCCTCAGACCTGACGCAGCAGAGTTACAGATGCTCGCTCAGACCTGACACTGCGGAGTTACAGATGCTCTCTCAGACTCTGCAGCGGTGGTGTTACAGATGCTCGCTCAGACCTGACACTGCGGAGTTACAGATGCTCTCTCAGACTCTGCAGCGGTGGTGTTACAGATGCTCGCTCAGACCTGACACTGCGGAGTTACAGATGCTCTCTCAGACTCTGCAGCGGTAGTGTTACAGATGCTCGCTCAGACCTGACGCTGCGGAGTTACATATGCTCTCTCAGACTCTGCAGCGGTAGTGTTACAGATGCTCGCTCAGACCTGACACTGCGGAGTTACAGATGCTAGCTCAGACCTGACACTGCGGAGTTATAGATACTCCCTCAGACCTGACGCTGCGGAGTTACAGATGCTCGCTCAGACCTGACACTGCGGAGTTACAGATGCTCTCTCAGACTCTGCAGCGGTGGTGTTACAGATGCTCGCTCAGACCTGACACTGCGGAGTTACAGATGCTCTCTCAGACTCTGCAGCGGTGGTGTTACAGATGCTCGCTCAGACCTGACACTGCGGAGTTACAGATGCTCTCTCAGACTCTGCAGCGGTGGTGTTACAGATGCTCGCTCAGACCTGACGCTGCGGAGTTACATATGCTCTCTCAGACTCTGCAGCGGTGGTGTTACAGATGCTCGCTCAGACCTGACACTGCGGAGTTACAGAAACTCGCTGAGACCTGACCCTGCGGAGTTACAGATACTCGCTCAGACCTGACGCTGCGGAGTTACAGATGCTTACTCAGACTGTGATGCTGTGGAGTTACAGATGCTCGCTCAGACCTGACGCTGCGGAGTTACAGATGCTCACTCAGACTCTGATGCTGCAGTGTTACAGTTGCTCGCTCAGACCTGACGCTGCGGAGTTACAGATGCTCGCTCAGACCTGACGCTGCGGAGTTACAGATGCTCACTCAGACCTGATGCTGCGGAGTTACAGATACTCGCTCTGACCTGACGCTGCAGAGTTACAGATGCTCACATAGAGCTGACACTGCGGAGTTACAGAAACTCGCTCAGACCTGACCCTGAGGAGTTACAGATACTCGCTCAGACCTGACCCTGCGGAGTTACAGATACTCGCTCAGACCTGATGCTGCGGAGTTACAGATGCTTACTCAGACTCTGATGCTGCGGAGTTACAGATGCTCGCTCAGACCTGACGCTGCGGAGTTACAGATGCTTACTCAGACTCTGATGCTGTGGAGTTACAGATGCTTGCTCAGACCTGACGCTGCGGAGTTACAGATGCTCACTCAGACTCTGATGCTGCAGTGTTACAGATACTCGCTCTGACCTGACGCTGCAGAGTTACAGATGCTCACATAGAGCTGACACTGCAGAGTTACAGATACTCGCTCTGACCTGACGCTGCAGAGTTATAGATTCTTGCTCTGACCTGACGCTGCGGAGTTACAGATGCTCACTCAGACCTGACGCTGCGGAGTTACAGATGCTCGCTCAGACCTGACGCTGTGGAGTTACGGTTGCTTGCTCTGACCTGACGCTGCGGAGTTACAGATGCTCGCTCTGACCTGACGCTGCGGAGTTACAGATGCTCGCTCTGACCTGACGCTGCAGAGTTACAGATGCTCACTCAGACTCTGATGCTGCAGCGTTACAGATGCTCGCTCAGACCTGACGCTGCTGAGATACAGATGCTCGCTCAGACTCTGATGCTGAAGCGTTACAGATGCTCGCTCAGACCTGACGCTGCAGAGTTACAGATGCTCACACAGAGCTGACACTGCGGAGTTCTAGATACTCGCTCTGACCTGACGCTGCAGAGTTACAGATACTCGACACAGGTTTCTAGTATTACGCCACTGATATCTGAGGTGCAGATGGGATATTTGTGATGGAAGGTGGTGTTGGGGGTGCTGTGCGGTGTATGGGGGATATAGGGGGGGGAGGCAGGGGGAGTAGCATTGGTAGAATAAAGTGATTATAGGAGTACATGTGCATTACATGCTGTACAGAGAATATGTACCAGTATGTTTTTGGTGTTTGGGAAGCCCATGCATACACAAGGAGAACATAGAAACTACACACAGATCGGGCCCTGGTCATATATCATGATACCCCAATTACAGAAGAGGAAATAGATGCAGCAATCATCTAATTTCCTCATAATAAAGCACCAGGATTGGATATAATTACCACACAAATTAAAACGATCATACAGACTAAGGGCCTGATTCAGACCCACTCGTGAGCGGCTGTCCGCTCGCAAGTGGGTCGATGGTCTGCACTGAGCATGCGCACGACGGAGGGAGCTCCGTCGTGCGCATGCGCCAGACACGACGAGCGAAGGACTTTCCTTCGCTCGTTGTGTCCGATCAAAGGGGGCGTGCTGTCAATGTTGATTGACAGCACGCCCCCTTTGGTGGGCGTGCCTCCCTGACGGGGGCGTTCCCACGGGAACGCCTCCCGTCAGAAGCCGGCCCACTGACATCACTAGTGATGTCAGTGGGAGTGATTTTGGCTCTGATAGAGCCAAAATCACTCCGGAGCTTGCGGTTGAAAACCTCAACCGCAGGCTCCGGCTCGCAATTTCGATGGTCGCGATGGTCACGACCATCGCGGCCATCAAAATGCACGCTCGTATAGCCTGTGGGTGGTGACCCACAGCTATACGAGCGTCCAGGAGGACGCTCCATGAAAATGGAGCCCGGCCCTCATTCAGAGCGTGCGCTCTGCTCAGAGCGTACGGCTCTGAATGAGGGCCTAAGTTCTCATACCCTTTACATCATGTTCATGGCTTCGGCCAATATGTCTCCTGTCTGGGCTGCTGGTGGAAGGTCACAATGAACACATTTTGCAAGACTAAAGCCACAGGTTTTCGACCACTTAGTTTACTCTATGGCGGTGCAGTTGTCATACTTGAAAGACGTGTTGGGGATTCACTGGGGGAACTTTGCGGCACCTCCTGAGTGTACTGATGGGGTGATAGCATTCCCCTGTACTAATCCTCCTAGGAGGAATAAGAACAAGTATTTCCCTCCTCACCCTTCAAGCTGCAGAGGTTGGAACATGGTGCACAACATGGTAGGTGGGATTGGTATAGACCAGGACACACTCATATGAAGCAATGGGTAATTGGGGAGGTGGGTAACATGGGGGAGGAGATGATAGAGAATAAGTCTGGGTAAGGTGGGGAAACGACTCCGAACCCTTGGGACAGCCCTCCAAAGGACAAATCTCCCAACCCCTCCCCCCTCCAAAACCCTCCCCCCTAAGAGCACCCCAAAGAAAGATGTCATTTTTGGGCTGAAAAAGTGGGGGGACAAGCATAAAAACTAGTGAAATAGGCTTCTTGGGGCCTGCAAGGATGGGTCAGGTGTTTTTGGGATTGCAGGTGGATTTTTCAATTTTTTTCTCAAATTCACTTTGGAGACATAAGAATATGCTAGCACCCATGTTCAAGTACCCCAAATTTGACTGGACAACTTATTTTCACACAAAAATACAGCTTTATGCCATTCTTCGCCACTTTTGCAAAGACGCTAATAAGAAGCAATTTACACAACTTAATTACCCAAAATAGCTTTATTAGGGCTATTATACACATCTACTGTATATTGATTCCCTAAGTTAGTGCATCTTTTTTTGGGGGTACAGACTGAATTCCCCACTTCTGACAGTACTTTCCCGCCAGTTCTGCATTCGCCGCTTTCCGTTTTCGCCTGTTGTGGAATAGAATAGGGTGAAAAGCGGGGACGCGCACACAAGGATTTCGTCTCTTAAACAGGCGAATGAGGCGGAAAGTCGGACAGGCAAAACTTTTCTGACTTTTCGCCTCTAACTGAATATGGGCCTTAGACCACCAGGGTTGTTGGGGACAAGGCCCGTTAGTATAGTCAGGTTTCAGACCTGTGGCCCAATTAAGCAGGTCCAAAGGCCAATTAGGTAGGTCAAAGGCCTATCAACAAGTGGCTCTAGGCTTTAGGCCCAAGTCACTTAATAAAACTCACCAGCTATAAAACTCACCAGCAGTAGGCCCCTTTAATAGGAATCTCAAACTACCAATGGTAGGTGGCGCTAGGTCAATCTCTAGGGCATTAGGCCTTCTCTTTGGATTATTCATTTAAAAGATTGTAAATCTCTGGTGAGGTCTCTGAGGAAAACTTGGGGAAGTCTGCATTATAGGGTAAGAGGGGTTACATTTCTGTGTGGCAGCTCTGGCAGTGAAAAGGCTGATGGGCCATTAATGCCTCATGGGCCCCCGGAATTGGGAAGAGGAGCATTGGCGTAGGGACAGAATTGTATGGTCTGTTCACACAGTGTATTACATTTGCCTTTGGAAAAAATAAGACTGTTGTGTATTGTCACTGCGTGGAATTTCTAGGTTGAAAGGGCTAGAATAGACGGCACCACACCTTAAGTTATTATGTTATTTCATTGTTACCATAGAGTTAGAGCTAGGTAGGTTTGTGTACATAGACAACTAGTTGATGTAGGGACGGCATACTATAGGTTTACGTAGAGTATTTTGTGGGTGGTGTCATTCTAAGTCCAGCAGAGGCGAAGCAGAAGGTGACAAGTGCGACCACGGTGAGCAACATCTCTGTGTGTGTCCTGTCTTCCCCAACCCTGGCCCAGTCGCATCCCCATTGCACATCTGTGTGAGATATAGTCCCACCTCCGCTGTGCAGAAGTGGTGGGACAGGATGACTGAGGCTACCAGGGTGGAGATTAGTATCCCTTGCTTGTACTGTTGACTACTGTTCCTGAACAGGAGGAGACGTCCTTGAACTGAGAGTGTTGTCTCTTTCCTAGAGCTGTAGTGAAGGGTAGACATCTAAGGCTGTTGGCAACACGCAGTACGGAATGGTTTTACCCTTGGTGAGTGCCGTGTTTATTACTCCTCCTAATCGCCCCTGACAAGACCACAGGGTAAGGAGAGATAACGCCTACTGTCAGTAGTGTGAGAAGTTGAACACGTTGGGGTCTATGGCACTTGTTGGGGGAATGTCCCAAAGATACAGATTTGGGTGACCGCCATAGGCTGCATTCAGGGGATGGAGGTGGATGTACCTCACATTTCCCTAGAAACCCCTTTGGGCAAATGTCTCCCAATATGTGTCCAATGTAAGGACAATAGCTAATGTCATCATAGTAAGAACCTAAATGTATATAGGACAGCAGGACCTCTGCTAACAATATGTCATATGTTTGTGGAATTAGAGACATCAATGGTTTCCTCTGTCCTGGGGGGACAGTCCCACTTGAATTCTCCTATGTCCTACTCACCTGATGCTTTGTTACTGGTGATCCTTCATGTTATACATAATCATATATTTCAGCATTGCACCTCAGCTATTAGTTGGGGATTCTTTGGTTTGATTTGTGTGAATATTTGTTATGTACATATTCACATTATTATAAGCACTAGTATGCTGGTCACTAGCTGCTGTTCCCTGTATTGCAGGTTATACTGTCTCTTCCGCCATCTTCCTGTCTCAAGACCATGGAGCTAGAACCAGTATTTGAGAATTCAGATGCAGAACAGGGGGTAACTCAGAGAAGTTGAGAACCAATAGCCCGACTGGAATCCACCAAAGATAGACAATCCGAACACCAGAGCTGGATGGCTAGAGCCAGAACTGTCTAACTTGAACCTGCAATGAGCAGGCGAGGTGTAATCAGAGGACTTTCTTCAAGTCAGGATAGCAGCGGACAGACGATTTGGCACTTGAAAGCACTATTATAGTCAATGGTATATAAACAGGATGCTTCAGATTACTGCACAGGCTGGAACCAGGATATAGGAAGCAGGCTGAACTGGATGCAATCCCAGATGGAGGAAACAGACTGAAGGTAAGCTGGCAGGACCGGACAATAACCGGAACGTAGGTAGCAGACTGAAGTTGCGAGGGCTGAACCGGACTGAAAATTCAGGTGCAGAACAAGGGGTAACTCAGAGAACCAATAGCCTGACTGGAATCCTCCGAAGATAGACAACCCAACACCAGAACTCGGTGGCTAGAGCCAGAACTGTCTACTTGAATCAGCAATGAGCAGGCGAGGTGTAATCAGAAGACTTGCTTGAAGTCAGGATGACAGCAGATAGCAGGCTGAACCGGACTATAACCGGAACGTAGGAAGCAGACTGAAGATGTGCGGGCTGAACCGAAATGTAGATATCAGGCTGAATCATATTAGATCTAAAATGCAGGACACAGACTGAAAGGATGCATTGCATGCTGGAACTGGACAACAGAAACTTGAGCTGGACTGGATCCGGAGGAGAGCAGTACCCTGAACACAGGCTCGAGGTATGCAGACTGGATAGTAGCAATTGCAATATGCTGGAGAGTAGATGAGAGACTCACAGACAGCAGAGAGAAAGCAGGTTACAGAGGACCAGATGACCGGAGCGCAGATTTAGGCAGTGGATCGGAGACAGGAGGTGCACTCTGGTGTATGAGAGCACAGAGGAGCAATGTTCCACATTATTCCGATGGTGTCTCCTCTCTCTCCTCCTCTTCCTTCCATCTCTTTCTCCCCCTCTTCCTCCTATATCCTCTCTCTCTCCCCCTCTTCCTCCCATCTCCTGTCTCTCTCATAAATTGGATGTCCTGGCTCTTTTAGATGGTCTTTCAGGTTCCCAGTCCGAAATATAGAAATTAAACACACAGGCCTACCTTGGCGTGGAGGCTCCGTTACTTTATGGAATGTGCCGCCACCTGTCTTGGCGTGGGCCGTCCACCACTTTCCCCGCGATGATGGGGTCCGGTTGATGCACCTCTTTATAATGTGGCAGCATGGTCACATTCCCACTGATGACGTTCCCATTTTGTTGCTGCCTCATGGTATGCGTAGGTGATCTAATCACATAGCAGCAGGGGCACCGAGAGGGGGGGGCGGATACTAATTACCCGGGCCCGCTGGAGGGGCCCGGCACCCCCCCCTCTTACATCACGCTGTTGTGTGCTAAGAAGCAGCGACAGCAGTCTCCTATGCCTGTGGGGGGAGCAATCAAGCTAATCACGCCCCCCACTGGTTATGTGCCGGGTTGAGGGGGCTCACTGCGCCCCCCTCGCCAGCGCGCAAGTCTTTTTCCTAAACCTAAGGGGGCGTGACCACGCCTCCCACAATTAGGTCACGCCCCCTTTTGTATCGGGGCCCGGTGCGGCTCTTGGTGGGCCTGCATAGCAAAGATAAAATATTAAAGTACAGAAATGAATCTGAGACAAACGAGATTCCTGATGTGATTGTAGGTTTGGCAGAAATAGATTCTAGTGATAGAGAAGACTCTTCAGGCCCTGAAAGTGGTTCTGCTAAAATAGCTAAGCTAGTGAAATAAAGGCTGATGGCCAAAGGAAGGGTGGTAACAAATAAAGGAAAGGAGATTATTTAATATACCAACACGGCAGTCCTTAGGGGTGTGCACCCTAAGGTGCAAACCAAAATTAAATCGGGGATGCATATTCACTTTAACATTCCAGAATAAAACAGATTTAGAGGTGGCTAAGGCAAAAGAGGGCATGGGCGAGGGGGCGTACAGATCTTAGGTAAAGTGACTTCGGGGGATGTACGCCTTTACAGCTGTATATCTGGAGACTCACCCTGAGGAGTATTAGAACATCATTAATGCTGGCCACACACATAGCGATATTTTACCCGATCTGGCCGAGTACAACACATTGGAAAGACAGATCGTGTAAAATATGGCCAAACTGAGAATAAATCGTGAGTCCCCACTCACGATGCGATGCGCGTCCCCGCTGGTCGCACATCACATCGTCAGACATGCCGTGCAGTAGGCGGATCTGACAATCTAGGACCCGATGCACTGTGACAGTCTGGATGCAGGAGAGATCGTTTGAAGATTGGACACCAAATCGTGTGCAGATCGTGTGCAGAGCTGCCGGGGAGAGTTTCAAGGGAAATCGTACACATCGGCTCATCTTGAGCACATCGCTATGTCTGCGGCCAGCTTAAGTATATGTACTTCATCAAATCTATGGTTGAAAAATCCCAGGGTAAAATGTGCGATATGACGGACAATTTAGGAAAAAATTTGATGGAATGGATGTAATTAATTTCGGCTGCAAGGGCGTAGAAATATGGTTGGATGTAACACAGCCTAAAAAGGGAATTACAGAAAGGTCAACCCAGTCGTAAGTTTTTTCCAGCTATTGGTGGCAGTCGGCCAGGGGCACAGCTAATGGACAATGCTTTGCAATCAACAGAAGCCAATGTACAAAAGTATACAAGACAATCTTGTAGATTTTAAAACTCCCGAGCCCACTGCAGGTGAGGACACTCGGGCAAAGACTGTGCCAGGCTTAGAGGGGGAACCTCAGGAAGTAGGCTCCAGCCCAGGGCTGAAAGCTAAGTAAAGCTGTATCACAAAGGAAGTTAGTTTGAGAAGAATGAGCAGCCCTTTGCCACCTTTACCGGATTTGGTGGTTTCACCATTAGATGCTATCCCTAAGAAATTTGGTTTAATTCAGCACCTGTCGTCTCCTGGAAAGGGGTCAGTTATAATAGCCATACCTGATGAGTTGTGCATGGTGACGTACTGTTTGAACGCTTTAGTATGTTTTTCCTTTGGTGCATTATCAGGTTGGTGTTGTGCATTATATAGATGATATTTTTTATAATTTGGACGGCCCGTAGCTGCACTGTATACACAAGGTAGGGATCACCTGTCAGTTGAAGGGATGGATTTGTTTGTTGGTAACTTGTTTGGTTGTTTAGTAGGGTGATACAAGGCCTTATGGTGTTGTGGCATCAGTTCCTTGAAGGACCCTTGCTCTGGAGGTAAAGCTCATCAGCCAGTGGCCATAGATGGAGCAAGAGATAGTTGGAAGCGCTGCCCCCGCCCCCTGTTTTATGTGGCTGTAGGTTGACTTCACCCATGAGGAAGGTCTTGGGTATAACTCATGTGGGCTTTGGGTACTGTGCCAAGGCAGAGGGTGGTAGTTCAACCTCAACACAAGCGCGCTAGGGGCGGGCAGCCACCCCAACTCAACACAAGAGCGCCAGTGGCAAGCAGCCACCCCAACTCAACACAAGAGCGCCAGTGACGGCCAGCCACCCCAACTCAACACAAGAGCGCCAGTGGCGGGCAGCCATCCCAACTCAACACAAGAGCACCATTGGCGTGCAGCCACCCCAACTCAACACAAGAGCACCAGGGGTGGGCAGCCACCCCAACTCAACACAAGAGCACCAGTGGCGTGCAGCCACCCCAACTCAACACAAGAGCACCAGGGGTGGGCAGCCACCCCAACTCAACACAAGAGCGCCAGTGACGGGCAGCCACCCCAACTCAAAACAAGAGCACCAGTGGCGGGCAGCCACCCCAACTCAACACAAGAGCGCCAGGGGCGGGCAGCCACCCCAACTCAACATAAGAGCACCAGTGACGGGCAGCCACCCCAACTCAACATAAGAGCACCAGTGACGGGCAGCCACCCCAACTCAACACAAGAGCGCCAGTGGAAGGCAGCCATCCCAACTCAAAACAAGAGCACCAGTGGCGGGCAGCCACCCCAACTCAACACAAGAGCGCCAGGGGCGGGCAGCCACCCCAACTCAACATAAGAGCACCAGTGATGGGCAGCCACCCCAACTCAACACAAGAGCGCCAGTGGAAGGCAGCCATCCCAACTCAACACAAGAGCACCAGTGGCAGGCAGCCACCCCAACTCAACATAAGAGCGCCAGTGACGGGCAGCCACCCCAACTCAACACAAGAGCACCAGTGGCGGGCAGCCACCCCAACTCAACACAAGAGTGCCAGTGGCGGGCAGCCACCCCAACTCAACACAAGAGCGCCAGGGGCGGGCAGCCACCCCAGAATTGGTAAAGTGATTTTGGGCTAGAGCTGATTCCTGCTTTGTGCTTTTATTTCCCACCATTGTTAAATGATAAAAGCTGTGACCTTTTTTTCCCGCATAATTTATGTGTCTGTGTTTTTATTCTTACGGTTATACAGGAGAGATGGGAGAATAAACTGCTAAGCTGTATAATAGGGAACACAATTGGCGCTATTGCCAAGGATTTTCTCCAAGTGAATGCCTTGAGTATTCTGTAATAGGATTGCACAAAAACCAGCAGACGCGATAGATGCGAAACGTGACACATTCGGGCGAACAGTGCGCCAAGTTTTCACTTCTGATTGGATACGGCCCATAGCACAAGAAACAGTACAGTATAACCAAGACCAGTAAAATCGCTGTTAGATTTGGGTTTCTCTTGCCAGGTTGAGCCTCCAAATGACCGATGTCACATGTCCCTGGTGATATGTTTCCACTATCTTTTATTCTACAAAACATCCACTAGATGGCAGTATTGGCTCATAACTTTGTCCTCGGAAACCAGACGACTCTCTTAGCAGAATTAATTATATTCATCAGCTTGTATGTATATAGTGCAGCGCTGTACAGGGATATTTCAGTCACCTAGATCAGACCCTGCCAGGGGCGTAATAAGAGAGGAGGCCCATGTGCATTCCACTACCGGAGACCCCTCCTCACTCCCCAGCTAACATCAGTGAACTGACAGCAGCAGTAGAGCATCCATACCTACTCTCCGCACCCCCGGAAGAGTAGGCATACCTCCCACATCCAGCCAACTTCCTAGTGAGGTGGGCAGGATGGGGAGATTTTACCTGGAATTTTCGGGTCCGTAGGGAAGAATCGGGGCTAAATTGGGCAAAAAGTGTAATTTATCCCCGCCCCCTACTTACGGACCCGCGAATCGCGGGGGGTTTCTGTAAAGGAGTAGTCCTAATGTAGTCTATCGCATGGCTGCGCCGCCCGAAGAGGAGAGCAGCAGGTCCCCTCCTGCTGCCTCCCGGAATGCAGCATGGCCCCGCTCTTAACACTCTGCCGGCACCCCCCCATATCGCTCAACATACACCAGGGCCGTATAACTAGGGGTGTGCAGCGCTCTATGGGCGGCACCACTGGTCACCCACGGCCCCTGCATCTGGCTAGCAGGGTGTCTGTAACGGCACCCTGCGACCAGAATCTCTGCATCAGTGCCGCCTGGAGCGTCCTTAGGACGCTGGAGACGGTCACAACACTGCCCTTACAGCAGCCCGGAGGATGCTCTGGACATTGCTTTAATCACCCGCTCCCAGCGCTGGGTGCAGGCCATGAACCCTCCGCGTGACGTCATACGGAGGGGCGTGGCCTACACTGGGCACGGGAGCAGTAGCTACGGCTCTGATACACACATCGTCTATTGTGTATGAGTCTTTAAACAAATATTTGCTGTTTGACCTTGTAATACATAATAAAAGGTCAATTGAAATACTTCTCTTTACGAAACAATAAACAGTTTTTTGAGTTCTGAATAATCCAGTTTCTGCCTTGCAGGGCTAAAAATAAACTATTATTCCAGAATGAAATTGGATGAGCATTAGAGAATAACTCAAGACTTGGTTCTGCTTTCAGAATGAAGTTTCCAAGAATTGGCCCAAATTCTCTAATAATTCCCCAGGACTTGAACTTTAATCCATGACGATGAATTTCACAATCTAATAATCACCTTATACTTCATCACTTAGAGGCTGGATTAAAGAATGTAAAGTAGCACTGGAAAAATGGGTGATGTGGCTTCGTGCTGCAGGTGGGGCCAAATTTTCAGTACTTGGGGTCAAATGTGCAGTAGGAGGGGCAATGCGTATGCCACCACATGGCAGGAGGGGCACCACTAGTGCGAGTCGGCACAGCATGCGCAAAGCATTTTAACACTAAAGAACTAAAGAGAGGAACTAGGGGCAGCCCAACAGCTCGGGATGCACTGGACATGCTGCCCCCTTTCCCGAAAAGTTAGGGGGCATGGCCTAGTTGCTGCTTGTCTGGATCCTAGAATCCTGGGGCCTTGTTTTTGTTATAGGGAAAGGCAATGCTCACCTCTTGAAAAACCAAGCAAAGAGTAATCAGTCTAGGCCTTCCATATTATCACCAACCAGCCTTGACATTAAGGACGGGATGTACTAAGGTTGCGGTGAACATTCCGCCAGTCACTGCAACCTTACTAATCACCAGGGGCGTATCTATAATGGGTGCAGGGTGTGCGGGGAACACGGGCCCCTGGGTCCAGGGGGGCCCCGCACCGCATACCCTGCACCCATAATATTACTTACCTCTCCGGAGTCCCACGTTGGCGCGGGAGTCCGGCGCTGTAAACGACTGGAAAATGGCCGCGGCGACCATTTTCCCCTCATTTGTGCATGCACAGTACAGGGAATATGGCCGACGCGGCCATTTTCCCAGTGACCTGTGCATACACTATAGACTCTGGGCACACTCTAGTGCACAGAGTCTATAACTCTAGCGCTGGCCGCGCACAGCTCAGTGGGCTGCCGGCCGCCGGGCGGAGAGGAGGGGGCCCGTGTCGAAGACTGCACACGGGCCCCCTCCTCTCTAGAAACGCCCCTGCTAATCACCTATGTACTAACTTATGTGATTAATATTGCAAAGGACAGCTCTTGTGATAAGAGCTGCTCTTTGCGAAGTAGCCAACGCCGGGTGAGGGGGTCTCCGTGGGACCCTGCCCCATCCGAGCCCTGGGAGCTTCCTGCTGGTGACCTGTGCAGAAATTTCCGGGCTCCTCTTCCTCCCTGCACCCGGAAGAAGATAAGGAGGAGGAGGAGGAGGCGGAGGACCCAGGAGGAGCGCGGGCCGGCGAACAGGACACTCCGGCGAAAACGGGATTTCGCCATATGGAAATATGGAAATGCAGTGAAAACCCAGAAAATGCCCAACACTGGCCCCCACTCACCTGAGTGTCCTGGTCACCGGCCTGTGCCCCTCCTGGGACCTCCACCTCCTCCTAATCATCTTCTGGGTGCAGGGAGGAGGAGCCCGGGGCTTCCTGCACAGGTCACCAGCAGGAAGCTCCCATGGGCTCGGAGGGGGCGGGGTCGCTCGGAGACCCCCTCACCCGGTGTCAACTGCTTCGCAAAGGGCAGCTCTTATCCCTGGAGCTGTCCTTTGTGATACTAATTGCATATCTTAGTACATATGTGATTAGTAAGGTTGCGGTGACTGGCGGAATGGTCACCGCAACCTTAGTACATCCCACCCTAAGTTAACGACACCCATTTGTAAAATTAGGCCTCATTATTTTACCTGCCACTCTAGTGGATTAACCTTGGGATTGTATTTTACAACTTTTTCAACTCAAGCTCAGATGGTGGAAGTTACGCTGACAGTCCACAAATGGAGAGAAACTATTGACCAAAGACCATGTGCGCTTCCTAGTGACACCGCAGAGCGAGGCATGTTGACTGTCCACACAAGTTTGGAAATGGAATGTCCCATCCGTCGGGCACCCACTATCATGCCCCGTTCGAACCCTGATAAATCACCTCGCCTTGCCATGAACAGCCTAGCCGGTGTTCAAACTGACTCCCAAGATGTCAGATTACAACGGATTCAGGTCTGGGCATTTCCACGACGTCACAGTGCGGTGACACCACCTACCATCACCTTTACACACTGCTCTTCCATGGCTTGTGGCACAGTATACACCCAACACTGCATTTCATTAATATACCTTGCGGAAAAACAAGAAATGTGGGGGGCAGAGGGTCCCCACGCCAAAGAGAGAGAGAGTGCATCTGCTACAATCCATATATAGCTGTATAATACATCTCTATTCAGATCCCTCTATTAGGGGTGAGCAATACGCTGCCCCCCCAGCTTTTGTAGAACTACACATCCCAGCATGCCCTGCCACAGTATTGCTATTTGTCCATGTTAAAACTGTTGCTGGGATTTGTAGTTCAACAACAGCTGCAGGGCCTCTTATTGCCCACCTCTGCTTATGGTCGCCGAGTCAGTCCATGTTGGCCTTGGCATCTATTTGCTATACTGGGGGTCATGTTATATTGATTGGGTAGAGTTCTACATTAATAAGCCTGCGCCTTTTCCTCTACCGCCAACAATTACATTTTTCATACTATTAAAATCTATTTATTTGCATTTACTCTCCGGTATTATTATTACGGCATTACACAGCGTCTCTCATCCCGGTCTTATACTGTACATCTGCCTGGAGGAGCGAGTTAATAATGAGCCTTGAGAGGCGGAGGTGCACTGTATATTGGGTTTCTAGAGCCTTTGTAAGGCCCAGCCCCCTGTAAAAAACCCGTCTCTGCAGAGTCCCTGCTGTGTGATACACTAGCTGACCAGTAACCTGAGCCTGACATAATTACAGGAGTGATACACATAGCACTGGAAACCAGTAGCTCAGAGACCTCCTTACATAACAAAGACACGATGAGAATTTCAGCATCTTCGCTCTGCTGAAACCTGGCTGAGCGGCGACTCTGTCTCTCTCTGGCACTAAAGGTACATACATATATAGATGTGTAGGTGTCCCCCATGGCTGGATGAAGACCTCATTGCCTCCTGGAGATCTTCTTGTCCCAAGTTTCATTTCTCGATGTGTGGATGGGAATTTGGCGCTGTTCTCAAGCTCGGGGGGTCACCCGTGCGACAGCGTCTGTGTCTGCCGTTTCCCGGAGGTCATGAATTTCTTCCGAAGGTACCTGCACTATAAGCTGGGAGGACAACTCCACCTGCTGAAATATCTCCTCACAGTACACGGCGCACGGTAATTCCCTGATAATCGCCTGCAGATTATATTGCTATAACAGGTGAGTAGTGATGCCAATGACTAGACCTGTCCTGTTAGACAGTATAATGGGTGAGCACTATGACAACGTTATTTGAGTGTGAGGTAAAGGTTTAGGAACTCCATGCTGAACTAGCAGGCCTACTAGTATAAGAATATTATGTCATCCATGGGGATCTATTCACTAAGCCTTGGAAAGAGATAAAGTAGACGGAGATAAAGGGGTCTATTTACTAAGCAGTGTTAGGAGACAGAGTGAAAAGTGATAAGAAAGTGATAAGGTGCCAGCCAATCAGCTCCCAGCTGTCATTTTTCAAACACAGCCTGTGAGATGACAGTTGGGAGCTGATTGGCTGGCACCTTATCACTTTCTTATCACTTTTCACTCTGTCTCCTAACGCTGCTTAGTAAATAGACCACTAAGAACCAACCAGTCAGCTCCTGTCACTCTACAGGCTGTGGTTGAAGCATGACAGGAGCTGATTGGTTGGTACTTTATCCTCTCTCCAAGGCTTAGTGAATAGACCTCGTTATTTAGTCACTGGACTCATGGGCAGTAAATTATAAGGCTATCACAGGTGACTGAGGACCTTTGTGACCAAAAGGAAGAAGCCTGCGTGCTACGTGCCTTAATAAAGGACTCTTAATGCTGACGCATCTTATTCAAGTGATGTTAATATGCATCTAATAACTCCTATATGTGATATCTGTACAATTGAGTTCTGTTGTCATCACTTCAGAGTTCATGAGGAATTATTCTGTATTACAAAAAATAACGCTCACCCCTACTGTATATTATACATTATTTATCATGAATCATTGGTAGGGGAGATTCAAGGGGAGTAAGGATGAAGCACTTAAAACAAGATGGCCTCCTCAGGGTTCATGACCTCTCACTTTAATCGTTATTAAACCCACCAATACACTGTATATTATGCAATGTTTGTAATGTGCTTTCCGCATTTGTTTCCTCTGAAAAACTTGATAACTGGTACATCTGCTTCAGTGTATACGGGCGTAACAGTGGCACAGTGGTTAGTATTGCTGGGGTTCTATCTGTATGGAGTTTGCGTGTACTCTCTGTTTACACGGTGCTCCAGTTTCTTCCGCCTACTCCAAACACATTATGGTAGGTTAAATTAACCATTACATAGTTTCTGTGAAAAACGAACCCTAACGTGTGTGCATGCATGTACATATGTATGTACTGTATGTATGTATGTACCATATGTATGTACCGTGTGGTAGGGAATATCTATTGTAAACTTAACCAGGACAGAGACTGATACAAATGATGAAATAATCTCTGTAAAGCGACTGCGTAATATATGGATTTTGTATAAATATTGTAACTGTAAATAAATGTATAACTAGATGCTAGAGAGTGACTTCCAGGGTTTATTACCCAGAAATCCCTCTGTGCATGTGCAGAACAGCGCGCGCCTCCGCAAGGGACACTAGGAGGTATCTGATTGGATACCTCTGAGAAGAAATCCGATAAGAAGTCCAAATTCTTCTATTGGGTAACGTCATCAAAAGATGGCGATACCCACCGGGTCCAAGCTTCAGAATGCATGGGCGTAACTACCATAGGTGTAAGAGGTGCAGATGCTATGGGGCCCAGAGCTGAGGGCGGCCATTTTCCTTGTCATAGTTACATGTGTTATATACATTTTCCAGCATTGGGTGGTACATAGGGATGGGGTCAGGAAGCCGATGGTCGAAATGCCGACCGTTGGCTTGCCGACTGTCAAATCCCTGCAGGTGTCTAATGATAGGCGGCGAAATCCTGACGCCTATCATTATCTCTACACCGGGAGCCTGATGCCCAGCATACCGAACGAAGGTAACCTGTGCGCGGAGGGGGAGGGTTAGGGACTCCCGGCGGGGGACTTCGGGTTAGGCACCCCCCGGGAGGTTAGGGTTAGGCTAGGGGAAGGGGGGGTTAGGGTTAGGCACCCCCGGGGGGAGGTTATGGTTAGGCACCCCCCCTGGGAGGGTTAGGTTTAGGCTGCGGGGAGGGGGGTTAGGTTTAGGCACTTACAGGGGGGAGGTTAGGGTTAGGCACTAGGGAGGTAGGTTAGGGTTGGGCACCCCTAAGGGAGGGTTAGAGTGGAAGAGGGTTAGGGTTAGTTAATTTACTTACCCCATCGGGATCTTCACTTCTGGTCTTCCGGCGTCGGGATTTGAACTGCCAGACTTAGGTCCCGGTGATACAGCTTTACTTAGCTTGCATCCCTGGGCTGGAGCTTACTTCCTGAGGTTCCCCCTCTAAGCCGGGCACAGTTTTTGCCCGAGTGTCCTCACCTGCAGTGTGCTCTGGTTTTTTGAAATCTACAAAATTTTCTTGTATTCTCTTGTACATTTCAAAACCTTGTCCTTTAGCTGTGCCCCACCGACCGCCACCAATTGCTGTAATCATACTGATTCCGTACATAGAGGCCCTTACACACTATTGCTATGGGGCTTTAGTTATGCCCCTGCCAGAATGTATCACATTCCGGAGCTTAGTACATATGGAAATGCAGCCAAAACTCAGAAAAAAAGGGCAATTTTAGAGTTTTACCCGCAATTTCATGCTTAGTACATCCGCCCCTTAGTGTGTGTGATCATACAGACTCCCACAGGCACAAGCAGACAGCCGAAATTGAAAGCCACTTTTCCCAGATGTAGCCTAAGCCCTTCCACCTCTATCATAGGGGCCTATTCATTATTACTCATGGGCCCATTACACAGCTTACTCTGCATCACCGTTAGCGTTGATTCCCGAGGGTTGGGTATGGGAGACTGGCAGTCGGGGTGCCGTCTGTCAAAAGACCAACAGCGGCATCCCGATGCTGAGAATCCCGCCCGTCGCTCCATAACCCTCCTCCCTTCACATCCTAGCCCTTCGTTCCTGCATCCTAACCCTCCCCCCACACCCTAACCTTCCCCATTAGCGGCTAAACCTAACCCTACCTCCTTAGTGCATAAACATAACCCTCCCCCCTTAGTGACTAAACCTAAACCCCCTTGTCCGCAGCCTAACCCTAACCTCCCCTGCCCTGCAGCCTAACCCTAACTCCCCCATGGTGCCTAAACCTAACCCTCTCCCCCCGCAGCTAACAGCTAACCCGGCCCTCTATACTTACGTTCGGGATCCTAGCGTCAGCATCTCAACTGATGTCGGGATTCCGAAGCCGGTATTCTGGTCATGGGTCAGGATTCCGCCGCCGGGATTTCGACTGCCGGCATCCCGTGTGGCGGTGAGCTGACTACATCCCGGTTCCCGGAGCCCTATACTTTCCTTTGGGAAGGAGGCCCGGTTGTGAAAAAGGATCCCTCCGCCAGGGGTAGCTTTTGAGAGGAGATGGTCTGTGTGCAGACTCCGTGTGGGCCCCTCCCCTCTCGTGGCGCAGTTGTGAGTAGACTCTGGAACTGTACCCTGCAACCGTGTACATGCATGACCTCAGGACACGCATGCACCCTGGGCACACCCGGCAGGGGTAAGTATTATTAGTACATCACTAGCAGCGTTAGAGATCGCAGGGACAGCTGATTCTCGGGTCAGCTGTCCCCGCGCCGGAGCAATGCTCAATTGCTTCGGTATCCATCATCGCAACTCGTGGTGAGTTGGATATTTAATAATCGTTCTGGGCTCTGGTACTTTGCACCTCTCTTTAAGGACATATCTGCCAATAGTCCTGATTTTTTTTAAATACACTTCAGATTTGCGATGACAGAAAGGAACATGGTACTGTGGGGGTCATTCAGACCCGCTCGCAAGCGCAGGATGCTCGTAAGCAGGTCGATGTTGCCCCACTGCGCATGTGCACGACGGAGGGAGCTCCGTCGTGCGCATGCGCGAGACCCGGATAGCGACGGGCTCTCCGTCACTCCGGGTCTCGCACCAAAGGGGGCGTGCTGTCGATGTTGATTGACAGCACGCCCCCTTTGGTGGGCGTGCCGGGGACGTGGCTGCCAGACGGAGGCGTTCCCATGGGAACGCCTACCGTCTGAAGCCGGCCCCACTGACATCACTAGTGATGTCAGTGGGAGTGATTTTGGCTCTGATAGAGCCAAAATCACTAAAGGGCTTGCGGCAGCGAGACCCTACGCAGGGTCTCCGCCGCAAGCCTGATGGTCGCGATGGTCTTGACCATCGCGACCATCATCATGAACGCTCGCATAAGCTGTGGGTGGTCACCCACAGCTATGCGAGCGTCCAGGAGGACGCTCCATTTTCATGGAGGAGGGTCCTGATTCAGAGCGAGCGCACTGGTCAGAGCGTTCAGCTCTGAATCAGGCCCTGTATTCCCAGAAGAGGTGAGCAGGAGGCTCCTATGGTTTTGGGGGGTCAGGGGGTGTGACTTTATATGTCCTGATTTTCCAGCCAGGATAGTTGCAGGTTTAGAATAGGCTGTGTTGTCCGGTGTTTGCCATTTGGCATTCTGCCAACTGTTCTGCCAACGGTACTGCACCAAACTAGCCCTGCCCTTTAGTTCAGTGATACATTTATACAACGTCCGTGGGCAGCGCGATCCACTCCTCCAACCCAATCACACCAATCATGCTTTGGTGAGAGACCGGATCGCAGTGTATATATGGTTGCTCAACATTTCCCTACACGGTTGGCTCTTGACTTATATGCTGGCTGAGGTCATTGGTCATTTTAATTAGCTACAGGCACAAATCAATTCTGAGCTGACTGGGCCAGATTTGGGCATTTGAGGATGATGCAATGGTCATGCCAATGTGGTTAGAAGAGACTGATCTGGCAGATTATTATAAACCGAACTTGCCACCAGCTTTATCTGTAACAAGCGGACGATTCGATCGTCCCGCTGCCATCTACGTCGGAGTGAGCAAGCCTGGCCAGATATGAGTTTCCTATTTTATACATGGAGTGGCAACAGTATGGCATCATTGTGGCGCTGCCCCCACTGTACAGAGCAGTAATTCACGGTATTGTAAACCAGGGGCAGGGCCGCACTGGCGCGTTTCAATGCAAACTGCTGCATGACGCCCCTTGTGTAGGGGGCGTAAGTTCCGGAGTGCAACTGGAGTCACACAGGGTGCAAGGCTGAGGGGGGAGTTACCCCCTCTGCTGGAGTGGCTCCGGGCCCCTCACATCGTCAGTTATCATAGAGAGCAGATTTGCCCTGCTACAGCTGTGGGCTTGCGGGGGGCTGGCCTACTTTCTCAGGTGTGCCGGGAGAGCCCAGTCTGAAATTTGGGAGTCCACCAGAAATTCAGAGAAAGTAGGTAACTTTGGTTACTTGTCATCTACACTACAACTGTTTGTGCCTAAGCAGCCAATGCTATAAATTAAGACATTATAGCTCAGAAAGTGACCTTAGTGACAGTCCCTTGAAGATGGGACTGCAGTGTGAACTCTCCAGGCCGCAGGCTATACACAGTCCCTCTAGAGGCCATGCTGCAATTTAGCTGGTATTTGTGGCTTTGATGTTACAGAGGTGAGATCTTTGCCTCGGTCACATACCCAGAAGGCGTACCATTATTATGCACGCGATCTACGCGTCGCTAGCTGAGTGACCGGTTCCGTATGTTGTCACTGGATTATATTACTTCTGATGCTAAATATGTTACAAAATATAAGATGCGTCGTTTTTTTTTTTTTTTTTGCGATCTGCCATCCTTGGAGAATATATAATCCAGTAGCACTGAGGACCTCATTCAGAGGCGGTCGTTAGTTGCAAGCGGTCACACTGAATCAGGGCGGCCGCTTGCATCCTGAACGACCGCTTCCTTGTCAATCGGTAAGCTGTGGGTTACCACCCACAGCTTAACGACCGACCAGGTTGATGGTGTTCAACATTGTGACCATCGGGGCTTACGACCAGATCCTAAGGTTGGGTCTGGGCACTCGTAAGCCCCAAGGAGCTTCCTGCTCTGAAAGAGCAGGAAACTCCCCACTGACATCACTGATGATGCCAGTGCGGCCGCCCACAAAACGGTAGGCGTTCCTAAAGGAACGCCTCCGTTTTGGAAACCACCCCCCCGGCCCGCCTACAAAAAGGGGCGAGCTGTCGGTCAACATCGACAGCCGCCCCTTTTGTAGCGAGTTCCGGAGCGACAGAGCTTCTTCTCTGTCGCTCCGGGGCTTGCGCACGCGCAGTGCGGCCGCTGCGCGTGCGCAGGACTAACCATCGAGTCGGTTGCGAGCGCATCGGCGCTTGCGACCGACTCTGAATGAGGTCCTGAGAGCGCAGAAAAGAGACGGGGGCCTGCAACGTATCAGGTGCAGACTAAAGCCGGCCATACACTAGCGCGATTTTGGGCCGATTGCCCGATTTTAGAAGCGCCGTACGATGAATCGTGTGGAAATCGTGTAGTGTTTAGGTAGGATATGATCCGATGATTGCTCTCGCAGCTGTTCTATTGTATTGCATGATCAGATGTGCGGCCCATATCATCTATCGTAATCGTATGCAGATCGTGTGTGAAAAAAACACCAAATCGTGCGGTCGGGACTGCCAGGGAGCTACCGGGGAGTTCAAGGGAAAACGTAAAATCAATCGTGTCGCACTAGTGTATGGCCAGCATAAGGGAAAGGATTTGATAAGTTTAACTATTAAATACATTTGCCATTCTGATGCTGTTTTAAAACTGCAGCACAAACACAATGATTTATGCGAGGAGAAGTTATTATTACAATACTTGCGTCAACATGGCTGCCAGCTGAACATTCCCAAGTTTTAATGATTTGACCCTAGAAGTGTCACTGGGATTGTCCCTTTAAGGGGTCTATTTACTAAGCAGTGTTAGGAGACAGAGTGAAAAGTGATAAGAAAGTTATAAGGTGCCAGCCAATCAGCTCCCAACTGTCATCTCACTGGCTGTGTTTGAAAAATGACAGTTGGGAGCTGATTGGCTGGTACCTTATAACTTTCTTATCACTTTTCACTCTGTCTCCTAACAGTGCTTAGTAAATAGACCTTAGTCTGTTTATATGATACAGTTCTCACCGTCTCTTCTTAGTTTCAGGGTTTTCGAAGTTAATATTATGAAAGGGTAAATAAAATACAAAATAAATGACATTCATTATTTAGTACCATTTAGTGAATTTTTTTTACTGTATATTTCCTCTGTCCTGAATTTTTTATTTAAAAATTGTAAAGAGTGCAAACTGCGTTCAGAGGCCAGAAAGATTAGCATAAATCTAATGTCTCGCCTTTTTATCGCCCTCATCAGCAGAGAGCGATTCCTCTGGCACATAAATTTTTTTTTTTCTTTCATTTGTTAGAAAAAAATATATTTTTTAAAATAATTTTATGGTTCTCTGAGTTACTCCTGTGTTGTTAAAATTTTAAGCATTTTACCTCGTACGGCGCCATTTTCTGCCTCGTAAGCAGAGTTTGGAACTACAGTTCTTCACGGAATCCTTCTCCCCATGCTCTGAATAGTGTATTTACTAGACTTAGTGGCATTCCGCCTATTAGTTAGAGCTGAAGACAGCTCTGAATATGGGGGGACTTTAATTATGGTCACAGGGCCCTAACTGGGGGTCTGCGACCTGTGTCCCGTCGCACAGTCTGCAGTGCCCAGGGGGCATCACCTGCATGTGGCTTGCGAGGTGCCTCAAACGGCACCCTACAGCGATTAGTGGTCCGGGCAGGCACACTGCAGCCAGGCAGTGCTCTACTTCCCAGATTCGGCAGCCCCACGCTCTAGGCATGATGCCACAACGTCGAGGGTTTAGGGGGCGGGGCAGCACAGGGCGCTCTGCCGTCCTGGCTGTTTCAGCACTGTATGGCCATGTTGAATATATGTATGTTGTAAACACTACACCTCTCAGATATCCTATAGTGTGAAATGTTCTATTTCCTACTGGGCAATTCTATAACATGTGGATTGTATGCAGTCGGGAAGCCGGTGGACCTAATCTCGACAGCCGGCTTCCCGACTGCTTAATCCCGGCGAGGGTTAAATGACAGGCATCTAAATCTAGTTGCCTGTCATTTTACAGATGCCGGGAGACTGGTGCCTGGCATCCCGATCGAAGGGACGCCGGGCGCCGAGCGCGGATAGCCGCGGGTGGGGGGAGGGTTAGGTTTAGGGTTCCCGGGGGGGGATTTAGGGTTAGGCACCCCCCGGGATGGTTAGGTTTAGGCTAGGGGAAGGGGGGTTAGCGTTAGGCACCCCCAGGGGGGGACTTAGGGTTAGACCCCACCCGGTGGACTTAGCTTTAGGCGGCGGGGAAGGGGGGGTTAGGTTTAGGCACTTAGAGGGGGGTTAGGGTTAGGCACTGGGGGGGAAGGTTAGGGTTAGGCACCTCTAAGGGAGGGTTAGGGGGTAGAATTAGGTTAGAGAATACTTACCTTGGACGATCGGGATTTCCTTCTCTGCCGGGATGCCGCTGTCGGGATTCCAACCGCCGGGCCTGGGTCCGGCGGTAAATCATACCGATTCCCATGTGATTAGACCTCATTTTATTTTATTGCAGTCTCTATGTTTAAGCGAAATGTTGCTCTAACAGTATCTTCCATCCTCTCTTCCCAGAATGAGCACGTTCCACAGTAACAACAACCCTGAGTGTGCCGACAAAGCCGAACCCGAAATCACCGGGACCCTTCCGGCCGAAGAGGAGGTGAAAAGAAGCAGTCGAAAAATCGACTGTATCATCTGCTTTTCCAACTACAACCTATCGAATCGTCTCCCCAGGCGGCTGTACTGCGGCCATACCTTCTGCCAGACCTGCGTCAGGAGGCTTGACTCAGTGACCAATGAGCAGAGGTGGATCCCGTGTCCGCAGTGCCGCCAAAACACCCCGACACCGCGGGGAGGGGTGGCCATGTTGGACCTGGACCTGGCCGCTTTTTTAGCGGTGAAGTCGGAAAAGGACAGCCCCCGATTGGCCAACCAGACTCTGCATATGGACTCGGAACTAAAAGTATTCTCCAAAAACGTCCCCATTAGCCGGCAGCCCACGGGCAGTTGCCAAGAGTCTGTCTCTGAGCCCCAGTTCCCGAGACGGATTTGCTGCAAAAACTGGTTTTGTTGCCCCTGCTGCACTTGTGTGTGAAACGGCCGGAAACTGGCGCAAAATGACCACTGATAAAGAGCCGCAGAGCGTTATCTCCCATTATCCTTGGTGGCGGACGGTACGATTTCAGGGTTATAAGGGTCTTAACTATGAGAACGTGACTCACACACATATTAGACTGAATCACACTCTAAATGCTTTTATCATATTTGTATTGTACTTTAATAAACACGTATCCTCTGTATTGTTTGATATTAGAGTTACTATACAGAATTGTTGTATAAACAGTACAATCAGGAGACAAGTCAGAATTTCTCTGCAAAGGGAATTGAAAGTATTTTGTGCAAGAATTAATTAATCGCGGCGACCGCGTCTGTGTGTTTTTGCCGCAGACACGTCTGAGACTTTGGGACCTATTCATCATTCCTCCTCTCCATCAGTATCTATTCCGAAACGCTGTCATTTTTGCGATGAAAGCTTTTCGGGAAATACTTTGCCCTACCTACACTACCTTACCGCTGCGCATACGCTGTTACATTCACAAAAGCCGCGCATGCGCAGTACTGATTACAGCTGCGGTAACTCTGTGAAAATGTTGGTACGATGAGAATAAAGGAGAATGTTGATGATTGTCATCTACACTACAAGAGGTATATTTACTAAAATACGGGTTTTTAGAAGTGGAAATGTTGCCCAGAGCAACCAATCAGATTCTACTTAACATTTATCTAGCACCTTCTAGAAGATAATAGCTAGAATGTGATTGGTTGCTCTGGGCAACATCTCCACCCCTAAAAACCCGTATTTTAGTAAATATACCCCCTGGTGTTTTTGCAGCCTGGGTGCTGCAATGTTGCTCAGAAAGTCGGCTTAGTGAGAGTTGTTTGAAGATGGGACCGCAGTATGAATGGTCTCTGCAGGCTATAAAGGGTCACCTGGGGCCATGTTTGGTGAATTTTAATGGGTGCTATTTGTGCCTCTCAAGTTACAGAGGGGAGAGTTTCTGCTTTTCAACAGATGTGGTTTTTAGAGGACGGTTTCCAATTTGTGTCCTGTTAGAGTAGTAGAATGTTTTAAAAATTTATATTTTTTTAATTCAGTTAGGTGTTTTTGTAATACATTTTTTATTTTATTTTTCCCCCCAACACACACACACACAAGTACAATGGGGGAAAAAACGATACACACAAGAAGAAAGAGAGAGGTACATATACAAAATTGGAGAAAGAAACACAGGTGCTTATCCTGAGTTACTATACACTACCTTATGCTGACGCGATATTCTGTAGGGATAATGTGGGGGTTCGTGCGTCTGCGAGCGGAAATTGTTTTATCGTGCCCGATCTCCTGTCTAAACTGACTAAAAATGCTGCCACACTAATCTCTATTTCGTTTTACAAAATCTTGGGCTCCATACTTTGACAGCAACCGCTGAAAACACCATTGGCCAGTAGAGGGCAATAGAGGATCACAGCTGGTAAATTATTGAAATTAATTTAACCCTTCTCAGTGCCAATTAGGTAACGTTGAGCTTTGCGTCTGCATTGCCCTTGAACTGAATTTCACATGTTGTCTTAAGTTATGATGTCATAAATATATATATATGTTTTAAATGTTTTTCGCCAACATATATCACTTAATGGGTCTAATTCAGCGCTGAACGCCTTTCCATTTGTGGAGCATATAGTATATTGCATGCTTTTTCACTGCGCATACTCTGGAACTAAGTGTACGCAACTAAGAGATCTCCACTCGCTGGTGGCTGAATCGGCATAACTGAGCCGTCATTTAGTTCCATGCACGCAATGTGGGAGCAATTACCGCCAACTTGTGTTCAATCCCAATATGGGCAACAGATCCGGTCAAGTGCTAAAAAGGCCCCTACAGTACATTTTAAAATATTTACTGATAATTGGCAGTGACACTACATATATGTACCTACAACTGGCCTGATTTATCAGAGGGTGAAATGCCCTACTGCAGTCAATAATTGGAGTTTTCGCTAGTGATGAGAATTGCTTCACATCCCTCAGGTCTACAAGTTGCACAGGACAAGCTGCAATACTAACAGGCAAAGCTGCAAAGCTTATAGAGAAAGCTGCCAGCTAAGGGCCTGATTCAGACCCACTCGCGAGCGGCTGTCCGCTCGCAAGTGTGTCGATGTTATGGACTGAGCATGCGCACGATGGAGGGAGCTCCGTCGTGCGCATGCGCCAGACGCGACGAGCGAAGGAAAGTCCTTCGCTCGTTGTGTCTGATCAAAGGGGGCGTGCTGTCGATGTTGATTGACAGCACGCCCCCTTTGGTAGGCGTGCCGGGGGCGTGCCTCCCTGATGGGGGCGTTCCCACGGGAACGCCTCCCGTCAGAAGCCGGCCCACTGACATCACTAGTGATGTCAGTGGGAGTGATTTTGGCTCTGATAGAGCCAAAATCACTCTGGAGCTTGCGGTTGAAAACCTCAACTGCAGGCTCCGGCTCGCAATTTCGATGGTCGCGATGGTCTCGACCATCGCGGCCATCAAAATGCACGCTCGTATAGCCTGTGGGTGGTGACCCACAGCTATACGAGCGTCCAGAAGGACGCTCCATTTTCATGGAGGCCGGCCCTCATTCAGAGGGCCTCTGCTCAGAGCGTACGGCTCTGAATGAGGGCCTAAGTCACCAAATCAGTCAGGAAGTGCTGCAAGTTTGCCAGAGCTAGCTGCCAGACTATCAGAGGGAATTGGCAGTAATATAGGGGAGTCTGCAGCATCCATGGTTGAAACTGCAGAGGATCTAGCACAAGATGCCAGAGAAGGCTGGAGTGTCCAGGTCCAGCCCTGAGGATAAGAGCAAATTACCCAGATTTGCTTCTTCAAGCGCAAACGGAGGCAAGTCTAATATACGCTAATATGGGAGTAAATTGGGCGCTGCGATAAATGTTACACATATTTTTCCATGGCGCAAAGCGACATACATCTACAGCTGTAACTCAGGCCAAACATGTGCAATGATTGGGCAGATGGACCCAGAGCTATGATTCGGTGACTGTAGATTAACTTATGGTTGACGTCTTCAATGTATCCACCTGTATCAGGGGTCTATTTACTAAGCAGTGTTAGGAGACAGAGTGAAAAGTGATAAGGTGCCAGCCAATCAGCTCCCAACTGTCATTTTTCAAACACAGCCTGTGAGATGACAGTTGGGAGCTGATTGGCTGGCACCTTATCACTTTCTTATCACTTTTCACTCTGTCTCCTAACACTGCTTAGTAAATAGACCCCTCAGTTTTGAATGGTCACATAACAGAAGGTGCTTGTATTCCTCCATTAACAAGAAGGCATGCTGGCATATGTAGTTTCACAGCATCTGGAGTGCAACAGGTTGCCTACCCCTGGGATAAAAGGGTTAGCCCTGGCGATAATACTATTGGCGCTGTTGCCAACCCTGCGCCCATCAAAGATTTCTCCATTTAGTAGCTTATTTACAAATGAATTGAAACAGTTGAAAGAGACGGGTTATATATGTAGAAAGTGTAAATTTCATGTAAAGGAGCTGCTGGTGGCAGAGAAGGGTATAAGTAGTGCATGCGCCTGACTATGGCAGACACAGGAGCCCCCACGTGACTGCCGCCAAGCCTCCTCTCTGAGCCAATGCTCAGTCACAACACTCAGGCCCAGCTATGCTGTCATTCCTGCGTGATGACATCTTGTGCTTTGATACTGAACCACTAGGTGGTGCTAGAGGCTTTTAAGTTCCATCAAAAGATACCAGCAAGTCCACACACCAGTGAGATCTATTAATAGGGCCTATTTATCAAACCCTTCAGATCCATAACTAATGCAGAAACAGCAGTTTCCGCATTAGTGAAGCAAAGTGGCCAATAGTAATGACCAATGTGTAAAGCAGGAAATATTGCAGATTTCTCCTGCATTTAACACAAATCTGGAGGGAGCAGCCAGATCGGCATAGCAGTGGGGCGTGGCCGGCATAGGGGGGGGGGGGACGCGGCCGGACAGTTTACCCAACATTTGTGGGTGACGCAGAGGGCATGGCTAGGCGTTCGCTTCACTTTGGCCTTGCCTCCGCTGCACACTGCCGAGATTACCATCATTGTGAAGCAGGGGGCGGGGCCAAAATTACGCGATTCAGCATGAATCACGTCACCAGCCCTCCCTGCGGCTGTTTCTTTTATAACCGTGGATGGGACCGGATGGGTCGGCGTGCGCTGCCTTTCCAGGGGGCCAGGAGCGGCACCCAATTTTTAGGAGACTCCCGGTTGAATCCGGAGGGTGGGCAAGTATGCCTTGTGGTATACCTGCCTATGGGCCTCATTCAGAGATGGACGCTAATGCCGCTGCATCTGTGTACGCAGCTTCTGTGCAAAAATTGTGGCAGACGTCGAGGAATGTATTGAGACGCCCATCCGCAGCTTCGCAAATCCAAGTATCTGCGTGCAAATAAAGCAGCATTGGTCGCAGATCCCACGATAATCAACCTCCTGAGAGTGTACTGAGACGTCAGAGCCATGTTTACTGCATACGGGATCGAGGAAGTATGATGTGACACGTCCTCGCAGTTTACCGACAATCATTTAACTGCACAAATATCGGCATAGCGCACACATCTCTGATTCAGGCCCAATATGTGCGACTTTGGGAAAGCCCGGAGGAACGGTACCATTGGGAAGCGTAGGAAACGTGGTGACACAATTAGCATCACCATGGACCCAGCCAGCGCTGAGCAATGGCGCGGTTCATGGCTTCATGCAGTTGGAGCGGCGCATGGTGACAAGACTCGCATTAGATTGCAGCATCAAGCTGCCGCCAACTTCACTAGAAAAGTGTGTGTGGGGGGGGGGGAGGTTCCGGACTTGTTCCATGCTCTCCCAGGAGTCAGGGATAACCCCCCAAAATGTGTGAGCCTTCCTGACCCTCCATGAGAAGAACGGCTGTATGCTCATAGCTATGTTTCTCTACGGGTCATTCTAACTCCAGCCGTATGCCGATCCTCTAACCATCAAACCGTATTATAATAAGTACTTGTACTACTAATAACATTCATGGGCCAAAACCAATAATAAACTTGGTATTCTGGCCCTGATATTGCGATCGCAGCTCCATAATTGCATGCAGATCCACTGTGAAAATATGCTAATGATTGTAATCACAATGCCGTCGCAGCCTAACATAAGGACGCCCACATCCCCTTACGCACATCCGTAATACTTAGCAAAGTAGCAAAACCATCGGTAACATCGAGTACCATCGGTCCTTCACGCAGAATGACAGCAGCCCTGACCTTACTTAGAAATTGCTAACATCATCGCACGCGGTGGGACCTCAACCTGCATATGCCATCGCCATGGCTAATTTATGCACGCCCATGCACCAGCGTTCAAACGCACTGACACCCCGGTGTCCCTCCGACCACCCCCCCCTTGTCACCACCCGCAAACTGTCACTTCCTGTCAATCACTCTGCGATGGGTCTGCGTAGGCACTGCGATCGCAGCGAGCCCTTCGTGCACGCACATTGCGATGCCTACGCATGCGCAGAAAGCAACAATTGGCCGACTGCGTGCGCATTCGCGGTTGCGATTGGTAATGAATCAGGCCCTCTGGTCAGAATACATACACTACAGGAATGAGAGTAGGAATATACTGTATATACTGTACACAGAAACCAGTCATCTGCTCTCATTGCCTAACATGAAAGCAATGAGATAAAAAGCTTATTGCATATCGGTGATAGGGGCCATGTACACTACAAGCGATGTCTCACCGGTAGGCCTCTTGCTTCTCCTCCGGTGATTTACTGCTGTGGTGCATGAGAGAGCGTTTGAGTCAGTTGCGGAGTCTCTGTCTTTTGTAACAGCGGAGGAATGTCAGACACTGAGTAGTACCTGAAAGTCTGCACTCCGTAACCTGTTCTGTCATTCTTACCACATAATATACAGCACTTACATAACATGGGCGGAGGGCCACTGACGGGCCTCTTCCTTACAGCCGGTAGGAAGGCCCCTGAAACTGTTAAGAAACTAAAAGTATTAATTTAGATCTGTCTAATGAATACTCATCTGCCCGCTGGGTGTTCTGTAATGTCCGATTTACATTCCTTAAACATGAGATTAAAAGGAAACAGTATGAATTCATATACTTTTTTTTTTTTTGTATCTTCAGCTTAATGTTTAATTGTACATACTGTATATGCCTGGCAGTTATATACATTTATACATGAAGATAGAGCGCCTATAAATCACAGGTCTTATTCTGAATAGTACGCAGTTCCGAGTGCGGTCAGATCAAATGATTGACAGCAAACCGCATGCGTCACCAGCTGGATATGCATCTTGAAGTGATTTGTGAGTCGTACGCATCTAAGTCGGTTCCCACTTGCGGCCGGTCATTAGCTGGTGGTGACGCAGGTGCCGTGGGCATGTGCACAGAGTTGCGTCCTATTCTGAGGTGAGCATTTGCAGAGATTTGTCAGATTCGCTCGGATCTCCTGCCTCAGGGATGGGGGATGGGGCAAACGTTGATGCTACTCGTGACGGCCGTTCTCTCGCAAGGGGTGGGCTGGAGGTGGCGGGTTGGCATAGATGCGTCCAGCTCTGAATGATGTTTGCATGGGATTTTTGATCGCAAGAAGCGTCTGGATTTGTGGCCGCATCACATGCGACTCAGATTCAGCATCCTTTCTGCCGCACTTCCTACCGCGTGCTGACAGAACGGCCGCAGTTGTTCCGCTCACGCACAGTTCTGCACAGTAACTATGGGCTGGATTCAGAGATGGACGTAATGCTGATGTTTTCGCAAATGGACGATGTTTTTTCTACTGCGCTTGCATCGGAGTCACACTGCTCATGTGCCGCGATGATCTTGCGTTGGCGGTCGCAAAGAGGATAAAATGCAAAGTGACTGACAGTCAGGGACCGTTTTTGGGCTTTAACGGGGGTCGGTGACTCAAACGTAGGCTTGTCGCAACCATTTTTGGGACGTGTCCCAGCCTGCGATCTCGTACGCAGTTGCAAAGACTCCGGCACCTCAGTTCCCAGCGATGCTGATCAGTCTGCTGCCTTGGACCTCACTGTGTTCCCTTGATGGTGTACTGGGGCTGGTACATGCACAGCGAACCCCCCAGTTGCTGAACTGAAAGCCCAAATAGGATTTCATTCCACATGGGCCGACCTCCACACATGCTCGGAAGTGCAGGATGTGATCCTCGAAGAGGAAGGTCTGGCATCACTCCCTTCCTCCGATTTTATGTTTGGGGCCTGGCAATGGCATGATATGCCCCTGGCTATTGCCAAGGCCAAGGGGTGAGGCAGTGTTAGGTGAGCTCTGGCCCTAAATTTTCCTTTGATACCCGCTCGTAGCCCTTTGATCTGTAAGAGAAAGAAACAGGCTGAGGCACCAGAAAAAGAGGCAGCCTGTCTGAAAAAGAAGCAGACTGAGAGCGAGCCTGAGACCACCCAGAGAGTGTGACAGCCTGTGGTCGAGAGGGAGCAGGCTGACCGCAAAAACCCGACTGAGGATGCCAAATAGAGAGAGAGGGATAGCCCAGGGGAGAGCTGTGAGGCCAGTTACTGTATGTGTTAACCATTTCACTGCAAGCATTACTCACTGCAAGTCTCATAACATCAAGAGACTGTGGGTCTGATTCAGAGCCGGACGCTCTGACCAGAGCGCTCGCTCTGAATCAGGGCCCTCCTACCTAACATTGGAGCGGCCTCTTGGACACTTGCATAGCTGTGGGTTACCACCCACAGCTTATGCGAGCGTCCATGAGCGTCTTGACCATCGCGACCATCGGGCTTGCGACGAGACCCTGCGGTAGGGTCTCGCTGCCGCAAGCCCTGGAGTGCTTTTGGCTCTATCACTAGTGATGTCAGTGGGGCCGGACCCAGACGGTAGGCGTTCCCATGGGAACGCCTCAGTCTGACAGCCACGCCCCCGGCACGCCCACCAAAGGGGGCGTGCTGTCACTCACCATCGACAGCACGCCCCCTTTGGTGCGAGACCCCAAGCGACGGATTCCCCGTTGCACGCCAGGTCTCGCGCATGCGCACGACGGAGGCGCCTCCGTTGTGCGCATGCGCATTTGGGTAACCATCGACCCGCTTGTGAGCGTCCTGCGCTCGCGAGCGGGTCTGAATGAGACCCACTGTTGTAATGGGTTACCTACTAAACCCTCATGTGGTGGGTCACCTGTTCACATCCACCCACAACACCCTGAGGAGAGCGAAGCACCTGAGCAAGTACCCATATGGCGAGCTGAGAGAGGTTACCTAGACAGGTGGCTGGAGAGACACAACAAATAGGACAGAGGAATTCTACTGGAAATAAACATGATAGCGGGAACTTTGCTTATAATAATAAAGACAAAAAGGCGAAACGTGAAAAATTCCAGAGCCAAACGCGTTATGGTGCCAAATGTCCTCTAAACCCGTTTTAAAACTTCACGCCGCTGCGTCAGAATAACATGTTATTTTTTTAATAAGAAAGCAAGGAAAACGCGCTAGAAGTATATTACAGAAGGGTTTTACATTTTAAAAAGATAACCGCGTAAGCCATGTTTGGGTGAATATCGCACACCGCGTTTCGCAAAAATAAACGTGTTGATTTACTAGAGCTTTGACCACTCGCACAACCCTGAAAATATCTTGTGGTCAGATGGGCCGAAAGATGTTATATAATCATCATGTTGTATGTCAGCTTTTCAATCGATGTGCCAAATATATTGTACATCAGCGGTGGCCTACCTGTGGCTCTTCCATTGTCCTGATGCGGTTCTCCTGCCGGCTCCCCTAACTGACACTGACTGCTGGAGTGACACATGGAGAGGCTGCTGTTGTGACACATCAGGGGCCGCTGGAGTGACACATGGAGAGGCTGAATTGTATTATGTGAACCTGTTTTTTTTTTCCAGTGTATTTTTTGTGGAAGTTGCTTTTTCAGTGTATTTGTGGATCTGGCTTTTTCAGTGTATTTTATGTTGATCTTGCTTGTATTAGTATATATTATGTTGATCTGTTTTTTTCAATGTTTTTTTTAATATTGTATTAGCTTTCTCTTTTCCTTTAATAGCTAGCTCCACAGTGATTGTGTGCATGCACTTATACATGCTCCTAATCGTACCAGGGGTGTGGCCTAACTGGCACAAGGCCACACCCCTTTTTGCATTTGCGCCTTCGGCTCTTTGACATACTTACAGATATTTTGGGCTCTTTGAATCTGACTGGTTGGTCACCCTTGTTGTACATCATATAATCCATCTGGCAGATCCCTGGATGAAATGGACATATGGTATATTCGGGGGCGTGGCAGTGAGATTTGCAAAATCAAGCCCTGTTCTTGTTACAAAGTGCCACTAATTACGGAATCACGGTGTAGATAGTGACAGGGAGTGGGCTTTAATGATTGATTAATTCACCGCCAATCGTGCCATCAAATTCCCCCAGATTTTGCACTTCCTGCAATTTGGTCCTCTCTCCTGGAGACTGGGAAAATTTGCCAAAATATGTGTTCTAGGGCGCTACATGCTCAAAATTCATTATTTCTTATGATGGAAGCAATATCCAGGAAACTGGAATCCTAATGGATCCTGTCTACTGTAACCGCTGGACCTCAAGGATTTCTTTTTGACAAGGGAGCAGCTCCTGGTAGCAATATTGGTGGAGTGAGCCACTGCAGAGATGAAAGAGAGGAATCGGTATGTAATACCACCGGCCGCATGGCCGGCAGTTCGAATCCCGGCAGCGTCAGGCCGACAGAGGAAGAGATCCCGGCAGCGCTGGAAATCCCGATCGTTCCCAGGTAAGTACTAACTAACCTAACCTACCCCCCTAACCCTCCCTTAGGGGTGCCTAACCCTAACCTCCCCCCAAGTGCCTAACCCTAATCCCCCCTCTAAGTGCCTAAACCTAACCTCCCCCTTCCCCGCTGCCTAAACCTAACCCCCCCCTTCCCCGCTGCCTAAACCTAAGTCCCCCGGGGGGGTGCCTAACCCTAACCTCCCCCCGGGGGTGCCTAAACCAAACCCCCCCTTCCCCTAGTCTAACCCTAACCCTCCTGGGGGGGTGCCTAGCCCTAAGTCCCCCCCGGGAGCCCTAAACCTAACCCTCCCCCCCCCACTCGTGGCGCCCGGCATCCCTTCGATCGGGATGCCGGGTGCCGGTCTCCCGGTGTAGGGGTAATGACAGGCATCTAGATTTTAGACGCCTGTCATTTAACCGTCACCGGAATATGACAGTCGGGAAGCCGGCTGTCGGTATAATGTCAGCCTGCTTCCCGATTGCATCCCGAAAGGGACATGGTGGAGATATTGAATTTATCATGAGATGGGCAGTAGCAGCAACAACATTAGTATCACAAAATGCTAATTATTTGTTTTACTCTATGCCTCAATCTCCCTCCATCGGAGTAACAGAGACGCACAACGCACATTCCACACCGCGCTAACAGTGGAAATAAGAATGGAAATTTCCTCGGCAGCTGTTTTTCCAGAGCTCAGAAAACATTCCCCAGTTTTGCCTCCAGGGCCAACATGCACAACTGGGGACGGAGGGGATTTGCATTATTCGTCGGTGATACCTGTTCTGTACAGTCATCAGAAAGAATTGTGTCATTCTGTAAAGATAAGTAACCTGAATAGTCTGATTATCTGATATTAATATAAATCATATCTAGAAAGACGCAATAACATGCTATTTAGAAAACAGGTGCTCATTGGGGTTTGCAGCCATAAAAAAATTATTAGATTCCAATTTTATACAAATTGTTACAGCATAAATATTACCTATACTCACAAATGACTTAGGAAATGTATAAATATAATAATTGAAATTCTGATTAATCTAGAACAGGGATCAGCAACCCTCATCAGGCCTGGCAAGTGGACTGTTTTCCGTGGCACAGTCAGCTGGGTTAGGAAGAATCCCATGTAACAGCGGACCAGGGCGACAGAGCTGGGCAGAGATGACTTACAGAGTACGGCTGCTACTGTGGATATTAGATGCAGATAATGTTCATTTTGATTTGCTCAGAGAGCTTCCTGAGAGAGAATGGGTTGCTTGGTACATGGCCACGTGACAGCCCTGTAAATATTATTACTCATGTCCGGTATATATAACTAAGAGCTAGGCGTGGCGCTTTTAATGAAAAGACAACATATGAATAAAAGGGTTTGAGCTCTTGTTTGATCTTTTACATTTAGAACAATTTCTCCTTAAAATCATATGCAGTATGTATAAGTATAGGGAGGGTTAGGGTTAGGCACACCCGAGGGGGACTTAGGGTTAGGCACCCCCCTGGGGGACTTAGGTTTAGGCAGAGGGGAAGGGGGGGTTAAGTTTAGGCACTTAGAGGGGGGATTAGGGTTAGGCACTGGGGGGGGAGGTTAGGGTTAGGCACTTAGAGGGGGGATTAGGGTTAGGCACAGGGGGGAAGGTTAGGGTTAGGCACTTAGAGGGGGGATTAGGGTTAGACACAGGGGGGAAGGTTAGGGTTAGGCACACCTAAGGTGGGTTAGGGGGTAGAATTAGGTTAGACAATACTTACCTTAGGACGATCGGGATTTCCTCTTCTGCCGGGATGCCGCTGTCGGGATTCCAACCACCGGGCATGGGTCCGTCGGTAAATCATACCGATTCTGATCACTGGACCCGTTATTCTTCATACTGCTGTTTTCAGGTGATTACCTGCTTATGCTAAATATGTTAATAAATAAATCCATACACTTGTATTGATCTGTTGCTGCAGGTTTTTATGTATTTAACTCCGCCGGTAGCAATAACACCAAGGATGCCGTTCTTCTGCCGATACCATTATCAGGGGTGAGAAGAATAAAACTGTAGACATTGTGGTTGCTGGTGGTGGTACTGACGCTGGATATTTGTTGTGCTAAACTTGTTGTGTGTGGATTGCAGAAAGGAGAAAGGACCCACATACGGTCCGAAACGTCGAGATATTGTCTATGTGACCGTTTGTGACCTATACAAGGAAATAAAGATTTTTGGAACCTTCCTGTGTCAGGTCTGGTGAGTGCCCTCTTCTGATACCGTCATTGATGCATCTGTTTGATGTATAAAGTTCTGGACTTGCCAGCCGAGGAGCACCCCAGCACTCTTAATTAAAGTGTGACATGAGTGCAGAATTTCTTATATGTATGTATATATATATATATCACAATGGCCTGATGTTGAGTTGAGCGCAAATAAACCGTGAAATAAATTAATATAATAATACATTATTATTATCATCATCATTTATTTATATTGCGCCACAAGTGTTCCGCAGCGCCTTACATAGTACATAAACAAATAGGTTGACCAGTGACTTATCGTACAATACAATACAGGACACGAAAGCTTATATTCCCCCCTGCACATCTTTCCATCATTAGTGTACACTGCGCCAGCCGATACTTAGTGCAAATGATACGCCCAGAAACAGTCACGCTTACTCCCAAGCAGGAGCGTTTTATCAGATGAGAGGGTCTCTTCATTATGTAGTGGGGTGGGGACCCCATACCTGTGCCGACAGCCATGCGGAAGAAGTGATCCCGGCTCTGCCACCTTTCCGTCGATATTCGGAAAGACAGAGCATAGTAGGGAGCACAGACTCTGGCACAGCACCGGAGTATTTGCTGTCTGTTGCTCCAGCTCCATCTTCCTAAATACATTATGAAAAGATGGGGCCGCTGGGAGCACTGTAGTGGGTTCTGCCTCTCACAGATTATCTCATCAGTGCAGTGTGTGCGGTTCGGGCCCCCACTGGACCCATGGGCACACTCTGCCCCCATTATAGATACCCCCTGCTCCCAAGTCTGCATAGCACGAAATACCTCAATGAACGTCGACTATGGGTGGACCTGTGGAGAAGTTGCCCATAGCAACCAATCAGCGCCTATCATTTTGTAGAATGTATGTGAAAAATGCTAGCTAGAAGCTGATAGGTTGCTTGGGCGACTTCTCCACTCTTTAGGAGGTTTGGTACATCCCCACCACATGTTAGGATACCCTGTTACAACCCAATTACACCCCTTCACTTGCAAGTGATCTCAGTTAACATTATGCCACACAGTGCCCGCAGTCTACGCTGGTGGGTGCCTGCTTACCATAGTCCTTGCTGATAGCCTATGATATAGGGGGTCACTCTTCAGCTGGTGGCTCCTCCATGCTCATTGGCTGGCACAGACGTGGCCTCAGGGAATGCTGGAGGGAACATCACAGCCTTTCCCATGGTTATGTGAGCTGGGTGTGGGGGAAGCATCCCAGAAGGTTGTCAGGGACCCATAGCAACAGCACCACCTGCACCCACTGTGGTTACGCCTCGTGTGTGGATTCTTAGCTGCTGGAGGGGGCATGGCACACCAACTTTCCAACTTGGGAGAGCGACAGCTTTTCCCAGTCGGGCAAAATTACTTTGTACCCGCTCCCTTCTCTGCGTCCTCTGTTCGTTCTTACAAGCCTGGCCACACACAGCTAGATTTAGAGACTACTCCATTTTAGTCATTACAGGCCAAGTTGACCAACTATTGTACAGTGTGATGTTCCATCCTAAACAATCCATGGGTGGCGCACGTGTGAGGTCTTTGTACTGCCCATGAACAGTAGGCATGAGTATGCACCCAATCTCAATTGCATTCCAATCAGACTGGGTCATCATTACACGCCAACCGGATCTGTGCAATTCGGCTAGCCACATAAATGGAAACATTGCTTACAGATTACTACTGGATAGCAACAAATAAACACAATGATATTGCAATAATCCAGTTACCAGCATACTGGTGTGGTCAACTTGCTTGGTCATCATAAGCTGTATCACTGTTATTGCTAAGCTATCAAGGCCAGTAAGATAGTCAGTATCTGCTATAGTATATGTGGTTCCATAACAGCACCCCAAGGACAACCAATCTCTAGTATATGGAATTTACAGTTCTTGCTGCTGAATAAATATCTATGTGGTTTCTCCTTCCTCTATGGAGACCCAGCAAACTCCTCTCTCACCGGTTTGTTGGTTCACTGAAAGTTCTCAGGAGCGAGCGACGGAACCAGATCTGTGTGTGAGGGAAGTGATCACCTATATTTAGCCAAGCGCTCATTAGTGTAGACTGACTGTCTCCTGTGAAAGGGCGCATGAGTAATCCCCCAATAACACCACCTGAATGAGGGGCGAGCAGGGATCCCCGCCTTGGTTGGAGTAGACAGACTAAGAGTTTATCACTTCATAACATTGAATGTGGCTATTGTTGTGCGTAAGCTTTGCACGGACACTTAGCAGCCGAGTACTTGTGGTCACAGTTCACCAACGTGTCTCTGGGACGGTATTTCTACACTTCAAGATATTTTTTTTTCAATTATTCTTGTTTAAAGTAAACTATGACAACCCTACAGTGTGTCATTTAGAAGGTCATGGGCTTACTGTGCAATGGGAAGGAATGCACAATGAACACAATGCAAACCACAATTTCTTCTTGGGCCTGAGGCGGAGCTGGTTGAAAATGGACGTGAATTACTCCAAAATAGCGCGTTTCCACCTATATACAAAGTTGTAACACCGTAAGATGCGTCCATGCTCCACGTCGGCTGTATATGCTCTTGGTTTACCCCAATTCGTTACTATCAAATGTATTTTGCCCCCTGCTTTGTAGAAGGTGCAAAAAGCTCAGAGGGGTAAAAAATTGGAGTTCTCTGTCCCGCTGTCATGATCGGAGACGCATTGTCCCAATCTGCCTGAGATGGGAGATATTATCCATTCACACTGCTCCGCATAGTAAAGCAGCAGCTAATGGGTGTCGCATGCACCTGCCAATGGTTAGTGCCGATGCTGTTGACAGCTTGCATGGACCTGGGTACTTGGTGGGCATGGTCATGCCCCCTCCCAAAATGTTTCTACAAAAATACTATGTGCTTCAACCCCCTGAGCAGCCCTGCAAATGGGGCAATGTCCCCCCTCAGCAGCTGGCCATACTCACATTGGAGATATATTACCAGCACATCGGCAGACAGGAGTCCAAGACGTTTGTCTTTCGTACTCTGGGCTCGAACCAATTAGGTGCGAATTGCTAGATGCGAGTTGCAATTTTCACTTCGAATTCACATAGCGAATTAATTTTACAATCCAATTAGTAACTCGCACTGAATCAGTCAGACTGAATTTGCAACTTTCCACTCGCACCTCCCTGAGGGTGAGAGATGGGAAGGAAAATCTTTATTTTAAGGTTAAAATGTGGGGATACTGAGCTGAACCCCTTGGACACCCCCCCTAATGACCAATTAGGCAATTGGAAGTTTGTAATTAGCTTATTTAGTCGAATAATTACATGACTTTTTTGGGGGGGTAAATAAAAAACGTCCTCAAATTACCCCAAAATCAACTTTTTCGTAATTAAGTTTAGGCACCCCAAATTTAATGACAATAATTTTTAAGTTGAAAAATAATTGTTTTTATCAATTTTTTTTTCTATTTTTCAAGGTACCTTCAAAGTACCCCAAAATCACCCTTTTCCTACTTTTTTTTTGCATTTTTTGTTTAATTAGTTTGACATTAAACGGAAAAAAAAAATGTTTTTTATAATTTTCTTGCATAAACCCCCCCCCCACACACAAATCAGCCATTTGACACCATTTCAAAACCTACATTACCTTCCTAATGTCCACAGCCGTCTATACCGTCCTGTTAACAAAATTATCCATTTCTCGGGGGGGTAGGTCCAGGATGGTCTCCCCACATTTTCATGCATTTCTCGCAAATCTCATTTGCCAGTCAATTCGCACCCCTCCGCTGCGAGTAGTGCGAATAGGCATTTTTAATTGGATTGGAGAATTCTCGGGAGCACGCTTCTTGGTGAAGTGTGCGAGTTTCAAGAAACAAACTCACTACCTGCAATTCGCACCTAATTGGAGCGAGCCATCTGTCTCTTTCCCCAGCCGGAGGAGAGAACCAGCCGTACTATCGCGCAGCTTGGCGAGTCACGCGGCAGTCAGGAACCAGCAAGTGGGTGCGATCACCAGGGATTCGCACTGCGCTGTAGAGGAGCCCAGGGGACATTTGTCTCTCTGAGCAGTGCTGCAAACTGGGACAAAGCCCCCCTCGGCAGCTGACCTGGGCCTCCGCCACTCCCCCCCAACAAGCCCGAGCCCAGGTAATTAGTACCTGCTCCCCCACTCTCGGTGCCCCTGGTGAGTGCAGCAGTGTAAAGGTGAATGCACCTAGAATATTGGACATGCCCTTTCAGTAATTTGGACACACCCCTTACACACCCTCTAGTAGCTTGGACACGCCCTCTCAGTAATTTGGACACACCCCTTACTATTAATGAGTGTCTTGCTATTCAAAGCATTGTCCTTTATCATTTTGGGCTTAAACGCGTCAGGAAAAATAAAACAAACAATAGTGAATGGTCCCACGCCTACGTGATGAACCAATGATTTCACATTTCATTCATCGGTCCATCAGACTTTCTTACAGCCTTCAGTAGCCCGCTGGCTGCGCTTCCTGACGCAGACAAGCCTCTCTATCGTTGCTGCAAATCTATTTATACAGTCACATCAGCCCCTGCTCCAGTTCAGCTTACATCTATCTATATTCCCTACAACAGGTAGACACATATATACACAGTCCGGCCTGTTAATTCCTTTTCAGTAGTCAGTTAACCTGTCAGTATATTTTTTGAGGTGTTGAAGGAAACCAGAGCACCCAGAAGAAACTCACGCAAACATTCTGAGAACATACAAACTCCACACAGATAGGTCCTTGGTGAGAATCAAACTCAAGACCTCAGGCAGCAATGTGTCTGGGCCACTGTGTGTACACAGATGTCCACTCACCCTCATGATTCATGTAAGCCCGGGTAAGACAACATTGGGGGAATATTTTATTTTGCAACATAAATAACACATGACCCTAAATTAACCTTTATTTCAAAGCATAATGTATAGAATAAAATCCCTATTGCATGCCTTATGTGGAAACTATGTCACACGATTCCCAATATAGAATCATGGCAATTTAATGAGCACAGAATATTTCGCTTTTTCCGGATTTTTCCTGTTCTGGGACGCGGGTCCCCCGGAGATCTGTCTGCTGAGAGGAAGCTGAGCCGAGGCTGCCGGGAATACAGACTCACCAGCATCGGAATCATGTTTCACCTTCTCATGACGTGGCCCAGTGTGGGCCCAATGATGAATAAATGTCACACTCTCCGACCTGGAAACAGGAAATGATGGCGCCTGTCAGGGAGACAGCTGCGGCGTTATTATCCTCGCCGTCACATGATCTTCCTTGAGGAGTCAGGAATTTTTTTTATACAACTAATTTTCATTTAATGTTTTGTAAGATGAGTTTTACGCAATCTGAGGGTATTTATCAAATGACCATGGGCCCGATTCATTACTGCGATTACGCACGCAATCGGCCGACTGTTGCGTTCTGCGCATGCTTATTCTTTGTAGTGCATGTGCGAGAAGACTCCACTGCGACCCATCGCAGAGTGATTGACAGGAAGTGACCGTTTTGGGGAGGTGATTGGGTGGTGGTTGCCGAAAAGCAGGCGTGCCAGTGCGTTTGAATGCCGTTACAGGGGCGTGCATAAATTAGCCGTACGCAGCTTAGGCTCTCACTGCGTACGATGAGGTTAGCAATTCCTGAGTAAGGTCAGAGCTTGCGCAAGTGTGCGTGAGGCTACGATTATACTCGATGTTAGCGATGGTTTTGCAGTCTTGCTAAGTATTACGGATGTGTGTTAGGTAAGTAAAGTGGGCGTCCTTGTGTTTGGCTGTGACGGCATAGCGATTGCAATCATTAACATATTTCCGCAGTGAAACTACGTGCGTAATCACAATAGCGATCCTTACTGAATCAGGCCTCATCTCATCTTCCATGTAATTGAGCAATTGGGAAGTGAGGACAGATGAAATGTTGTTTTTAACCCTTTCAGCCTAGTAATGAGCTATAGTAGCATCTTCTCATGCTCACCTCCCTGAGCAGCTTGCAAATAGGCTCCCCCATTAGTCAGGCCCAATGAAAGTAGGCATCTGGCATTCGACAAAATGTGAATTTACAAATTGAGCGTGTAGTGGCAGAATGGCTCAACAAAAGTGGAACTCGAAGTTTGTATTGGCGGTACATTCCAGCTCTGCGAAATGGCCTAAATAATTTTACATTTTACGAACCCATAAAATGACAGATTTACAGCATTGGGGCCTATTTATTAAACTTGAACTCAACAATGTTAATATATGGAAACGTATGCTTCCACGTGGATGTTGCGCATTTAACACGGAGGATGGGCGGGATCCATGACGCATCGCATTCAGGATGCGATGCATCACGCCGATGTTCGCAAGCGTGCTGGCGTTCATTATGCCGTTAGGCATGAACAAAATCACAAAGGACAGCTCTATCGGTAAGAGCTGTCCTTTGCGAAAGAGGGATTTCCGATTGCATCCCGATAGCACGGTCCCGATAGAAGCCCATAGGCTTCCATAGGGTAACGCCATCAGGAGATGGCGTGATGCACCGCATCCAAGCCCCGGGATGCATTGCTGCAAGTGTAACAAATCCATAAGTGAGAATGAATAGGCCCCTAAATAAAATGGGCGGGTTACATCAAAGGTAGAAATGTGATGCACTCTGGCTCTGGTTAACGTCATCTTCCTGTGGTCTCTATCGGGAGAGTGCTATGAGAGGGATCCAATCGGCGCGCGGCGCGTGCGTTCTTCAGCACATGCGCAGAAGGTCACCGGATGGGCTTCTGGGTCATAGTCCCGGAAGAAGTCCCTCCATGGCAAAGGGCCGCTCTTACCGAGAGAGCGGTCCTTTGCGGTGTTCGTCATGCTAACACCGGCATGCATGCGCAGAGCATCCCGAATGCGATGCGTCATGCATTTTCGCCCCATAAGAACAAGGATACAGACACGTATTACAAGAGTAAGAAACGTATTTTGTAAAAGAGCAGATTTCCTCTGCAAGCTTACAACAACACAGACATCTGCAACACATTACAATGCAGTGAAAGGTCTGTCCCAGTGCCAAACAGCTCAACAATAAGTATAGCAGTTATTCTCACACTCCCCGCTGACGCAGGTTGTAGCCGGACCTCATTACCTCACCCTCTGTGAAGCCGGCAGCACGACACCGGTTACGTGGCCTACATGAGAGATCTCACTGCGTACGTTGGGTTACTCTGCCCCGGATTTTTCCCACATCCCCAGACCCAGACGAGCAGCCCTGTCATATTCAGGAAGAGGGCATCTGTTTTTCATCTTGAGTACAGTGGATACCGTGCAAAGAGTAACCCTACCACGCTCTTGGTTTTCCTGCGTGAACAATAAATAGCTCACAGGTCAGATGTGGAGTCAGCGAGTAAAAAAACACAGAAAATGTGACAAGTCTGGCGGGCGTTGTGTTTATTTTTTAGAGTTGACGTAATATAGGCTCACGAGCTTCTCATGTTTGGTGCTGCAGGCAGACACATCTCAGGTACGACATTTGCTGCAGTGACTGTATTCAGGCACACAGTACTTCATGCAGCTCAAGGAGGGGCCTCAAGAAGGAATGTAGGTAGGAAAATGATTGCAGGGAGTGATGGGCAAATTGCATCAGTTGGGCTCAAGGACAGTGCGACGTGCAGCATGTATGTTCTCTTGTGTGTATAATACGAGCACCTTCATACTGCACAAAAACTGTACAGATATGTCCGTATCAAGTTTTACACATTTCATACTTGTCTGCTCTCCCAGTAGGGTCGGGGGACAGCAGAGTTCGGGGTCTTCTCCCTGGCGCCCCGGGAGAGCAGGGAATCTTCTCGGAATCATTGGACGAGAAAGGGTTTCACCAGGCAATTTGCTGTGAATTGCGCTTCAGTGACAGTCACATTGTAGCCCCTAGAGGGTACTCAACGTTTATCCCTAGACGGAGTGCCCCATGCACTCTGCATAAGTCTACCGCCGACCCCCTCCCACACTATCAAGTGATTGCACACACCCTGCCACTTGGACCTCCTCTCCGGAGATTGAACGTTTGTGGTTGATTGTCACGTCACATCTAGTGTGTGGCTGCCATTAAATCTTTATTAAATGTGGAGGAAATTAATGTAATATGGAGTTTTGGGGAGTTATTTATAGATAGTAGGGGCACTGGGTGTATTAATTTATGACCCAAGAGTTGCTCTAATTGTAGGTTATATTGTGACTGGCAAATACTATTTAGGAGGGGAGGGGTGTAAAGGTCTCATTCCCTTTATTGAGGCAGAGGGTTTAAGCTGACTATCTAAAAATGAAGTTACATCTTTTTATATTGCCATTCAGTACACATTGCGACCAACCCGCCCACTACCCACTATATGTTTCTATTATGTACACTCCTTAATGGTCTGCAGTGCAAAGTATCCTGATGTACAGTAGGTAATGGTGGCTCTGCCCAATAGAGTGATAGCATTGCAGCGGCACCTGATCTCTTGGTCACCTGCTCCCTTGACCACCTGCTCTCTTGGTCACCTGCTCTCTTGGTCACCTGGTCTCTTGGTCACCTGGTCTCATGGTCACCTGCTCTCATGGTCACCTGCTCTCTTGGTCACCTGGTCTCTTGGTCACCTGGTCTCTTGGTCACCTGGTCTCATGGTCACCTGATCTCTTGGTCACCTGCAGAAGGATGAGGAAACCCAGGCGATCAGAATGGAAATGGGTTAAAGGGTCAGGGGAAAACAAGTTAAACATTTAGGTCAAAAGATTAGGGAATGCAAAAAAAAGCTAAAACTCTTCACAGTTGGAAAATACATTCTGGACAGAAAGTTCATTCAATAACTAAAGTGGTTTTAGGGACAGATTCAGCAGAGTCTTCACCTGTTGGTCTTCATCGCCCAGTATCATAGAGGGGTTCCTATTAAACCACCCCATTCCCTCTTTCCCGCATGCTCCCCCTAAATAATGGCACAGGTTGAAAACAGTTCTCTTTCTTCATTCAAATGGCATTTCAGCACAAAATATATAACCTTCAACATTACACACAGGAACCCCCATCATGAAATGATGGAACCAGTGATGTCATTGACCAAGGTTACCAGCATTTTGCAGACCCCACTGGCCACCCACACTACTTCCAGTGAACCTACCACACTGGGATTTGGTGCCATAATCTGGTGCCCCGCTCTACCACAAGGAACTCCCTGCTAAGGGATCGGCCCTAAATCACCCTGGTTATTTCCCGGTCAGAGGGCACGTTGGCAGCTGACCGATAATGGATAATTTCCACTTGCTTTGCAGGCATTACAGATGGAGCTGACCCCTCACACATTCATCAATTAAATAAATAACCCAGCACTAATCAATTGCGTGTATATACCCACAGCCACAGCCGAGGTTAGACCAGGCAATCTGGAGCTCTCAGGGATATCCCCATTATGATAATGCCGTCTGTCATACAGCTAAATAATACAAATAGTAATTAGTGGCAATATTTACATCGGAGATTCCTGTCCAGTCATTTATTTTCCAAGATAAAAAATACAGACGAGGAGGAGGAGGAGGAGGCGGAAGATGTTGCACGCACAGAAGTGTCTGACTCACTGCGTTATTGCAGAATAGGGAAAGGTGCCAAGGTACTTGGATGGGAAAGATGTCCGAAATGGTAACAGAAACACAAATATACAATAAATCGGACACATCAAAATGACTTTCATTATTCTTCCCTTGTATATTGACTCTCTTTCAATCTGCATAAACTAATGTAAACTATGCTTTCACTTCTGAAAAATAGCTTGTATCGCCAGTATTGGCCGTACACATCATCCCTCCGCTCTGTGTTAGATTTGTATGAAGACTGTACTGTGCCCCCAATGCAGGGCCGGCTCCAGGGGTCGGAGCACCCTGTGCCGGCTCTCTCTAGCGCACCCTTACATCGAGCGCGTCCGAAAAGGGGTGCGTGGCCTAATTACCATAGGCCACGCCTCCTACGAGACATTACTTGGAGGCGTGCCACAACGTCAGGCTGGGGGGGAGCCTCACTAGCTGGACTTCCCCCAGCCCTTTCCCGTCACTGAATGGATGACGGGCGCAAGCGCGCAGCATCCATTCAGACTCCGGGGTCCGACACCACTGCACAGCTGTGGCGGTAGGGGGTCCCCAACCTCCTGATTTGACCATCTACGGGCCACTTCGGCCAACGGGTGGAACAGCGGGACAGTACTGTCCCGCTGAAATCGGGATGTTGGGGAGGGATGCACCCTCTATGGGTTGCGCCCCTGTTCGACCGAACTGGTCGGACACCCCTAGAGCCGGCCCTGCTCCAATGATATGTGTTTGCTTTGGTCACCGTTCCTGTGCCTCCGGTCCTCTTCTTCATCTAGCAGGCTGGTTATCAAAAGTAGATACAGTATGCACATTTATTTATGTATGTATGTCTGTGACATCTCCACAATGCTCATCAAATGATCAGAAGATGCTGCACAGGTAGCCGAGCCTGCACTTTATATGTATACACCCTGAGGAAGTGACGAAACGCGCCGCTGGACTTTGCCTTAAGAGGATCTCCTTTCCTGCTTCATATCCTGGATATCCGAGGACTTTGAATATTGACTTCCAGCTTTTCTAAAGACCTATGAGCTGAAGTCTTATACTTGTAATAGTTTTTGTCTGTAATTAAAGTATTTTTTTTTCCGTCCTTTCCTGTATCTGAGATCGTTTATTAAGGAATAACTTCAGGGAGGATGTTTACTGAGAAATCAGTATGACATATGGACAAAACCCCAGAGCCTCAGGCAGCCAGATCAGGGCAAGACAACGATCAACTGCGAATGCTGAGTGGCCGCCATGGAGACCCCCTGACTCACGGGCCCGTAGTGGACACATCACTGCCTTTAATTTTGAAATCCACCATGCTGTTTAGGTGGACCTTGGACGTACTCAGTGGTGTTACTAGGGGAGTGCAGGCCACGTCAGATGACACCAAAATATCAGAGCTGCTTAGATGGTGTCACCGAGCACCGAGTAGCGGTGATGGATGGCGCATGCATGCGTGCGTCATCCACTGTGCCAGGAGAGAGACAGGGGGCTGCCCAGCGGCCCCCGGAGCACTGGGCAAGCCCCCAGCAAGGCGAGAATTAAATTTTCCACTTCCCTTATAATAACAAATAGGGTGTACATACATAAGAAAAGAGCATTTTGTCAGCTTTGAAAAATAGGGACATTTCCAAGGACAAAGCTTTAGGACCTGGTGGCATATTTATTTATTATCAGGATCTAGACCTGATAATTATAATTTATTATCGCTGCTTTTAAAGGCAATAAGGAATTAATGCTCGCCCAGATGTATTAAAAACACCTGCGGCAGGTACAGGGTCTCCGAAAGTAGCCCGTCCCTGCGGTGTTGTAGTAGAACTGAAGTGATCGCTAATGCAATCACTCCTCCTTCAGCGCTACTGCGCATGTGCGGTCTGCTGACCACGCATAGGCCAATGGAGAGTAACTCTTGCGATCTGTAGCCGATAGGCTACAGCGGCTAACGCCATCGAGAGATAACTTGGTAAGTTTGACAAAAAAAGCAGCCCCAATAAAACCGATGGGGGCTGCGTTTACGAGGGATTCATTCTGTGGACACTGTAAGTTTTCTTTGGTTAATAGGCCCCCTGGTGATTAGAGAGTGGTCGGTGGCAGCTATGTATTGAATAAACCATAGAGTGGCTGAGGGAGGGAGGCAGCCAGCTGAAGCGTTGAGCATGAAAAATCCCCCCCCCCCCCCCTAATATCATCAGCCAATGAGGGCGGAATATTTATGTCTGTGGTAAACTTCCTGTCTGAGTTATTTATGTGATTTCAACAATATTTAGTAAAAATGTCAGTGAGATGTACAGAATATATGAATGTCAGTCAGTAAATACAAAAAAAAAATAACACAGTATTTGCAGTTAATTATCTCAGTACATTTATGTCAAATTCCTTTGTAATTCTGGATATTGTTCCCTCCAGGCAGCTTGGCGGTAGTTCGGGGCTACAAAACCAGATCTGGGGGTGGGGGGGGGGGGGCAGGAGGTGTGTAGTGGACTCGTGGCATGTCAGTCATATCTGTGGCGCAGTCATTAACGTCCTCTGCTAAAGACAGGCTATGCTGACATCCAGCCATGACTTTTAAGCACTGGAGTTATGTTACGATGGGATATATGTGCCCAGAGGAGCTAACACTCTCTCCTATGTGTGACTGACATTGCACCTTACATAACATTGCATAGGGTGCATACTCCATTTTGCCGCAGACGGCATCTTTGTCCAGGCTCGGTGATGACTCTTTATGGTACAGCCTACCAGGTGTCTCACACATACATATTCCTATTGGTTATATATTGCAGTTGGCTTTGTTAATTTTTGATGTGGACAATCTAATGTTCTGATTGGCTACAGGATGGTCTAGTCCTCATAATGTACTAATGGCTGTGGGTTATTCTAGTTCTGGTGGTGTAGTCCTGTGAAGGTTCAAGTACTATGATTGGCTACAAGCTGGTCTTGTTCTGTTAAAGCACTAATGCGCTGATTGGCTACAGGCTGATCTAGTCCGGTGAATGTTGTATTTATAAAGCATAAACATATTAAGTAGCACAGTACATAACGTACAATGACTTGAAACATAAGGTACCAATGGCCCTGCCCAAATGAACTTACGCTATAGGGGGTCTATTCCATACTTGCCGACAATCAGCTCCAGCCTTCCGGGAGGGAGCTGATTGTCGGCTATCAGCTGGGGGGGGGGGGGGGGGGGGGGGGGCGGTCATTGGGGGCGGAGCCGGGGCGGGACAGCCAGTTGGTGGTACATTGGGGGTGGAGCCGCATGATCGCGTCATCGTGGCTCCGCCCCTCTTCACAGTGCCGTTATTTTCGGCAGTGTGAAGCAGGGGGCGGGGCCGCGATGACGCGATTCAGAGCGAATCGCGTCACCGGCTCCCCCGCTGTGGGGGTCTCTAATCTTTTCAGGGGGGAGGACGGGAGGGTCGGAGGCTTCCGGGAGGCTTGCCTGCCTTTCCGGGGGGCCGGGAGCGCACCTGAAAATCAGGAGGCTCCCGGCCAAATCGGGAGGGTAGGCAAGCCTGGTTCAGAACCGGCACTAGGCATAGGCAAAATAGGCAAATGCCTAGGGCATTTGGAACACCTAGGGGTATGCATTCCCAGCTTAGGGCCACCTCAGCTTGACAGCGGGCAACAGCGGGACCGCGACAGGCAGACAGCACCGCTGTCCTACCGCGATCGGAGATCTCAGCTCTGATCGGGCGACAGCTCATACAGCTGGCAGCAGTGGGAGAAGGGAGCAGAGACAGTGGGGGCAGCGGGCAGTAACAAAAATCACCACTGGAGGAGGGCACTGGGCATGCCCAGCCGCATCAGCTCCTCCTCCCATGGACCTTGGCTGAGTCCAGTAGCCTGGGCCTGTCTGCAGTGAGACAAACAGGGGTGTGGGGATGCCAATGCTCTTGCTGGCACAAGGCACCAAAGTGTCTAGTTACAGCTCTGTGGATGAGGCTTGTAATGGGTGAGGGGTGATGGACGTTGCTGGTTGCTGCTGTGATCTGTACTGCTGGTTGATGGGTGCTGTGCTGGAAGAGGGGTGCTGGGTCAGAGGCGGAACTAGCGACAGTGCTAGGGGGCACCACCCAAAATCTTGCCTAGGGCATCAAACTGGTTAGGGCCGGCTCTGGGTCTATTTGTAAAGGAATATTTGCAGGTTATCCCCTGAAAACACCTGTTGGGTAACAGCAAATATTATGTATCCCTTGGATGTATCTACGGGGGACTGCAGCAGTTATCAGAGGTTTTCCATCTCAAAAGCAGCCTCTGTCTCCGCTGACATTTTTTCTTTTGTCATTTGTTTTTTATTGAAGCCCAGAAAATGAAACGTGTTTATGCTTCAACCATTTTCTTATATTCCTAACCAAACAAACATGACCGTCTCTGGAAGAACGAGCAGAGAGGCCCGGACAAACCTTTTGGTGTTTCATATCCTGCCAAGTAACACCGACACGTAAGTAACTTATTAAGCGGAGGTGCCAACATTGGGGCGCAAAAACAAACATATGTCAAGACACCAAAAATAACGTAAAGGCAAAAAAAAAGACCAGCAATAAAACATAATGTAGTTCTACCAGGCTTGTAGTCTGAACAAAGATAAAAAAGACAGATAAAAAGATTGCTGCTACTGTTACACGTACTGTAACTAGGGTCAAAATGTTGCAGACCATCACGGTTTCGGGATGGTCCCATCCCATCCAATTAAAAAAACAAAAACGAATAGATCTCTAAGTAGAAATAATTTGTGCTCTGCTACAATATAGCAGAGAAAACCCATAAACACATGCCAATAATTAGATTAGCTCTGAACTCTCAATTACCCTAAATGGACTGGTGGGTTCTATAAATGAGCGATGTAGTATAAAGGTACACAAGTAAAAAAGCGAGCCATTTAAGTAACAGCGCCTTGAAAATAATTGCGTATCGCAGAAAAGGTTTGCTGTGTCTGAGACCCATCAGAGAACATCAAGCGTTTATGAAAGTATACGAGGAGGGGCTGGGTCTCACAGGTACCGTGTTTCACCGATAATAAGACACTGTCTTATTTTTTTTTTGTTCAAAAAAACACCATAGGGCTTATTTTCGGGGTACGTCTTATATTAATTAACATTGACAGCAGTGCCCCTTATGCAGGCCCCCTTGTAGAAGTGTCCCTTAAGCAGGCCCCCTTGTAGAAGTGCCCCTTATGTAGCCCCCCCCTTGCAGGCCCCCTTGTAGAAGTGCCCCTTATGCAGGCCCCCCCCCTTGCAGGCCCCCTTGTAGAAGTGCCGCTTATGCAGGGCCCCCCCTGTAGCAGTGTCCCTTATTGCAGTGCAGGGGGTTATTGATCCTCCACCCACCAGTACGGTACTTACCTGACTCGCCGCCGTCCGGGATGTCGCTCTCACTTGCGCGCTGACTGGATCTAACATGATCCAGCAGGCGCGGCTGCACAGGATCCTCAGCGCGTGGGTGACATCATGACATCACCCGCGCACTGCATGACTGGGAACGCTGGTCTCTCCAGCGTTCCCAGCTCAAAATGAGATTTAGGTAGGTCTTATTTTCGGGGTAGGGCTTAATTTGGACCGGGTTACAAAAGTATGGGTAGGGCTTACTTTCGGGGTAGGTCTTATTATCGGGGAAACACGGTATTTGTTGTCACCCCAACAGTCCAGGAGGCACGCCATAAGTGGTCTGTTATCTGATCTGTCTAGGCCTAAGTGATGAGTGCTCTCTATTTGAGAAACGTGCAGGTCGTCTGCTATACCCAGGGCAAAGGGAATATTTAGGATAGTGAAATCAAGCAGTGGTGACCCTGTAGCAGTATCAGGAACTCCCAGGAGCCTGGGATCACGGCTTGAGTCATCAACCTCGTCAACTAAGGGGTGAGTAGGCCAAGGTTGCATAGAGTACACCGTCTGAAGGACCTGCACCAGGTCATCTAAATCACTGGAGCTAGTTTCAAGTGAGTCTACAGTATCTTAGCAAGAGCTGTCACTATTGTAGTTCCCATGTCCTGAAGACTTTTAGCAATTTCAGGCATAAGTACCTGAGAGACCAACCGCCAAGGCCTCCAGGGAACAGATAGGCAGAAGTTCAAGAGGGGGTAAAACTGGAATATCTGGTATGTCCTGACTACCTCTTGGATGAGAGGAGGGGGCAGAGCTGCCTAAGGCTACCATAGACTTTTCCATATTTATTATGGTATTCTAAATAACACAAACCAGTGAGACGGCGTAAGTACAGACCAACAGCAGACAACGCTACCAAAAGTACAATTATATCAGTAGAAAGAACTAAATGAATAAAAGGAATTATATGAAAACCTCCTGTAAAAAGTTTAGCAGGCAGTTATACAAATAAGTACAATAACACACTTTGTCCCCCTCTATCTATGAACATTTCCCCTTTGCTATAAGCCTGTTTTGCTATTAGTGGCTATTGTGGTACTTTTTAAGTATATACAAGGACACAAATATACAGTCAATGGTTAGAAGTGAGCACTTCAGTGAGCGTAGCTAGTTAAGGTACAGTTCTAACAGGAAGGAGTCCAGTGGCTTCAGCACGGCCAGAAAATGGGGTCAACACGCCCCTGTTTCTGAGACGCTACCTGACGTTGCCCCGCTACGGCCCCATAGTGGACTAAAGATAGGTGCCGAAATCCTGCCGCCTATCATTAGCCCCACTACAAAATATCGACACCCGGCATAATGAAGGTGAGCCGGGTGTCTTAGTGTCTAGCAGCGTGGGAGGATGGTTAGGTTTAGGTACCCCCGGGGGAACTTAGGGCTAGGCACCCCCCAGGAGGGTTAGGGCAGGGAAAGGGGGGGTTAGGCGCCACTAGGGTGGGGAGGGCTTAGGGTTAGGCACCCCCCCGGGAGGCTTAGGTTTAGGGTGCGGGGGGGGGGTTAAGTTTAGGCACTAGGGGGGGTATAGGGGGTAGAGGGGAAGGTTAGGTTCCTTTCCAGCCCCAGTCAGGAATTTGGTCGGTCGGGGTTACGCTGTCAGTATTCAGCGGCATTAGGCTGCGGCATCCGGGCACTGCGAGCCATGGATATAACATTCCCACTCGTGTGCATGCCACCGCAAATGTTAAATCATGTATGTTGGGAAGAATATATCCAATTCTAACAAAAATGCAACATGCAGTGCTGCAGCCCTGGAATATTTTCCGTGCATGTAATAATTGCGGCCAGCATGTTGGTGCGGCATTGGTGCGCATGGTGGTGCGGATTTGGTGCGCATGGTGGTGCGGCATTGGTGCGCATGGTGGTGCGGCATTGGTGCGCATGGTGGTGCGGCATTGGTGCGCATGGTGGTGCGACATTGGTGCGCATGGTGGTGCGACATTGGTGCGCATGGAGGTGCGGCATTGGTGCGCATGGAGGTGCGGCATTGGTGTGCATGGTGGTGCGGCATTGGTGGGCATGGTGGTGCGGCATTGGTGGGCATGGTGGTGCGGCATTGGTGCGCATGGTGGTGCGGCATTGGTGCGCATGGTGGTGCGGCATTGGTGTGCATGGTGGCGCGGCATTGGTGTGCATGGTGGCGCGGCATTGGTGCGCATGGTGGTGCGGCATTGGTGGTGATGTGTAGTTATCGGTGCTAAAATCTCCAGTTTTTTTTTTTAGATATTTCTGAACAATTAAAGGGGGTTCCACTCTTAGGATGACTTTTAATAAATACATTGCTTTGTGTTTCAGGCTTCCTGCTGTGTGTTTCTATCATCAGACAAAGCAGTTTATTGGTATAATAGAATATGACACAGAAAACCATAAAGAACAACAAATTTGCCTAATGTTATAATACATGGCTGAAATATACATAAAGAGACCAGAAAAGTATAGCAATGCGTTTCGTCAAAGTCGCAGGAGGGCAAATAGAAGACAATACATTAATCCACTCTTTTAAGTGGATTCTGCAAAGGTGCAACAAGAAGTGATCTCTTAGAATATTAAAATAAGACATGTACTAAGCCGTGGAGAGAGATAAACTGCCAACCAATCAGCTCCCTAACGGTCACTTTACAGGCTGTGATTGAAATATGATAGGAGCTGATTGGTTGGTACTTTATATCTCTCCACTTTATCTCTCTCCCAGGCTTATTACATAGACCCCTAACTTGCAGAGATCTTTTTATATTTTTCAGAATTTTGATTAATTTCATTGTTACGCCAAAAAAATCCACAGATTAGGGAACAGGTTATCGATAGATCAGCGTTTAAGATCACATGAGATTCATTAATCTCCTCCGCAATGTAAGTGACAGACTCAGGATCAGCTCTGGAACCCTCTAGGACAAAATGATTATTCCCCTGGTATTATATGCATCAAACATGTCAATATTTGGAATGACAAACAGTTTGTTGCTATGCAATTGGATGCAGGTGAGTCAGGTAGAGCATTTAGCTATCTGACTGTAGTTTGTTTTGAAAACGGATTAATAGCACGTGAATAGGTTTCTGTTTTGTTGCAGATATTTTAGCATCAGATGTCAACAGGAAAATATATTTAATTACAGTCCTGGTAGGGAATACTGTTTTTGTTCAGCCTGTTTACAAGACTTGTCCAGTAGAAGGCGCTGTATCCTGGCCCAATGCAAGTTACAACGGCAGGTCACATGCAAATGACATAACCGAGTGTGTCTATATTATACAGTATATTAAACAGAGACAATCTTTAGGGGAAGCTATTAGGTATATTTACTAAAGAGCGGGTTTTTAGAAGTGGAGATGTTGCAACTGTGGTAAAATCACACTGCTGTATTATTAAAGGGAAACCGTGGGCAGCGCGGTGTTACAATGGACCGCATTGCTGCCTCACAGCACTACAGTCATGAGTTTAATTACTAAAAGCATCCTATCTGATGGTATGTTCTCCCCGTGTTTGAGTGGGTTGCCTCCAGGTGCTAAGGCCAGATTAGTGTTCCGGACGCCCTCGGCTAATACTCGTTACGCCCTAACCCTTTCTCGTCCACACAAAGGATTTAGGGATGTCTGGAATGCAATCCCAAATCGTGGGTAAGAAGTGTGACCCTCTAGCTCCAATAATATCCACAGCGGTGCAGGAAAATCTATATCTGGGGAATTGCTTTAGCATATCTCAGGGGTAAGGGGCCTGCCAAGCCTGACACGGATCATTTTGACTTCAGGGCTTGGAGGTTATAGGAGATGACAGGGCACCAAACAAATTAAAACTGGGCTGACAAACAAAATGGCCGCTGGGTAACATCCGGGGTCAAGGGGCAGGTACCATCAGCATGTACAGGTCTTATGTTCTTTATGAGAGGACCTGCAGAGCTGTAGCCCATGCAGACGGGACATTTTGCTTTCATACGTATGACTGAAGCGTGCAGCTATGGTTTTGATGTAAACAAAATATACGTGTGTTAAACAGGTCATTTTGGTCACCTGGCGGCTTTCCACCAGGTCTTGCAAATACAGTGTGCCAATAATAATTATACATTTGTTTTCACTTCGCTGTGGTTACGGGATCTACCATATAAGAATAAGGGAGGGCTTGGATGAGCCAGGAGTGTCTTAAACCAGAAGGCTGGGGGCTGGCTTGGGTGGTGATCACATGCAGTTCATATAACCTATTACACAGTTAGGGGTGTGGTTTTTGCAGAGTTTATTTAAGTTTTGGTTTGCAGGCTTTAGGCCTCTTTCCTGAGGAAAATTTGGGAGATGCAGAGGACTGTCCGACTGTCTGGACACCAAGGACTTTTGCTCCAACTGCTGGGACCGTGGTGTGAGGTGTCCTTCTCAATGCTACTGGTGCGGAGGGCATATGTCAATATCGCGTTTCCCACCATTCTCCTCTTGTCAAATATGAGGAGAGAGGGAGGCTCGAGATCTACCCTTGCACACAGGCACATGCAATTAAAAAAAAATGTCCTTGGTGCAATATGTATGTAATATAAATACAGTACGGTATAGACATTATTCTGCGCACAAACCAGACCATTAACAAATTCGTTATTTGTAATGATGGCGGCTGATGTCACTCTGCATTATTTATGTTGCAATATAAAGCATGAATCTCCCATTTCTGTGACAGCAATGTAATCGGTAATACCTCGGTCACTTTTCCCGTCATGGTTTCTTCCTATACGATAAAAAAAAAAAAAAGGGAGACAGACTGACCATGTGACCCACCCCTGACTTCTATAACGCAGGCCCAGCCAGTGTATTGAAAGGAAACTCCTCTGTACAATGATATCGCTAATGAGTTATTGCTGGTTATTAATAGAAAGAGGAAGGATATTATACCCTCTGAGAATGGAAATCTTGCTGCCACAATAAAATAAAGTTAATGCAGATCAGGAGGATGTCAGTGAATATAGAACATGATGGGATGATTGAATAACACCTTACATAGAGCAGTGACACAACCCATAACAACCAATCAGATATCAGCTTTCATCAGTATAATGCAGGCAGAACAATGAAAGCTATTGTATGATTGGTTAGTATAGGTTACACAGCACGTGTGCTGGGAATCGGTATGAAATACTGTCGGACACATGTCATTTTCTCTATTTGCTAACCTACCCCCCCTAAACCCTCCCTTAGGGGTGCCTAACCCTAACCTCCCCCCCCAAGTGCCTAACCCCCCCTGTAAGTGTCTAAACCTAACCCCCCCTTCCCCGCAGCCTAAACATAAGTCTCCCGGGGGGGGTGCCCAACCCTAACCTCCTCCCGGGGGTGCCTACCCTTACCCCCCCATTCCCTAGCCTAAACCTAACTCTCCCGGGGAGGGTGCCTAACCCTAAGTCCCCCCCGGGAGCCCCTAACCCTCATCCCGTCTCCCAGCGTAAGTAAAATGATAGGCGTCGAGATCTCGACGCCTGTCATTAGACCCCTGCTGGGATTAGACAGTCGGGAAGCCGGCGGTCGGCATTTCGACCGTCGGCTTCCTGACTGCATCCCATATGCTGTACTTGCAGCAGTTTATGGAACTGTTTCGGGACCCTTTATTGCTGGCAATGTTTTTATCTAGCAAGGATTCCTTACACAGAAAACACTTGGTGGAGGAGGTGATGGATGACATTCCACCTTGCTTAGAGGCAGGAAACGCATTGGGTTCACTTATCTACGTGTGTGTCCTATACCACGGGACGTTAACACCGCCTGCCTCTGGGCCTGATTCAGACCCGCTCGCGAGCGCTGAGCGCTCGCAAGCGGGTCGATGGTGCCCTAGTGCACATGCGCACAATGGAGGCTGCTCCGTCGTGCGCATGCGCGAGACCCGGCTAGCGACGGGGAAGCCGTCGCTCCGGGTCTTGCACCAAAGGGGGCGTGCTGTCGATGGTGAGTGACAGCACGCCCCCTTTGGTGGGCGTGCCAAGGGCGTGGCTGCCAGACGGAGGCGTTCCAATGGGAACGCCTTCCGTCTGGGTCCGGCCCCACTGACATCACTAGTGATGTCAGTGGGAGTGATTTTGGCTCTGATAGAGCCAAAATCACTCCAGGGCTTGCAGCAGCGAGACCCTACCGCAGGTTCTCGTCGCAAGCCCGATGGTCGCGATGGTCTTGACCATCGCGACCATATTTTTGGCTGCTCGCATATGCGGTGGGTGGTCACCCACAGCTATGCGAGCGGCCAGGAGGCCGCTCCAAGTTTAGGTAGGAGGGCCCTGATTCAGAGCGAGCGCTCTGGTCAGAGCGTCCGGCTCTGAATCAGGCCCTCTGCTCACATACCTAAACTTCTTTATATCTCATACAGTTTCTGTGACCAAATGTTTGAAGCACTTTTGAACCTGGCTTCGGCCTATTCCTCCTTCAAGTCTCCATCTCCGTCCGCGCATCCATGCAGCGCCTCGTCAGACAGGCTGCTACTCTTAAAACAACGCCAAGAACTAATCTCTAAGAGAATATTTACCTTATATTAAAGTGTGTTTTATTTTCACTTTATTTTCCTATAAATAACATTGCTGACATTTTTCTGAGATTGGCCTACAGGGCGGCGAGGGGGAAATCGTGCAGTGATACTTGTCAGCTTGTGACCACAGGGCGGATGAAAGAAGAATGATACATCGATGATTGATTCTGCCGTTTGGCGAGTCATCAGGGTTCTGCGCAGGATGTTTACAAAGTATTCTCTCTGACAGAAAAGTGTGCAGCCGCAGATTATTATCACTATGATCAACGGGCAGCATATCTCACTCCAAATGCCGGGCCACCGAGATCCTATTATATGACATTTAACCCTTTTCACTGGTGAGGGCTTGACCCCATTTTTCAACGTTTGCGCTCTTCAAATTTCAATATCAATGTCCGTAATTTCTTTCTATGCAGCATCCACACTAGTTATACCGTGTCTTGTCTTCAGAAGACAATGCCAGTAGTGATTTGGCTCTGTCTAACATGTTAACTTAAATGTAACCCAAATGACGAAACAGGATAGCCATGCTTGAGCTCAGGTGACTTAATTAGTACCTCAGTTATTTTGATTTAACCATCTGTGTTCAAGCATGGATATCCTTAAAATCTGGACTGTTAATATGTCTTGAGAACTGAGGGCCTGATTCAGATCCGCTTGCAGCCAGCCGATGTTTGCAATCTGCGCATGTGCAAACTACTCCATGCGATCGGAAAGCGCGCTTAGACAGTTTGCTAGCTAGAGTGACAGGATGAGCCGTTTCTGGGTGGTGACAGGGGATGGTCCATGAAAATGGGGGACTGGTGGTGCGAACGCAGGCGTGCCTGAGTGTCTTAACGCCGTTTCAGAGGCGTGCATAATTAAGACGCAGCGTCATAGTACACGTCACATGGTTGAAAATCACACAGAAGCACTCGCAGTGCTGGCGATAGGGTAAGGTTATCGATGGTTGCATACACTTCCTGGGCATGACGTGGGAATGTGGGTATCTTAAGAGAGGCTGGTGGGCGTCTGCATACACACAGCGATCGCACACTAAGACATAGTGGGCGTGCTAATGCCTTGCGTGCGATCGTTATTTGCATACTTTCGCTGCGTGTGGACGCACCTAGCGAGCGGGTCTGTATCGAGCCCTGAGTTTGACAAGCACTGCACCAGACAATAGCTTCTAAAGGGGCCATGTCATTTGAAAGAGGGTCACCCTGCAGCAGTGGTTCTCAAACTTGGTCCTCAGGACCCCAAACATTTTACATTTTCCAAGTCATCGAGCAGGTGCACAGGTGTATTAATTACTCACTGACACAGGTCACCCAGAAGGAGCACAGGTGTATTCATTACTCACTGACACAGGTCACCCACCAGGTGCACAGGTGTATTCATTACTCACTGACACAGGTCACCCAGCAGGTGCACAGGTGTATTCATTACTCACTGACACAGGTCACGCAGAAGGAGCACAGGTGTATTCATTACTCACTGACACAGGTCACCCAGCAGGTGCACAGGTGTATTCATTACTCACTGACACAGGTCACCCAGCAGGTGCACAGGTGTATTCATTGACACATTTTAAAAGATCCATAGTTGGAGGGGATCGTTATGAAATACAGACAATTGGGATCCTGGCGGTCAGAATACCGACACTTGTTGGTTTTGATGCTAACCCTCCGCCTCCCTGCACCCTAACCCTCCCTCTTTGATGCCTAACCATACTGTCTGAACCTAACCTCCCCTTCCCCGTACCCTAACCTAACCCTCCCCCTAGTGCCTAATGAACTTATTTTTGCTCTGCGTGCCCGTAAGCTGGTTACTCGGCCACCAGTGACTCCCCATCAGTGACCAGTACTTGTGTGGGGCAGGTAAGTTTTTGTGTGCGTGTGTGAGGAGGGGGGGTGTTGTTGGGGGGGTGGGTGCCTTCACTTTGTACACAGTTGGCAGGTATGTGCGGGAGTCCCAGCGTTGGGGTTAAATGCCATTTGAAGATTTAATTTCAAGTTTTGCATAACAATGTCTAGAATTCTGTTTTCATATTCTACTCTCTAAGGAGGGCACAGCTGGCACAATTACTAGCATCAGGTCAGGGCTCACCAGGATGTGGTCTCTGTGTAATTTTTAATTTTCCCTTGGGTGGCACCGTCATTGCTGGGTCTGGTGCTGGATGCACCTGCTGTTCGTACATGCAGCATTTATGGGGGTTATTTCATTAGAGGGCAGAAAGGTTGGGGCCATAGTGTCTCTAAAGCTCTAGGCATGCCGTGATGGGTATGACATTCCTCCAGCATGGCATGACCATATGGCCTGGTTGGCAGTGCAATATGCCCCAAAGAGACAAAGCTAAATATTGGGAGGCATGTTAGAGGGTAATCTAAATATATGTTTATGTTCTTCAATTAAATTATATTTTAAAATAGAGTAGAACCAAGAGTGGGCTTCTCCAAAAAAATAATGGCTATTAAAAACACATACAGTATGCCTGTTAGTAAAAGAGCTAGCACTTCATATGCATTTGGATGTGCCTATGAAATGTACTGGATGATGAATATTGGAGAAATCAGGGCTGGTTTACAATACATTTGTCAACATGATATGCTGGCGATGCTAAATACTCCCCTCACCACAAATGCGTTGAACACACTGTAGGACCCCCAGTTCACATTATGTCACAGTGCCCCTAGTTCACATTATGTCACAGTGCCTCCAGTTCACATTATGCCACAGTGCCCCCAGTTCACATTATGCCACAGTGCCCCAGTTCACATTATGCCACAGTGCCCCAGTTCACATTATGTCACAGTGCCCCTAGTTCACATTATACCACAGTGCCTCCAGTTCACATTATACCACAGTGCCTCCAGTTCACATTATGCCACAGTGCCCCTAGCTCACATTATGCCACTGTGCCTCCAGTTCACATTAAGTCACAGTGCCTCCAGTTCACATTATGCCACAGTGCCCCCAGTTCACATTATTCATCCCCACTGCTACTCACTTCCATGTAATGTCACATCTAAGAACCTACAGGGTGCAGCAGAATCTTTGCTTCTTGCTTCACCTCATTGCCCTTCCCACTTGGCTCCCCCTGCTTGCGCTGTCAGTCACGGCTTCATTTGTTGCAGCCTGCGCCCTGCCTCATGGGCCAAAAGACCCTGCTAATGTATCTTTGTATGGGGGTCCCGGTTTTCACCTCATGCCTTTAATTAAGTACACATATGAATTACACAGATTCTGTGACTGGCTGACTTCAAGTTTCTATTTCACCTGGTTTTAATCAGCCACAGAAGCTGTGTAACTAATGTGTCCCTTATTAAAGGGATGATCTGACAAGCCTACCCCAGCTGCCCTGTTGTAAATCTATCACTGGTAGAAATTAATTGACATTAAAATTGCACGCAAATCTATGCATCGGATATAAGGGCGTCATCCAACCATTAATTCATGCTTCTAGTGCTTGTAAATATAAATATTGCATTTCTCACTGTGAATTATGTAAATCCTAGTTGCCCGCTCTCTGGGTTCCTTGTTGATACAAGTTGAGAAGCTATAAACACCCACACAGGTGCGGGCATGTCACCAAGCTCACTGGCAGAGAGCGGGGCAGGCTCACAGGCTTGTCTGCAGAACCTACCATCAAGATCTCTTTTTAAATAACATATACTTGAAAATTGCAGTGTTTGCATTTTGAAAAATTCTCATTGTTTAAATTATAGGGGCCTATTCATCATAATTAGGTATCCAACTCACCGCGAGTTGCGGCGATGGATACTTAAGTTCGCAGCAACTCAATATTGCTCCGGTGCCAGGACAACCTCCAGCAAAAACAGCTGTCCCCGCGATCAGAAGTAGTCGTATTACTGACCACTCCGGTGCCGGCCTTCTGCGCAGCGCACGTCCTTCGACCTCGCAGTAAGGAGGCGATCCCTCTTTGCATCCCCAGACCTTCTTCTCATAGGAAGAATCGGGGCTCCGGGAATCAACGCCATGTAACCACCAATATATGTATTATATTTGAGCAAGTTACTATTTCATAGACACAGTTTGCTCACATGGTGATTTGTCTGTACTTTTGTTCTCTCTGTATTAGTTTGTAATGTTGGTTTTAATAAAAACTGATTGTATAAAATAAAGTACAACGGCTTCTGTCACTGTGACTTTGACTAGAGGATAAAAGATAAGTGTAAAATAATGTAGAGGTCATTTTATTAAGTGTGAAATATCTGCTGCGCACAAGGTATGCAGTCGGGAAGCCGGCAGACCTAAACCCGACACCCGGCTTCCCGACAGCTTAATACCGGCGAGGGTTAAATGACAGGCGTCTAATTCTAGACCCCCCGGGAGGTTAGGTTTAGGCTAGGGGAAGGGGGGGGGTTAGGGTTAGGCATCCCCAGGGGGGACTTAGGTTTAGGCGCCCCCCCGGAGGACTTAGGTTTAGGCGGTGGGGAAGGGGGGGGTTAGGGTTAGGCATCCCCAGGGGGGACTTAGGTTTAGGCGCCCCCCCGGAGGACTTAGGTTTAGGCGGTGGGGAAGGGGGGGGTTAGGTTTAGGCACTTAGAGGGGGGATTAGGGTTAGGCACTTCGGGGGAAGTATAGAGTTAGGCACCCCTAAGGGAGGGTTAGGGGGTAGAACAGCTTAGTGAATACTTTCCTGGGGACGATTGGGATTTTCATCCTTGTCGGGCTGCCGCTGTCGGGATTTGAACCATCGGGCATGGGTCCGGCGGTAAATCATACCGATTCCGCGCACAAGGGCCTAGTTTTACGCGGAGGTGCATGAGTCTGTGGAGAAAGATGGTGATGTTTGGAGTTGCGTCTAATAAAAGTCGCCTTAGCTAGGAGTCACTATGCCGCAGGTTCCCGACGTTTGCAGAGCATTGCTAAATGAGTTCTTCATTTTGCGGAGTGAGATCATTGAGACCAGATAAAGGGGCCTATTTGTCAATTAATATTTGTGCCAAATTACCCGAAAACACCTGTTTTCACGGGATACCCGCAAATATTTAGCATCACCCCAATGTACGAAGGAGGGATCGCAGCAGATGTCTCTGAACTCTGCTGCAGTCCCTGCATTCTCCAACACCAGCCGCAGCCCCCACAGGTTTCTATGGCGGATGCGATGCTGTTGGATTTACCAAGCTCCGGAATGCAAAGATGAAGAAGGTTAATGTTGTGTCCTGAGCACATCGAAGGGAGCCCCTGTTCCTGCGTGCGCTATGTAATACATCTGGGTGGTATCATCGCATTCCAGCCAGTGTGATTTTAGGTGCTAATATCGCACCCAGATCACATTGCAAACGCAATTATTGTTTAATGGGCTCCCATGGGGTGGAGAAGGGCAATTTATTAACCATCTTCATTGCTGGGCAGATGGGTGTACGGTTATTTACACTCTGCAAAAGGTCTTGAACCATATATAAACTCAGAGCTGAAATCATCAGGTATTGTCCTATACGTCGAACGGAACTTGTTTTATGCCTCCATGTTGCACTTTGATGGAGAAGCACGTTTCCAGGTTCCAGGTACAGTTCCAGCAATATAAATATAAATATTTCTAAATGAATTAAAATAGTTCCAATATCTCCTCACTCTCATCCATATCTCTCTCTCTCTCTCTATATATACTGTATATATATAAATATATAGAGAGACGGAAGGCACTCAACAGGACTCAGCAAAATGTAAAAAACAAACCAGACGGAGGCGGTAGAATTCTACCGGCTCCGTTGGGCTGTTTTTTACATGTTGCTGAGTCCTGTTGAGTGGTGCCTTCCGTCTCTCTATATATTTGTATACGTCTTTTGGATTTGCACCCAGGCATATTGGACTGTTATATTGGCGAGTGCCGGACTTTCTATATTGGAGATATATATAATAAAGTCCCCAAATTAAGGGTCTGTGTGTTCGTATGGGCTAATCTTTTGAACCACTGAACGGATTTTGATGGGGTTTCCACTATTCTATACAGCATTGGTCGAGGAAGGTTTAGGTGTATGAGCCATTCATCTGTGACAAAAGGGAGCCGAGCAGTGATGATTTGAGTGAAGCAAGTGACGGAAGAAAATCTTGCATCAAGTTGTTGTATAGGAGCTGGCCATAGTGCTGAAACAGCAAGAGAGTATCTGAAAGTGAGGCTTGGAATGAAGCAAGTCACAGAAAAAACTATTGTGCTGTATGAGTGACCGGCTGCTGCTGCAGGTCTGAGGGCCTTAGCTCTGCGTATGGGATTTTAGGCGCAGGCTGTGACACACCCCAAAAATGGTTGCGATATGCCTGTGTTCTTTGCCGTAAAAAGTTTCTGCGAGCGACCACGGTAATGTTCCTTGATGCATATGCAGTGCAACATTGACACCTGACAACATTGATAATCGCTCAAAAACGAAGATGTCTGCATTGCGTCCATCTCTGAATCAGTGCCTGTGTCATGTAATAAATTTCTCAAAGTTATTCCCATATGTAAGCTTAATAGCTTCATCCAGGCCATTACTATGTTATTTTCTCTCTGACACAGCTATATAAAAAGGATTCTAAAACAGACAAGGAGGTATTTGCAGTTCTCTTTCATGTATAGCCATGAATGATGAAGGTAACCCAAATATGGACTGTTTGTCGGGTGAATAAAATATGTTTATACAAAAAGCAAAGCATGAGCCATTATACCTGCGCAGACAGCTGTTTATGTAACGCGATGCATGGAAAGGATGTTGGGGAAGCTAGCTGCGAAATACTCAATTATGAGGCCTTTATGAATTTCCTTTACGTTTAGTTTATTTATAATAAAGCTCTTTTGAAATTCCTACATGAGTGTAAGAGACGATAAAAGTATTGTACAGTATAATAAAGCAACATGTAATGTATAACCTTTATAATCTTCTTGAACTGTAGGGAGACCTGGTGAATGCTCTTTTTTACCATAAATATTCAGCGATGATTTCAGCCAGTCTACCCCTTATAAAAAAAAAAAATACCATGAACGTTTGTTTAGTCTATTAATTGTATACACTGTAAAAGACAAATAATGTAATTTTTTTTTAATCGCCATTGTGCCCAGCTCTGAATCATGCATTTTGTGTTTAATTCCCATTTTATTAGAAGACAACTGTTTTGCATTTCTTTTTCTGTATGCTAATTTATTAGAACTATTTTATTTAATAGACACTGTCACTTTTGCCATATTAAATACCATTTAATAATGTTCTGTCTTTGTGTTATTTATTTATTTATGTTCTTAAATGAATCACATGTCAGTTAGGTTTGTGCTTTCTCACACTACATCTATGCAGGAAATAATTTGATTTACAGTATCTCTGAACTGAAGACTTTCATCTCAGTATGCATTAGGATTACAGTTAGACCATTTTATGAAAATAGGACATCTCTAAGCACGATATGAGTTGTACGTTCAAAAATGAGCTTACTATCTGGATCTAAAATCAACAAAATCTATTGCTATTATCATTCTATTATTATTATTATTATTTTTATTAGCCTTCATTTATAAAGCACTGAGAGGATCACAATACAAGCAAATTACGATAATATGAAATGTGGTAGAGGTGGTAAAATGCATAAATATATTTATGGAGGCACACTTTGTTAGCAATTTAATTTTGTATGCAATTTAATAAATAAATAAATAATACAATTCTTACTGCGTAGACAATTAGTTCATAAATATTAAGGGGCCAATGTTATATTTTTAAATAATGATGGGGGTAATAATATTTTTAATAGAGACCATATTAATTTATTTTTATAAACTATTAGATTTTCCATTTAATAATAAAGATTTTATTATTCATTGATCATTAAACTGACAATAAAATTAATCAAGTAATTACACCACCATGAATATCTTTATTAAATGTTTTGACTGCATAATTAAGTATTAATTAGTAATATCTTAACGCATATGTTGAACGTCTTCTTATTAGGTTCTGACCAGTACGAGAGCTCAAACTACTTGCAGTCTCTCCGGCCCCGGGCACCTCTTTTTGTTTTCTGCGGGTTTGACGGCCGAATATGAAAATGCTGCTTGATAAATCTGATGACATTTACTCAGAAATGTAAAAAAAAAAAATTAATTGGGATGGATACTTGTGTTAAGTTTTTGCTTAACTTTCCAGCGAGTCAATAAGTTTGCGAAAAAAAAAAAATCATTGAAAAATGTTGATTTTTGCAAATCGCTTCTTGATAAAATTCACTTGTCAACTACTCTTATTTTTAAGCTGCAAAATAAGGTGGGGGGTCTGGATGTCGTCTATAAAACGTGACCTCTCTATAATTGGCACTGATACAGGGAAGTATCTGCACAGCATGTGGAATTTTCCAGTCTTCTCTCCCACGTTTCAGCTTTTTACGCAATCCCAGCAAATCTGCAGAAAATGAGTCTTGTGCACCAGCGTGGAGATGGCGTGAGCGGTGTTTACGGATCTCAATTTAACTATAGCCGCTTTCACAGCTCAGTGAGTTTATCATCTGGTTAGGTCCCTAAGGAGATCGACTTATTTGTACGCTGGAGCCTTCTGCTCTATTATGCAATTAAACAATAATAAAGAATTTCACGTCAATCTACAAATGTGGTTTTGGGAGGAGAATGAAGGGTTTAAATAAAAACTGAAGGGCTGATTCTGTCATACGCATCTCCCGTACGCCGGCCGTCAACTGAAGTCTAATGCGAGCATCCGCCTGTATCCAGAGCCACACAGATCTCTATGACTGCAACCGCCCCCCGCCCTCCATTCGCTAGAGCCCCCACCTCAATCACCTCCTCCAGGACCTTAAAAACATAGGGCCTGATTCAGCAGTGTACGGAGACGTGACTGCGCCATTTGGCGGTCACCTGACTGCGACTTTATGCAAATGCTGCTAAAGTCCATTCCTGGCGTACATCCATGCACATGAATGTGCAAGGCCTGATTCAGACGCGGTCGCTAAGCCGCAATTGCACGCTATGGCTGATAGTTGCCCATCTGCGTCGCAGTGCGTGTGCGCGAGCCAGTCACTGCAATCGAGAATCGTGCACTCGTAGCACAAAGACTGAGCGCTACTTTGAGTGACAGATAGTGCCGTTTGTGGGTGGTAACAGGGGAAGGTCCAAGAAAACGGGGGAGTGGATGAGCGAACACAGGCGTGTCTGAGCGCCAAAACGGCGTTCTTTGGGTGTGCATAATTAGCATGGATGCGTCATTGTACATATCACCGGGATGTATTTCACCCTGCAGTGAACGCAGTGCTTGCGGCGGGGTAGGGTCTACCTCAAGGGCTGCGTGCAGCTCCGATGGCTTGCGATGTTACTGAATAATCATACACTTCCTGGAGATGACGTGTGCAAAGAAAGAAAAGTGGGCATCATTATGCTGGCGTGCGATCACTCTGCCGTCGCTCTCTAAGACATAGAGGGCGTCCTTAACCCTTACTGTGCGATCGCGGAATTTGCATACCCAGCCCCTGTCGGCTGCGAAAGTGCACCATACTGCGAACGGGTCTGAATGAGTTCCTGAGTCACCCACTACGGCCGTAATACCGCCTGCTGCGTCTTTAACGCCACCATGGGAACTTGCCCCGGCCATATGGCAAATGCATCTGAAAGTGGTGTCCTATGTGAGCGATTGAGCGCCCGACTATGCGATCACTTCAGCGACACTCCCATGGCACGCCCATAAGACGGCGGACCATCTCTGAGCGTCGGTTTAGCCACCTCCCAGGAATGCCCTTTGCTTTGTAAGATATTTCTGCTACCGTGTGTCCCAATCGCAATAGCGCCATTTGTGTGTACTCTCAGTGGACCACATGCACCATAGGATTCTTCCGAGATTATGCACGCGCAATAGCAAAACAAATGCTCAACTCCGGGAACGTCAGCATTGCGTGCGGTTCTGAATTAGGTTCATAGTGTGGAATGGAGACGCACAAATGGAGTGGAAACGTTGTCGCCGGAACGTCACCAATACCCATTTTACACTGACATGAAAATTACGGATTTTTGCACGTGAACGCTTATTAACCCGGGAATTTTGCCAGTGGAATGGCTCAACCTTGGTCCCGTGGCCCGGGGATCCAACACGGGTACAGTAGTTTGCAGGGTTGGACACGGGTCATTCCTGTGTCACCCTGCAGTGTAAACGGCACGACCCGGGTCACGAGAGCCGGACTGTGCCACATGCTACCTGATTGGCCGGCTTCAATGGCGCTTGGAGATGACATCATCTCCAAGCGTCCACTGCAACACCACAAGGTCACTGCAGATCCTGTCCGGTGTGAAAGACGCCGACCTGGGAATAACCCAGGTCGTTGCCGCAGTATGAAAGGGGTCATGTCCCAGGTCTGATCCAGGTTGGAACTATGGGCCTGATTGAGCAGCGATTACGTAGGCGGTTTATTTTTGTGTTCTGCGCATGCATCGCAGTGCGCGAACCCTCCACTGCGATTGCAGTGACTACGCAGACCCATCGCAGAGTGACCGACAGGAAGTACCGTTTGGAGGTGGTGACAGGAGGGTGGTCGGTGAAACGCAGGTGTTCCAGTGCGTTTGAATGCCGTTGCAGGGACATGCATAAATTAGCCACTGCAATGCCATACGCATCTTCGGCTTGCACTGCGCACGCTGAGGTTAGTCAGGGTGTGTGCAAGTGTGCGTGAGGCTGCGATTGTACTCGATGTTACCGATGTTTCACAGCCTTGCTAAGTATTACGGATGTGTGTAAGGTAAGGTGGGCGTCCTTATGTTAGGCTGCAGATGGCATAGCGATCGCAGAGGATTAGCATATCTTCCCAGCGTAATCGCTATTGCAATCGCAGTTGCAATCCATACTGAATCAGGCCCTGTGTTCCAAATCCCGGGTCAGACCGGGACTTTGGTGTAAAAGGGGTATAAACTGCGAATATACAAGTAAATAGTCTAGTAGTTTAATTAAGTTCATTCAAAACATGTACGTATCTGTCAAAATAAGATATAACCTAAGTTCAGATGCGGTCAAACAAACAAATGCGTTATGGTGGAATGCATATCCGGGGCCATAAGAGATCTGTTGCCTGATAAATTCAGACCAAGAAAGGAAGCAGAATACAGATCCCTGGTATGAAGAAATCGAGTCACCTGGATTGTTTGTTTTTAGTAAGGATCTGTGTAATTGTTACACTAATACAGTATGCTCCCTCAGCTGCCGACACAGGGAGAGGGAACCCCCTCAGCTGACGGCACAGGGAGAGGGAACCCCCTCAGCTGCCGGCACAGGGAGAGGGAACCGCCTCAGCTGCCGGCACAGGGAGAGGGAACCGCCTCAGCTGCCGGCACAGGGAGAGGGAACCGCCTCAGCTGCCGGCACAGGGAGATGGAACCCCCTCAGCTGCCGGCACAGGGAGATGGAACCCCCTCAGCTGCCGGCACAGGGAGATGGAACCCCCTCAGCTGCCGGCACAGGGAGATGGAACCCCCTCAGCTGCCGGCACAGGGAGATGGAACCCCCTCAGCTGCCGGCACAGGGAGATGGAACCCCCTCAGCTGCCGGCACAGGGAGAGGGAACCCCCTCAGCTGCCGGCACAGGGAGATGGAACCCCCTCAGCTGCCGGCACAGGGAGAGGGAACCGCCTCAGCTGCCGGCACAGGGAGAGGGAACCGCCTCAGCTGCCGGCACAGGGAGAGGGAACCGCCTCAGCTGCCGGCACAGGGAGAGGGAACCGCCTCAGCTGCCGGCACAGGGAGAGGGAACCGCCTCAGCTGCCGGCACAGGGAGATGGAACCGCCTCAGCTGCCGGCACAGGGAGATGGAACCGCCTCAGCTGCCGGCACAGGGAGATGGAACCACCTCAGCTGCCGGCACAGGGAGATGGAACCACCTCAGCTGCCGGCACAGGGAGATGGAACCACCTCAGCTGCCGGCACAGGGATGGAACCACCTCAGCTGCCGGCACAGGGAGATGGAAACCCCTCAGCTGCCGGCACAGGGAGAGGGAACCCCCTCAGCTGCCGGCACAGGGAGAGGGAACCCCCTCAGCTGCCGGCACAGGGAGAGGGAACCCCCTCAGCTGCCGGCACAGGGAGAGGGAACCGCCTCAGCTGCCGGCACAGGGAGAGGGAACCGCCTCAGCTGCCGGCACAGGGAGAGGGAACCGCCTCAGCTGCCGGCACAGGGAGAGGGAACCGCCTCAGCTGCCGGCACAGGGAGAGGGAACCGCCTCAGCTGCCGGCACAGGGAGAGGGAACCGCCTCAGCTGCCGGCACAGGGAGATGGAACCGCCTCAGCTGCCGGCACAGGGAGATGGAACCGCCTCAGCTGCCGGCACAGGGAGAGGGAACCGCCTCAGCTGCCGGCACAGGGAGAGGGAACCGCCTCAGCTGCCGGCACAGGGAGAGGGAACCCCCTCAGCTGCCGGCACAGGGAGAGGGAACCCCCTCAGCTGCCGGCACAGGGAGATGGAACCCCCTCAGCTGCCGGCACAGGGAGATGGAACCCCCTCAGCTGCCGGCACAGGGAGATGGAACCCCCTCAGCTGCCGGCACAGGGAGATGGAACCCCCTCAGCTGCCGGCACAGGGAGATGGAACCCCCTCAGCTGCCGGCACAGGGAGATGGAAACACCTCAGCTGCCGGCACAGGGAGATGGAAACACCTCAGCTGCCGGCACAGGGAGATGGAAACACCTCAGCTGCCGGCACAGGGAGATGGAAACACCTCAGCTGCCGGCACAGGGAGATGGAAACACCTCAGCTGCCGGCACAGGGAGATGGAAACACCTCAGCTGCCGGCACAGGGAGATGGAAACACCTCAGCTGCCGGCACAGGGAGATGAAACCCCCTCAGCTGCCGGCACAGGGAGATGGAACCCCCTCAGCTGCCGGCACAGGGAGATGGAACCCCCTCAGCTGCCGGCACAGGGAGATGGAACCCCCTCAGCTGCCGGCACAGGGAGATGGAACCCCCTCAGCTGCCGGCACAGGGAGATGGAACCCCCTCAGCTGCCGGCACAGGGAGATGGAACCCCCTCAGCTGCCGGCACAGGGAGATGGAACCCCCTCAGCTGCCGGCACAGGGAGATGGAACCCCCTCAGCTGCCGGCACAGGGAGATGGAACCCCCTCAGCTGCCGGCACAGGGAGATGGAACCACCTCAGCTGCCGGCACAGGGAGATGGAACCACCTCAGCTGCCGGCACAGGGAGATGGAACCACCTCAGCTGCCGGCACAGGGAGATGGAACCACCTCAGCTGCCGGCACAGGGAGATGGAACCACCTCAGCTGCCGGCACAGGGAGATGGAACCACCTCAGCTGCCGGCACAGGGAGATGGAACCACCTCAGCTGCCGGCACAGGGAGATGGAACCACCTCAGCTGCCGGCACAGGGAGATGGAACCACCTCAGCTGCCGGCACAGGGAGATGGAACCACCTCAGCTGCCGGCACAGGGAGATGGAACCACCTCAGCTGCCGGCACAGGGAGATGGAACCACCTCAGCTGCCGGCACAGGGAGATGGAACCACCTCAGCTGCCGGCACAGGGAGATAGAACCACCTCAGCTGCTGCTTTTCAGAATGTCTTCAAATGTTTTATTATTTTCCGTTATCAGCAGGGGACGGACTCTGAATTTACCACTGTCTTCCCCTCTTCTCCCAATGCCATCATTGTCAACAATCCCTACTTTTCCAGTGGCAGCCTGCGGCCGGTTTACCTCGCCTCGCCAGGCGATCACAGATTATTTTGGATCCCACTGGATCTTGAGGTATTAGAGATTCCTCTTACCATCAGTAACCGCCTGTTACTGACTCCGCTTGCTATGCAGTAGGCGTGCAACCTTGCCTCCACTACCAAGTTCCTTCACCGGCACTTGGAATCGCTTACTTACATCCAGGCTCCTACTATCGGCACCTGGAACCGATTACTTCTGGGCAGGGCCGCCATCAGGGTGGGACTGCCGGCACTGCAGTCCCGGGCGCGTACACTCAGGGGGCCCGCCCGCTCCTACCCACCTGCCACCACACTCAGGGCTGCCATCAGGAGGGGAACTGCCGAGACTGCTATCAAGGGGGAACGGTCACCATCCGCTCGCCTGTGCGCTCTACCTGCTGCTGCCGCCGCCCGCTGTGATTCCCAGCCTGCCACAAGGGCCAGTGAAGTGGATAGATCCCCTTCAGGTGGGATGATGATGACCCGGCGACCGGCGCGCGTGATGTCATGACGTTGCGCCGCTGATAGAGCCACTGGAGTGGACAGAGTAACCGCAGCTTGTGAGGACTGAAGAGCAACAAGAAGTAGATGGTAAGTGTGGGGCTGGGACTGGCTTCCTGGGGCTGGGCTGGGACTGGCTGCCTTGGGCTGGGGCTCACTCTCTGGGTCTCACTGTGTGGGCTGGGGCTCACTGTCTGGGGCTGGGGCTCACTGTCTGGGGCTCACTGTCTTGGGCTGTGCTGGGGCTCACTGTCTGGGGTTCGGGCTCACTGTCTGGGGCTCACTGTCTGGGGCTGGGGTTCACTGTCTGGGGATCCCTGGCTGGGGTTCACTGTCTGGGGATCCCTGTCTGTGGCTGGGGCTCACTGTCTGTGGCTGGGGCTCACTGTCTGTGGCTGGGGCTCACTGTCTGGGGATCACTGTCTGGGGCTGGGGTTCACTGTCTGGGGTTCGGGCTCACTGTCTGTGGCTGGGGCTCACTGTCTGGGACTGGGGTTCACTGTCTGGGGATCCCTGTCTGGGGCTGGGGTTCACAGTCTGGGGATCCCTGTCTGTGGCTGGGGCTCACTGTCTGTGGCTGGGGCTCACTGTCTGGGGCTGGGGCTCACTGTCTGGGGCTGGGGTTCACTGTCTGGGGCTGGGGTTCACTGTCTGGGGATCACTGTCTGGGGCTGGGGTTCACTGTCGGGGGTTGGGGCTCACTGTCTTGGGCTGTGCTGTGGTTCACTGTCTGTGGCTGGGGTTCACTGTCTGGGGATCACTGTCTGGGGCTGGGGCTCACTGTCTTGTGCTGTGCTGGGGCTCACTGTCTGGGGCTGGGGTTCACTATCTGGGGCTGGAGACAAGTATTGCACAGCAAGGCTGGGCTGGAGAGAGAGAAGGGGGCCAGATGTGTTAAAATTGAAAACTATATAGACGCAATTATCAATGGCAGATACAGAATAATTACTATTAATACCCCATTTTAAATACTAATACCACATAATTGCTGCTGTTTAAAGGGGGAGGCTGGGGGCCCTCCCTATTTTGTCAGTCCCGGGCCCCACCATTTCTGATGGCAGCCCTGCTTCTGGGTATGTGTGGGCACGCACTGCAAAAGTTATGGGTGTTTTGGCTAACTTCCACTGGTCCTGCACCATGGACCAGTCTGTGCAGGGTAGCTGGCAGAGAGCTTTAGCTTGTAGACACTGAGATTAATCCAGAATAGCCAGAGAATGGAATAGTGTTTTGCCCTATTCTGTTGATCACAGGAAACAAGCGTCTTGGAGCAAGGAGATGTTTATTGCTCAGTCTTTAAAAAGACAATTCCTCCACAGCATACAGCTAATCTTCAGAAGTACAGACCTCTCTGAGAGTCAGAAGGATATACACATTCAGAGCTTACAAGTCCCATTATTATAGCAAATGCACATAATACAATAGGTTACAGCCCTGCCCCACCCCTGGGGCAATTATCTCACAACCTATAAATAAATCTTACATTTCACAGGAACTGGTAAATTTCATTCAACCTTTCAAATATCTTTGCACCAAACCAGTTTGGCTTTCTCAATCTTAACACCTACAGTTCTCAGGAAGTCCCACGATAAGAAAACACTCCCTGGAGCGCGTTGGCTGTACAGAGGGTTTAGACATTTAACACTAGGTTAGCTTAGTATAATTAACATATCACTTACTACGTGACAAACGTCCTATGAACAATTGTATTTTTCCATATGTCAATGCCTTGTAAAACAAACTAGTATTGAAACCTACCTGTAAGTGCATGGTGTACACATTTCAACAGCGCATTAAATATAACATGGTAAATACACTACTAAATATACATTTACAGTACATGGCGCCTAGCGCTGGTAAAACATTTGAAATTGGTGCTCTGCGCCTATAGATCCATTGAAAGATGGTGCTGCGTGGGGGACCGGGGTAGCTAGATTCAGGACTGGGACCCGGCCACACAGCCCCAGGTTATAAACATTTAGCCATGGAAATATTGCAGCTGGATTATCCAACAGGCATCTTTGGCTTCTGCCTAGGGCCCAGTGGGCACTGAGGAGCTTATGCTGGGTACACACTTATCGATATATTATTTGTTCGATTGGTGAAGGATATATCACGAGTGCATCAGGGGGTAGTACACCCGATATGTCTGTGAAAAGATATATCGGGTCGGTCCTGCAGCAAAGACGATGCCGATATATAGCTGAACGATCTGCATGTGCGTATGGCCGAACCACCGCCCGACCTTACAGGACACTTGCTGCAGGGATCGCTGACAATTAACATCTCAACTGAGTGGGCAAATTTAAATGCCCACTCAGTTGTGTTGTCAGGCCAGACAACGCCCCATCTGCTGTTCTCAGTGGCGTCACAAAGCGGGACGGCCACTGGGTGTTCTGCACGACAGATGGGATGATGAAGTCAATGACGCGGGGCAGTTACATACATCGCACCGGTGTACGCCAGATCGTGCAGTGTGTGTTAGTGTTACACCGCATCGTTCCATCGCTGTCACGTGACACCGTAGATCGAGTAATGTTGAATGTCCGCACAACTTTGGAAATGGAATGCCTCATCTGTCAGGCACCCACTATCATGCCCTGTTTGACCGCATGTAATTCACGTCGCCTTGCCATAAGCATATATATATATATATATATATATATATATAGATATATTTATTTATATTCAGGAAATCCTCGTACTTCTACCCACACATCTGAGTATCCATCACTTTCCAAGTCCCTGAGTTTCGCAGCCTCTGGAGGGTTTCGCATTCCTAAGGGGGTTGGGGCTGTCTGAATAGTAATCCCAGCCCAGCTGTTGCAGGAGTTCAGTGCGAGCCTGTGCAGGGGGAGGTGAATTTGGTTTGCTCTATTGGTGTCAGTCTCCAGTGCGCAGACCGCCACAGGCCCGCGCCCCAGACATGGATCCCCGGATTCTGCATCAGCTGTACCAGGCGATTCGGAATCTGTGAGATTTGGCGCCCTCCAGGTATGTAATTGTGATGCCTGAAAAGTGCACAGTGACAGAGGAATACAGTATGACTTTCCGCATGAGATAGTGAGATCACATTCTGCACTATAGGTTTGGACACGTATTGTGTGGGTGCTTCTAAGCTGTATAGTCTCTGGTTATCTCTATAGCATAACCTAAGTACATGTATAGAAAGCTATAATATCATGGACACAGTTTTGCAGATGGGCAATTTTCGAGTTCCGCTTTTGCTTCGCCAATGCATCAGAAGACGTTTTGCACCGTAATTGTAAATTCACGTTTTATTAAATTTATTGTCTGTGAATGTAAATACTATGTTATGTGTTTGGGGTAGGGCTGGCAACACAAATTCTGCCGAAATATCGACCAGGCCGATTGGCAAGTGTGTATAGGTTACCGATGGGCCGCTCTGGTGGTGGATCGGTCTGCTGACTGATCCGTCACCAAAGTGTGTACCCAGCCTTAATGTGCCCATCAACCAATATATAGAGACTGAGGGGCCTATTCATCAACACAAAAATAACGGTTTTAAGGACATTTTCCTTAATTACTGTTATTTTAGTATTCATGAAGACACTTAACACAGGAGATATCACTGATATCTCCTGGTTAGGTCCGCCTGCGTTCATATCCACACTCCCCATACATTAGTACATTAGTATATTAGTATGGGGATATGGAAATTATGTTATTCATCAAATTCCGAAAATTATGTATTTTCGAAATTTGATGGTGTTACTATCCGCCACTCAGAGGTAGCGTATAGCGGGTTACACTTACCTGCTGTCAGCTGGGCAGGTCCTCCGTTGCTCTGGTCCCTTCCTAGGCTCCGGCTGCTGCTCCGACTGTGTTCTCACAGCATTGCGACTGTGAGAACAAAATAAAGTTTTTAAAAAATAAATAAATCTTCAGCCCCCTCTGCCTGTCCGTGCTGTCTGCTGCAGACCGGGGCTGGGCGGGAGGTCGGGATCCGCGGCTACAGCTGGCCAGGTAAGTGGAGGGGGGGCACAGAATTATCGCAGGTGTAATCAGTACTGCGCATGTTCCGCTTTTGTGAATGTAACAGCGCATGCGTAGCACTAATTACAGCTGCGGTAAGTTAGAGCAGACAGGGAAAAGTATCTATTTCCCGAAAAGCTGTCATCGCAAAAATGACAGCTTTTCGGAATAGATAGTGATGGAGAGGAGGAATGATGAATCCTCCGGTAATTAGGTAGAATTCCATGCCAGTTCTAAACCTAATTACCTCCATCAAATTTTTAGTTATAATGGATAGGCCCCTGAGAGCCAATGTTTTCCTCTGTTACATAAAGGGCAAAAACATTCGCCTATGACTTTAATCAAATTGACCTTAATACATTAAACCTGCGGGTAAGGGCTCAGCAGAGGTGGGCGAGTCTGGGGGTGGCAATGGGCTGGGCTCGGTGGAGGTAGGCGGGTCCGGGGCATGACGGCACAATCGCATCATTGTAGCCACGCCCCCTGCTAGATTACAGAGATTACCGGCATTGTGGAACAGGGGCGGAGCCACGATGACGCGATGCAACGCGAATCGTGTCATCTGCCGCCTACTTCATTGGGGAAGTGGGTGGCCCAGAAGTGCCGGGAGACTTGTCCACCTTTCCGGGTGGCCAAGTATTCCACATGATTTTTGGGAGCCTCCTGGTCGTTCCGGGAGGGTAGAAGTATGCATTCGTAATATCTCCGGGACTGCAAGGTCCTGAGCAGACTACTGAGATCCATGGGTGATCCTGGGTGGAGTCAGGGAGGTGGCCAAAAGTGTTCAGGAAAAGAGATTGGTCCATGGGCGCATTATGGGAGTTACAAGGATGTGTCTGACCTCGTGGCTGCGTAAACCAATCGCAGAACCACAGTCTCAGAGGCCAGTTTCAGAGAAACAGTTGACCTAGAATCTGCGCAGCCCAGGACTTATTTAAGGAGTCGATGTGCTTCAGATATTGCGTCGATGGTGGTGTGTTCTGAACCCCTGGAGGATCTGCACACAATGCAGATAGGGGAAGGGGTGTAGCAACATTCGCACAGCCCGTTTCACACTACCTCAGGCGGGGAGTCTGTTAGCGGACATTAGCATACATTGCGAGCACTAACGCAGTTTAGAATGCAAAAGCGTACAGCTCTGAATCAGGTGCAGAAATAGCAGAAGCATCCTACATGTGGTAGCTGATGGCTCAAGGTGCGTATCTATAATGGGTGCAGGGTGTGCTAGGCACACGGGCTCCTGGGTCCAGGGGGGCCCCGCACCGCACACCCTGCACCCATAGTATTACTTACCTCTCCAGAGTCCCACGTCAGTGCGTGGGTCCGGCGCTGTAAAAACGACTGAAAAATGGCCGCCGCGGCCATTTTCCCGGTGACCAGCGCATACTCTATAGACTCTAGGCGCACTCTAGTGCCCAGAGTTTAAAACTCCGGCGCTGGCCGCGCACAGCTCAGTGCGCTGCCGGCCGCCGGACAGAGAGGAGGGGGAAGAGCATAAATCCCCTTCACTAGTTGTACCTGGAAGTGAGGTGAGTGAGGGTGGAAGTGGAGATTTCTGCCCACGCTTTCCACAAAAATAACAAAGTTGGCCCCTTGCGGGCTCGCCTCGCTCGCCACAAGAATATATTCCGCCACTATACCCACTTGGATGGTAGGGAATGATGTTGGACACTGGCAGATGACGTCATCGTACTTCTACGGAAGGGGATCTATCTCTACCCGAGAGGAGGGGGCTTGTGTCGGAGACTGCACACGGGCCCCTTCCTCTCTCTAGAAACATCCCTGCGATGGTTTATATACATGTGTGCACACGATCACTTCTGTTTTTATCAGCAGTTTCACAGCAGGTTTATAGTTTGTCTTTTTCGCTGACTGGCAGCTTAAAGTTATGGGAACAACTCTCTGTCTAGTTCTCCAGAGAAGTCCAAGAGACATAGGTGGGTGTTACGCTCTAGTGTCTATACATAGGGGTCTATTAATTATTACTAGTTGCCCCCCCCCATCCCGATGATAAGTATAATGTTTTATCAACAATTATTACCTGCACATGTGATAATATATCATGAGGCGGGGGCCCCGGAATGGTAATAATGATGGTAGCGGATCGCGGAAGCAATCTCTGCCAGCTTGTACCTGCGTCATGGAACTGAAAGCCCAGAGTTTAGACTTACATGGCTCATTTCATAAAAGGAATATATTTATTAAATGAAGCGTGTAAGAGCATCACCACATATATATATATGTATATATATATATATATATATATACACACATACACACACAGCATATATATATATATACACACACACACACACACACACACATATATATATATATATACACACACACACACACACACACATATATATATATACACACACACACACACACACACACACACACACACACACACACATATATATATATACACACACACACACACATATATATATATATACACACACACACACACACACACACATATATATATACACACACACACACACACACATATATATATATACACACACACACATATATATATATACACACACACACATATATATATATACACATGCACACACAGCATATATATATATATATATATATACACACTAGGGGTGTGCACCGGCCACTTTTCGTGTTTTGTGTTTTGGTTTTGGATCTGGATCTTTCTTCGTGTTTTGGATCTGGATTGGTTTTGCCAAAACCACCCTTCCGTGTTTTGGGTTCTGGGTTTTGTGTTTTGGATCTGTATTTTTTTGAAAAAAAGCATAAAAACAGCTAAAATCACAGAATTTGTAGGTTTTTCTGCTCCTATGCTATTATTAACCTCAATAACCTTAATTTCCACTCATTTCCAGTCTATTCTGAATACCTCACACCTCACAATAGTGTTTTTATGTCCAAAAGGTTGCACCGAGGTAGCTGGATGACTATGCTAAGCGACACGAGTGGGCGGCACAAACACGTGACCCATCTAGGAGTGACACTGCAGTGGCAGACAGGATGGCATTGAAAAACTAGGCCCCAAACTGTACATAATGCAAAGAAAAAAAAGAGGTGCAAGATGGAATTGTCCTTGGGCCCTCCCACCCACCCTTATGTTGTATAAACAGGACATGCACACTTTAACAAACCAATCATTTCAGCGCCAGGGTCTGCCACACAACTGTGGCTGAAATGATTGGTTCGTTTGGGCCCCCACAAAACAAGCTGGCAATTAATCTGTCCCTGCACAAACTGGCTCTACGGAGGCAAGAAGTCGTCCTCATCCTCCTCATCCACAGATTCCTCACCTTCTTCAGTGTTATGTACATCCTCATCCTCACAGAGTATTAATTCGTCCCTGCTGGAACCACAGGTCCCTCTGTACGTTCTGGAGGCTGGTCTCCCTGGAAGAGTTGATCATTCATTTTATGAACATCATCTTCTCCACATTTTGTGGAAGCAACCTCCTACGCCTTTCGCTAACAAGGTTCCCGGCTGCACTAAACACTCTTTCGGAGTACACACTGGAGGGGGGGCAACTCAGGTAAAATAGAGCCAGTTTGTACAGGGACCTCCAAATTGCTTCTTTTTCCTGCCAGTACAGGTACGGACTGTCTGACATGCCTACTTGGATGCTGTCACCGATGTAATCCTTTAACAGACAGACGCACGCTTGTCGCTGCTGCTTTGAGGATTCAAGTGCGGCTACAGCCCACACAATTCACAAAGACAGAAAAAAAAAAAGAATATTTTTATTGTTTGTGGAGCACACTTTGAGGGTTACACCACCCTCTAACAGACAGACGCACGCTTGTCGCTGCTGCTTTGAGGATGCAAGTGCGGCTACAGCCCACACAATTCACAAAGACAGAAAAAAGAAGAAGAATATTTTTATTCTTTGTGTAGCACACTTTGAGGGTGTCACCACCCTTTAACAGACAGACGCACGCTTGTCGCTGCTGCTTTAAGGATGCAGGTGCGGCTACAGCCCACACATTTCACAAAGACCGAAAAAAAAAGAACAATATTTTTATTGTTTGTGTAGCACACTTTGAGGGTGTCACCACCCTTTAACAGACAGACGCACGCTTGTCGCTGCTGCTTTAAGGATGCAGGTGCGGCTACAGCCCACACAATTCACAAAGACAGAAAAAAGAAGAATATTTTTATTGTTTGTGTAGCACACTTTGAGGGTGTCACCACCCTTTAACAGACAGACGCACGCTTGTCGCTGCTGCTTTGAGGATGCAAGTGCGGCTACATCGCACACAAGTCACAAACACATAAAAAAAATAGTTTTTTATTTTTTGGAGCACTTTGAGAGTTACACCACCCTTTAACAGACAGACGCACGCTTGTCGCTGCTGCTTTAAGGATGCAGGTGCGGCTACAGCCCACACATTTCACAAAGACCGAAAAAAAAGAACAATATTTTAATTGTTTGTGTAGAACACTTTGAGGGTGTCACCACCCTTTAACAGACAGACGCACGCTTGTCGCTGCTGCTTTAAGGATGCAGGTGCGGCTACAGCCCACACAATTCACATAGACAGATAAAAGAAGAAGAATATTTTTATTGTTTGTGTAGCACACTTTGAGGGTGTCACCACCCTTTAACAGACAGACGCACGCTTGTCGCTGCTGCTTTAAGGATGCAGGTGCGGCTACAGCCCACACATTTCACAAAGACCGAAAAAAAAAGAACAATATTTTAATTGTTTGTGTAGCACACTTTGAGGGTGTCACCACCCTTTAACAGACAGACGCACGCTTGTCGCAGCTGCTTTAAGGATGCAGGTGCGGCTACAGCCCACACAATTCACAAAGACAGAAAAAAGAACAATATTTTAATTGTTTGTGTAGCACACTTTGAGGGTGTCACCACCCTTTAACAGACAGACGCACGCTTGTCGCTGCTGCTTTGAGGATGCAAGTGCGGCTACATCGCACACAAGTCACAAACACATTAAAAAAATAGTTTTTTATTTTTTGGAGCACTTCGTGAGTTTCACCACCCTTTAACAGACAGACGCACGCTTGTCGCTGCTGCTTTAAGGATGCAGGTGCGGCTACAGCCCACACAATTCACAAAGACAGAAAAAAGAAGAAGAATATTTTTATTGTTTGTGTAGCACACTTTGAGGGTGTCACCACCCTTTAACAGACAGACGCACGCTTGTCGCTGCTGCTTTGAGGATGCAAGTGTGGCTACATCGCACACAAGTCACAAACACATTAAAAAATTTTTTTTGATTTTTTGGAGCACTTTGAGAGTTACAACACCCTTTAACAGACAGACGCACGCTTGTCGCTGCTGCTTTGAGGATGCAAGTGCGGCTACAGCCCACACAATTCACAAAGACAGAAAAAAAAAGAACAATATTTTAATTGTTTGTGTAGCACACTTTGAGGGTGTCACCACCCTTTAACAGACAGACGCACGCTTGTCGCTGCTGCTTTAAGGATGCAGGTGCGGCTACAGCCCACACATTTCACAAAGACAGAAAAAAAAAAAACAATATTTTAATTGTTTGTGTAGCACACTTTGAGGGTGTCACCACCCTTTAACAGACAGACGCACGCTTGTCGCTGCTGCTTTGAGGATGCAGGTGGAATCTAGACGGGATTTGGAACCGAGGACACACTACCTCCATCAATTGTCTAAATCCCACTGCACTAATGTCGGATACCGGACGCACGTCTAACACCAACATAGCAGTCAAGGCCTCAGTTATACGTTTTGCTTCAGGATGACTGCTGTCGTACTTCATCCTCATCGCTAGGGACTGTTGGAGGGTCAATTGTTTAGTAAAAGTAGTGATGTTCCTACTTCCTCTCTGGGATGATGAACAACTCCCAGCAGCAGCAACAGCACTAGTAGGAAGTGGTTCTTGATCTTTCCCTATTTTATTTTTATCAGAGAAAGTTTGGTCCTCCATTTATGTTATATTGATATATATACGTGCGGCTAAAGCGCACACAAACACAGAAAATATTTTTTTATTTTTGCTGGAGAGTAGTGCACTTTGTGGGTTACACCACCCTTTAAGAAATGAGCCAGCTGGCTCTTTACTTATGGGACACAGGCGCACGCTTGGCGCTGCTCCTTTGTTGATGCACGTGCAGCCACAGTGCACACAAGTCACAAACACAGAAAATATATATTTTTTTGGTTTGGAGTGTACTTTGGGGGTTACAGAACCCTTTAACGGTCAAGCCAGCCGGCCCTTTACTTATGACACAGGCGCACGCTTGGCACTACTTTGTTGATGCACGTGCGGCTACTGCGCACACAATTCACAAACACAGAAAATAATTTTTTTTTTGGTTTGGACTGGAGTGTACTTTGGGGGTTACAGCACCCTTTAACGGTCAAGCCAGCCGGCCCTTTACTTATGACACAGGCGCACGCTTGGCACTACTTTGTTGATGCACGTGCGGCTACTGCGCACACAATTCACAAACACAGAAAATAATTTTTTTTTTGGTTTGGACTGGAGTGTACTTTCGGGGGTTACAGCACCCTTAACGGTCAAGCCAACGGCCCTTTACTTATGACACAGGCGCACGCTTGGCACTACTTTGTTGATGCACGTGCGGCTACTGCGCACACAATTCACAAACACAGAAAATAATTTTTTTTTTGGTTTGGACTGGAGTGTACTTTCGGGGGTTACAGCACCCTTAACGGTCAAGCCAGCCGGCCCTTTACTTATGACACAGGCGCACGCTTGGCACTACTTTGTTGATGCACGTGCGGCTACTGCGCACACAATTCACAAACACAGAAAATAATTTTTTTTTTGGTTTGGACTGGAGTGTACTTTCGGGGGTTACAGCACCCTTAACGGTCAAGCCAGCCGGCCCTTTACTTATGACACAGGCGCACGCTTGGCACTACTTTGTTGATGCACGTGCGGCTACTGCGCACACAATTCACAAACACAGAAAATAATTTTTTTTTGGTTTGGACTGGAGTGTACTTTCGGGGGTTACAGCACCCTTTAACGGTCAAGCCAGCCGGCCCTTTACTTATGACACAGGCGCACGCTTGGCACTACTTTGTTGATGCACGTGCGGCTACTGCGCACACAATTCACAAACACAGAAAATATATTATTTTTTTAGCACTTGGGGGGAGCACCCCTGATGGACAGAGCACCCCCTGGACAACACTACAGCACCTCTTTAGGACTGGGACACTGCACAGGACTTTGGAGTGGACACAGCCCCTATGGAGAACTGACTGCACAACACAGTCCAGCCAGCCCCTATGGACTTTGAAGTAGTGGACACAGCCCCTATTAACAACAGCAGCACAGCACAACACAGCCAGCCCCTATGGACTTTGAAGTAGTGGACAACAGCAGCACTACACTACACTACACTACACAGCCCTAACTCCCACCCTCCCTCTTCACTGTCCACAGCCGAGTGAGAAAATGGCGCCGACGTGGGTACCTTATATAGGATCCAAAACCCGCGAGACTCGGAAGGCGGGAAGATGACGTTTTGCCTCGATTTCAGAATCCGAGTCAGGCGGGAAAAGTCGAGCCTGACTCGGATCGGACTCGGATCGGGGGGGCTCGGGGGGGTTCGGATTTCAGAAATCCGAACCCGCTCACCCCTAATACACACACACACACACACACACACATATATATATATATACATACACACACACACACACACACACACACATATATATATATATATATATATACACACATATAAAAAACACATTAATATACATATTAAAAAAACCCATTAATAAACATTGTTGTGATGATTAATAAACATTTCTATCTTTAAACAGTACTGGAGTCATGGGGGCTTAATACAAAGAAAATAAAAAATTTTAAAATCACCTTCCTTCATTGATACAACTAGTTCAGGGTGGATAGGGGAAGCCATAGCTGGCAGAATACGGCAAATCATACTGCCGGCGAGGCGAGGGTGGAATCGCGAGGGTTACTCCTAGCATTTGCAGTAGCATCACTGGAGATAAACATTTGTTGTCCAGGGCCAAGCGAGAAAAATCTGCTGTTGAACTAAGCTTTCATGGTCATTACAGCATCTTTCCAATCACCATTGTTATGTATCTGTAGCTGAAATGTATCTGATTGATAGGACATAATATAACACAGCTGGAGAGTGTGACAGGAAGAGAGGCAGGGAAATAGCAGAAGCCAGAAGTCTGCTGTTCACTATACAAAACAGATGACATCACAGGCAAATCAGCCCTAATTATTATGTCACCTCTGTGCAGGAACACACAGGGCAGTGTCTACTGTGTCCTACATCAACGCTGGCCATATGCTCTGCTTATTACGTTATCACTGTCAGTATGCCATGCCTACCCGGTACCAGCGCGTCCGCCCCTTAAACCAATGCAATGCCCAACAACGATCCTATTCTATTGGTTCAAATGTCGACAATGACAGAATGATGACAGTCAATGTGTTGACATTCGCAATGACAGAATGTTGACTTGACATGTCGACAACCGATGTCAGGACGATGTTAGGGTTAGGCTGCGATGAGGCTTAAGGTTGGGCTTAGGACCAGCAATACTTACCGCCGCTACGGACATCCACGCACTCTACATTGTCGACATTGTGACATATTTGCCGACTTTAAGTTGCTCCACTCCAGGGGAAGCCCGGAGAGGAGAGATGTAGCTGACCAAATCAGGGGGGGCGGGCCTCTTTGCGTCATTAGGCCCTGCCCCCATTGCAGCAATATGCAGTGAATTGTGAGTCCGTGTGGAAGGAGCGTGGTTACAATGACATGAATCACGTGTTGACCTCCAGACCATGGCGCCATTTTGAATGTCGAAATTCAGAACGTGCTTACATTCAAGTGCCGACATTCTGAACGTCAACAAATTGTACTGTACCCATTGGCACCAGCTTTGGCAGGGGCGTAAGTATGTATTTGAAGGCCCCATAGCAAAAGTTTGTAAAGGTCCCTATATACCACCCAATGGTGAAAAATGTATATTACACATGTAACTATGACAAGGAAGATGGCCGCCCTCAGCTCTGGGCCCCATAGCAGCTGCACCCCATACAGCTATGGTAGTTACACCCATGTGACAAGGAAGATGGGCCCCTCAGCTCTGGGGCCTATAGCAGCTGCACCCCTTATACCTATGGTAGTTATACCCATGTGACAAGGAAGATGGCCGCCCTTATCTCTGGGCCCAATAGCAGCTGCACCCCTTACACCTATGGTAGTTACACCCATGCGACAAGGAAGATGGCCGCCCTCAGCTCTGGGCCCTATAGCAGCTGCACCCCTTACACCTATGGTAGTTACACCCATGTGACAAGGAAGATGGCCCCCTCAGCTCTGGGTCCTATAGCAGCTGCACCCCTTACATCTATGGTAGTTACACCCATGTGACAAGGAAGATGGCCGCCCTCAGCTCTTGGCCCTATAGCAGCTGCACCCCTTACACCTATGGTAGTTACACCCATGTGACAAGGAAGATGGGCCCCTCAGCTCTGGGCCCCATAGCAGCTGTACCCCTTACACCTATGGTAGTTACACCCATGTGACAAGGAAGATGGGCCCCTCAGCTCTGGGCCCTATAGCAGCTGCACCCCTTACACCTATGGTAGTTACACCCATGTGACAAGGAAGATGGGTCCCCTCAGCTCTGGGCCCCAAAGCAGCTGCACCCCTTACACCTATGGTAGTTACACCCATGTGACAAGGAAGATGGGTCCCCTCAGCTCTGGGCACCATAGCAGCTGCACCCCTTACACCTATTTCAGTTACACCCATGTGACAAGGAAGATGGGCCCCTCAGATCTGGGCCCCATAGCAGCTGCACCCCTTACACCTATGGTAGTTACACCCATGTGACAAGGAAGATGGCCGTACTCAGCCCTGGGCCCTATAGCAGCTGCACCCCTAGCACCTATGGTAGTTACACCCATGTGACAAGGAAGATGGGCCCTCAGCTCTGGGTCCTATAGCAGCTGCACCCCTTAAACCTATGGTAGTTACACCCATGTGACAAGGAAGATGGCCGCCCTCAGCTCTGGGCCCCATAGCAGCTGCACCCCTTGCACCTATGGTAGTTACACCCAATGTGACAAGGAAGATGGCCGCCCTCAGCTCTGGGCCCCATAGCAGCCGCACCCCTTACACCTATGGTAGTTACACCCATGTGACAAGGAAGATGGCCCCCTCAGCTCTGGGTCCTATAGCAGCTGCACCCCTTACATCTATGGTAGTTACACCCATGTGACAAGGAAGATGGCCGCCCTCAGCTCTGGGCCCCATAGCAGCTGTACCCCTTACACCTATGGTAGTTACACCCATGTGACAAGGAAGATGGGCCCCTCAGCTCTGGGCCCTATAGCAGCTGCACCCCTTACACCTATGGTAGTTACACCCATGTGACAAGGAAGATGGGCCCCTCGGCTCTGGGCCCCATAGCAGCTGCACCCTTTACACCTATGGTAGTTACACCCATGTGACAAGGAAGATGGCCGCCCTCAGCTCTGTACCCTATAGCAGCTGCACCCCTTACACCTATGGTAGTTACACCCATGTGACAAGGAAGATGGGTCCCCTCAGCTCTGGGCCCCAAAGCAGCTGCACCCCTTACACCTATGGTAGTTACACCCATGTGACAAGGAAGATGGGTCCCCTCAGCTCTGGGCACCATAGCAGCTGCACCCCTTACACCTATGGTAGTTACACCCATGTGACAAGGAAGATGGGCCCCTCAGATCTGGGCCCCATAGCAGCTGCACCCCTTACACCTATGGTAGTTACACCCATGTGACAAGGAAGATGGCCGTACTCAGCCCTGGGCCCTATAGCAGCTGCACCCCTAGCACCTATGGTAGTTACACCCATGTGACAAGGAAGATGGGCCCTCAGCTCTGGGTCCTATAGCAGCTGCACCCCTTACACCTATGGTAGTTACACCCATGTGACAAGGAAGATGGCCACCCTCAGCTCTGGGCACCATAGCAGCTGCACCCCTTGCACCTATGGTAGTTACACCCAATGTGACAAGGAAGATGGCCGCCCTCAGCTCTGGGCCCCATAGCAGCCGCACCCCTTACACCTATGGTAGTTACACTCATGTGACAAGGAAGATGGCCGTCCTCAGCTCTGGGCCCCATAGCAGCTGCACTCCATGCACCTATAGTAGTTACACCCATGTGACAAGGAAGATGGCCGCTCTCAGCTCTGGGCCCCATAGCAGCTGCACCCCATGCACCTATAGTAGTTACACCCATGTGACAAGGAAGATGGCCGCCCTCAGCTCTGGGCCCCATAGCAGCTGCACCCCATGCACCTATAGTAGTTACACCCATGTGACAAGGAAGATGGCCGCCCTCAGCTCTGGGCCCCATAGCAGCTGTACCCCTTGCACCTATAGTAGTTACACCCATGAGCTGTGGCCCCAAACTAACTGCAATGCCCAATAATAATGTGAATGAAATGAATGGTATTATTATAGGCGTGTTGGTAATTGGAAATAACGTGTGTGTGCCGTCATCTCCCTGCAGGACCGAGTCATGCTGGGAGTAATCCATATGGGAAGAATGGCTGAACTGTATGCATGTAGAGTTTATTTTATATACATAGAGCAGACTGATGTAGCCAGGCTCTTCCTGTCCGGTACAGGCCACGCTATATATATATATGTGTTATGTGCAGGAAGTGGTATATCATAATTATATATATAACTGAGAAATAAGCATCCTGTAAACTATTATCTGAAATATCTGTAGGTTTGATGTGTTTCTGAGGCCGAGCGCCTGAATAGATCTTTCCTAAACTTTCATTGGGTACAAGAGTAGTAGTAACACTCCAAACACAGGGTCTGCTGCGTCCGCTCTTCCGCTTGTTGCCGGAGTCGCGGCTGCGATAATAATCAGCCTTCCCTTGGTGTAGTAGCCGGCGTCTGACTGTGCAGCACTGAGACGATCCCATTTTCTGCATCTCTGCTCTCTGTAACATCATCGGAAATTCATGACACGCCACCATCGGCATGTGATTACAGGCACGGTGCTAGTTCCTGACTCTGGGCAGTGGATGATTACAGGCACTGTGCTAGTTCCTGGCTCTGGGCAGTTGGTGATTACAGACACTGTGCTAGTTCCTGGCTCTGCGCAGTTGGTGATTACAGGCACTGTGCTAGTTCCTGTCTCTGGGCAGTTGGTGATTACAGGCATTGTGCTACTTCCTGGGTCTGGGCAGTTGGTTATTACAGACACTGTGCTAGTTCCTGGCTCTGCGCAGTTGGTGATTACAGACACTGTGCTAGTTCCTGACTCTGGGCAGTTGGTGATTACAGGCACTGTGCTAGTTCCTGGCTCTGGGCAGTGGATGATTACAGGCACTGTGCTAGTTCCTGGCTCTGGGCAGTTGGTGATTACAGGCACTGTGCTAGTTCCTGGCTCTGGGCAGTTGGTGCTTACAGGCACTGTGCTACTTCCTGGCTCTGGGCAGTTGGTGATTACAGGCACTGTGCTAGTTCCTGGCTCTGCGCAGTTGGTGATTACAGGCACTGTGCTAGTTCCTGGTTCTGGGCAGTTGGTGATTACAGGCACTGTGCTAGTTCCTGGCTCTGCGCAGTTGGTGATTACAGGCACTGTGCTAGTTCCTGGCTCTGGGCAGTTGGTGATTACAGGCACTGTGCTAGTTCCTGGCTCTGCGCAGTTGGTGATTACAGAAACTGTGCTAGTTCCTGGCTCCGGGCAGTTGGTGATTACAGGCACTGTGCTAGTTCCTGGCTCTGGGCAGTTGGTGATTACAGGCACTGTGCTAGTTCCTGGCTCTGGGCAGTTGGTGATTACAGGCACTGTGCTAGTTCCTGGCTCTGCGCAGTTGGTGATTACAGACACTGTGCTAGTTCCTGGCTCTGGGCAGTTGGTGATTACAGGCACTGTGCTAGTTCCTGGCTCTGCGCAATTGGTGGTTACAGACACTGTGCTAGTTCCTGGCTCTGCGCAGTTGGTGATTACAGGCACTGTGCTAGTTCCTGGCTCTGGGCAGTTGGTGATTACAGGCACTGTGCTAGTTCCTGGCTCTGGGCAGTTGGTGAATACAGGCACTGTGCTAGTTCCTGGCTCTGGGCAGTTGGTGATTACAGGCACTGTGCTACTTCCTGGCTCTGGGCAGTTGGTGATTACAGGCACTGTGCTAGTTCCTGGTTCTGGGCAGTTGGTGATTACAGGCACTGTGCTAGTTCCTGGCTCTGCGCAGTTGGTGATTACAGGCACTGTGCTAGTTCCTGGCTCTGGGCAGTTGGTGATTACAGGCACTGTGCTAGTTCCTGGCTCTGCGCAGTTGGTGATTACAGAAACTGTGCTAGTTCCTGGCTCCGGGCAGTTGGTGATTACAGGCACTGTGCTAGTTCCTGGCTCTGGGCAGTTGGTGATTACAGGCACTGTGCTAGTTCCTGGCTCTGGGCAGTTGGTGATTACAGGCACTGTGCTAGTTCCTGGCTCTGCGCAGTTGGTGATTACAGACACTGTGCTAGTTCCTGGCTCTGGGCAGTTGGTGATTACAGGCACTGTGCTAGTTCCTGGCTCTGCGCAATTGGTGGTTACAGACACTGTGCTAGTTCCTGGCTCTGCGCAGTTGGTGATTACAGGCACTGTGCTAGTTCCTGGCTCTGGGCAGTTGGTGATTACAGGCACTGTGCTAGTTCCTGGCCCTGGGCAGTTGGTGATTACAGGCACTGTGCTAGTTCCTGGCTCTGGGCAGTTGGTGATTACAGGCACTGTGCTACTTCCTGGCTCTGGGCAGTTGGTGATTACAGGCACTGTGCTAGTTCCTAGCTCTGGGCAGTTGGTGATTACAGGCACTGTGCTACTTCCTGACTCTGGGCAGTTGGTGATTACAGGCACTGTGCTAGTTCCTGACTCTGGTCAGTGGATGATTACAGGCACTGTGCTAGTTCCTGGCTCTGGGCAGTGGGTGATTACAGGCACTGTGCTAGTTCCTGGCTATGGGCAGTTGGTGATTACAGGCACTGTGCTAGTTCCTGGCTCTGGGCAGTTGGTGATTACAGGCACTGTGCTAGTTCCTGGCTCTAGGCAGTTGGTGATTACAGGCACTGTGCTAGTTCCTGGCTCTGGGCAGTTGGTGATTACAGGCACTGTGCTACTTCCTGGCTCTGGGCAGTTGGTGATTACAGGCACTGTGCTAGTTCCTAGCTCTGGGCAGTTGGTGATTACAGGCACTGTGCTACTTCCTGACTCTGGGCAGTTGGTGATTACAGACACTGTGCTAGTCCCTGACTCTGGGCAGTGGATGATTACAGGCACTGTGCTAGTTCCTGGCTCTGGGCAGTGGGTGATTACAGGCACTGTGCTAGTTCCTGGCTCTGCGCAGTGGGTGATTACAGGCACTGTGCTAGTTCCTGGCTCTGGGCAGTGGGTGATTACAGGCACTGTGCTAGTTCCTGGCTCTGCGCAGTTGGTGATTACAGAAACTGTGCTAGTTCCTGGCTCCGGGCAGTTGGTGATTACAGGCACTGCTAGTTCCTGGCTCTGGGCAGTTGGTGATTACAGGCACTGTGCTAGTTCCTGGCTCTGGGCAGTTGGTGATTACAGGCACTGTGCTAGTTCCTGGCTCTGCGCAGTTGGTGATTACAGACACTGTGCTAGTTCCTGGCTCTGGGCAGTTGGTGATTACAGGCACTGTGCTAGTTCCTGGCTCTGCGCAATTGGTGGTTACAGACACTGTGCTAGTTCCTGGCTCTGCGCAGTTGGTGATTACAGGCACTGTGCTAGTTCCTGGCTCTGGGCAGTTGGTGATTACAGGCACTGTGCTAGTTCCTGGCTCTGGGCAGTTGGTGATTACAGGCACTGTGCTAGTTCCTGGCTCTAGGCAGTTGGTGATTACAGGCACTGTGCTAGTTCCTGGCTCTGGGCAGTTGGTGATTACAGGCACTGTGCTACTTCCTGGCTCTGGGCAGTTGGTGATTACAGGCACTGTGCTAGTTCCTAGCTCTGGGCAGTTGGTGATTACAGGCACTGTGCTACTTCCTGACTCTGGGCAGTTGGTGATTACAGGCACTGTGCTAGTTCCTGACTCTGGGCAGTGGATGATTACAGGCACTGTGCTAGTTCCTGGCTCTGGGCAGTGGGTGATTACAGGCACTGTGCTAGTTCCTGGCTATGGGCAGTGGGTGATTACAGGCACTGTGCTAGTTCCTGACTCTGGGCAGTTGGTGATTACAGGCACTGTGCTAGTTCCTGGCTCTAGGCAGTTGGTGATTACAGGCACTGTGCTAGTTCCTGGCTCTGGGCAGTTGGTGATTACAGGCACTGTGCTACTTCCTGGCTCTGGGCAGTTGGTGATTACAGGCACTGTGCTAGTTCCTAGCTCTGGGCAGTTGGTGATTACAGGCACTGTGCTACTTCCTGACTCTGGGCAGTTGGTGATTACAGACACTGTGCTAGTCCCTGACTCTGGGCAGTGGATGATTACAGGCACTGTGCTAGTTCCTGGCTCTGGGCAGTGGGTGATTACAGGCACTGTGCTAGTTCCTGGCTATGGGCAGTTGGTGATTACAGGCACTGTGCTAGTTCCTGGCTCTGGGCAGTTGGTGATTACAGGCACTGTGCTAGTTCCTGACTCCAGGCAGTTGGTGATTACAGGCACTGTGCTAGTTCCTGACTCTGTGCAGTTGGTGATTACAGGCACTGTGCTAGTTCCTGACTCTGGGCAGTTGGTGATTACAGGCACTGTGCTAGTTCCTGACTCTGGGCAGTTGGTGATTACAGGCACTGTGCTAGTTCTTGGCTCTGGGCAGTTGGTGATTACAGGCACTGTGCTAGTTCCTGGCTCTGGGCAGTTGGTGATTACAGGCACTGTGCTAGTTCCTGGCTCTGGGTAGTTGGTGATTACAGGCACTGTGCTCCCGGGGGGGTGCCTAACCCTAAGTCCCCCCCGGGAGCCCTAAACCTAACCCTCCCTCCCCGGCGGCTGTCCTCTGCGGCGCCTGGCATCCGCTCAATCGGGGTAGGGGCCAGACGATAGATGACATTAGGCACCACCCCTTTACAGGAAAAAGCCCGCTATTCAGAGGGGGCAGGGCTAAATTACATGATTTGCACCATTTAGCCCCGCCCCTTCCTGACTGACCCAAAAATTCCAGGTAAACTCTCCCCATCCTGCCCACTTCACAAGGAAGTGGGCGGGATGCGGGAGATATGTCTACTCTTCCGGGGGTGTGGGGGGTTAACCGAAAAATCGGGAGCCTCCAGCGATTCCCGGGAGAGTAGGCATGTATGATGCAATGTATTATGTGAATCTGTTATGGTTTATTTTTGTTATTTTTTGTGGATGTGGCTATTTCAGTGTATTTTATGTGGATGTGGCTTTTTCAGTATATTTTATGTGGATCTGGCTTATTCAGTGTATTTGTGGATGTGGCTTTTTCAGCGTATTTTATGTGGATCTGTTTTTTTTCAATGTTTATTATATTGTTCTGGCTTTTTCTTTCCCTTTAATAGTTACCTCCACTGTGATTGTGTGCATGCGCTTTTACATACTCCTACAAAAAATCATGTCAGGGGCCTAGCTGGCACAAGGCCACACCCCTTTTGCATGTGCGCCTTCAGCTTGCACATGATCTCGGCTCTTTGAGATACCTACAGATATTTTTGGGCTCTTTGATTCTGACTGGTTGGCCACCCCTGATATATAGAGTATACTAGTGATTCCTGCACAATATAGAAAGTATACTAGTGATTCCTGCACAATATAGAAAGTATACTAGTGATTCCTGCACAATATAGAAAGTATACTAGTGATTCCTGCACAATATAGAAAGTATACTAGTGATTCCTGCACAATATAGAAAGTATACTAGTGATTCCTGTACAATATAGAGGGTATTCTAGCAATTCCTGCACTATATAGAGGGTATTCTAGCGATTCCTGATAGAATATAGAGAGTATACTAGCGATTCCTGCACAATGTAGAGTATACTAGTGATTCCTGCACAATATAGATGGTATACTAGTGATTCCTGCACAATATAGAGGGTATACCAGTGATTCCTGTACAATATAGAGAGCATACTAGTGATTCCTGCACAATATAGAGAGTATACCAGTGATTTCTGTACAATATAGAGAGTATACTAGTGATCCCTGCACAATATAAAAAGTATACAGTACTAGTGATTACTACACTATATAGAGGATATTTTAGTGATTCCTGCACAAGTTAGAGAGTATACTAGTGATTCCTACACAATATAGAGAGTATACTAGTGATTCCTGCACAATATAGAGAGTATACCAGTAATTACTGCACAATATAGTGATTCCTGCACAATATAGAGAGTATACTAGTGATTCCTGCACAATATAGAGGGTATACTAGTGATTCCTGCACAATATAGAGGGTATACCAGCGATTCCTGCACAATATAGAGAGCATACTAGTGATTCCTGCACATTATAGAGAGTATACCAGTGATTCCTGTACAATATAGAGACTGTACTAGTGATTCCTGCACAATATAAAAGTATACAGTACTAGTGATTACTACACTATATAGAGGATATTTTAGTGATTCCTGTACAATATAGAGAGTATACTAGTGATTCCTGCACTATATAGAGAGTATACTAGTGATTCCAGCACAATATAGAGAGTATATTAGTGATTCCTGCACACTATAGAGTATACTAGTGATTCCTGCACAATATAGAGAGTATACTAGTGATTCATGCACAATATAGAGAGTATACCAGTAATTATTGCACAATATAGTGATTCCTGCACAATATAGATGGTATACTAGTGATTCCTGCACAATATAGAGAGCATACTAGTGATTCCTGCACATTATAGAGAGTATACCAGTGATTCCTTTACAATATAGAGACTGTACTAGTGATTCCTGCACAATATAAAAGTATACAGTACTAGTGATTACTACACTATATAGAGGATATTTTAGTGATTCCTGTACAATATAGAGAGTATACTAGTGATTCCTGCACAATATAGAGAGTATACTAGTGATTCCTGCACAATATAGAGAGTATATTAGTGATTCCTGCACACTATAGAGTATACTAGTGATTCCTGCACAATATAGAGAGTATATTAGTGATTCCTGCACACTATAGAGTATACTAGTGATTCCTGCACAATATAGTGAGTATACTAGTGATTTTTGCACAATATAAAGATTATACTAGTGATTCCCGCACTATATAGAGAGTATTCTAGTGATTCATGCACAATATAGAGTATACAAGTGATTCCTGCACAATATATATTGCATTCTAATGATTTCTGCACAATATAGACAGAATAGTAGTGATTCCTGCACAATATAGAGAATATACTAGTGATTCATGCACAATATAGAGAGTATACTAGTGATACCTGCACAATATGTGATGTAAGAGGGGGGGAGTGGTGCCGGACCTGGTCCCCTGCTGAGCCCCTTCAGCAAGCCCGGGCACGGGTAATTAGTACCCACTCCCCCCCCCCTCTCGGCACCACTGGTGATTCTTGCACAATATAAAGAGTATACTAGTGATTCCTGCACAATACAGAGAGTATACAGTACTAGTGATTCCTGCACAATACAGAGAGTATACAGTACTAGTGGTTCCTGCACAATACAGATGGTATACAGTACTAGTGGTTCCTGAACAATACAGAGAGTATACAGTACTAGTGGTTCCTGCACAATACAGAGAGTATACAGTACTAGTGGTTCCTGCACAATACAGAGAGCATACAGTACTAGTGGTTCCTGCACAATACAGAGAGTATACAGTACTAGTGGTTCCTGCACAATACAGAGAGCATACAGTACTAGTGGTTCCTGCACAATACAGAGAGCATACAGTACTAGTGGTTCCTGCAAACTCTTAAAGTTGCTTCTGCGCATGTACCCTATGTACAAATTGCAGTGTGCATCTGTTAAGAGAGATCTGTGCAAATCTGAATCAGACCCAGAGACTTCACTTTATTTTAGTAAAAATAATGTTAATAAATAGAGCCCTTGGGGAGGGAATATTTACATTTTCATATATTATTTTATTAACTTATGAATAGAAACTAATTTATACAATTGTAGTTAGCGTTCTTTGATGAGAGTACAGGAACCTTTCCAAATTTGCTTTGGGTTTACACCACATTTCTGGACATGAAGCTATACTTGCCAACTATTCCAGAAAGTACAGGAGACTCACACATTTCACTGAGTCCTCCCAGACTCCCAATAGTCATCCTGCCAGGCACGCTCGATCAGGCGTACACACTATGTGTTCTGCGCGATATATCGGTCGGATCCGCGCCAAACGATATATAGCGTAAGACAGATCGCGTAGTGCGTACCCAGCTTTACTGTAAAATACACACAAATCACAGCGGCTTGTTTGGAAATCTTTTAGCTACAGTAATTAGTTCAGAAATATATATTTATCCTCATTAGATTATTGTACATCTTAATATGTATAAATGACTTATGAGCATGTGGACAAGTTTTTTCTTATAACACGACTGGTAATAAATACCTCATCACTCTCTTTAATTGTCATCCCATAGCCCCTGTAGAATGTAAGCTCTTGGCATCAGGGCCCTTTCCTCCTGTGTGATCGCTACGTAATGATGTAACCTGCAGATATTGGCTATTTATCTGTGACTCTCCTGTCTGATCACCCATGTACTTTATAACTTTGCTGTGTGATCCATCGGGAACCCCTGTGGTACCATGTAAATAAAATAATAATAATGATATTTTAGGCAGGTTTCTTAATTCAGAGGGATTGATGTAAGCTGCCATGCAGATCAGCAGATCAATGTAGAAATATGAAGGAGCCGTTGAAAAATCTGATGCTTTGCCAAACCAAATATCAGAAGTTTTCACTAGATAACACTAATCTGCTTTATACGACATGAGTAGTGTGATTAAAGTACAAACAGCTGTGGAAAATATCCATGTTTGTTAATGCCATGCGCCTGCAAATGTTCTTTTCCTGCCTCAGGGTAACTGTAAGGTGCAAAGTCTGGGCCTAATTCAGACCCGCTCGCAAGCGGGTCGATGTTGGCCCAGTGCGCATGCGTACGACGGAGGCGGCTCCGTCGTGCGTGTGCGCGAGACCCGGATAGCGACGGGCAAACCATTGCTCCGGGTCTCGCACCAAAGGGGGCGTGCTGTCGATGTTGAGTGACAGCACGCCCCCTCTGGTGGGCGTGCCTGCCCAGATGGAGGCGTTCCCATGGGAACGCCTACCGTCTAGGGCCGGCCCCACTGTCATCACAAGTGATGTTAGTGGGAGTGCCTTCGGCTCTGATAGAGCCGAAAGCACTCAAGGGCTTGCGGCAACGAGACCCTACCACAAGGGTCTCGTCGCAAGCCCGATGGTCGCGATGGTCTTGACCATCGCGACCATCTTCCTGGCCGCTCGCTATAGCTGTGGGTGGTCACCCAAAGCTATACAAGTTGCCAGGAGGCCGCTCTAAAAATGAAAAAGGACGGCCCTGATTCAGAGCGAGCACTCTGTCAGAGCGTCCGGCTCTGAAATAGGGCCTCTGTTCTAAGTAGTGCTGGACACACCCCAGGGTGGCACTAGATACACCCCAATGCACACATCACTCGCAACGCGCTGTTTGCCGTGCTCTCTTTTTACTGATTAATCTCCATGACTTTAATTTTCAAAAATATTGACATAGGGGTCTATTTACTAAGCAGTGTTAGGAGACAGAGTGAAAAGTGATAAGGTACCAGCCAGTCAGCTCCCAACTGTCATCTCACAGGCTGTGTATGAAAAATGACAGTAATTGATCCGCCAATGTATCTGCTCCCTGTTGGGCATTGTGTACCGTGACATGTCGGAGAATATCGGCGTTCATCGACATATCGCATTGGCTGTGCTGCACAGCCGATGGACAGATACGTCTGCAGACACATCTGTCCATTGGCAGGTGAGTACGGGCGATCGGCGTGTAATAATACAGCATATGCCACGCAAACTGGCGTTTTACTCACTCTTTGCACTATATGTTTGTTTTATTTTTGTTTTGAGCATAATTTTTGTGGGGTTGGGTAACGGATGCCGGTGTTCTGGATCCCGGGGCTTACAATCCAGACGTCGGCATCCAGACTGGGTTACAGTGCTGACAGAAGCAGACAAGTATGCTACTCTACCCCTAGCCCTCCCCCCCACAGCCTAACCCTAACCTTATACCCCCTAGTGCCTAACCCTAACCCTCGGAATACTGACAGTCGGGATACTGACAGCCGGGGTACTGACTACATCCCATTTTTTTCCCCTGTGGTACTGATCATTGCAGTGAAAATACAAGATATGTTCTACCTGAAATGATACTATCTTGCCAGCAATTTATGGAATTCTTTGGTACATTAACCTTCCACGTTCCTAAACTTACACCTGCCTGACAAAATGAACTGTTTATAGCTATTTATCCTTTAAGAGCACGTACATCTCAAAGCTAAATTCAGATCTGCTGGTGACACATTAATCAATACAGGAGACCTTGTTGTGACAACTAACTCCCGGACATAGGGCACTGTTACCAGACAAAGGGCACTGTTACCAGACCAAGGGCACTGTTACCATACATAGGGCACTGTTACCAGACAAAGGGCACTGTTACCAGACAAAGGGCACTGTTACCAGAATGTATTTATTCAAATAATGACCGGAAATTGCTTGGATATTTGCTTTGCGGGTGTGTCTCAGATGTAGTCGGGTGCCCGTGCATGTCTGTACGTCCTCTACCATGACCTTATGGTGTAATACCAGCCATGGGAGACTAGTTTGTTTTCAATTTTTGGGGGTGCTCATATTGCATCCTACTCTATGACTTTGGCAGCACAAAAATTGGGGGTGCTCGAGGACCCATAGAGCTGGCTCCAATGATACCAGCCTTGCTCCAATCGTGGGGCATCATTGAAGTGCAGTCACTAAGGGCCTGATTCAATTAGCGGCGTCGATATGCGCCAATCATTTCGCCATTGTTCTTCTGCACTTTTATCCACCTATTATGGTAGGCTGGCCATGATGTGCGGTTCCAGGACGGTTATACAACAGATGGCAGCGGGAACAGACCACAGCCCTGTAATGGGGACACCTTATTGGGTGATTGTATTATATTGATCTGGTGGATTAACAAATCACTTTCATCTGTACAAGCATTAGGCGTCCTGATGACCAAAACAAAGACCCCAGCAACCTCAACTCCAGCAAGAGTAGGTATCCCAGATGGGAAACTCGCCTGCATTCTGCTTGTCATAGAGAGAGTAATAATAAGTAACATTTTTAAAAAAGAGTAATTCCCCTTTAACATTTTTATCAGTTGTTGTCATTTTGAAAATTGCGAAAGGGCAAGCATGCAGCACAAAGCTTTCTTTATTTACCTAGGGCCAGCATATTACGTTACACTATACAATGGGGAATACAACAGTAATAAAACAAGATATTAACAGAAAGTCAGAGAGGTAGGAGGGCCCTGTCACAGGCTTACACTCTATAGGATAAAAGGTTACATGCTGAATAAAGTATTGCAAAACTGGTCCAGCCAGATTGCATAAGTGGTAAGTGCTTGATGGTTATATGACCCAATCACACAGCAAAGTTGGTCTGGGGTCAGAGAATTGTGTGAGTATAGAAAGAGAACACATGTAAGTTTTATGTGAACTGTGCACAGGGCTGGTAATCAGGTTCATGAGGAGAGATTGTACTTTATGTACAGGAACAAGCTTAAACTCCTAGGCATTTTGGGAGCATAAATAGGTCCAGTGTAGTGGTATTTATAGGGTTAATAATTGGAGTTTTAATGTCAGCCTATTAGAAGCAGTTGGGTCATAGATGGTGGGAGGAGTTATTTTATTTAGTGCAAAGTCAGGCAGGGCTCTGCCTCTTTTTTTTTCTTGAACTTTCCCTCCCTCCCCAATTGTCAATTTTTGAGGCGGCGGGAAAGAGCGTCAGGACGTTGGGGGGCCGCGGGCAGTCTGTGTCTCTGTGACACAGCTGCACCGCGCGTGTAGCGCTGACCGGACGGAGTTTGGTCAGCACTACACGGTGACTACACAATGACTGATAAACACACAGCCGCCGGCACCGGCAGCTGTGTGTTTGTTTTAATTAGCAGCCAATGAGAGTCTGTCAGACTCTCAGTGACTACTGCACCCACTGCAGGAGCCGCTCCATCTTCCGGCTCCTGCAGTGGGTAATGTGAGAGACGTCATGACGTCTCTCCCATAATGCAGAGCGGGCCGGCCCGGGGAGGACTGATGGAGGAGCGGCTGGCGGCGACCACTACTGGGAGCACTAAATAAGGGGCTTACTACTGGGGGCACAAGGGGCACTGCACAGGGGGGAGCACTACTGGGGGCACTGCATAGGGGGATCACTACTGGGGCACTACTGGAGGCCTGCATAAGGGGGTTCTCTCCTGGGGCACAGCGGGCACTGCATATGGGCACCACTACAGGGGGCTGCCCCTAATCTTTATTTTTACTTTACATTAAACCAATATGGACCGCCTCCTCCCTGGAACACTTGAGGAGGGGGGGGGCACCGTAGCACGCACGTACTCCGGGCACCCTGGCTACACGCTACTCCTCTGCCAGGGCCGCCTGCATGCATTTGCCCCCCAGGCTAAAAGTTGCCAGCCAGCCCCTGGTATGGAACAACCTGATTCACCCATTCTAATCCATATTTGGTTGGAATCTGCGATCTGTGCACCCCGTAAATTGCAGATTGTTTTACACAGTCATCTGCAAATTGCAGAATTGCCCCAATTGATCGGTGATGCACGGGGGCCTTAATAATAAAGCTGCACTGTGGGCTTCATGCAAAAGCAGCCGGTATTTACCCTGCATGCAAAAAAACCCCAAACAATAAGGGCCTGTTCTGAGGAGGAGGAGGATGCTGCGACCGCACGTGCGCCTGTTGCTGGACTTGCGGGTACGATAATATGCAATTGCTAGTTTCTGCCTCCCCCTGGTGTACTGGAGCGTGCCTGAATGTGCAAGCCCCGAGGCGCCCACTTTCAGAGCTGCTGCCCACTGTGGTTCTTGACACACCATTGTTGGCGCATCATCGCACTAACCATTGTCACTTCCACCAGGTGCAGTTTCTGCGTCTGAACCTGGCCGCTGCGGCTGCGCGGCTGAGAACACGCCGCTCTCACTGACACGCCCGCGACACTCCGATAAAAAGCCCACGAGACGTATTTTTTTGCGTTCACTTCAGGTCACCTCCCAGTCATCACCCAGGATCGCCCATGGTTTTGCCTCTCGGTTTGTCATATCATCGGTCCCGTAGGTAACAGCTTGTTTGTGCATACAGCCATACACACAGGGTAACGCTTGCGCCATAGGGGTTTTCCGAATATTTTGCGCATATATATTAAAAAATTAAAATCGCTCAACTACGTAAGATGGGCATTGCGTGCGGTTTGCGTGCACCTCTGGATCAGACGATAAAATGCATTGCAGCGTGGATTGTGCCAGGTGACTTCAGCCCCAGAGCGTGCACTAGTGCGGGGGAGCAGCTGGCTGCGGGCCGGGGCTCAGGTAGTGTCTGTGGGAAGTACAGGAGGAGTTTCTGGAATAACAGAACTGCAGAGAGGAAAAAGTTTTGCCTTGTCCCCGCCCCGAGCCCATTTCCCCTCCAGCAGCAGCAGAAGCAGTGAGTGTAACAGCAGCAGGAGGAGAGGAGAAGTCACTGTGAGCTGCAGGCAGCTGGCCCTGGGAGGAAGAACGGAAGGTAATCTCTCATATTATATATATATATATATATATATATATTACATCATAAAGGCACAGCTACAGGACAGGGCATTCACACAGGGCCAGAGCTTTACCTGCTGCTACTGGTGACTTACAGCAGGGCATGGGGCAGACTCTGCACCCCACCCCTGCCCCTCCTGATCCCATCTCCCCTCCTCAGTCACCTTCCTCAGTTCCTATACTCAGGTTATAGTCTGTGCTCTGTGGGTAGGAGCTGGCCACGTCTGGGGGATCGGGATACCCTGCATAATATCTGCTGCATGGATGAATGTACCCACTGGGCTGAGTCTGCTCCAACAGGGTTAAATGTATCCTCATGGCTGAGAGTCTGCACATGGCGGAGTGTCTGTACGTGGCGGAGTGTCTGTACGCGGCGGAGTGTCTGTACGCGGCGGAGTGTCTGTACGCGGCGGAGTGTCTGTATGCGGCTGAGTGACTACGTGGCTGAGTATGTGGCGGAGTGTCTGTATGTGGCTGAGTGCTCCCACAGGGTTGAGTGTCTGCACATGGCTGAGTGTCTGTATGTGGCTGAGTGTCTGTCTGCAGCGGAGTGTCTGTGTGTGGCTGAGTATCTGTATGTGACTGAGTGCTCCCACAGGGTTGAGTGTCTGCACATGGCTGAGTGTCTGTATGTGGCTGAGTGTCTGTCTGCAGCGGAGTGTCTGTGTGTGGCTGAGTGTCTGTATGTGACTGAGTGCTCCCACAGGGTTGAGTGTCTGCACATGGCAGAGTGTCTGCACGTGGCGGAGTGTTGTGTCTGTATATGGCGGAGTGTCTGCATGTGGCGAAGTGTCTGTAAGTGGTGGAGTATCTACGTGGCGGAGTGTCTATATGTGGCGGAGTGTCTGCATGTGGCGGAGTGTCTATATGCAGCGGAGTGTCTGCACGTGGCGGTGTGTCTGTACGCGGCGGAGTGTCTATATGTGGCGGAGTGTCTGTATATTGCAGAAATGAAGACCTGCCAATCTCTTGTTCCCTGCCATGTGCATGACATCTATTCACCCTCTGCTCTGCTAGTCACCTCCCCTTCCCCCGTGATACTGTGATGGGACAGTCCCCGAAAAGTAGGACTGTCCCACCAAAAGCGAGACAGTTGGGAGGTATGTATACGGGTATAGGTACTGTGAGGATATATATACGAAGGCGCCTAAGGGGCTACGTAATATTTTGTCATACCGTATGCAATAATCTCATTTAAGCTGGGTCGGAACGACAAATCGTGCAGTCTGTACCCACGACAGTATGTTGGGCGGTGCGAGGTCCCGTGGGGTCGTCAGCTGCATTACCAGGTCGGCCCTACATGCAGCTCAATCTGACGATGCAGCCGACGACCCCATTTAGTGGGATGCGCCAGGGGCCGACATATTGGACAGTCGAGCACTGGATTGTCTAATGTATACCGGCCGCTCAATATGTCGACCCTTTGGCGGGGGTCGCCCGTCGGATCGCACAGAGCACACATCGTTTAATGTTTACCCAGCAAATTAGCACCTTGGTAAAACCATGCAGCACTGCAGGAACGAAGTGGGGGAGGGGGGATTTAAGGTGTGCTGATGCACGTTTTTGACTTGGGAGGAGGGCACGGACCTAGCTCTAAATTAGTGGTTCTCAAACTCGGTCCTTATGACCCCACACAGTTCACGTTTTCCAGGTCACCCAGCAGGTGCACAGGTGTACTCATTACTCACTGACACATTTTAAAAGATCCACAGGTGGAGCTAATTATTTCGCTTGGGATTCTGTGAGGAGACCTGGAAAACATGACCTGTTTGGGGTCCTGAGGATCGAGTTTGAGAACCTGTGCTCTAAATCATCTCTAGGTTGCAGTGCCAAAACACAGCTGCCCAGTCTGTGTGGACTAGAAGCACAATGTACTGTATGTTCCCTACATGCAAAATACTGTTTGTCTGGGTGCAGATTGGTAGCCTGTAGCTGGATCTGTTCCAAACTGTCCCATTTTCACCTTATAATTATTTTTTCTATAGCACATGCAAATGACCTCCGCCTTTAATATGCGGTTTCATGAAGCGGTGCACTTTAGGTAAATATCTACTACTAGCAGATTAAGGGCCTGATTCAGAGCCGGACGCTATTTGCGCTCGCTCGTCCAGAAAAAGGGGCTGGCTATTTAAATGAACCGTTCGCTCTTTGCGGTCTGTTCATGCCTCTATGTCTGAACGAGCGAACAAAACAGGCGAACGTAATTTTGAAAAAAACGCCCCCTGGCCGCTCGCATCATACGTCATGTCCGCTATTTATTAGATTAATCGAGTACATCGGACGGCGTATGAACTGCTCGCTATTCTTGTGGTTGGTTTTTCCTACCACAATCTTGCGAGCAGTTCTGACTATAAAACAACCAAGTGACGTGGTCAATAACGCTGCTTTAGTAATTATGCACACCCTTAAAACGCCCGTTTTGACCGTTTGGCACGCCTGCGTTCGGATCTCCACATTCCCTGTTTTCAAGCACCTTCCCATGTTGCCACCCACAAACGCCTCCTCCTGTCACTCAAAATAGCAGGCATTCGCTATTTAGCGAGCACACGATTTTCGGCCGCACTGACTGGTTCACGCATGCGTATTAAAATCCGTACGCATGCGCAGTTGTGCGAACATCGGTCGGAACGAATGAGCGGCCGCTTACGAGCGGCTCTGAATCAAGCCCTAAATACGTTTTAGTGGTGAATTTAGCTCTCCTTTCTATAGAACAGTGCTTCTCAAGTCCAGTCCCTGGTATACACTAGCAGTGCATGTTTTCCAGGTCTCCTCACAGAAATACAAGTGAAATAATAAGTAGCACCTATGGGTCTTTTAAAACCTGTCAGACAGTAAGGAATGCACCTGCTCTCTAGCAAGGAGATATGGAAAACCTGCACTGCTAGTGCACCCCCAGGACTGGATTTGAGTAGCACGGCTATAGAAAGTGAAATGTATGCAGCGCACTATATATATCATTTGTGAACAGAAAGTTCATTTGACTGTTTAGCTCAAGTTTAATACATTTTGTGCCATAAAGTGAAATGGTATTATATTTGCCGCAGGATACGTCCAATGGCGTGCAGCGCAGCTCGCACTTAGGGCCTGATTCAGAGGAGCTCGCTATTTGCGAGCGCTCGCTCTGAATCAGGGCGGATTTAAAAAAAAAAAATCTGCCTCCAGGCCGCTCGCATAGCTGTGGACCACCCACAGCTTTTGCAAGTGGCCTGGTGATGGTCGCGATTATTGCGACCATCGGGCTTGTGACGAGACCCTTGTGGTAGGGTCTCGGTTCCCGCAAGCCTGAGTGAACTTCCTGCTCTAATAGAGCAGGAAGTTCACTACTGACATCACGAATGATGTCAGTAGGGCCTGCCCACAAACGGCAGGTTTTCCTTCGGGAACGCCTCCGTTTGTCCAGCCACCCCCCCTTCCCGCCTACAATACGGGGCGACCTGTCGTTCAACATCGACAGCCGCCCTGTTTTGTAGTGAGAACTTCACTCGCTCCGGGGTTCGCGCACGCGCATTGCGCACGCCGCTCGTGCGCACTGGCCGACCATTGCGCTTGCGAGCGGGTCTGAATCAGGTCCACAGTGCTGTCGTGTTACCTACGTTCTCACTGTACAAACATCATGTGAAATTGTACATAGAAAACAAGATACGTATAGTAAAATTCTTGCACACTTTAATTTAGAACTTCTTTTGTCTAATGTGACTCATGAATGTCAGAAAGTGCCGTCCAAGCTCACATTTATCAATCATTCATTTATTCCAAGCAGGAAGGAGCAGGTGACAGCGCGGGGGGCTGCCTGTGACCCATGGCTAATATAAAATCATACCTGTTATGGCCCCTCACATGCAGTCCATAAACATTTACAGCTCATGAATTTATTACCAAGCAGTAACACTAATGTGCCCCTGCTGTTAGGATATGTGACAAACTGCATACCCCCCCTCCATATTCCCTCATCCCTCCCATACTGATCTACTGTAACCACTTGCAGTAACTTCATTAATAACAGATGTTATACCCATATAGTCACAGAAGATTGACATGTACAATTATCGGCCTCTGGCCCTGATTCAGAGCCGGACGCTCTGGCAGAGTGCTCGCTCTGAATCAGGGCCGTTCTTCCTAATTTAAGAGCAGCCTCGTGGCCGCTCGCATAGCTGTGGGTGACCACCCACAGCTATAGCGAGCGGCCGAAAAGATGGCGTGGCTGAGACAAGGGGGAGTGGCCAGTCGGGTGATGTCACTTGTGGGCGTGGTGGGGGCGGAGTCACGCGATCGCGTCAGTTTGGCCCCGCCCCCGCTACACAATGCCGATAAAATAGGCATTGTGCAGCAGGGGGCGGAGCCACAATGACGCGAATCGCGTCACCGCCCCCCCCCGCTGCGGGGGTTACAGGGGTTATAGCGGGGGGGATAGGAGGGGTGAGCGGCAGCTGAGAGAATTGCCTGCCTTCCCGGGAGGTCAGGAGCGGCACCCGATTTTCGGGAGGCTCCCGACCAAATCGGGAGGGTAGGCAAGTATGTGGTAGGGTCTCGTTGCCACAAGCCCTGGAGTGCTTTCGGCTCTATCAGAGCCGAGAGCACTCCCACTGACATCACTTGTGATGTCAGTGGGGCCGGCCCCAGACGGCAGGCGTTCCCATGGGAACGCCTCCGTCTGGGCAGCCACGCCCCCGTCACGCCCACCAAAGGGGGCGTGCTGTCACTCACCATCGACAGCACGCCCCCTCTGTAGCGAGACCCATAGCGACGGCTTGGCCGTCGCTATCCGGGTCTCGCGCATGCGCACGACGGAGCCAGCTCCCTCGTGCGCATACGCACTGGGCCAACATCGACCCACTTGCGAGCGCTCAGCGCTCGCGAGTGGGTCTGAATCAGGCCCTCTGTACAAAATCTTTTTGTTAGCGTATTTGCAGAGCTACGTACATGGACATTCAGTGCAATGAGGGAAAATGCAGGACAGGGCTGTAGATAGAGTAAATAGCAGAAGACGCACTCAGTGACACTAAAGCTTAGAGTGCATTTAATGTAATATTTCCTAGGAAACAGGATGTTATTTACAGTAGAGAGAAAGAGGAATAAAGTATAAGCCTACTCATTATTTTTATGTGTGGGAAATGGCACCTATTAATGGAATGTAGAAAATACGCGTCAGGTCACTGGGAGTTTGTCGATTCTGGTGTGATAGTAGCAGGCTTGCGCCTACCCTCCCGATTTGGTCGGTAGACTCCCGAATATCGGGTACCACTCCCCCCCCCCCCCCCGGAAAGGCAGGCAAACCTCCCGGCTGCCGCCTGCCCCCTCCCCCCGCCGAGAAATCTGAATCGCGTCACAATGCCAGTTTATCGGCATTGTGAAGAGGGGACGGGGCCACAATGACGCGATCGCACGGTCCCGCCCCCGGTACCGCCTCCTTTTCGGCATCATTACCTGGCCACGCCCCCCGCTTTGCGCAGACATTCAGCTCCCTCCCGGAAGGAGGGAGCTAAATGACAGCAAGTATGGGTAGTAGTAGCAATATATTGGTAAATCTGGAACAGACCGCTATAATACACTTGCCAGGAGCCAGAAGCACAACTAGAGTAGACTGTAATACTGGAACTGGGTGCTGCAGCAAAATTGAAGCAGGCTGCAGGAACTTTAGAAGTAGGTGCAGGTGGCACAATAGAAGCAGGCTGCTGGAGATACTAGAACTGGGTGCTATAGCACAATAGATGCAGGCTGCTGGAGATACTAGAACTGGGTGCTATAGCACAATAGAAGCAGGCTGCTGGAGATACTAGAATTGGGTGCTATAGCACAATAGAAGCAGGCTGCTGGAGATACTAGAACTGGGTGCTATAGCACAATAGAAGCAGGCTGCTGGAGATACTAGAACTGGGTGATATAGCACAATAGAAGCAGGCTGCTGGAGATACTAGAACTGGGTGCTATAGCACAATAGATGCAGGCTGCTGGAGATACTAGAACTGGGTGCTATAGCACAATAGAAGCAGGCTGCTGGAGATACTAGAATTGGGTGCTATAGCACAATAGAAGCAGGCTGCTGGAGATACTAGAACTGGGTGCTATAGCGCAATAGAAGAAGGCTGCTGGAGATACTAGAACTGGGTGCTATAGCACAATAGAAGCAGGCTGCTGGAGATACTAGAATTGGGTGCTATAGCACAATAGAAGCAGGCTGCTGGAGATACTAGAACTGGGTGCTATAGCACAATAGAAGCAGGCTGCTGGAGATACTACAACTGGGTGATATAGCACAATAGAAGCAGGCTGCTGGAGATTCTAGCACTGGGTGCTATAGCACAATAGAAGCAGGCTGCTGGAGATACTAGAACTGGGTGCTATAGCACAATAGAAGCAGGCTGCTGGAGATACTAGAACTGGGTGCTATAGCACAATAGAAGCAGGCTGCTGGAGATACTAGAACTGGGTGCTATAGCACAATAGATGCAGGCTGCTGGAGATACTAGAACTGGGTGCTATAGCACAATAGAAGCAGGCTGCTGGAGATACTAGAACTGGGTGCTATAGCACAATAGAAGCAGGCTGCTGGAGATACTAGAACTGGGTGCTATAGCGCAATAGAAGCAGGCTGCTGGAGATACTAGAACTGGGTGCTATAGCGCAATAGAAGCAGGCTGCTGGAGATACTAGAACTGGGTGCTATAGCGCAATAGAAGCAGGCTGCTGGAGATACCAGAACTGGGTGCTATAGCGCAATAGAAGCAGGCTGCTGGAGATACTAGAACTGGGAGCTATAGCACAATAGAAGCAGGCTGCTGGAGATACTAGAACTGGGTGATATAGCACAATCGAAGCAGGCTGCTGGAGATACTAGCACTGGGGGCTATAGCACAATAGAAGCAGGCTGCTGGAGATACTAGAACTGGGTGCTATAGCACAATCGAAGCAGGCTGCTGGAGATACTAGCACTGGGGGCTATAGCACAATAGAAGCAGGCTGCTGGAGATACTAGAACTGGGTGCTATAGCACAATAGAAGCAGGCTGCTGGAGATACTAGAACTGGGTGCCTGGAGCACAATAGAAGCAGGCTGCGGGAGATACTAGAACTGGGTGCTATAGCACAATAGAAGCAGGCTGCTGGAGATACTAGAACTGGGTGCTATAGAGCAATAGAAGCAGGCTGCTGGAGATACTAGAACTGGGTGCTATAGCACAATAGAAGCAGGCTGCAGGAGATACTAGAACTGGGTGCTATAGCGCAATAGAAGCAGGCTGCTGGAGATACTAGAACTGGGTGCTATAGCACAATAGAAGCAGGCTGCTGGAGATACTAGAACTGGGGGCTATAGCGCAATAGAAGCAGGCTGCTGGAGATACTAGAACTGGGTGCTATAGGACAATAGAAGCAGGCTGCTGGAGATACTAGCACTGGGTGCTATAGCACAATAGAAGCAGGCTGCTGGAGATACTAGAACTGGGTGCTATAGCACAATAGAAGCAGGCTGCTGGAGATACTAGAACTGGGTGCTATAGCGCAATAGAAGCAGGCTGCTGGAGATACTAGAACTGGGTGCTATAGCGCAATAGAAGCAGGCTGCTGGAGATACTAGAACTGGGTGCTATAGCGCAATAGAAGCAGGCTGCTGGAGATACTAGAACTGGGTGCTATAGCGCAATAGAAGCAGGCTGCTGGAGATACTAGAACTGGGTGCTGTAGCGCAATAGATGCAGGCTGCTGAAGATACTAGAACTGGGTGCTATAGCGCAATAGAAGCAGGCTGCTGGAGATACTAGAACTGGGTGCTATAGCGCAATAGAAGCAGGCTGCTGGAGATACTAGAACTGGGTGCTATAGCGCAATAGAAGCAGGCTGCTGGAGATACTAGAACTGGGAGCTATAGCACAATAGAAGCAGGCTGCTGGAGATACTAGCACTGGGTGCTATAGCACAATAGAAGCAGGCTGCTGGAGATACTAGCACTGGGGGCTATAGCACAATAGAAGCAGGCTGCTGGAGATACTAGAACTGGGTGCTATAGCACAATAGAAGCAGGCTGCTGGAGATACTAGAACTGGGTGCTATAGCACAATAGAAGCAGGCTGCTGGAGATACTAGAACTGGGTGCTATAGCACAATAGAAGCAGGCTGCTGGAGTTACTAGCACTGGGTGCCTGGAGCACAATAGAAGCAGGCTGCTGGAGATACTAGAACTGGGTGCCTGGAGCACAATAGAAGCAGGCTGCGGGAGATACTAGAACTGGGTGCTATAGCACAATAGAAGCAGGCTGCTGGAGATACTAGAACTGGGTGCCTGGAGCACAATAGAAGCAGGCTGCTGGAGATACTAGAACTGGGTGCTATAGCACAATAGAAGCAGGCTGCTGGAGATACTAGAACTGGGTGCCTGGAGCACAATAGAAGCAGGCTGCTGGAGATACTAGAACTGGGTGCCTGGAGCACAATAGAAGCAGGCTGCTGGAGATACTAGAACTGGGAGCTATAGCACAATAGAAGCAGGCTGCTGGAGATACTAGAACTGGGTGCTATAGCGCAATAGAAGCAGGCTGCTGGAGATACTAGAACTGGGTGCCTGGAGCACAATAGAAGCAGGCTGCTGGAGATACTAGAACTGGGTGCTATAGCACAATAGAAGCAGGCTGCTGGAGATACTAGAACTGGGTGCTATAGGACAATAGAAGCAGGTTGCAGGAGATACTAGAACTGGGTGCTATAGCGCAATAGAAGCAGGCTGCTGGAGATACTAGAACTGGGTGCTATAGCACAATAGAAGCAGGCTGCTGGAGATACTAGCACTGGGTGCTATAGCACAATAGAAGCAGGCTGCTGGAGATACTAGAACTGGGTGCTATAGCATAATAGAAGCAGGCTGCTGGAGATACTAGAACTGGGTGCTATAGTACAATAGAAGCAGGCTGCTGGAGGTACTAGAACTGGGTGCTATAGCACAATAGAAGCAGGTTGCTGGAGATACTAGAACTGGGTGCTATAGCACAATAGAAGCAGGCTGCTGGAGATACTAGAACTGGGTGCTATAGCACAATAGGAGCAGGCTGCTGGAGATAGTAGAACTGGGTGCTATAGCACAATAGAAGCAGGCTGCTGGAGATACTAGAACTGGGTGCTATAGCACAATAGGAGCAGGCTGCTGGAGATAGTAGAACTGGGTGCTATAGCACAATAGAAGCAGGCTGCTGGAGATACTAGAACTGGGTGCTATAGCGCAATAGAAGCAGGCTGCTGGAGATACTAGAACTGGGTGCCTGGAGCACAATAGAAGCAGGCTGCTGGAGATACTAGAACTGGGTGCTATAGCGCAATAGAAGCAGGCTGCTGGAGATACTAGAACTGGGTGCTATAGGACAATAGAAGCAGGCTGCAGGAGATACTAGAACTGGGTGCTATAGCGCAATAGAAGCAGGCTGCTGGAGATACTAGAACTGGGTGCTATAGCACAATAGAAGCAGGCTGCTGGAGATACTAGCACTGGGTGCTATAGCACAATAGAAGCAGGCTGCTGGAGATACTAGAACTGGGTGCTATAGCATAATAGAAGCAGGCTGCTGGAGATACTAGAACTGGGTGCTATAGTACAATAGAAGCAGGCTGCTGGAGGTACTAGAACTGGGAGCTATAGCACAATAGAAGCAGGCTGCTGGAGATACTAGAACTGGGTGCTATAGCACAATAGAAGCAGGCTGCTGGAGATACTTGAACTGGGTGCTATAGCACAATAGGAGCAGGCTGCTGGAGATAGTAGAACTGGGTGCTATAGCACAATAGAAGCAGGCTGCTGGAGATACTAGAACTGGGTGCTATAGCACCATAGAAGCAGGCTGCTAGAGATACTAGAACTGGGTGCTATAGCACAATAGAAGCAGGCTGCTGGAGATACTAGAACTGGGTGCTGTAGCATAATAGAAGCAGGCTGCTGGAGATACTAGAACTGGGTACTATAGCACAATAGAAGCAGGCTGCTGGAGATACTAGAACTGGGTGCCTGGAGCACAATAGAAGCAGGCTGCGGGAGATACTAGAACTGGGTGCTATAGCACAATAGAAGCAGGCTGCTGGAGATACTAGAACTGGGTGCTATAGAGCAATAGAAGCAGGCTGCTGGAGATACTAGAACTGGGTGCTATAGCACAATAGAAGCAGGCTGCAGGAGATACTAGAACTGGGTGCTATAGCGCAATAGAAGCAGGCTGCTGGAGATACTAGAACTGGGTGCTATAGCACAATAGAAGCAGGCTGCTGGAGATACTAGAACTGGGGGCTATAGCGCAATAGAAGCAGGCTGCTGGAGATACTAGAACTGGGTGCTATAGGACAATAGAAGCAGGCTGCTGGAGATACTAGCACTGGGTGCTATAGCACAATAGAAGCAGGCTGCTGGAGATACTAGAACTGGGTGCTATAGCACAATAGAAGCAGGCTGCTGGAGATACTAGAACTGGGTGCTATAGCACAATAGGAGCAGGCTGCTAGAGATACTAGAACTGGGTGTTATAGCACAATAGAAGCAGGCTGCTGAAGATACTAGAACTGGGGGCTATAGCACAATAGAAGCAGGCTGCTGGAGGTACTAGAACTGGGGGCTATAGTACAATAGAAGCAGGCTGCTGGAGGTACTAGAACTGGGTGCTATAGCACAATAGAAGCAGGCTGCTGGAGGTACTAGAACTGGGTGCTATAGCACAATAGAAGCAGGCTGCTGGAGATACTAGAACTGGGTGCTATAGCACAATAGGAGCAGGCTGCTGGAGATACTAGAACTGGGTGCTATAGCACAATAGAAGCAGGCTGCTGGAGATACTAGAACTGGGTGCTATAGCACAATAGAAGCAGGCTGCTGGAGATACTAGAACTGGGTGCTACAGCGCAATAGAAGCAGGCTGCTGGAGATACTAGAACTGGGTGCTATAGCGCAATAGAAGCAGGCTGCTGGAGATACTAGAACTGGGTGCTATAGCGCAATAGAAGCAGGCTGCTGGAGATACTAGAACTGGGTGCTGTAGGGCAATAGATGCAGGCTGCTGAAGATACTAGAACTGGGTGCTATAGCGCAATAGAAGCAGGCTGCTGGAGATACTAGAACTGGGTGCTATAGCGCAATAGAAGCAGGCTGCTGGAGATACTAGAACTGGGTGCTATAGCGCAATAGAAGCAGGCTGCTGGAGATACTAGAACTGGGAGCTATAGCACAATAGAAGCAGGCTGCTGGAGATACTAGCACTGGGTGCTATAGCACAATAGAAGCAGGCTGCTGGAGATACTAGCACTGGGGGCTATAGCACAATAGAAGCAGGCTGCTGGAGATACTAGAACTGGGTGCTATAGCACAATAGAAGCAGGCTGCTGGAGATACTAGAACTGGGTGCTATAGCACAATAGAAGCAGGCTGCTGGACATACTAGAACTGGGTGCTATAGCACAATAGAAGCAGGCTGCTGGAGTTACTAGCACTGGGTGCCTGGAGCACAATAGAAGCAGGCTGCTGGAGATACTAGAACTGGGTGCCTGGAGCACAATAGAAGCAGGCTGCGGGAGATACTAGAACTGGGTGCTATAGCACAATAGAAGCAGGCTGCTGGAGATACTAGAACTGGGTGCCTGGAGCACAATAGAAGCAGGCTGCTGGAGATACTAGAACTGGGTGCTATAGCACAATAGAAGCAGGCTGCTGGAGATACTAGAACTGGGTGCCTGGAGCACAATAGAAGCAGGCTGCTGGAGATACTAGAACTGGGTGCCTGGAGCACAATAGAAGCAGGCTGCTGGAGATACTAGAACTGGTTGCTATAGCACAATAGAAGCAGGCTGCTGGAGATACTAGAACTGGGTGCTATAGCGCAATAGAAGCAGGCTGCTGGAGATACTAGAACTGGGTGCCTGGAGCACAATAGAAGCAGGCTGCTGGAGATACTAGAACTGGGTGCTATAGCACAATAGAAGCAGGCTGCTGGAGATACTAGAACTGGGTGCTATAGGACAATAGAAGCAGGCTGCAGGAGATACTAGAACTGGGTGCTATAGCGCAATAGAAGCAGGCTGCTGGAGATACTAGAACTGGGTGCTATAGCACAATAGAAGCAGGCTGCTGGAGATACTAGCACTGGGTGCTATAGCACAATAGAAGCAGGCTGCTGGAGATACTAGAACTGGGTGCTATAGCATAATAGAAGCAGGCTGCTGGAGATACTAGAACTGGGTGCTATAGTACAATAGAAGCAGGCTGCCTGAGGTACTAGAACTGGGTGCTATAGCACAATAGAAGCAGGTTGCTGGAGATACTAGAACTGGGTGCTATAGCACAATAGAAGCAGGCTGCTGGAGATACTAGAACTGGGTGCTATAGCACAATAGGAGCAGGCTGCTGGAGATAGTAGAACTGGGTGCTATAGCACAATAGAAGCAGGCTGCTGGAGATACTAGAACTGGGTGCTATAGCACAATAGGAGCAGGCTGCTGGAGATAGTAGAACTGGGTGCTATAGCACAATAGAAGCAGGCTGCTGGAGATACTAGAACTGGGTGCTATAGCGCAATAGAAGCAGGCTGCTGGAGATACTAGAACTGGGTGCCTGGAGCACAATAGAAGCAGGCTGCTGGAGGTACTAGAACTGGGTGCTATAGCGCAATAGAAGCCGGCTGCTGGAGATACTAGAACTGGGTGCTATAGGACAATAGAAGCAGGCTGCAGGAGATACTAGAACTGGGTGCTATAGCGCAATAGAAGCAGGCTGCTGGAGATACTAGAACTGGGTGCTATAGCACAATAGAAGCAGGCTGCTGGAGATACTAGCACTGGGTGCTATAGCACAATAGAAGCAGGCTGCTGGAGATACTAGAACTGGGTGCTATAGCATAATAGAAGCAGGCTGCTGGAGATACTAGAACTGGGTGCTATAGTACAATAGAAGCAGGCTGCTGGAGGTACTAGAACTGGGTGCTATAGCACAATAGAAGCAGGCTGCTGGAGATACTAGAACTGGGTGCTATAGCACAATAGAAGCAGGCTGCTGGAGATACTAGAACTGGGTGCTATAGCACAATAGGAGCAGGCTGCTGGAGATAGTAGAACTGGGTGCTATAGCACAATAGAAGCAGGCTGCTGGAGATACTAGAACTGGGTGCTATAGCACCATAGAAGCAGGCTGCTGGAGATACTAGAACTGGGTGCTATAGCACAATAGAAGCAGGCTGCTGGAGATACTAGAACTGGGTGCTGTAGCATAATAGAAGCAGGCTGCTGGAGATACTAGAACTGGGTACTATAGCACAATAGAAGCAGGCTACTGGAGATACTAGAACTGGGTGCCTGGAGCACAATAGAAGCAGGCTGCTGGAGATACTAGAACTGGGTGCTGTAGCACAATAGAAGCAGGCTGCTGGAGATACTAGAACTGGATGCTATAGCACAATAGAAGCAGGCTGCTGGAGATACTAGAACTGGGTGCTATAGCACAATAGAAGCAGGCTGCAGGAGATACTAGAACTAGGTGCTATAGCACAATAGAAGCAGGCTGCAGGAGATACTAGAACTATGTGCTATAGCACAATAGAAGAAGGCTGCTGGAGATACTAGAACTGGGTGCTATAGCACAATAGAAGCAGGCTGCTGGAGATACTAGAACTGGGTGCTATAGCACAATAGAAGCAGGCTGCTGGAGATACTAGAACTGGGTGATATAGCACAATAGAAGCAGGCTGCTGGAGATTCTAGCACTGGGTGCTATAGCCCAATAGAAGCAGGCTGCTGGAGATACTAGAACTGGGTGCTATAGCACAATAGATGCAGGCTGCTGGAGATACTAGAACTGGGTGCTATAGCACAATAGAAGCAGGCTGCTGGAGATACTAGAACTGGGTGCTATAGCACAATAGAAACAGGCTGCTGGGGATACTAGAACTGGGTGCTATAGCACAATAGAAGCAGGCTGCTGGAGATACTAGAACTGGGTGCTATAGCACAATAGAAGCAGGCTGCTGGAGATTCTAGAACTAGGTGATATAGCACAATAGAAGCAGGCTGCTGGAGATACCAGAACTGGGTGCTATAGCGCAATAGAAGCAGGCTGCTGGAGATACTAGAACTGGGTGCTATAGCACAATAGAAGCAGGCTGCTGGAGATACTAGAACTGGGTGCTATAGCGCAATAGAAGCAGGCTGCTGGAGATACTAGAACTGGGTGCCTGGAGCACAATAGAAGCAGGCTGCTGGAGATACTAGAACTGGGTGCTATAGCACAATAGAAGCAAGCTGCTGGAGATACTTGAACTGGGTGCTATAGCACAATAGAAGCAGGCTGCTGGAGATACTAGAACTGGGTGCTATAGTACAATAGAAGCAGGCTGCTGGAGGTACTAGAACTGGGTGCTATAGCACAATAGAAGCAGGCTGCTGGAGATACTAGAACCGGGTGCTATAGCACAATAGAAGCAGGCTGCTGGAGATACTAGAACTGGGTGCTATAGCACAATAGGAGCAGGCTGCTAGAGATACTAGAACTGGGTGTTATAGCACAATAGAAGCAGGCTGCTGAAGATACTAGAACTGGGGGCTATAGCACAATAGAAGCAGGCTGCTGGAGGTACTAGAACTGGGCGCTATAGTACAATAGAAGCAGGCTGCTGGAGGTACTAGAACTGGGTGCTATAGCACAATAGAAGCAGGCTGCTGGAGGTACTAGAACTGGGTGCTATAGCACAATAGAAGCAGGCTGCTGGAGATACTAGAACTGGGTGCTATAGCACAATAGGAACAGGCTGCTGGAGATACTAGAACTGGGTGCTATAGCACAATAGAAGCAGGCTGCTGGAGATACTAGAACTGGGTGCTATAGCGCAATAGAAGCAGGCTGCTGGAGATACTAGAACTGGGTGCTATAGCGCAATAGAAGCAGGCTGCTGGAGATACTAGAACTGGGTGCTATAGCGCAATAGAAGCAGGCTGCTGGAGATACTAGAACTGGGTGCTATAGCGCAATAGAAGCAGGCTGCTGGAGATACTAGAACTGGGTGCTGTAGCGCAATAGATGCAGGCTGCTGAAGATACTAGAACTGGGTGCTATAGCGCAATAGAAGCAGGCTGCTGGAGATACTAGAACTGGGTGCTATAGCGCAATAGAAGCAGGCTGCTGGAGATACTAGAACTGGGTGCTATAGCGCAATAGAAGCAGGCTGCTGGAGATACTAGAACTGGGAGCTATAGCACAATAGAAGCAGGCTGCTGGAGATACTAGCACTGGGTGCTATAGCGCAATAGAAGCAGGCTGCTGGAGATACTAGAACTGGGTGCTATAGTACAATAGAAGCAGGCTGCTGGAGGTACTAGAACTGGGTGCTATAGCACAATAGAAGCAGGCTGCTGGAGATACTAGAACTGGGTGCTATAGCACAATAGAAGCAGGCTGCTGGAGATACTAGAACTGGGTGCTATAGCACAATAGGAGCAGGCTGCTGGAGATAGTAGAACTGGGTGCTATAGCACAATAGAAGCAGGCTGCTGGAGATACTAGAACTGGGTGCTATAGCACCATAGAAGCAGGCTGCTGGAGATACTAGAACTGGGTGCTATAGCACAATAGAAGCAGGCTGCTGGAGATACTAGAACTGGGTGCTGTAGCATAATAGAAGCAGGCTGCTGGAGATTCTAGAACTGGGTACTATAGCACAATAGAAGCAGGCTGCTGGAGATACTAGAACTGGGTGCCTGGAGCACAATAGAAGCAGGCTGCTGGAGATACTAGAACTGGGTGCTGTAGCACAATAGAAGCAGGCTCCTGGAGATACTAGAACTGGATGCTATAGCACAATAGAAGCAGGCTGCTGGAGATACTAGAACTGGGTGCTATAGCACAATAGAAGCAGGCTGCTAGAGATACTAGAACTGGGTGCTATAGCACAATAGAAGCAGGCTGCAGGAGATACTAGAACTAGGTGCTATAGCACAATAGAAGCAGGCTGCAGGAGATACTAGAACTGGGTGCTATAGCACAATAGAAGAAGGCTGCTGGAGATACTAGAACTGGGTGCTATAGCACAATAGAAGCAGGCTGCTGGAGATACTAGAACTGGGTGCTATCGCACAATAGAAGCAGGCTGCTGGAGATACTAGAACTGGGTGCTATAGCACAATAGAAGCAGGCTGCTTGAGATAGTAGAACTGGGTGCTATAGCGCAATAGAAGCAGGCTGCAGGAGATACTAGAACTGGGTGCTATAGCGCAATAGAAGCAGGCTGCTGGAGATAGTAGAACTGGGTGCTATAGCACAATAGAAGCAGGCTGCTGGAGATACTAGAACTGGGTGCTATAGGACAATAGAAGCAGGCTGCTGGAGATACTAGAACTGGGTGATATAGCGCATTAGAAGCAGGCTGCTGGAGATACTAGAACTGGGTGCTATAGCGCAATAGAAGCAGGCTGCTGGAGATACTAGAACTGGGTGCTCTAGCGCAATAGAAGCAGGCTGCTGGAGATACTAGAACTGGGTGCTATAGCACAATAGAAGCAGGCTGCTGGAGTTACTAGCACTGGGTGCCTGGAGCACAATAGAAGCAGGCTGCTGGAGATACTAGAACTGGGTGCCTGGAGCACAATAGAAGCAGGCTGCAGGAGATACTAGAACTGGGTGCTATAGCACAATAGAAGCAGGCTGCTGGAGATACTAGAACTGGGTGTAATAGCACAATAGAAGCAGGCTGCTGGAGATACTAGAACTGGGTGCTATAGCACAATAGAAGCAGGCTGCTGGAGATACTAGAACTGGGTGCCTGGAGCACAATAGAAGCTGGCTGCTGGAGATACTTGAACTGGGTTCCTGGAGCACAATAGAAGCAGGCTGCTGGAGATACTAGAACTGGGTGCTATAGCACAATAGATGCAGGCTGCTGGAGATACTAGAACTGGGTGCTATAGCACAATAGATGCAGGCTGCTGGAGATACTAGAACTGGGTGCTATAGCACAATAGAAGCAGGCTGCTGGAGATACTAGCACTGGGTGCTATAGCACAATAGAAGCAGGCTGCTGGAGATACTAGAATTGGGTGCTATAGCACAATAGAAGCAGGCTGCTGGAGATACTAGAACTGGGTGCTATAGCACAATAGAAGCAGGCTGCTGGAGATTCTAGCACTGGGTGCTATAGCCCAATAGAAGCAGGCTGCTGGAGATACTAGAACTGGGTGCTATAGCACAATAGATGCAGGCTGCTGGAGATACTAGAACTGGGTGCTATAGCACAATAGAAGCAGGCTGCGGAGATACTAGAACTGGGTGCTATAGCACAATAGAAACAGGCTGCTGGGGATACTAGAACTGGGTGCTATAGCACAATAGAAGCAGGCTGCTGGAGATACTAGAACTGGGTGCCATAGCACAATAGAAGCAGGCTGCTGGAGATACTAGAACTGGGTGCCATAGCACAATAGAAGCAGGCTGCTGGAGATACTAGCACTGGGTGCCGTAGCACAATAGAAGCAGGCTGCTGGAGATACTAGCACTGGGTGCCGTAGCACAATAGGAGCAGGCTGCTGGAGATACTAGAACTGGATGCTATAGCACAATAGAAACATGCTGCTGGAGATACTAGAACTGGGTGCTATAGCACAATAGAATCAGGCTGCTGGAGATACTAGAACTGGGTGCTATAGCACAATAGATGCAGGCTGCTGGAGATACTAGAACTGGGTGCTATAGCACAATAGAAGCAGGCTGCTGGAGATACTAGAACTGGGTGCTATAGCACAATAGAAGCAGGCTGCTGGAGATACTAGAACTGGGTGCTATAGCGCAATAGAAGCAGGCTGCTGGAGATACTAGAACTGGGTGCCTGGAGCACAATAGAAGCAGGCTGCTGGAGATACTAGAACTGGGTGCTATAGCACAATAGAAGCAGGCTGCTGGAGATTCTAGAACTGGGTGATATAGCACAATAGAAGCAGGCTGCTGGAGATACCAGAACTGGGTGCTATAGCGCAATAGAAGCAGGCTGCTGGAGATACTAGAACTGGGTGCTATAGCACAATAGAAGCAGGCTGCTGGAGATACTAGAACTGGGTGCTATAGCGCAATAGAAGCAGGCTGCTGGAGATACTAGAACTGGGTGCCTGGAGCACAATAGAAGCAGGCTGCTGGAGATACTAGAATTGGGTGCTATAGCACAATAGAAGCAAGCTGCTGGAGATACTTGAACTGGGTGCTATAGCACAATAGAAGCAGGCTGCTGGAGATACTAGAACTGGGTGATATAGCACAATAGAAGCAGGCTGCTGGAGATACTAGAACTGGGTGTTATAGCACAATAGAAGCAGGCTGCTGGAGATACTAGCACTGGGTGATATAGCACAATAGAAGCAGGCTGCTGGAGATACTAGAACTAGGTGATATAGCACAATAGAAGCAGGCTGCTGGAGATACTAGAACTGGGTGCTATAGCACAATAGAAGAAGGCTGCTGGAGATACTAGAACTAGGTGCTATAGCACAATAGAAGCAGGCTGCTGGAGATACTAGAACTGGGTGCTATAGCACAATAGAAGCAGGCTGCTGGAGATACTAGAACTGGGTGCTATAGCACAATAGAAGCAGGCTGCTGGAGATACTAGAACTAGGTGATATAGCACAATAGAAGCAGGCTGCTGGAGATACTAGAACTGGGTGCTATAGCACAATAGAAGCAGGCTGCTGGAGATACTAGAACTGGGTGCTATAGCACAATAGAAGCAGGCTGCTGGAGATACTAGAACTGGGTGCTATAGCACAATAGAAGCAGGCTGCTGGAGATACTAGAACTGGGTGCCATAGCACAATAGAAGCAGGCTGCTGGAGATACTAGAACTGGGTGCTATAGCACAATAGAAGCAGGCTGCTGGAGATACTAGAACTGGGTGCTATAGCACAATAGAAGCAGGCTGCTGGAGATACTAGAACTGGGTGCCTGCAGCACAATAGAAGCAGGCTGCTGGAGATACTAGAACTGGGTGCCTGCAGCACAATAGAAGCAGGCTGCTGGAGATACTAGAACTGGGTGCCTGCAGCACAATAGAAGCAGGCTGCTGGAGATACTAGAACTGGGTGCTATAGCACAATAGAAGCAGGCTGCTGGAGATACTAGAACTGGGTGCCTGGAGCACAATAGAAGCAGGCAGCTGGAGATACTAGAACTGGGTGCTATAGCACAATAGAAGCAGGCTGTGGGAGATACTAGCACTGGGTGCTATAGCACAATAGAAGCAGGCTGCTGGAGATACTAGAACTGGGTGCTATAGCTCAATAGAAGCAGGCTGCAGGAGATACTAGAACTGGGTGCTATAGCACAATAGAAGAAGGCTGCTGGAGATACTAGAACTGGGGGCTATAGCACAATAGAAGAAGGCTGCAGGAGATACTAGAACTGGGGGCTATAGCACAATAGAAGCAGGCTGCTGGAGATACTAGAACTGGGTGCTATAGCACAATAGAAGCAGGCTGCTGGAGATACTAGAACTGGGTGCTATAGCACAATAGAAGCAGGCTGCTGGAGATACTAGAACTGGGTGCTATAGCACAATAGAAGCAGGCTGCTGGAGATACTAGAACTGGGTGCTATAGCACAATAGAAGCAGGCTGCTGGAGATACTAGAACTGGGTGCTATAGCACAATAGAAGTAGGCTGCTGGAGATACTAGAACTGGGTGCTATAGCACAATAAAAACAGGCTGCAGGAGATACTAGAACTGGGTGCTATAGCACAATAGAAGCAGGCTGCTGGAGATACTAGAACTGGGTGCTATAGCACAATAGAAGCAGGCTGTTGGAGATACTAGAACTGGGTGCTATAGCACAATAGAAGCAGTCTGCTGGAGATACTAGAACTGGGTGCCGGGAGCACAATAGAAGCAGCCTGCTGGAGATACTAGAACTGGGTGATATAGCACAATAGAAGCAGGCTGCTGGAGATACTAGAACTGGGTGCTATAGCACAATAGAAGCAGGCTGCTGGAGATACTAGAACTGGGTGCTATAGCACAATAGAAGCAGGCTGCTGGAGATACTAGAACTGGGTGCTATAGCACAATAGAAGCAGGCTGCTGGAGATACTAGAACTGGGTGCTATAGCACAATAGAAGCAGGCTGCTGGAGATACTAGAACTGGGTGCCGGGAGCACAATAGAAGCAGGCTGCTGGAGATACTAGAACTGGGTGCTATAGCACAATAGAAGCAGACTGCTGGAGATACTAGAACTGGGTGCTATAACTCGGTGCTATAGCACAATAGAAGCAGGCTGCTGGAGATACTAGAACTGGGTGCTATAGCACAATAGAAGCAGGCTGCTGGAGATACTAGAACTGGGTGCTATAGCACAATAGAAGCAGGCTGCTGGAGATACTAGAACTGGGTGATATAGCACAATAGAAGCAGGCTGCTGGAGATACTAGAACTGGGTGCTATAGCACAATAGAATCAGGCTGCTGGAGATACTAGAACTGGGTGCTATAGCACAATAGAAGCAGGCTGCTGGAGATACTAGAACTGGGTGCCTGGAGCACAATAGAGACAGGCTGTAGAAGTGCTTTAGGCTATTGCCTGGAAGCAATACTGGTGCAGATGACTGGAACAGGCTGGGGCAGAATGCTGTGAAGCGAATTCCATTGCAGGTAACTAGAACAGGTGCATGGATTTAGCAAAGCGAAATGGAAAGCAGAGCTTTCTTCCCTGAGGTACCTTCATCATCCGAATGTATAAGTACTGAGATCGATTAGTGCGTCCTTTGGGCCTGATACAGAGATGGGCGCAGTTAGCATCGCTGCTGCGTCCATTGACTGTGCTAACATATGCTAATGCAGCGGGAGGCGTCTGAGGAGAAGAGATGCCTCCTGACAGCTTTGCAGATCCGAGTGCCGCACACTTAGGTGCAGCATCAGAACATTCGCGAGACCCTCAGCCATCTGAGTAAGCCTGAGGTCACTTTGGTCCTCGCAGCTCCGTAGCCAAAGCCAGGATGCCTGGGTCTGAAGACGCAGTCCCTGGCTTGGCACTTCCAGAAAACGCATCCATCCTGCTGCAGCCTGCGGCTCAGGGGGCACATGTGCAGGCGCCCCACCATCGGAGATTTACGCAAACCATCGGGTTTGTGTTCACTTCTGAATGAGGCCCTTAGACGCCTCCATCGGCCGTATAATCAAGCCTTGCACCTGCCCCCTTCTACAGTCTCCTATGTGAGCGGTGGAGCGCCTGTGTACGCTACTATCACAGAAGCGCCTGCAACACTCATAACACACCTCCCTGCGTGCGTGAAGTCGCCTCCCTGTCACCGCCCAGGAACGCCCACCACGTTTTCTCTATCCTTCTCCCTGCGTGCGCCTGAAATTAGAACAGCGACTCAGCACAAACACAATCAGGACGCATGAGCGGTAACGAAAAATCACTTCGCTACGTCCGACGCCGGCATTGCGTACACCTCTGAATCGTGTTCATAGGGGCAGATGTACTGAGCCTTGAAGATAAATAAAGTGATTGGAGATAAAGTACCAACCAATCAGCTCCTGTCACTTTATCTCCCTCCAAGGCTTAGTACATAGACGATCACTTAGTGTTAACTGACCAAACCTTTGTTTGCATTCAGTGCACACACGGGCGTATTCCTGCATTGAGGAGTTGAGATGCTAAGGAAAGAGAGTTCTGGGCTAAATCAGATTGTGTGTAAGTCAGAATGGTTTGGTTGCTTCCTGGTGACTAATCTTCTGTGTGATGGATGGTGGATGTGTCGGAGGAGGAAGGCAATTGGCCAGTTTCTGCGAAATGTGAGTTGTCTTTATATTTTGGGAGAACGTTTCCTGATTTCTGTACTAGGTGTATGGGCAGGATTACGAACTGCTGTATTGTGTCCTTTTACTACTATATAAAGGGCTGATGTGGCTCTGTAGGAGAGTGTTTATACTATAAACATCCAGAGAGGATGGTGCTTCTGTGACATCTGTCTGCGGTGAGTGTCCCAAACAACTTCAGCAAGGAACTTTTTTTTTAAAGACATTGAGCAATAAACTAGTTTCCTTAAGACGCATGTGTCACGGCCAGGGTTTCTCGGCATGGTAGTCACCGGGTATTACCTGTGAGGTCGTTATGGCGGGGGGTCTCTGGCAGCGGTGCTGGTGTTTGGCGAGGGGCATTGGCTGCGCACTGTTCTGTGCGGGCACATTGTCACTAAGCCTGGTTAGCTCTGGCGGTGTTTCCGTTCCATTGGCATGGGCGCCGCCATCTTGCCTGCGGCCATTTGATTCCAGCTGTCCAATCCTGGTAGGTCATGTGCTCATTCCAGCCAGTCACAGCGTGGCACTGAGTATTTAGGAAGGTCCAGAGCCTTCCTTTGTCAGTGCAACGCGTTTCTCAGCTGCGGCTGAGAGAGAGTACCTGTGCCTTACCTGCCTGCCTGTCTGTTACGCTACTAGCCTGAACCTTGCCTGCTCCAACCTGCTGGACTTATCCTGCACCCTCCATATACCTTCCCACCTGCCTGAGTACCTGAACCTGCTGTTCCCTGCACCTTTACTCCCTTCACTCCCAGCTGGACTTCATTACCTCAGCCTGCATTTGTTACAGCTCACCATACCTGCACTCGTTACAGCTCATCATTCCTGCATTCAGTTTTGTTTACTGGACTGTTCCTGCCTGTCACTATCTGGACATTTCCCATTAACCCCCACTACAGTTATCAAGTGCACTTTAGTGCTATACCTGGACTTTTTATTTGCCATTCCCATGTCTTCTAAAGTCACTTATTAAAAACTCCACTTTTTCATTTAAGTCTGCTTCTGTGTCTGCTCCTATCACCACCCCGGGTCCACAACAAATTCAGAACCTCACAGCCTGTAGCTGCTTGTATCCTGTGACTAGCAGTGTAGCACCAAACTCTACTTTGTTCTCTGGCTGTTCTGGATTGAGCTCAGTGTTTCCAAGCTCAAACCCTCTGCCACCTTCCCAGCGCTTGATTGGTCCATAGTGAGGGTCCAGAGAGCATTAGCTGACGCTAATCAGGAGGCGTGGTGGCAGTATACATACTCGGAAGTAGGCGGTTCCACGTGCCGGTGATAGGAGCCTGAGTGGAACAAGTGGCTGCTGGTGTAGGAGCCTAGTGTTGTCAGTGAGTTACCTGCCCTCAGCGCAGTGGGTGGAGACAGTAACATGCGGTTACAGACGGAGACAGGGAATCCCTAGTAGTGATTAAGTACTGTAAGTCCACTTAGGTTATTAAAGGCCAAATAACCTCCGCTATCTACAGTACGTACAAACAAAAATCCGTGATCGCTTGGCGGAGCAGGCTCATCCGGTCACAGTGCCATTTTCCATTAAGAAAAAACAACTTTATCTTAATAACGTGTGTGATGTATTTGAAACACCATATTTATAGATCCGTTTAGAAAACAAAACATATTTGATGGGTTTGCTATTTGCTATAAGATACAAAGTTAGCTGCACTAGTGGGCGTAATTAGACATTTAAGGGCCCGATCATAAAATTTTGTATGCGCCGTGTAAGGCACGCAAGAGGCTCTGATATGAGCAGTAGGCCCCACAGCCAGGGTTGGACTGGCCCACAGGGGAAATCCCCGGTGGGCCTCACTGCCTGTGGGCCCATACCTCCTCTAGGTGTCAGGTTCCAGACCTCAAATTATAGATTGTTCCTCTATTAGATGGTCAGTTACCAGGAACACTGATCAACATGGGGGCTTGGCTCTCTTCTATAGAAACTACACCAAGATTTTTCCATTGGCTAGCCAAGCATCTGTGGTGGCTGACCACACCCCCTCTGGTGGATGACCACACCCTTTAAGCATGGGCCCCTATCACTGTATTCCCCCCGGTGGGCCCTTCATATCCCAGTTCGACACTGCCCACAGCCAAGCCACCTGCTACTGTAATGGTTATGTACTGTACAGCAGTGCCCACGCGTAACCCCGTATGTTGTGACATGTACTATGTCTGCAGGAAATAGTGACCTTTAGAAGACCTCACAGTACATATTACATGTCTGCGCTATAAATGCCTCATATTGTCCTGCAGTGTCCTCAGTATCCTCACCGAGCGGGGAATGTGCAGCCTATCCTTTGGCAATAACAAGCCGTGTAACAAGTATACAGCTGTACACAAATATTTAGTACTGGGGGATGGTTAGAGGGAAGGTTAAACAGCGCCCATGGTTATAGATAGGGGATATAATATGAGTCACTCTGATGTCAGTCTGCTCTCCACATTACTGAGAGGCAACCGCTGGCTGCTGTGTGCTAACCGTCCTCTGGTGAGTGTCCTGTGCAGCCGCTCATGTCAGACTGTAATAACATATTACGCCTCTCTTGCAGATATGAGGTGTCGGTGGCAGTAACCGCTCTGCAGCGCCAGGACAGCTCCTCCGGCCGGTAGATCAGCAGCTGCAGGTAAACGGAAGCCGATAATGACTACAATTCGGGTTGGTTGCTGTGATAAACACCGCCTCTCTCTTAGGCAACAGTTTCCAGAAATGTCCCCCCCCCCAATGTACGGTAGCTGGCGATATATAGTTGATAATTGCATAAATACTTTTCACTTTTTTCTTATTCTGCCACGATTGTCCCTTTTTTTGGTGGAAATGTGGAGAACTAACGTTTTCTTTTTTCTCCCCTAATACCGGAAATGTCTAAAACCTGTTTTTCAGGCCGTCTACATATCAATTACTTTCTATTTTTAAAAGCACAGAGGTGAACGTCATAGTTTTTCACAGATATAGAGCCGTATTCAATTTGAGCGGACCCGCAATACTTTTTCGCCTCCAGGACTTTTGGCCTACATCACGTGTCTTGTAGGCATAAAAGTATCGCGCGCGTGTCAGCTTATCCCCGTATTCAATTTGAAAGTAGGGGAAAACGGGACCCGGCGAAACTTAAACAAGCAGAAAGTGCTGTCAGATTTGGGGAAATCAGCCTGACACCCCACAAATGATGCTCTGACATGGGGGTTAGCTATAGTACCCTCCGATTTGGCTTGCTGAAGGTATTTGGTGTTTTTAAACGGGCTGAATAGCTGCTAAATAGCGTTTTTGTATACGTGGTGCAGAATAGTATTCAGGAGTATTTTTGCCAAATATAACTTATCCCAGCAAATTTGGGGTACTTGAAAATGGGGCTCAGCATATTTTAAAGTTGCTAAAGTGAAGTTTAAAAAATTGTGAAAAATCCACCTGCCGCAAGCACCTGCAATCAAAAAAACACTTGGGGCATACTTGGGGACCCCCCAGAGTCCAGTTCGCTAGTTATTAACTTTGTACCCCAACAGTTTCTTTTTCCTCCCCCAAAATCAAATAGAATTTTTGGGGTGTCCTTAAGTGTTTTTTAACTTTTTTTGACAGTTTACCTTTGGGGGACTGTCTGAAGGCTGCACGGGGGTTCCCGCCATGTTGCACCCCAAAACCACAATTCTGCACTTTTTTCCACCTGCTATTCATAGGCGAAACTTTTCCGCCTATTACATTGCGTTGACTTTCCGCCTAGGCGGAAACTCTTTCAAACTGAATATGGCGATACTTTTCTGCCTGGCAAAATGACATCATCGTCGAAAAGTTTCCGCCAAAAACACGCAAAAACGGCTTTTTCGCCTCAAATTGAATATCGGCCTTAATCTGATAAATGATGGGGACACAGCTGTACCTCATTTTTAAATTCTTATAGTCGTGAAACGTTTTATCCTGTGGCTCAAGGTCACACTGACCATATCTTTTGTTTTTTTAATGTGCCTTTTCCTGACATACAGTAAATATTTAGAGATGATAATAATATAATTATACAGATCTGTCCTTGTACACTATTGCTGCAGTGACGCCAAACAGCCCTTCTCGGCGCGCCAGGTCCTGTGCGACTCGGATTGCGCTTAACAGATTTTTTGCTTGCGTCTTAGTGCAACGCGATGTGACAAAACCACTTCACGCGAATTTTAAAGTTTAATTTCATATGCAACACTTGCATATCTATGAGCGACAGAGTCTGAATATATATATGAAGTGTTACGTAACATTGCAGCGGCCGCGGTTTTTGTTTGCACCAAGTTCCATTGTACTTGTTCAGACTCAGGGGCCTATTCATTAAACCTAAAAATTCTCTAGAGATAATTAGGTTTAGAACTCGCATGGAGTTCTAGCTAATTATAGGTGGAATTCATCATTCCACCTCTCCATAAGGATCTATTCCGAAAAGCTGTCACTTTTGCGATGACAGCTTTTCGGGAAATAGATACTTTTCCCTGCCTACACTACCTTATCGTGTCTGGAAACAGTGCTGCGCATGCGCTGTTACATCTGTAAAACAAGCGCATGCGCAGCACTGCCTACAGATGCGTTAAGTTTGTGTACCCCCCCGACCCTCTCCGCTCACCTCCCCCCCCCCCGACTTACCTGTCCGTGCAGCAGCCTCCGGCTCCGTGCTGCTGGTCTGTCATGTGGTTTCCCAGCAGAGCACATGACAGATTAGAAAAACTTTCAAAACTTTCTTGTGCTCTGCTGGGGAGCACACATGTCCGACCAGCCTCCGGAGCAGAGCGCCGGAGGGACTCGTCAGGGGACCTACACACGCGGATACAGGTAAGTCGATTCTGCTATTCGCCACCTCACAGTGGCGAATAGTAACTGCATCAAATTCCGAAAATTCATAATTTTCGGAATTTGATGAATACCACAATTTCCACATCCCCATACTAATGTACTAATGTACCCATACTAATGTACTAATGTACTAATATACTAATGTACTAATGTATGGGGAGTGTGGAAATTAACGCAGGGGAACTTAGCAAGGAGATATCTGTGATATCTCCTGTGCTAAGTCTGTTCATGAATACCAAAATAACGTTATTTAAGGAAAATGTCCTTAAAAACGTTATTTTAGTGTTGATGAATAGGCCCCTCAGTCGCATACAGGGCCTGATTCAGCAAGAATCTCTATTCTGCTTGTACGCACGCAACACAGTTGCTACTATCAGCGGGGATATGCAGATGTTTGCATTCGTATTGCGATTGCAGCCTAACATACGGACACCCACTTTCCCTTACTCATATCCGTATACTTTGGCAACATAGCGAAACCGTCGGTAACTTCAAGTAACATCGGACCCATACGCACAGTTAAGGCAGGTCAGACCTCACTCAGGAATTGCTAACTTCAGCGCACGCTATAAGGCCTCAGGCGGCGTCTGGTATCGCAGTGGCTAATTTATGCACGCCCATGCAACGGTGTTCAAAGTAAACTAGGGATGTGCAGGCTCAGATTAGTTCTAAATTTCCCGCCAAATTCAGATTTTTCCCGCCAAAAAACTGGTCTCAGAAAGAGGCAAAACGTCATGTTTCACGGACAAACATCATCATTCCTGGACAAAAATCCATGAAAGATGATGTTTGTCCATGAAAGATGATGTTTTGCCTCTTTCTGAGACCAGAAATTTGGCGGGAAAAATCTGAATTTGGCGGGAAAATCAGAACTAATCCGAGTCTGCACATCCCTAGTTCAAACGCACACTGGCACGCCTGCGTTCGCCCAACCACCCCCCCGTCACCACCCACAAACGGCACTTCCTGTCAATCACTCTGCCATGGGTCTGCGTATCCTCTGCGATCGCAGCGACTGGTTCACGCACTGCGATGCATACGCATTCGCAGAACGCAACAACCGGCCGATTGCGTGAGTATAAGGAACTGCAATCCTTGCTGAATCAGGCCCACGGATGACAGATGTACAAGTGTATAATAAATTAAGCAGTGAAGTCTCGTGAAGCGGTTTTGTTGCAGCGCCTTGCAACTAAGATGCACATACCTGCGAAAAAGACACTGGACCGTTCGGTGCAGCTCACTCGCGCCAGGCATCTCGCGACGCAGGCCTTATTGAGGCTAGGGGTATGAGGACACGTATGTAGTCAAGTTGCACGACCTTAACTACTTATTATAAAAATGTCCTTCTCTGCAGCGTCATTGTTTTTGTCTCTGTTCCACTGAGAATTCAGCGGTCAGTCTTATTTATGTGGGAAAATACATTCACAACATACAACAGTATGGTTACCTTGTGGTAAAATATTACATAGAGCTGCAGACAGCCACCTTCAAGAAATAATAACATAATACGTTAACAAAAGTACATATTGTATACCTTCCTGTGTAATATTTAACAGACTTATACATTCTATAACTTAGGACCTGATTCAGAGCCGGACGCTATTTGTGCTCGCTCGTTCAGAAAAAAGGGGTGGCTATTCAAATGAACCGTTCGCTCTTTGCGGTCTGTTCACGCCTCTAGGTCTGAACGAGCGAACCAAACATGCGGTCGTTTTTTGGATAAATACGCCCCCTGGCCGCTCGCATCCTACATCATGTCCGCTATTTATTAGATTAATCGAGTACATTGACCAGCGTATGAACTGCTCGCTATTCTTGTGGTTGGTTTTTCCTACTGCAATCTTGCGAGCAGTTCTGACTATAAAATAACCCAGTGACGTGGTCAATGACGCTGCTGTATTAATTATGCACACCCATAAAACGCCCGTTTTGACCTTTTAAGCACGCCTGCGTTCTGATCTCCACTCCCCGTTTTCAAGCACCTTCCCCTGTTACCACCCACATACGCCTCCTCCTGTCACTCAAAATAGCAGGCATTCGCTATTTAGCGAACAAACGATTTTCGGCCGCACTGACTGGTTCGCGCATGCGTATTACGATCCATACGCATGCGCAGTTGGCCAAACATCGCTCGGAACGAACGAGCGGCCACTTACGAGCGGCTCTGAATCAGGCCCTTAGAGTGATAGTAATAATGCATATGCAATGCTGTTCTACTTATTGGTTATTACTGACCGCCCGTCTCTGTCTCTCTCTACCATCCTAGCCAGAAACATAAAATAGGAACTGTGGTTATTAATTGTGAAAGCACCAGGCCGCGATTATGTCTTCACTTCTCTTTCTAAACGCTGTTATTGCAAGATAAAGTGTTTCTTGACAGTCTATAATCTCCACTTGTCATGAATGGGAGAATGACTTCCTGTTTCTGGAGAATTCTGCTGTCCTGTAGTGCAGGCAGTAAATTGAATTGACAAGGTTCCTTTTGTGTGGAAGTAACTGACTCTCCCTACAGCGACAGGCCTGGGGAGGGCCTGGGTTACAGTTCACCGTGAATGGGATGTTCAACCCTCTTTGCTTTAAATCACCATTACTGCACTGTCAACATAATTTAACTGGGATAATATGCAAATAACTGCGATATCGTCACAGAGGATAATTTTATGCCCGTGTCAGCTGGTGGAATGCAAATACATACGGGCGTTGCCGTGTTCCCAAAAAGCCTGGTACCTGGCCTTGCGACCAGCCTCACAGTTCTAGATGCTCCTGCAATGCACATACACATGGGAGCTCATTCAGAGTCGGTCGTAAGCGCTGAGCGCTCACAACCGACTCGATGTTGCCTCCACAGCGCATGCGCACGACGGAGCCGGCTCCATCGTGTGCATGCACGAGACCTGGCTAACGACGGGCGCTCTGTCATTAGAGGTCTCGTAGCAGACGGGGCGAGCTGTCGATGTTGAGTGACAGCTCGCCCCGTTTGCTGGGTGGGCCGGGGGCGTGCCCGGCCAAACGGAGGCGTTCCGGTCGGAACGCTTGCCGTTTGGGGGCGGCCCCACTGACATCAATGCTGATGTCAGTGGGGAACTTCCTGCTCGAACAGAGCAGGAAGCTCCCTGGGGCTTACGAGTGCCCAGACCCTACCCTAGGGTCTGGTCGTAAGCCCCGATGGTCGTAAGCCCCATGTTGTAAGCCCCATGTTGGTCGTTAGAGCTGTGGGTGTTAACCCACAGCTTAACGATCGACAAGGAGGCGGCCGTTCAGGATGCAAGCGGCCGCCCTGATTCAGAGCGACCGCTTGCATCTAACGACCGCCTCTGAATGAGGCCTTTGGTCCCAACTTACAAGACACATTAAAAAAAGTGAACCAATGTTGGTACTGTCATGGCTTAAAGTTAAATGTCATCCTATTAGTGGAATCAACTTGAAAGCGCTGGATGGGTTGCATTTTTAAACCTAAGTTGGCACCTTTTAGTCTGGCTTTAAACTGAGTGCCAGGGGACCTTGTTACTGGTTTATTGTTTGCACTTGCAGTGAGCTCCTTCCTTTAAATGAACTTTTTGAAAGTTATAAAGAATGTGTCTGGTTTAAATAGGCCTAGTCCTGGTGGTCCAGGGTTCGGGGCCTTGTTGCATATTGAGAAATAAAAGGTTTTGTAATTGTGTTCAGTTATTGATTGTCTCTTTCTTTCCTTATTACAGAACCCTGCTTTTTTTGTTTCTCCGAAGCTGGAAAACCACTGTGAAACTAACAAAATGGATCAGATGGAGCCCATCCCGGAGGCTCCATCCCCAAAGCACAAGATGTCATTGGTCACTCCACTTCGCGCGGCTATCCGAATACGCAGGAAGATCCGCACAATGAAGACGAGCCACCTGCAGTTGGACCTCTCTGGTAGAAGAACGCTGGACAACTCCAAAACCTGTTTGGTTCGCCGACAGCTGTCCACTGAAAGATCGCTGTACAGATCCACAAGCTTTGATACCCCAAAGTTTTTCAATTTTGACACTCCAACGTTGGAGAAGGTTGCCTTAAGTAATCTGAAGCGCAAGAAAAAGCGCAGGAAGTCCAGGCCAGTATTGTATCCGGGAAACGGTAAAAAATACCTGCCGATAGAACAGAAGAGCAAAGCCAAACGTTGCCTCATACTGTTTATTGGGATCGTTTGTTTTCAGATCCTAAATGCTATTGAAAATTTGGATGACAACGTCCTAAAATATGAATTAGATGGACTGGAGAAGACCATGCAGAGGGAAATTTTTGGGCAAAAGATTGCCATTGATAAAATAATGGCCCTCTTGATGGACTACTTGGCAACTCACTGCCACAATAAGCCTCTGGTCATCTCCTTAAATGGACCCAGCGGGGTTGGCAAGAGTCACATGGGCCGGATATTGGCCAAGCACTTTCGTTCGGTCATGGACAACGATTTTGTTGTTCAATATTACGTGATGCACAACTGTCCAAAGGACAGTAACATTACAACCTGCAAGGAGGAGCTCGCCGACCTGATATCGGACATGGTCACTCGGGCGGAGGTGGAAGAGAAGATCCCAGTCTTCATTTATGATGAAATGGAGCTCATGCCCCCAGCCCTTTTGGACATGTTGAAAGGTTACTTTCAGTTAAATCAAAGCAATGAGTATCTCAACGCCATCCACCTCTTAATCAGCAATATAGGAGGCAACGAAGTCACCAGATTTATTCTGCAGAATGCCTCCAGCGAAGTTCTAGATGTGCCACAGGAGCTCCACAGCATTATACAGTCTTCCCAGAGAAAGCACCATGCCATATGGGATGTTGCCGAAATTGTTCCTTTTACCTTGCTGGAAAAGAGCCACATTGCTAATTGCTTCTTGGACGAGCTACTCAGGGAAGGCTTCTACCCGGACAATAGCAACATCGAGAACCTGGCAGGACAGTTAAAATATTACACTATAGACGACAAGCAATATTCCATCACAGGATGTAAGCAGGTGGTAACGAAAGTTAATCTTCTACATCCATACACATGACCGCCAAAATCAAGTTTATTGGCACCGCGGTCATTGAAGGGTGTTTAATGACGAGCATTGTCTTGAGCACTGTAACGTGCTACAACGTCATGGAATGACCTCCCCTTGGCTAGAACAAAGGATTTAATAATGCGGAGCTTTACAAACATTGACCTTCTCTAAGCAGTGAGACAAACATTCCAAGGACATGGGGAAAAAAAAACAAAAACATTTTATAGTAATAGGTGCGTTAGATGAAAAAAAAAAATTAGAGATGATTGTTTTGGGCATTAGTGAGGAAAATAAAATAAAATGGGTAAATGTCGGCAAAATATTCCAATGTTTCTTAAACCAACCTAATATTTTTTGGAGATGTTCTATAAAAGTTTTGGAGATTTTGCACTAACTTTCTTTTAGAATTGTACTTTGTTGTACCCATTCTGTAATGTTTTCTTGTCATTTCTTAACCTCATCTCACAGGCGCGTTTTTTAGATTTGGGGATTTCTTTTAAGTTTTTTTTTTCTAATCGAGTCCTATAAAATATTGATAAGTAAGGAGACAGTAATGGGCAACTATAAAAAAACATCTAAGAACGCAGCAAAGACAAAGGGAAAATAGACATTTGCTTTTTTCAGAGTGAGTAACTCGGTTTGCTGCATTTTGCAACTGAATAATTGAGCCGGCTGAAGACATTTTTAAGAACATTTTCATCTTCCTCCCATTTTGTAGAATATAAATCAGAATGGTAAGATAGTTATATGCTAGGCAAGAGCTCGCTCCGGAATAAACGGATCAAGTTGCAGAAGTGACTTCTTGACAAAGCTGTGGAATTAGAAGTTTAATTGTGTTTTATTTTTATAGAGTGTCCTTCAAACAGCCCATGGGATATTGTTTTATTATAAACACATGACGCTGAATTCTGCTTGCTTTTGTGTGATTTCTGCGCATATTTTGGGATTCAGCAGTGAAGATTGTGAGCCTGCTTCTGTATCGCACCTAGGACCTCATTCAGACCCGCTCGCTAGATGCGTTCGCTCGCACGATGCGTATGCAAAATTTGGGAAGGCAGGCGATCGCACGGCAAGGCATTAGCACGCCCACTATGTCTTATCGTGAAATCGCATTGTGTATGCAGACACCTACCAGCCTGTTTTAAGATGCTCACTTGCGCACATCATCTCCAGAAAGTGTATGCAGTGCACCCATTGGTACATCGGGTAACATCGGATGCGATTGCAACACTTGTGGCTGACTATACCCTTCCGCAAGCACTGCGAGCACTTCAGTGTAAAACACAGCCAGGTGACGTGTATTATGACGCTGCACGCCTCTGAAACGGCGTTGAGAAGCTCAGGCACGCCTGCGTTCGCACCTCCACTCCCCCGTATTTAATGGCCAGCCCGTCACCACCCACAAATGGTTTCTCCTGTCACTCAGTCTGCTGGGCAGTCTATTCGCAGCGAGCAAACTCTTCCTGATCTCTCGCACTGGTACGCGCACTGCAATGCGTATGCATGCGCACAATGCAAAAATCGTCTGGCTACGAGCGAACGCATCCTAGAAGCGGGTCTGAATCAGGTCCCTAACACGAACTCAACTACGGACAGCCGCTGCAAGCGCAATGCTAATGCAGCCATGTATCTGTATTCTGAATCCTGCGCACCGTTGCGATTACTCCGCCCAGCTGCTCCGTTCGCTAGAGCAATTGTCATTACGATCATCGCCACATACACCTACCTCATACTAGGTGCAGGAGATCTGGCCTAATTTGGCGTCCTCCATGCACGCGCACAACTCAGAATAGCAAGTGTGTGAAACAGGTCTCCTGTGCGTGTTGGCATTGTTGCCGTCCAGTTGGCACCTAGAAGCGACGATTTAGCTCCTGCAGAGTAACGACTCAGATGGGAACAAGCCTGAATTGAGGATACGTACGCGAAAAAAAAACCCTAGATGGCGACCGCATGCGAAATTGTGCGCGACTCAGATTCAGGCCCTCAGTATAGAATGAACTTGTGGTTTGTAGAGGAACCTCATGGTGGGTTCCAGTTAGAATGTCAACAGTCAGAATGTCGACATGGACATTAGGTTGACTTTCACAAATATCACAGAATTTCGACAGTACACTGTGGGCCTGATTCAGAGCCGCTCGGTCGCTCCGAGCGATGTTTGCCCAACTGCACATGCGTACGGATCGTTATACGCATGCGCGAACCAGTCAGTGCGGTCGAAATTCATGTGCTCGCAAAATAGCGAATGCCTGATAATTTGAGTGACAGAAAGAGGCATTTGTGGGTGGTAACAGGGGAAGGTGCTTGAAAACGGGGAGTGGAGATCAGAATGCAGGCGTGCTTAAAGGTCAAAACGGGCGTTTTATGGGTGTGCATAATTAAAACAGCAGCGTCATTGACCACGTCACTGGGTTATTTTATAGACAGAACTGCTCGCAAAATTGTGGTAGCAAAAACCAGCCACAAGAATAGCGAGCAGTACATACGCTGGTCGATGTACTCGATTAATCTAATAAATAGCAGACATGACGCAGGATGCGAGCGGCCAGGGGGCGTAGATTTCCAAAAAACGACCGCAAGTTTTGTTCGCTCGTTCAGACCTAGAGGCGTGAACAGACCGCAAATTGCGAACGGTTCATTTGAATAGCCGCCCCTATTTTCTGGACGAGCGAGCGCTAATTGCGTCTGGCTCTGAATCAGGCCCTGTGTTAGGATTAGGCTAAACTTGTCAACATTCTGGTGTAGACATGTTAAATGTCGACACTTTGATAGTGTTCACATTTTACATACCGATCTAATGTCCATGTCAAAATTCTGACTCGACATTCAGAACTTGTCGACATTGATGTCGGCGTTCTGACTGCCAACTTTTCATAACACGCCCCTCATGGTAGCCTTGTATGGTCCATTCATTGCTCAATGTGTTTTATCTGCTGGTCCGGTGACTTTAGTATTATGTGGCTTTTAGTAGACTGTTATCAAGGATATAAATACAGAGTAAATATACAGTGATGACAAATAATAAACAGGATATTGCACAGTGGAGTCGAAATGGGGGCCCCCTGTGCATCAGGGCATCATAGCTGCCGCAGCCCCCCCCCCCTCCCTCGTACCCCTGGCTCCGCCGCTGCAAAGGGTCCTCACTGTGATAGCTATTCTCTTGATCCCGTCTGTGCACACCCAAAATGTTGCCCTTCTGCAGACATACACAATCAAATGGATACTTGACTGTAAAACATGTCGGGATTAAGAAAACATGTATGGGGGCGTTCTATAATTTGGGGTGTTTCGGGGCAACCCTCTATCTCTGAGACTTTCCCTCATTTTTGCGCGACCCTCTCTGCGTACCGTTGAGAGGTGAAGGATAGAAAGGGAAGAAACCTTTTCTACATATTTATTTGTTAAACTTTGTTACTTTTGTTTTTTTAAGCAATTTCTTTATGTCTGTATGTATGTATGTATGTATGTATTATATTAATGGAAATGTACATGAAATCTGTTACTAGATCCAGAATACTGTCTGGGAAGATTTGATGAGGTTTTTCCCTACACTGCAGACAGGAAATTCCTGTTGAAGTCAATAGGGCTTATATGATAGGTTGCAATCTGCAGCCGCTGTGGGAACTCGTGCTAGGCTTCTCACATTTTTAAAGCAGCAGTAATTTTAAAGGCAAAACCAGCTTGGTATTGCCTTTAAAATGATTGCCTCTTTAAAAATACGGGAAGACTCACATAAGTTCCTGCAGCAGCTACTGATCGCAACCTATCATATAAGTCCCAATGTCCAATTTCAGATCATCCGCCATTCCTCCTCCACTGTTTTGGGAATGTTTCCATTTGATCAGGTCATGCCCTTTGGGGGAAATTGTGTTGTTATCATAGCAGCTCAAGAGATGTATAGCCTTGAATCCTCCAAATACTTACCATCGCTGGTCATTAAATTCTAACCTATCTACTTGTGCCCTGGATATTTCCCCTGCAATGTGTAAAGTAAGACTGTAGTCTGAGCACTTACATCTCCTTTCTCTATTTAGTGCAACAGAACTTGTTTTTTACTTTGTTAGGAAATGCTGGAGCTATGTGCAAATCAATTGACCTCTGAACAACAACTGAACCTCTTGACCTCTTGCTTTTATGAACTGGGTTGCTGCAAAATGATTGGCAAATGTGCAGCTTGTGGATGGATTTGCTTCTAAATATGGATTATATTTATTTGTATTGACCTACTTCCCTGGGGCCTGTCAGAGTTCAGCTTCCCTGCCACAGCCCTGGGAAATTCCTGTGATAATTTGTAATCCGTCATTGAAATTGTTTGTGTATGACACAAGAACGATTTGAGACAGTTAGTCAAACACACATACATACATAATGTAATTCTTATGACCCTGACATTCTAAATATTATGGTAACATTTAGAGTATAAAGATGTCTTATCTAGAGTAACATTGTAACCTGGTAAAGGAATTGAGGATTTATTTTGACATTCGTTTATATGTTGTTTACATTTTCTCTGTATGTTTATAAAATACTGGAAACAAATATCCATCTTCATCCATGGTGGATCGGCAATATGGTAAGCCTTGCCTATCAATTCACTTGGAAACCATGACGTCACTAGTGGATGTGTTTTTCCCATTAGGCAACCTAGGCTCCTGCCTAGAGGACAGCGGCCACTTAGGGTTCATACGCTAACCCAGTTTTGTGTATTTTTGTTTGACAGTCAGTGGGCAGATCTGGGGCTCTAACCAGTATCTCGCATAGAGTAATCATGGATCTTAGGGCCTGATTCAGACCCGGTCGCAAGCGCTGAGCGCTCGCAACCGGGTCGATGGTGGCCCAGAGCGCATGCGCACGACGGAGCCGGCTCCGTCGTGCGCATGCACGAGACCCGGGTAGCGGCGGGCAATCCGTCGCTCCGGGTCTCGTACCAAAGGGGCGTGCTGTCGATGTTGAGTGACAGCACGCCCCCTTTGGTGGGCGGGCCCGGGGGCGGCTGCCCAAACAGAGGCGTTCCCATGTGAACGCCTCCGTTTGGGGGCGGTCCCACTGACATCACAAGTGATGTCAGTGGGAGAGATTTCGGCTCTGTTAGAGCCGAAATCTCTCTGGGGCTTGCGGCAACGAGACCCTACCACAAGGGTCTCGTCGCAAGCCCGATGGTCGCGATGGTCTTGACCATCGCGACCATCTTCCTGGCCGCTCGCTATAGCTGTGGGTGGTCACCCACAGCTATGAGAGCGGCCAGGAGGCCGTTCTAAAAAAAAAATAGCTTGGCCCTGATTCAGAGCGAGCGCTCTGTCAGAGCGTCCAGCTCTGATTCAGGGCCTCAATCGGGCTCTGATAAACAGGGTTATATAGGTGCAATCAATTGTGTGGGCTGATTAAATATTCATGAGAATACAACCTATGAGTTCCCTATGTACCATGGACGCAGGCTATACGCATTCATGTAGCACACACTCGAAAATACGAGAATTCACTTCAGGACGGGAAATATAACAGAAAGCTGCAGTGTGGGGGGTGTACACTTTAGGAGCCTGCACAGACCTGGTTTGGTGACTTTTTTAAGGGGGCTGCTAGAGATTCCGTACTTCTGGTTCATGTCGATATTTGTAACAAACCAGACGCGTTTCGCGTGAGAAAGCTGTCTCAGAACTGTATAGAGCAATACCCCCCTGTCCCCAAACTATCTAGAAATATTTAGCTATTCTCATTTCAACAAGTAAATATATTTTAAAACAAATAAGAAATTTTGACTTAAAGAGGAATTTCCGCCTTCATTCAACTTTATTTCCAAGTCCAAAATAGTTTCTTTTATGTTGCAATTTTAGGAATGTGCCTTGGATACAATTGCAATCCTGGAACGCGGGGAAGCCGAGCACAAAACAGGCCGCATCAGGTAGACCGTATGGCTTCTGAGCCTTGTAACGGCTGGCGGCACACAGACTGATATTTGGTTCCGCTTGATTGACTAGCAAAATGGAGACCATTAAACCGCGACAACCAGCAGAATATCAGTGCACAACGAATGCTAATTGCAACACGTACGGTCTATAAAGCATTCAGGAAATTTCCGGTGCGTACTGTGGACCTGATTCAGAGCCGGACGCTATTTGCGCTCGCTCGGTCAGAAAAAGGGGCCGGATATTGATCTATGTCTGAACGAGCGAACGAAATATGCGCTCGCTATTTTGTAAAGATGCCCCCTGGCCGTTCGCAGCATACGTCATCTCCGCTATTTATTAGATTAATTGAGTACATCGAAAGGCGAATGAACTGCTCGCTATTCTTGTGGTTGGAATTTCCTACCGCAATCATGCGAGCAGTTCAGGCTAAAAGACAACCAAGTGACGTGGTCGATGATGCTGCTTTGTTAATTATGCACACCCTTAAAACACCCGTTTTGACCTTTAAGCACGCCTGCGTTCTGATCTCCACTCCCCGTTTTTTAAGCACCTTCCCGTTACCACCCACATACGCCTCATCCTGTCACTCAAAATACCAGCCCCTCGCTACTTTGCGAGCACACGATTTCCGACCGCGAACGAGCGGCCGCTTACGAGCGGCTCTGAATCAGGCCCTGTATTCAGTATTCCATTCGCTTATAGGGATCAACGATCTCTATTTTTATAAGAGACAAAACAGGAATTAAGCACCCGTGTGTACCCAACATGAGATCAGATAGGAGCTTCCTGCTATGCTGCTCCAGTAACTTTGATGCTATGACCCTGTGGCGCGATATCGGTGACATACCCCGGTAAACTTAGCCCAGGGATTCTGACTCAGTCGACCATTAAAGATCAGGCCCTCCCAGTTGTCTACAAAAAGCACCATGGCCGCACCTGAACATTGGAATGCAGAAGTATTTGGCAGGGATTGGGCAGCATGTGCTTGGCCCGCTGGCATTGCACCAAGCCGCTGCTCATCTCCACCTACCGCCATCGCTAACCAGTACAGTAAGAGCTATTAGGACACTTCGCTGGAAACCTCTATGGAAACACGAGATCAAACACCAGGAGATAAACATGAAGTATATCACTTAATGCCGCTTTTATTCCCCGGCTCAGGGAAACATTTAGATGGATAAAAGCAAAGAAGGTTTTTACTATTGACGATTATGGGATTATGGTAAATTGGAACAGCCTACATTGCTGGCATAGTAAGGGTATTAAAGGAAGAGATCGTAAAAATATAATCAACTTAGAAGGGACAATAAAACACCTGCAGGAAAAGGCACCTTGGTGACAGGTGGAGCAGTCCCACAAAATGACTTGCGCTAAACTCTGACCCAGCCCGATGCGAGTGGCGAACTATATACACGCTTTCTGTCAGCGAGTGTGCAGCGCAATAGACCAAAGGTGTTTCTCTGGCTCTGATCTTCAGGCCAGGTACAAGAGGTGAAGGCCCTTATATACTATATTCCAGACCCCTCTTGTCTCTTTATAGGTCAGGGACCCACAGGTGTCCCATTCAGATCTACCTTTGTGGCCTGATCAGCCTACAATAGTCAGATATGTGGAAGATTTGTTCCCTTGCAAGCTCTGTCCCTTCATGCGATATTTATAATTTAATATACCTTGCAATGGATTCAAATATTGCATTGTGAATCTTAGTGAATTTAGCACGTCACATTCACATCTGCGATGCGGATTGTGATAAATAGGGCACTGAGGGATGTTATACTGGGGATACTGGCATGCGTCGGAGGGTGATAAATAGGGCACTGATGGATGTTATACTGGGGATCCCGGCATGTCTCGGAGGGTGATAAATAGGGCACTGAGGGATGTTATACTGGGGATCCCGGCATGCCTCGGAGGGTGATAAATAGGGCGCTGAGGGATGTTATACTGGGGATCCCGGCATGCCTCGGAGGGTTATAAATAGGGCACTGATGGATGTTATACTGGAGATCCCGGCATGCCTCGGAGGGTGATAAATAGGGCACTGATGGATGTTATACTGGGGATCCCGGCAAGCCTCGGAGGGTGATAAATAGGGCACTGATGGATGTTATACTGGGGATCCCGGCATGCCTCGGAGGGTGATAAATAGGGCGCTGATGGATGTTATACTGGGGATCCCGGCATGCCTCAGAGGGTGATAAATAGGGCGCTGAGGGATGTTATACTGGGGATCCCGGCATGCCTCGGAGGGTGATAAATAGGGCGCTGAGGGATGTTATACTGAGGCTCTTGGCATGCCTCGGAGGGTGATAAATAAGGGCGCTGATGGATGTTATACTGGGGATACTGGCATGCCTCGGAGGGTGATAAATAAGGGCGCTGATGGATGTTATACTGGGGATACTGGCATGCCTCGGAGGGTGATAAATAGGGCACTGATGGATGTTATACTGGGGATCCCGGCATGCCTCGGAGGGTGATAAATAGGGCGCTGAGGGATGTTATACTGGGGATACTGGCATGCCTCGGAGGGTGATAAATAAGGGCGCTGATGGATGTTATACTGGGGATACTGGCATGCCTCGGAGGGTGACAAATAGGGCACTGATGGATGTTATACTGGGGATCCCGGCATGCCTCGGAGGGTGATAAATAGGGCGCAGAGGGATGTTATACTGGGGATCCCAGCATGCCTCGGAGGGTGATAAATAGGGCGCTGAGGGGTGTTATACTGGGGATCCCGGCATGCCTCGGAGGGTGATAAATAGGGCGCTGAGGGGTGTTATACTGGGGATCCCGGCATGCCTCGGAGAGTGATAAATAGGGCACTGATGGATGTTATACTGGGGATCCTGGCATGTCTCGGAGAGTGATAAATAGGGCGCTGAGGGATGTTATACTGGGGATCCCGAGCTTGCCTCGGAGGGTGATAAATAGGGCGCTGAGGGATGTTATACTGGGGATCCCGGCATGCCTCGGAGGGTGATAAATAGGGCACTGATGGATGTTATACTGGGCATCCTGGCATGTCTCGGAGGGTGATAAATAGGGCGCTGAGGGATGTTATACTGGGGATCCCGGCATGCCTCGGAGGGTGATAAATAGGGCGCAGTGGGATGTTATACTGGGGATCTTGGCATGCCTCGGAGGGTGATAAATAGGGCACTGATGGATGTTATACTGGGGATCCTGGCATGCCTCGGAGGGTGATAAATAGGGCACTGATGGATGTTATACTGGGGATCCCGGCATGTCTCGGAGGGTGATAAATAGGGCACTGAGGGATGTTATACTGGGGATCCCGGCATGTCTCGTAGGGTGATAAATAGGGCACTGAGGGATGTTATACTGGGGATCCCGGCATGCCTCGGAGGGTGATAAATAGGGCGCTGAGGGATGTTATACTGGGGATCCCGGCATGCCTCGGAGGGTGATAAAAAGGGCACTGATGGATGTTATACTGGGGATCCCGGCATGCCTCGGAGGGTGATAAATAGGGCGCTGAGGGATGTTATACTGGGGATCCTGGCATATCTCGGAGGGTGATAAATAGGGCGCTGATGGATGTTATACTGGGGATACTGGCATAGCCTCGGAGGGTGATAAATAAGGGCGCTGATGGATGTTATACTGGGGATACTGGCATGCCTCGGAGGGTGATAAATAGGGAGCTGAGGGATGTTATACTGGGGATCCCGGCATGCCTCGGAGGGTGATAAATAGGGCACTGATGGATGTTATACTGGGGATCCTGGCATGTCTCGGAGGGTGATAAATAGGGCGCTGAGGGATGTTATACTGGGGATCCCGGCATGCCTCGGAGGGTGATAAATAGGGCGCTGAGGGATGTTATACTGGGGATCTTGGCATGCCTCGGAGGGTGATAAATAGGGCACTGATGGATGTTATACTGGGGATCCTGGCATGCCTCGGAGTGAGATAAATAGGGCACTGATGGATGTTATACTGGGGATCCCGGCATGTCTCGGAGGGTGATAAATAGGGCACTGAGGGATGTTATACTGGGGATCCCGGCATGTCTAGGAGGGTGATAAATAGGGCGCTGAGGGATGTTATACTGGGGATCCCGGCATGCCTCGGAGGGTGAAAAATAGGGCGCTGAGGGATGTTATACTGGGGATCCCGGCATGCCTCGGAGGGTGATAAATAGGGCACTGATGGATGTTATACTGGGGATCCCGGCATGCCTCAGAGGGTGATAAATAGGGCACTGATGGATGTTATACTGGGGATCCCGGCATGCCTCGGAGGGTGATAAATAGGGCACTGATGGATGTTATACTGGGGATCCCGGCATGCCTCGGAGGGTGATAAATAGGGCGCTGATGGATGTTATACTGGGGATCCCGGCATGCCTCGGAGGGTGATAAATAGGGCGCTGATGGATGTTATACTGGGGATCCCGGCATGCCTCAGAGGGTGATAAATAGGGCACTGAGGAATGTTATACTGGGGATCCCGGCATGTCTCGGAGGGTGATGAATAGGGCACTGAGGGATGTTATACTGGGGATCCCGGCATGCCTCGGAGGGTGATAAATAGGGCGCTGAGGGATGTTATACTGGGGATCCCGGCATACCTCGGAGGGTGATAAATAGGGCGCTGATGGATGTTATACTGGGGATCCTGGCATGTCTCGGAGGGTGATAAATAGGGCGCTGATGAATGTTATACTGGGGATACTGGCATGCCTCGGAGGGTGATAAATAGAGCGCTGAGGGATGTTATACTGGGGATCCCGGCATGCCTCGGAGGGTGATAAATAGGGCGCTGATGGATGTTATACTAGGGATACTGGCATGCCTCGGAGGGTGATAAATAGGGCGCTGAGGGATGTTGTACTGGGGATCCCGGCATGCCTCGGTGGTTGATAAATAGGGCGCTGAGGGATGTTATACTGGGGATCCCGGCATGTCTCGGAGGGTGATAAATAGGGCACTGATGGATGTTATACTGGGGATACCGACATGCCTCGGAGGGTGATAAATAGGGCGCTGAGGGATTTTATACTGGGGATCCCGGCATGCCTCGGAGGGTGATAAATAGGGCGCTGAGGGATGTTATACTGGGGATCCCGGCATGCCTCGGAGGGTGATAAATAGGGCGCTGATGGATGTTATACTGGGGATCCTGGCATGTCTCGGAGGGTGATAAATAGGGCGCTGAGGGATGTTATACTGGGGATCCCGGCATGCCTCGGAGGGTGATAAATAGGGCACTGATGGATGTTATACTGGGGATACTGACATGCCTCGGAGGGTGATAAATAGGGCGCTGATGGATGTTATACTGGGGATCCCGGAATGCCTCGGAGGATGATAAATAGGGCGCTGAAGGATGTTATACTGGGGATCCTGGCATGCCTCGGAGGGTGATAAATAGGGCACTGAGGGATGTTATACTGGGGATACTGGCATGTCTCGGAGGGTGATAAATAGGGTGCTGAGGGATTTTATACTGGGGATCCCGGCATGCCTTGGAGGGTGATAAATAGGGTGCTGAGGGATTTTATACTGGGGATCCCGGCATGCCTTGGAGGGTGATAAATAGGGCGCTGATGGATGTTATACTGGGGATACTGGCATGTCTCAGAGGGTGATAAATAGGGCACTGATGGATGTTATACTGGGGATACTGACATGCCTCGGAGGGTGATAAATAGGGCGCTGATGGATTTTATACTGGGGATCCCGGCATGCCTCGGAGGGTGATAAATAGGGCGCTGAGGGATTTTATACTGGGGATCCCGGCATGCCTCGGAGGGTGATAAATAGGGCGCTGAGGGATGTTATACTGGGGATCCCGGCATGCCTCGGAGGGTGATAAATAGGGCGCTGAGGGATTTTATACTGGGGATCCCGGCATGCCTCGGATGGTTATAAATAGGGCGCTGAGGGATGTTATACTGGGAATCCTGGCATGCCTCGGAGGGTGATAAATAGGGCGCTGAGGGATGTTATACTGGGGATCCTGGCATGCCTCGGAGGGTGATAAATAGGGCGCTGAGGGATGTTATACTGAGGATCCCGGCATGCCTCGGAGGGCGATAAATAGGGCGCTGAGGGATGTTATACTGGGGATCCCGGCATGCCTCGGAGGGTGATAAATAGGGCGCTGATGGATGTTATACTGGGGATCCTGGCATGTCTCAGAGGGTGATAAATAGGGCACTGATGGATGTTATACTGGGGATACTGGCATGCCTCGGAGGGTGATAAATAAGGGCGCTGAGGGATTTTATACTGGGGATCCCGGCATGCCTCAGAGGGTGAGAAATAGGGCGCTGATGGATGTTATACTGGGGATACTGGAATGCCTCGGAGGGTGATAAATAAGGGCGCTGATGCATGTTATACTGGGGATACTGGCATGCCTCGGAGGGTGATAAATAGGGCACTGATGGATGTTATACTGGGGATCCCGGCATGCCTCGGAGGGTGATAAATAGGGCGCTGAGGGATGTTATACTGGGGATACTGGCATGCCTCGGAGGGTGATAAATAAGGGCGCTGATGGATGTTATACTGGGGATACTGGCATGTCTCGGAGGGTGATAAATAGGGCACTGATGGATGTTATACTGGGGATCCCGGCATGCCTCGGAGGGTGATAAATAGGGCGCAGAGGGATGTTATACTGGGGAACCCAGCATGCCTCGGAGGGTGATAAATAGGGCGCTGATGGATGTTATACTGGGGATCCTGGCATGTCTCGGAGGGTGATAAATAGGGCGCTGATGAATGTTATACTGGGGATACTGGCATGCCTCGGAGGGTGATAAATAGAGCGCTGAGGGATGTTATACTGGGGATCCCGGCATGCCTCGGAGGGTGATAAATAGGGCGCTGATGGATGTTATACTAGGGATACTGGCATGCCTCGGAGGGTGATAAATAGGGCGCTGAGGGATGTTGTACTGGGGATCCCGGCATGCCTCGGTGGTTGATAAATAGGGCGCTGAGGGATGTTATACTGGGGATCCCGGCATGTCTCGGAGGGTGATAAATAGGGCACTGATGGATGTTATACTGGGGATACCGACATGCCTCGGAGGGTGATAAATAGGGCGCTGAGGGATTTTATACTGGGGATCCCGGCATGCCTCGGAGGGTGATAAATAGGGCGCTGAGGGATGTTATACTGGGGATCCCGGCATGCCTCGGAGGGTGATAAATAGGGCGCTGATGGATGTTATACTGGGGATCCTGGCATGTCTCGGAGGGTGATAAATAGGGCGCTGAGGGATGTTATACTGGGGATCCCGGCATGCCTCGGAGGGTGATAAATAGGGCACTGATGGATGTTATACTGGGGATACTGACATGCCTCGGAGGGTGATAAATAGGGCGCTGATGGATGTTATACTGGGGATCCCGGAATGCCTCGGAGGATGATAAATAGGGCGCTGAAGGATGTTATACTGGGGATCCTGGCATGCCTCGGAGGGTGATAAATAGGGCACTGAGGGATGTTATACTGGGGATACTGGCATGTCTCGGAGGGTGATAAATAGGGTGCTGAGGGATTTTATACTGGGGATCCCGGCATGCCTTGGAGGGTGATAAATAGGGTGCTGAGGGATTTTATACTGGGGATCCCGGCATGCCTTGGAGGGTGATAAATAGGGCGCTGATGGATGTTATACTGGGGATACTGGCATGTCTCAGAGGGTGATAAATAGGGCACTGATGGATGTTATACTGGGGATACTGACATGCCTCGGAGGGTGATAAATAGGGCGCTGATGGATTTTATACTGGGGATCCCGGCATGCCTCGGAGGGTGATAAATAGGGCGCTGAGGGATTTTATACTGGGGATCCCGGCATGCCTCGGAGGGTGATAAATAGGGCGCTGAGGGATGTTATACTGGGGATCCCGGCATGCCTCGGAGGGTGATAAATAGGGCGCTGAGGGATTTTATACTGGGGATCCCGGCATGCCTCGGATGGTTATAAATAGGGCGCTGAGGGATGTTATACTGGGAATCCTGGCATGCCTCGGAGGGTGATAAATAGGGCGCTGAGGGATGTTATACTGGGGATCCTGGCATGCCTCGGAGGGTGATAAATAGGGCGCTGAGGGATGTTATACTGAGGATCCCGGCATGCCTCGGAGGGCGATAAATAGGGCGCTGAGGGATGTTATACTGGGGATCCCGGCATGCCTCGGAGGGTGATAAATAGGGCGCTGATGGATGTTATACTGGGGATCCTGGCATGTCTCAGAGGGTGATAAATAGGGCACTGATGGATGTTATACTGGGGATACTGGCATGCCTCGGAGGGTGATAAATAAGGGCGCTGAGGGATTTTATACTGGGGATCCCGGCATGCCTCAGAGGGTGAGAAATAGGGCGCTGATGGATGTTATACTGGGGATACTGGAATGCCTCGGAGGGTGATAAATAAGGGCGCTGATGCATGTTATACTGGGGATACTGGCATGCCTCGGAGGGTGATAAATAGGGCACTGATGGATGTTATACTGGGGATCCCGGCATGCCTCGGAGGGTGATAAATAGGGCGCTGAGGGATGTTATACTGGGGATACTGGCATGCCTCGGAGGGTGATAAATAAGGGCGCTGATGGATGTTATACTGGGGATACTGGCATGTCTCGGAGGGTGATAAATAGGGCACTGATGGATGTTATACTGGGGATCCCGGCATGCCTCGGAGGGTGATAAATAGGGCGCAGAGGGATGTTATACTGGGGAACCCAGCATGCCTCGGAGGGTGATAAATAGGGCGCTGAGGGGTGTTATTCTGGGGATCCCGGCATGCCTCCTAGGGTGATAAATAGGGCGCTGAGGGGTGTTATACTGGGGATCCCGGCATGCCTCGGAGGGTGATAAATAGGGCGCTGAGGGGTGATATACTGGGGATCCCGGCATGCCTCAGAGGGTGATAAATAGGGCGCTGAGGGGTGTTATACTGGGGATCCCGGCATGCCTCGGAGGGTGATAAATAGGGCGCTGAGGGATGTTATACTGGGGATCCCGAGCTGGCCTCGGAGGGTGATAAATAGGGCGCTGAGGGATGTTAAACTGGGGATCCTGGCATGCCCCGAAGGGTGATAAATAGGGCGCTGATGGATGTTATACTGGGGATCCTGGCATGTCTCGGAGGGTGATAAATAGGGCACTGATGGATGTTATACTGGGGATCCTGGCATGTCTCGGAGAGTGATAAATAGGGCGCTGAGGGATTTTATACTGGAGATCCCGAGCTTGCCTCGGAGGGTGATAAATAGGGCGCTGAGGGATGTTATACTGGGGATACTGGCATGCCTCGGAGGGTGATAAATAGGGCACTGATGGATGTTATACTGGGGATCCTGGCATGTCTCGGAGGGTGATAAATAAGGCGCTGAGGGATGTTATACTGGGGATCCAGGCATGCCTCGGAGGGTGATAAATAGGGCGCAGAGGGATGTTATACTGGGGATCTTGGCATGCCTCGGAGGGTGATAAATAGGGCACAGATGGATGTTATACTGGGGATCCTGGCATGCCTCGGAAGGTGAAAAATGGGGCACTGATGGATGTTATACTGGGGATCCCGGCATGTCTCGGAGGGTGATAAATAGGCCGCTGAGGGATGTTATACTGGGGATCCCGGCATGCCTCGGAGGGTGATAAATAGGGCGCTGAGGGATGTTATACTGGTGATCCCGGCATTCCTCGGAGGGAGATAAATAGGGCACTGATGGATGTTATACTGGGGATCCCGGCATGCCTCGGAGGGTGATAAATAGGGCACTGATGGATGTTATACTGGGGATCGCAGCATGCCTCGGAGGGTGATAAATAGGGCGCCGATGGATGTTATCCTGGGGATCCCGGCATGCCTCAGAGGGTGATAAATAGGGCGCTGAGGGATGTTATACTGGGGATCCCGGCATGCCTCGGAGGGTGATAAACAGGGCACTGAGGAATGTTATACTGGGGATCCCGGCATGTCTCGGAGGGTGATAAATAGGGCGCTGATGGATGTTATACTAGGGATCCCGGCATGCCTCGGAGGGTGATAAATAGGGCGCTGAGGGATGTTATACTGGGGATCCCGGCATGTCTCGGAGGGTGATAAATAGGGCGCTGAGGGATGTTATACTGGGGATCCTGGCATATCTCGGAGGGTGATAAATTGGGCGCTGATGGATGTTATACTGGGGATCCCGGCATATCTCGGAGGGTGATAAATTGGGCGCTGATGGACGTTATACTGGGGATACTGGCATGCCTCGGAGGGTGATAAATAGGGCGCTGAGGGATGTTATACTGGGGATACTGGCATGCCTCGGAGGGTGATAAATAGGGCACTGATGGATGTTATACTGGGGATCCCGGCATGCCTCGGAGGGTGATAAATAGGGCGCAGAGGGATGTTATACTGGGATACTGGCATAGCCTTGGAGGGTGATAAATAAGGGCGCTGATGGATGTTATACTGGGGATACTGGCATGCCTCGGAGGGTGATAAATAGGGCACTGATGGATGTTATACTGGGGATCCCGGCATGCCTCGGAGGGTGATAAACAGGGCGCTGAGGGATGTTATACTGGGGATCTTGGCATGCCTCGGAGGGTGATAAATAAGGGCGCTGATGGATGTTATACTGGGGATACTGGCATGCCTCGGAGGGTGATAAATAAGGGCGCTGGTGGATGTTATACTGGGGATACTGGCATGCCTCGGAGGGTGATAAATAGGGCACTGATGGATGTTATACTGGGGATCCCGGCATGCCTCGGAGGGTGATAAATAGGGCGCTGAGGGAGGTTATACTGGGGATAGTCGCATGCCTCCGAGGGTGATAAATAAGGGCGCTGATGGATGTTATACTGGGGATACTGGCATGCCTCGGAGGGTGATAAATAGGGCACTGATGGATGTTATACTGGGGATCCCGGCATGCCTCGGAGGGTGATAAATATGGCGCAGAGGGATGTTATACTGGGGATCCCAGCATGCCTCGGAGGGTGATAAATAGGGCGCTGAGGGGTGTTATACTGGGGATCCCGGCATGCCTCGGAGGGTTATAAATAGGGCGCTGAGGGGTGTTATACTGGGGATCCCGGCATGCCTCGGAGGGTTATAAATAGGGCGCTGAGGGGTGTTATACTGGGGATCCCGGCATGCCTCGGAGGGTGATAAATAGGGCGCTGAGGGGTGTTATACTGGGGATCCCGGCATGCCTCGGAGGGTGATAAATAGGGCGCTGAGGGATGTTATACTGGGGATCCCGAGCTGGCCTCGGAGGGTGATAAATAGGGCGTTGAGGTATGTTATACTGGGGATCCTGGCATGCCCCGGAGGGTGATAAATAGGGCGCTGATGGATGTTATACTGGGGATCTTGGCAAGTCTCGGAGGGTGATAAATAGGGCACTGATGGATGTTATACTGGGGATCCTGGCATGTCTCGGAGAGTGATAAATAGGGCGCTGAGGGATGTTATACTGGGGATCCCGAGCTGGCCTCGGAGGGTGATAAATAGGGAGCTGAGGGATGTTATACTTGGGATCCCGGCATGCCTCGGAGGGTGATAAATAGGGCACTGATGGATGTTATACTGGGGATCCTGGCATGCCTCGGAGGGTGATAAATAGGGCGCTGAGGGATGTTATACTGGGGATCCCGGCATGCCTCGGAGGGTGATAAATAGGGCGCTGAGGGATGTTATACTGGGGATCTTGGAATGCCTCGGAGGGTGATAAATAGGGCACTGATGGATGTTATACTGGGGATCCTGGCATGCCTCGGAGGGTGATAAATAGGGCACTGATGGATGTTATACTGGGGATCCCGGCATGTCTCGGAGGGTGATAAATAGGGCACTGAGGGATGTTATACTGGGGATCCCGGCATGCCTCCAAGGGTGATAAATAGGGCGCTGATGGATGTTATACTGGGGATCCCGGCATGCATCGGAGGGTGATAAATAGGGCGCTGATGGATGTTATACTGGGGATCCCGGCATGCCTCAGAGGATGATAAATAGGGCGCTGAGGGATGTTATACTGGGGATCCCGGCATGCCTCGGAGGGTGATAAATAGGGCACTGAGGAATGTTATACTGGGGATCCCGGCATGTCTCGGAGGGTGATAAATAGGGCGCTGATGGATGTTATACTAGGGATCCCGGCATGCCTCGGAGGGTGATAAATAGGGCGCTGAGGGATGTTATACTGGGGATCCCGGCATGTCTCGGAGGGTGATAAATAGGGCGCTGAGGGATGTTATACTGGGGATCCTGGCATATCTCGGAGGGTGATAAATAGGGCGCTAATGGATCTTATACTGGGGATCCCGGCATGCCTCGTAGGGTGATAAATAGGGCGCTGAGGGATGTTATACTGGGGATACTGGCATGCCTCGGAGGGTGATAAATAGGGCACTGATGGATGTTATACTGGGGATCCCGGCATGCCTCGGAGGGTGATAATTAGGGCGCAGAGGGATGTTATACTGGGGATACTGGCATGCCTCGGAGGGTGATAAATAAGGGCGTTGATGGATGTTATACTGGGGATACTGGCATGCCATGGAGTGTGATAAATAGGGCACTGATGGATGTTATACTGGGGATCCCGGCATGCCTCGGAGGGTGATAAATAGGGCGCAGAGGGATGTTATACTGGGGATCCCAGCATGCCTCGGAGGGTGATAAATAGGGCGCTGAGGGGTGTTATACTGGGGATCCCGGCATGCCTCGGAGGGTGATAAATAGGGCGCTGAGGGGTGTTAAACTGGGGATCCCGGCATGCCTCGGAGGGTGATAAATAGGGTGCTGAGGGGTGTTATAGTGGGGATCCCGGCATGCCTCGGAGGGTGATAAATAGGGCGCTGAGGGATGTTATACTGGGGATCCCGAGCAGGCCTCGGAGGGTGATAAATAGGGCGCTGAGGGATGTTATACTGGGGATCCTAGCATGCCCCGGAGGGTGATAAATAGGGTGCTGAGGGATGTTATACTGGGGATACTGGCATGCCTCGGAGGGTGATAAATAGGGCACTGATGGATGTTATACTGGGGATCCCGGCATGCCTCGGAGGGTGATAAACAAGGCGCAGAGGGATGTTATACTGGGGATACTGGCATGCCTCGGAGGGTGATAAATAAGGGCGTTGATGGATGTTATACTGGGGATACTGGCATGCCTCGGAGGGTGATAAATAGGGCACTGAAGGATGTTATACTGGGGATCCCGGCATGCCTCGGAGGGTGATAAATAGGGCGCAGAGAGATGTTATACTGGGGATCCCAGCATGCCTCGGAGGGTGATAAATAGGGCGCTGAGGGGTGTTATACTGGGGATCCCGGCATGCCTCGGAGGGTGATAAATAGGGCGCTGAGGGGTGTTATACTGGGGATCCCGGCATGCCTCGGAGGGTGATAAATAGGGCGCTGAGGGATGTTATACTGGGGATCCCGAGCGGGCCTCGGAGGGTGATAAATATGGCGCTGAGGGATGTTATACTGGGGATCCTGGCATGCCCCGGAGGGTGATAAATAGGGCGCTGATGGATGTTATACTGGGGATCCTGGCATGTCTCGGAGGGTGATAAATAGGGCACTGATGGATGTTATACTGGGGATCCTGGCATGTCTCGGAGAGTGATAAATAGGGCGCTGAGGGATGTTATACTGGGGATCCCGAGCTGGCCTCGGAGGGTGATAAATAGGGCGCTGAGGGATGTTATACTGGGGATACTGGCATGCCTCGGAGGGTGATAAATAGGGCACTGATGGATGTTATACTGGGGATCCCGGCATGCCTCGGAGGGTGATAAATAGGGCACTGATGGATGTTATACTGGGGATCCCGGCATGCCTCGGAGGGTGATAAATAGGGCGCTGATGGATGTTATACTGGGGATCCCGGCATGCCTCGGAGGGTGATAAATAGGACATTGAGGAATGTTATACTGGGGATCCCGGCATGTCTCGGAGGGTGATAAATAGGGCGCTGATGAATGTTATACTAGGGATCCCGGCATGCCTCGGAGGGTGATAAATAGGGCGCTGAGGGGTGTTATACTGGGGATCCCGGCATGCCTCGGAGGGTGATAAATAGGGCGCTGAGGGGAGTTATAGTGGGGATCCTGGCATGCCTCGGAGGGTGATAAATAGGGCGCTGAGGGATGTTATACTGGGATCCCGAGCTGGCCTCGGAGGGTGATAAATAGGGCGCTGAGGGATGTTATACTGGGGATCCTGGCATGCCCCGGAGGGTGATAAATAGGGCGCTGAGGGATGTTATACTGGGGATACTGGCATGCCTCGGAGGGTGATAAATAGGGCACTGATGGATGTTATACTGGGGATCCCGGCATGGCTCGGAGGGTGATAAATGGGGCGCAGAGGGATGTTATACTGGGGATACTGGCATGCCTCGGAGGGTGATAAATAAGGGCGTTGATGGATGTTATACTGGGGATACTGGCATGCCTCGGAGGGTGATAAATAGGGCACTGATGGATGTTATACTGGGGATCCCGGCATGCCTCGGAGGGTGATAAACAAGGCGCAGAGGGATGTTATACTGGGGATACTGGCATGCCTCGGAGGGTGATAAATAAGGGCGTTGATGGATGTTATACTGGGGATACTGGCATGCCTCGGAGGGTGATAAATAGGGCACTGATGGATGTTATACTGGGGATCCCGGCATGCCTCGGAGGGTGATAAATAAGGGCGTTGATGGATGTTATACTGGGGATACTGGCATGCCTCGGAGGGTGATAAATAGGGCACTGATGGATGTTATACTGGGGATCCCGGCATGCCTCGGAGGGTGATAAATAGGGCGCAGAGGGATGTTATACTGGGGATCCCAGCATGCCTCGGAGGGTGATAAATAGGGCGCTGATGGGTGTTATACTGGGGATCCCGGCATGCCTCGGAGGGTGATAAATAGGGCGCTGAGGGGTGTTATACTGGGGATCCCGGCATGCCTCGGAGGGTGATAAATAGGGCGCTGAGGGATGTTATACTGGGGATCCCGAGCGGGCCTCGGAGGGTGATAAATATGGCGCTGAGGGATGTTATACTGGGGATTCTGGCATGCCCCGGAGGGTGATAAATAGGGCGCTGATGGATGTTATACTGGGGATCCTGGCATGTCTCGGAGGGTGATAAATAGGGCACTGATGGATGTTATACTGGGGATCCTGGCATGTCTCGGAGAGTGATAAATAGGGCGCTGAGGGATGTTATACTGGGGATCCCGAGCTGGCCTCGGAGGGTGATAAATAGGGCGCTGAGGGATGTTATACTGGGGATACTGGCATGCCTCGGAGGGTGATAAATAGGGCACTGATGGATGTTATACTGGGTATCCCGGCATGCCTCGGAGGGTGATAAATAGGGCACTGATGGATGTTATACTGGGGATCCCGGCATGCTTCGGAGGGTGATAAATAGGGCGCTGATGGATGTTATACTGGGGATCCCGGCATGCCTCAGAGGGTGATAAATAGGGCGCTGAGGGATGTTATACTGGGGATCCCGGCATGCCTCGGAGGGTGATAAATAGGACATTGAGGAATGTTATACTGGGGATCCCGGCATGTCTCGGAGGGTGATAAATAGGGCGCTGATGGATGTTATACTAGGGATCCCGGCATGCCTCGGAGTTATAAATAGGGCGCTGAGGGGTGTTATACTGGGGATCCCGGCATGCCTCGGAGGGTGATAAATAGGGCGCTGAGGGGTGTTACAGTGGGGATCCCGGCATGCCTCGGAGGGTGATAAATAGGGCGCTGAGGGATGTTATACTGGGGATCCCGAGCTGGCCTCGGAGGGTGATAAATAGGGCGCTGAGGGATGTTATACTGGGGATCCTGGCATGCCCCGGAAGGTGATAAATAGGGCGCTGAGGGATGTTATACTGGGGATACTGGCATGCCTCGGAGGGTGATAAATAGGGCACTGATGGATGTTATACTGGGGATCCCGGCATGCCTCGGAGGGTGATAAATAGGGCGCAGAGGGATGTTATACTGGGGATACTGGCATGCCTCGGAGGGTGATAAATAAGGGCGTTGATGGATGTTATACTGGGGATACTGGCATGCCTCGGAGGGTGATAAATAGGGCACTGATGGATGTTATACTGGGGATTCCGGCATGCCTCGGAGGGTGATAAATAGGGCGCAGAGGGATGTTATACTGGGGATCCCAGCATGCCTCGGAGGGTGATTAATAGGGCGCTGAGGGGTGTTATACTGGGGATCCCGGCATGCCTCGGAGGGTGATAAATAGGGCGCTGAGGGGTGTTATACTGGGGATCCCGGCATGCCTCGGAGGGTGATAAATAGGGCGCTGAGGGGTGTTATACTGGGGATCCCGGCATGCCTCGGAGGGTGATAAATAGGGCGCTGAGGGGAGTTATAGTGGGGATCCCGGCATGCCTCGGAGGGTGATAAATAGGGCGCTGAGGGATGTTATACTGGGGATCCCGAGCTGGCCTCGGAGGGTGATAAATAGGGCGCTGAGGGATGTTATACTGGGGATCCTGGCATGCCCCGGAGGGTGATAAATAGGGCGCTGAGGGATGTTATACTGGGGATACTGGCATGCCTCGGAGGGTGATAAATAGGGCACTGATGGATGTTATACTGGGGATCCCGGCATGCCTCGGAGGGTGATAAATAGGGCGCAGAGGGATGTTATACTGGGGATACTGGCATGCCTCGGAGGGTGATAAATAAGGGCGTTGATGGATGTTATACTGGGGATACTGGCATGCCTCGGAGGGTGATAAATAGGGCACTGATGGATGTTATACTGGGGATCCCGGCATGCCTCGGAGGGTGATAAACAAGGCGCAGAGGGATGTTATACTGGGGATACTGGCATGCCTCGGAGGGTGATAAATAAGGGCGTTGATGGATGTTATACTGGGGATACTGGCATGCCTCGGAGGGTGATAAATAGGGCACTGATGGATGTTATACTGGGGATCCCGGCATGCCTCGGAGGGTGATAAATAAGGGCGTTGATGGATGTTATACTGGGGATACTGGCATGCCTCGGAGGGTGATAAATAGGGCACTGATGGATGTTATACTGGGGATCCCGGCATGCCTCGGAGGGTGATAAATAGGGCGCAGAGGGATGTTATACTGGGGATCCCAGCATGCCTCGGAGGGTGATAAATAGGGCGCTGATGGGTGTTATACTGGGGATCCCGGCATGCCTCAGAGGGTGATAAATAGGGCGCTGAGGGATGTTATACTGGGGATCCTGGCATGCCCCGGAGGGTGATAAATAGGGCGCTGATGGATGTTATACTGGGGATCCTGGCATGTCTCGGAGGGTGATAAATAGGGCACTGATGGATGTTATACTGGGGATCCTGGAATGTCTCGGAGAGTGATAAATAGGGCGCTGAGGGATGTTATACTGGGGATCCCGAGCTGGCCTCGGAGGGTGATAAATAGGGCGCTGAGGGATGTTATACTGGGGATACTGGCATGTCTCGGAGGGTGATAAATAGGGCACTGATGAATGTTATACTGGGGATCCCGGCATGCCTCGGAGGGTGATAAATAGGGCACTGATGGATGTTATACTGGGGATCCCGGCATGCCTCGGAGGGTGATAAATAGGGCGCTGATGGATGTTATACTGGGGATCCCGGCATGCCTCAGAGGGTGATAAATAGGGCGCTGAGGGATGTTATACTGGGGATCCCGGCATGCCTCGGAGGGTGATAAATAGGACATAGAGGAATGTTATACTGGGGATCCCGGCATGTCTCGGAGGGTGATAAATAGGGCGCTGATGGATGTTATACTAGGGATCCCGGCATGCCTCGGAGGGTGATAAATAGGGCGCTGAGGGGTGTTATACTGGGGATCCCGGCATGCCTCGGAGGGTGATAAATAGGGCGCTGAGGGGTGTTACAGTGGGGATCCCGGCATGCCTCGAAGGGTGATAAATAGGGCGCTGAGGGATGTTATACTGGGGATCCCGAGCTGGCCTCGGAGGGTGATAAATAGGGCGCTGAGGGATGTTATACTGGGGATCCTGGCATGCCCCGGAGGGTGATAAATAGGGCGCTGAGGGATGTTATACTGGGGATACTGGCATGCCTCGGAGGGTGATAAATAGGGCACTGATGGATGTTATACTGGGGATCCCGGCATGCCTCGGAGGGTGATAAATAGGGCGCAGAGGGATGATATACTGGGGATACTGGCATGCCTCGGAGGGTGATAAATAAGGGCGTTGATGGATGTTATACTGGGGATACTGGCATGCCTCGGAGGGTGATAAATAGGGCACTGATGGATGTTATACTGGGGATTCCGGCATGCCTCGGAGGGTGATAAATAGGGCGCAGAGGGATGTTATACTGGGGATCCCAGCATGCCTCGGAGGGTGATTAATAGGGCGCTGAGGGGTGTTATACTGGGGATCCCGGCATGCCTCGGAGGGTGATAAATAGGGCGCTGAGGGGTGTTATACTGGGGATCCCGGCATGCCTCGGAGGGTGATAAATAGGGCGCTGAGGGGTGTTATACTGGGGATCCCGGCATGCCTCGGAGGGTGATAAATAGGGCGCTGAGGGATGTTATACTGGGGATCCCGAGCTGGCCTCGGAGGGTGATAAATAGGGCGCTGAGGGATGTTATACTGGGGATCCTGGCATGCCCCGGAGGGTGATAAATAGGGCGCTGATGGATGTTATACTGGGGATCCTGGCATGTCTCGGAGGGTGATGAATAGGGCACTGATGGATGTTATACTGGGGATCCTGGCATGTCTCGGAGAGTGATAAATAGGGCGCTGAGGGATGTTATACTGGGGATCCCGAGCTGGCCTCGGAGGGTGATAAATAGGGCGCTGAGGGATGTTATACTGGGGATCTTGGCATGCCTCGGAGGGTGATAAATAGGGCACTGATGGATGTTATACTGGGGATCCCGGCATGCCTCGGAGGGTGATAAATAGGGCACTGATGGATGTTATACTGGGGATCCCGGCATGCCTCGGAGGGTGATAAATAGGGCGCTGATGGATGTTATACTGGGGATCCCGGCATGCCTCAGAGGGTGATAAATAGGGCGCTGAGGGATGTTATACTGGGGATCCCGGCATGCCTCGGAGGGTGATAAATAGGACATTGAGGAATGTTATACTGGGGATCCCGGCATGTCTCGGAGGGTGATAAATAGGGCGCTGATGGATGTTATACTAGGGATCCCGGCATGCCTCAGAGGGTGATAAATAGGGCGCTGAGGGATGTTATACTGGGGATCCCGGCATGTTTCGGAGGGTGATAAATAGGGCGCTGAGGGATGTTATACTGGGGATCCTGGCATATCTCGGAGGGTGATAAATAGGGCGCTGATGGATGTTATAATGGGGATCCCGGCATGCCTCGGAGGGTGATAAATAGGGCGCTGAGGGATGTTATACTGGGGATACTGGCATGCCTCGGAGGGTGATCAATAGGGCGCTGAGGGATGTTATACTGGGGATCCCGAGCGGGCCTCGGAGGGTGATAAATATGGCGCTGAGGGATGTTATACTGGGGATCCTGGCATGCCCCGGAGGGTGATAAATAGGGCTCTGATGGATGTTATACTGGGGATCCTGGCATGTCTCGGAGGGTGATAAATAGGGCACTGATGGATGTTATACTGGGGATCCTGGCATGTCTCTGAGAGTGATAAATAGGGCGCTGAGGGATGTTATACTGGGGATCCCGAGCTGGCCTCGGAGGGTGATAAATAGGGCTCTGAGGGATGTTATACTGGGGATACTGGCATGCCTCGGAGGGTGATAAATAGGGCACTGATGGATGTTATACTGGGGATCCCGGCATGCCTCGGAGGGTGATAAATAGGGCACTGATGGATGTAATACTGGGGATCCTGGCATGCCTCGGAGGGTGATAAATAGGGCGCTGATGGATGTTATACTGGGGATCCCGGCATGCCTCAGAGGGTGATAAATAGGGCGCTGAGGGATGTTATACTGGGGATCCCGGCATGCCTCGCAGGGTGATAAATAGGACATTGAGGAATGTTATACTGGGGATCCCGGCATGTCTCGGAGGGTGATAAATAGGGCGCTGATGGATGTTATACTAAGGATCCCGGCATGCCTCGGAGGGTGATAAATAGGGCGCTGAGGGGTGTTATACTGGGGATCCCGGCATGCCTCGGAGGGTGATAAATAGGGCGCTGAGGGGTGTTATAGTGGGGATCCCGGCATGCCTCGGAGGGTGATAAATAGGGCGCTGAGGGATGTTATACTGGGGATCCCGAGCTGGCCTCGGAGGGTGATAAATAGGGCGCTGAGGGATGTTATACTGGGGATCCTGGCATGCCCCGGAGGGTGATAAATAGGGCGCTGAGGGATGTTATACTGGGGATACTGGCATGCCTCGGAGGGTGATAAATAGGGCACTGATGGATGTTATACTGGGGATCCCGGCATGCCTCGGAGGGTGATAAATAGGGCGCAGAGGGATGTTATACTGGGGATACTGGCATGCCTCGGAGGGTGATAAATAGGGCACTGATGGATGTTATACTGGGGATTCCGGCATGCCTCGGAGGGTGATAAATAGGGCGCAGAGGGATGTTATACTGGGGATCCCAGCATGCCTCGGAGGGTGATTAATAGGGCGCTGAGGGGTGTTATACTAGGGATCCCGGCATGCCTCGGAGGGTGATAAATAGGGCGCTGAGGGGTGTTATACTGGGGATCCCGGCATGCCTCGGAGGGTGATAAATAGGGCGCTGAGGGGTGTTATACTGGGGATCCCGGCATGCCTCGGAGGGTGATAAATAGGGCGCTGAGGGATGTTATACTGGGGATCCCGAGCTGACCTCGGAGGGTGATAAATAGGGCGCTGAGGGATGTTATACTGGGGATCCTGGCATGCCCCGGAGGGTGATAAATAGGGCGCTGATGGATGTTATACTGGGGATCCTGGCATGTCTCGGAGGGTGATGAATAGGGCACTGATGGATGTTATACCTGGGATACTGGCATGTCTCGGAGAGTGATAAATAGGGCGCTGAGGGATGTTATACTGGGGATCCCGAGCTGGCCTCGGAGGGTGATAAATAGGGCGCTGAGGGATGTTATACTGGGGATCTTGGCATGCCTCGGAGGGTGATAAATAGGGCACTGATGGATGTTATACTGGGAATCCCGGCATGCCTCGGAGGGTGATAAATAGGGCGCTGATGGATGTTATACTGGGGATCCCGGCATGCCTCAGAGGGTGATAAATAGGGCGCTGAGGGATGTTATACTGGGGATCCCGGCATGCCTCGGAGGGTGATAAATAGGACATTGAGGAATGTTATACTGGGGATCCCGGCATGTCTCGGAGGGTGATAAATAGGGCGCTGATGGATGTTATACTAGGGATCCCGGCATGCCTCAGAGGGTGATAAATAGGGCGCTGAGGGATGTTATACTGGGGATCCCGGCATGTCTCGGAGGGTGATAAATAGGGCGCTGAGGGATGTTATACTGGGGATCCTGGCATATCTCGGAGGGTGATAAATAGGTCGCTGAGGGATGTTATACTGGGGATACTGGCATGCCTCGGAGGGTGATCAATAGGGCGCTGAGGGATGTTATACTGGGGATCCCGAGCGGGCCTCGGAGGGTGATAAATATGGCGCTGAGGGATGTTATACTGGGGATCCTGGCATGCCCCGGAGGGTGATAAATACGGCGCTGATGGATGTTATACTGGGGATCCTGGCATGTCTCGGAGGGTGATAAATAGGGCACTGATGGATGTTATACTGGGGATCCTGGCATGTCTCGGAGAGTGATAAATAGGGCGCTGAGGGATGTTATACTGGGGATCCCGAGCTGGCCTCGGAGGGTGATAAATAGGGCGCTGAGGGATGTTATACTGGGGATACTGGCATGCCTCGGAGGGTGATAAATAGGGCACTGATGGATGTTATACTGGGGATCCCGGCATGCCTCGGAGGGTGATAAATAGGGCACTGATGGATGTAATACTGGGGATCCCGGCATGCCTCGGAGGGTGATAAATAGGGCGCTGATGGATGTTATACTGGGGATCCCGGCATGCCTCAGAGGGTGATAAATAGGGCGCTGAGGGATGTTATACTGGGGATCCCGGCATGCCTCGGAGGGTGATAAATAGGACATTGAGGAATGTTATACTGGGGATCCCGGCATGTCTCGGAGGGTGATAAATAGGGCGCTGATGGATGTTATACTAAGGATCCCGGCATGCCTCGGAGGGTGATAAATAGGGCGCTGAGGGGTGTTATACTGGGGATCCCGGCATGCCTCGGAGGGTGATAAATAGGGCGCTGAGGGGTGTTATAGTGGGGATCCCGGCATGCCTCGGAGGGTGATAAATAGGGCGCTGAGGGATGTTATACTGGCGATCCCGAGCTGGCCTCGGAGGGTGATAAATAGGGCGCTGAGGGATGTTATACTGGGGATCCTGGCATGCCCCGGAGGGTGATAAATAGGGCGCTGAGGGATGTTATACTGGGGATACTGGCATGCCTCGGAGGGTGATAAATAGGGCACTGATGGATGTTATACTGGGGATCCCGGCATGCCTCGGAGTTTGATAAATAGGGCGCAGAGGGATGTTATACTGGGGATACTGGCATGCCTCGGAGGGTGATAAATAGGGCACTGATGGATGTTATACTGGGGATTCCGGCATGCCTCGGAGGGTGATAAATAGGGCGCAGAGGGATGTTATACTGGGGATCCCAGCATGCCTCGGAGGGTGATTAATAGGGCGCTGAGGGGTGTTATACTAGGGATCCCGGCATGCCTCGGAGGGTGATAAATAGGGCGCTGAGGGGTGTTATACTGGGGATCCCGGCATGCCTCGGAGGGTGATAAATAGGGCGCTGAGGGGTGTTATACTGGGGATCCCGGCATGCCTCGGAGGGTGATAAATAGGGCGCTGAGGGATGTTATACTGGGGATCCCGAGCTGGCCTCGGAGGGTGATAAATAGGGCGCTGAGGGATGTTATACTGGGGATCCTGGCATGCCCCGGAGGGTGATAAATAGGGCGCTGATGGATGTTATACTGGGGATCCTGGCATGTCTCGGAGGGTGATGAATAGGGCACTGATGGATGTTATACTGGGGATACTGGCATGTCTCGGAGAGTGATAAATAGGGCGCTGAGGGATGTTATACTGGGGATCCCGAGCTGGCCTCGGAGGGTGATAAATAGGGCGCTGAGGGATGTTATACTGGGGATCTTGGCATGCCTCGGAGGGTGATAAATAGGGCACTGATGGATGTTATACTGGGGATCCCGGCATGCCTCGGAGGGTGATAAATAGGGCGCTGATGGATGTTATACTGGGGATCCCGGCATGCCTCAGAGGGTGATAAATAGGGCGCTGAGGGATGTTATACTGGGGATCCCGGCATGCCTCGGAGGGTGATAAATAGGACATTGAGGAATGTTATACTGGGGATCCCGGCATGTCTCGGAGGGTGATAAATAGGGCGCTGATGGATGTTATACTAAGGATCCCGGCATGCCTCGGAGGGTGATAAATAGGGCGCTGAGGGGTGTTATACTGGGGATCCCGGCATGCCTCGGAGGGTGATAAATAGGGCGCTGAGGGGTGTTATAGTGGGGATCCCGGCATGCCTCGGAGGGTGATAAATAGGGCGCTGAGGGATGTTATACTGGCGATCCCGAGCTGGCCTCGGAGGGTGATAAATAGGGCGCTGAGGGATGTTATACTGGGGATCCTGGCATGCCCCGGAGGGTGATAAATAGGGCGCTGAGGGATGTTATACTGGGGATACTGGCATGCCTCGGAGGGTGATAAATAGGGCACTGATGGATGTTATACTGGGGATCCCGGCATGCCTCGGAGGGTGATAAATAGGGCGCAGAGGGATGTTATACTGGGGATACTGGCATGCCTCAGAGGGTGATAAATAGGGCACTGATGGATGTTATACTGGGGATTCCGGCATGCCTCGGAGGGTGATAAATAGGGCGCAGAGGGATGTTATACTGGGGATCCCAGCATGCCTCGGAGGGTGATTAATAGGGCGCTGAGGGGTGTTATACTAGGGATCCCGGCATGCCTCGGAGGGTGATAAATAGGGCGCTGAGGGGTGTTATACTGGGGATCCCGGCATGCCTCGGAGGGTGATAAATAGGGCGCTGAGGGGTGTTATACTGGGGATCCCGGCATGCCTCGGAGGGTGATAAATAGGGCGCTGAGGGATGTTATACTGGGGATCCCGAGCTGGCCTCGGAGGGTGATAAATAGGGCGCTGAGGGATGTTATACTGGGGATCCTGGCATGCCCCGGAGGGTGATAAATAGGGCGCTGATGGATGTTATACTGGGGATCCTGGCATGTCTCGGAGGGTGATGAATAGGGCACTGATGGATGTTATACTGGGGATACTGGCATGTCTCGGAGAGTGATAAATAGGGCGCTGAGGGATGTTATACTGGGGATCCCGAGCTGGCCTCGGAGGGTGATAAATAGGGCGCTGAGGGATGTTATACTGGGGATCTTGGCATGCCTCGGAGGGTGATAAATAGGGCACTGATGGATGTTATACTGGGGATCCCGGCATGCCTCGGAGGGTGATAAATAGGGCGCTGATGGATGTTATACTGGGGATCCCGGCATGCCTCAGAGGGTGATAAATAGGGCGCTGAGGGATGTTATACTGGGGATCCCGGCATGCCTCGGAGGGTGATAAATAGGACATTGAGGAATGTTATACTGGGGATCCCGGCATGTCTCGGAGGGTGATAAATAGGGCGCTGATGGATGTTATACTAGGGATCCCGGCATGCCTCAGAGGGTGATAAATAGGGCGCTGAGGGATGTTATACTGGGGATCCCGGCATGTCTCGGAGGGTGATAAATAGGGCGCTGAGGGATGTTATACTGGGGATCCTGGCATATCTCGGAGGGTGATAAATAGGGCGCTGATGGATGTTATACTGGGGATCCCGGCATGCCTCGGAGGTTGATAAATAGGGCGCTGAGGGATGTTATACTGGGGATACTGGCATGCCTCTGAGGGTGATAAATAAGGGCGCTGATGGATGTTATACTGGGGATACTGGCATGCCTCGGAGGGTGATAAATAGGGCGCTGAGGGGTGTTATACTGGGGATCCCGGCATGCCTCGGAGGGGATAAATAGGGCGCTGAGGGGTGTTATACTGGGGATCCCGGCATGCCTCGGAGGGTGATAAATAGGGCGCTGAGGGGTGTTATACTGGGGATCCCGGCATGCCTCGGAGGGTGATAAATAGGGCGCTGAGGGGTGTTATAGTGGGGATCCCGGCATGCCTCGGAGGGTGATAAATAGGGCGCTGAGGGATGTTATACTGGCGATCCCGAGCTGGCCTCGGAGGGTGATAAATAGGGCGCTGAGGGATGTTATACTGGGGATCCTGGCATGCCCCGGAGGGTGATAAATAGGGCGCTGAGGGATGTTATACTGGGGATACTGGCATGCCTCGGAGGGTGATAAATAGGGCACTGATGGATGTTATACTGGGGATCCCGGCATGCCTCGGAGTTTGATAAATAGGGCGCAGAGGGATGTTATACTGGGGATACTGGCATGCCTCGGAGGGTGATAAATAGGGCACTGATGGATGTTATACTGGGGATTCCGGCATGCCTCGGAGGGTGATAAATAGGGCGCAGAGGGATGTTATACTGGGGATCCCAGCATGCCTCGGAGGGTGATTAATAGGGCGCTGAGGGGTGTTATACTAGGGATCCCGGCATGCCTCGGAGGGTGATAAATAGGGCGCTGAGGGGTGTTATACTGGGGATCCCGGCATGCCTCGGAGGGTGATAAATAGGGCGCTGAGGGGTGTTATACTGGGGATCCCGGCATGCCTCGGAGGGTGATAAATAGGGCGCTGAGGGATGTTATACTGGGGATCCCGAGCTGGCCTCGGAGGGTGATAAATAGGGCGCTGAGGGATGTTATACTGGGGATCCTGGCATGCCCCGGAGGGTGATAAATAGGGCGCTGATGGATGTTATACTGGGGATCCTGGCATGTCTCGGAGGGTGATGAATAGGGCACTGATGGATGTTATACTGGGGATACTGGCATGTCTCGGAGAGTGATAAATAGGGCGCTGAGGGATGTTATACTGGGGATCCCGAGCTGGCCTCGGAGGGTGATAAATAGGGCGCTGAGGGATGTTATACTGGGGATCTTGGCATGCCTCGGAGGGTGATAAATAGGGCACTGATGGATGTTATACTGGGGATCCCGGCATGCCTCGGAGGGTGATAAATAGGGCGCTGATGGATGTTATACTGGGGATCCCGGCATGCCTCAGAGGGTGATAAATAGGGCGCTGAGGGATGTTATACTGGGGATCCCGGCATGCCTCGGAGGGTGATAAATAGGACATTGAGGAATGTTATACTGGGGATCCCGGCATGTCTCGGAGGGTGATAAATAGGGCGCTGATGGATGTTATACTAAGGATCCCGGCATGCCTCGGAGGGTGATAAATAGGGCGCTGAGGGGTGTTATACTGGGGATCCCGGCATGCCTCGGAGGGTGATAAATAGGGCGCTGAGGGGTGTTATAGTGGGGATCCCGGCATGCCTCGGAGGGTGATAAATAGGGCGCTGAGGGATGTTATACTGGCGATCCCGAGCTGGCCTCGGAGGGTGATAAATAGGGCGCTGAGGGATGTTATACTGGGGATCCTGGCATGCCCCGGAGGGTGATAAATAGGGCGCTGAGGGATGTTATACTGGGGATACTGGCATGCCTCGGAGGGTGATAAATAGGGCACTGATGGATGTTATACTGGGGATCCCGGCATGCCTCGGAGGGTGATAAATAGGGCGCAGAGGGATGTTATACTGGGGATACTGGCATGCCTCGTAGGGTGATAAATAGGGCACTGATGGATGTTATACTGGGGATTCCGGCATGCCTCGGAGGGTGATAAATAGGGCGCAGAGGGATGTTATACTGGGGATCCCAGCATGCCTCGGAGGGTGATTAATAGGGCGCTGAGGGGTGTTATACTAGGGATCCCGGCATGCCTCGGAGGGTGATAAATAGGGCGCTGAGGGGTGTTATACTGGGGATCCCGGCATGCCTCGGAGGGTGATAAATAGGGCGCTGAGGGGTGTTATACTGGGGATCCCGGCATGCCTCGGAGGGTGATAAATAGGGCGCTGAGGGATGTTATACTGGGGATCCCGAGCTGGCCTCGGAGGGTGATAAATAGGGCGCTGAGGGATGTTATACTGGGGATCCTGGCATGCCCCGGAGGGTGATAAATAGGGCGCTGATGGATGTTATACTGGGGATCCTGGCATGTCTCGGAGGGTGATGAATAGGGCACTGATGGATGTTATACTGGGGATACTGGCATGTCTCGGAGAGTGATAAATAGGGCGCTGAGGGATGTTATACTGGGGATCCCGAGCTGGCCTCGGAGGGTGATAAATAGGGCGCTGAGGGATGTTATACTGGGGATCTTGGCATGCCTCGGAGGGTGATAAATAGGGCACTGATGGATGTTATACTGGGGATCCCGGCATGCCTCGGAGGGTGATAAATAGGGCGCTGATGGATGTTATACTGGGGATCCCGGCATGCCTCAGAGGGTGATAAATAGGGCGCTGAGGGATGTTATACTGGGGATCCCGGCATGCCTCGGAGGGTGATAAATAGGACATTGAGGAATGTTATACTGGGGATCCCGGCATGTCTCGGAGGGTGATAAATAGGGCGCTGATGGATGTTATACTAGGGATCCCGGCATGCCTCAGAGGGTGATAAATAGGGCGCTGAGGGATGTTATACTGGGGATCCCGGCATGTCTCGGAGGGTGATAAATAGGGCGCTGAGGGATGTTATACTGGGGATCCTGGCATATCTCGGAGGGTGATAAATAGGGCGCTGATGGATGTTATACTGGGGATCCCGGCATGCCTCGGAGGTTGATAAATAGGGCGCTGAGGGATGTTATACTGGGGATACTGGCATGCCTCTGAGGGTGATAAATAAGGGCGCTGATGGATGTTATACTGGGGATACTGGCATGCCTCGGAGGGTGATAAATAGGGCGCTGAGGGGTGTTATACTGGGGATCCCGGCATGCCTCGGAGGGGATAAATAGGGCGCTGAGGGGTGTTATACTGGGGATCCCGGCATGCCTCGGAGGGTGATAAATAGGGCGCTGAGGGGTGTTATACTGGGGATCCTGGCATGCCTCGGAGGGTGATAAATAGGATACTGAGGGATGTTATACTGGGGATACTGGCATGCCTCGGAGGGTGATAAATAGGGCACTGATGGATGTTATACTGGGGATCCCGGCATGTCTCGGAGGGTGATAAATAGGACGCTGAGGGATGTTATACTGGGGATCCCGGCATGCCTCGGAGGGTGATAAATAGGACACTGAGGGATGTTATACTGGGGATCCCGGCATGCCTCGGAGGGTGATAAATAGGACACTGAGGGATGTTATACTGGGGATCCCGGCATGTCTCGGAGGGTGATAAATAGGGCACTGAGGGGTGTTATACTTGGGATCCTGGCATGTCTCGGAGGGTGATAAATAGGGCGCTGAGGATGTTGTACTGGGGATCCCGGCATGCCTTGGAGGGTGATAAATAGGACACTGAGGGATGTTATACTGGGGATCTCGGCATGTCTCGGAGGGTGATAAATAGGACACTGAGGGATCTTATACTGGGGATCCCGGCATGTCTCGGAGGGTGATAAATAGGGCGCTGATGGATGTTATACTGGGGATCCTGGCATGTCTCGGAGGGTGATAAATAGGGCACTGAGGGATGTTATACTGGGGATCCCGGCATGCCTCGGAGGGTGATAAATAGGACATTGAGGAATGTTATACTGGGGATCCCGGCATGCCTCGGAGGGTGATAAATAGGACACTGAGGGATGTTATACTGGGGATCCCGGCATGCCTCGGAGGCTGATAAATAGGACACTGAGGGATGTTATACTGGGGATCCCGGCATGTCTCGGAGGGTGATAAATAGGGCGCTGAGGGGTGTTATACTTGGGATCCTGGCATGTCTCGGAGCGTGATAAATAGGGCGCTGAGGATGTTGTACTGGGGATCCCGGCATGCCTCGGAGGGTGATAAATAGGACACTGAGGGATGTTATACTGGGGATCCCGGCATGTCTCGGAGGGTGATAAATAGGACACTGAGGGATGTTATACTGGGGATCCCGGCATGTCTCGGAGGGTGATAAATAGGGCGCTGAGGGGTGTTATACTTGGGATCCCGGCATGTCTCGGAGGGTGATAAATAGGGCACTGAGGGATGTTATACTGGGGATCCCGGCATGCCTCGGAGGGTGATAAATAGGACACTGAGGGATGTTATACTGGGGATCCCGGCATGTCTCGGAGGGTGATAAATAGGGCGCTGAGGGGTGTTATACTTGGGATCCTGGCATGTCTCAGAGGGTGATAAATAGGGCGCTGAGGATGTTATACTGGGGATCCCGGCATGCCTCGGAGGGTGATAAATAGGACACTGAGGGATGTTATACTGGGGATCCCGGCATGTCTCGGAGGTTGATAAATAGGGCACTGAGGGATGTTATACTGGGGATCCTGGCATGTCTCGGAGGGTGATAAATAGGGCACTGAGGGATGTTATACTGGGGATCCCGGAATGCCTCGGAGGGTGACAAATAGGACGCTGAGGGATGTTATACTGGGGATCCCGGCATGCCTCGGAGGGTGATAAATAGGGCGCTGAGGGATGTTATACTGGGGATCCCGGCATGCCTCGGAGGGTGATAAATAGGGCGCTGAGGGATGTTATACTGGGGAACCCGGCATGCCTCGGAGGGTGATAAATAGGGCGCTGATGGATGTTATACTGGGGATCCTGGCATGTCTCAGAGGGTGATAAATAGGGTGCTGATGAATGTTATACTGGGGATACCGGCATGCCTCGGAGGGTGATAAATAGGGCGCTGAGGGATGTTATACTGGGGATCCCGGCATGCCTCGGAGGGTGATAAATAGGGCGCTGAGGGATGTTATACTGGGGATCCTGGCATGCCTCGGAGGGTGATAAATAGGGCGCTGATGGATGTTATACTAGGGATACTGGCATGTCTCAGAGGGTGATAAATAGGGCGCTGAGGGATGTTGTACTGGGGATTCCGGCATGCCTCGGAGGGTGATAAATAGGGCGCTGAGGGATGTTATACTGGGGATCCTGGCATGCCTCGGAGGGTGATAAATAGGGCGCTGATGGATGTTATACTAGGGATACTGGCATGTCTCAGAGGGTGATAAATAGGGCGCTGAGGGATGTTGTACTGGGGATCCCGGCATGCCTCGGAGGGTGATATATAGGGCGCTGAGGGATGTTATACTGTGGATCCCGGCATGTCTCGGAGGGTGATAAATAGGGCACTGATGGTTGTTATACTGGGGATACTGACATGCCTCGGAGGGTGATAAATAGGGCGCTGAGGGATTTTATTCTGGGGATCCCCGGCATGCCTCGGAGGGTGATAAATAGGGCGCTGATGGATGTTATACTGGGGATCCTGGCATGTCTCGGAGGGTGATAAATAGGGCGCTGAGGGATGTTATACTGGGGATCCCGGCATGCCTCGGCGGGTGATAAATAGGGCGCTGATGGATGTTATACTGGGGATCCTGGCATGCCTCGGAGGGTGATAAATTGGGCACTGATGGATGTTATACTGGGGATACTGACATGCCTCGGAGGGTGATAAATAGGGCGCTGATGGATGTTATACTGGGGATCCCGGCATGTCTCGGAGGGTGATGAATAGGGCACTGAGGGATGTTATACTGGGGATCCCGGCATGCCTCGGAGGGTGATAAATAGGGCGCTGAGGGATGTTATACTGGGGATCCCGGCATGCCTCGGAGGGTGATAAATAGGGCGCTGATGGATGTTATACTGGGGATCCTGGCATGTCTCGGAGGGTGATAAATAGGGCGCTGATGAATGTTATACTGGGGATACTGGCATGCCTCGGAGGGTGATAAATAGGGCGCTGAGGGATGTTATACTGGGGATCCCGGCATGCCTCGGAGGGTGATAAATAGGGCACTGATGGATGTTATACTGGGGATACTGGCATGTCTCGGAGGGTGATAAATAGGGTGCTGAGGGATTTTATACTGGGGATCCCGGCATGCCTTGGAGGGTGATAAATAGGGTGCTGAGGGATGTTATACTGGGGATCCCGGCATGCCTCGGAGGGTGATAAATAGGGCACTGAGGGATGTTATACTGGGGATCCCGGCATGCCTCGGAGGGTGATAAATAGGGCTCTGATGGATGTTATACTGGGGATCATGGCATGTCTCGGAGGGTGATAAATAGGGCGCTGAGGGATGTTATACTGGGGATCCCGGCATGCCTCGGAGGGTGATAAATAGGGCACTGATGGATGTTATACTGGGGATACTGACATGCCTCGGAGGGTGATAAATAGGGCGCTGATGGATGTTATACTGGGGATCCCGGCATGCCTCGGAGGGTGATAAATAGGGCGCTGAAGGATGTTATACTGGGGATCCTGGCATGCCTCGGAGGGTGATAAATAGGGCGCTGATGGATGTTATACTGGGGATCCTGGCATGTCTCGGAGGGTGATAAATAGGGCGCTGATGAATGTTATACTGGGGATACTGGCATGCCTCGGAGGGTGATAAATAGAGCGCTGAGGGATGTTATGCTGGGGATCCCGGCATGCCTCGGAGGGTGATAAATAGGGCATTGAGGGATGTTATACTGGGGATCCCGGCATGCCTCGGAGGGTGATAAATAGGGCGCTGATGGATGTTATACTGGGGATCATGGCATGTCTCGGAGGGTGATAAATAGGGCGCTGAGGGATGTTATACTGGGGATCCCGGCATGCCTCGGAGTGTGATAAATAGGGCACTGAAGGATGTTATACTGGGGATACTGACATGCCTCGGAGGGTGATAAATAGGGCGCTGATGGATGTTATACTGGGGATCCCGGCATGCCTCGGAGGGTGATAAATAGGGCGCTGAAGGATGTTATACTGGGGATCCTGGCATGCCTCGGAGGGTGATAAATAGGGCACTGAGGGATGTTATACTGGGGATACTGGCATGTCTCGGAGGGTGATAAATAGGGTGCTGAGGGATTTTATACTGGGGATCCCGGCATGCCTTGGAGGGTGATAAATAGGGTGCTGAGGGATTTTATACTGGGGATCCCGGCATGCCTTGGAGGGTGATAAATAGGGCGCTGATGGATGTTATACTGGGGATACTGGCATGTCTCAGAGGGTGATAAATAGGGTACTGATGGATGTTATACTGGGGATACTGACATGCCTCGGAGGGTGATAAATAGGGCGCTGATGGATTTTATACTGGGGATCCCGGCATGCCTCGGAGGGTGATAAATAGGGCGCTGAGGGATTTTATACTGGGGATCCCGGCATGCCTCGGAGGGTGATAAATAGGGCGCTGAGGGATGTTATACTGGGGATCCCGGCATGCCTCGGAGGGTGATAAATAGGGCGCTGAGGGATTTTATACTGGGGATCCCGGCATGCCTCGGAGGGTGATAAATAGGGCGCTGAGGGATGTTATACTGGGAATCCTGGCATGCCTCGGAGGGTGATAAATAGGGCGCTGAGGGATGTTATACTGGGGATCCCGGCATGCCTCGGAGGGTGATAAATAGGGCGCTGATGGATGTTATACTGGGGATCCTGGCATGTCTCGGAGGGTGATAAATAGGGCGCTGATGAATGTTATACTGGGGATACTGGCATGCCTCGGAGGGTGATAAATAGAGCGCTGAGGGATGTTATACTGGGGATCCCGGCATGCCTCGGAGGGTGATAAATAGGGCACTGAGGGATGTTATACTGGGGATCCCGGCATGCCTCGGAGGGTGATAAATAGGGCGCTGATGGATGTTATACTGGGGATCCTGGCATGTCTCGGAGGGTGATAAATAGGGCGCTGAGGGATGTTATACTGGGGATCCCGGCATGCCTCGGAGGGTGATAAATAGGGCACTGATGGATGTTATACTGGGGATACTGACATGCCTCAGAGGGTGATAAATAGGGCGCTGATGGATGTTATACTGGGGATCCCGGCATGCCTCGGAGGGTGATAAATAGGGCGCTGAAGGATGTTATACTGGGGATCCTGGCATGCCTCGGAGGGTGATAAATAGGGCACTGAGGGATGTTATACTGGGGATACTGGCATGTCTCGGAGGGTGATAAATAGGGTGCTGAGGGATTTTATACTGGGGATCCCGGCATGCCTTGGAGGGTGATAAATAGGGTGCTGAGGGATTTTATACTGGGGATCCCGGCATGCCTTGGAGGGTGATAAATAGGGCGCTGATGGATGTTATACTGGGGATACTGGCATGTCTCAGAGGGTGATAAATAGGGCGCTGATGGATGTTATACTGGGGATACTGACATGCCTCGGAGGGTGATAAATAGGGCGCTGATGGATTTTATACTGGGGATCCCGGCATGCCTCGGAGGGTGATAAATAGGGCGCTGAGGGATTTTATACTGGGGATCCCGGCATGCCTCGGAGGGTGATAAATAGGGCGCTGAGGGATTTTATACTGGGGATCCCGGCATGCCTCGGAGGGTGATAAATAGGGCGCTGAGGGATTTTGTACTGGGGATCCCGGCATGCCTCGGAGGGTGATAAATAGGGCGCTGAGGGATTTTATACTGGGGATCCCGGCATGCCTCGGAGGGTGATAAATAGGGCGCTGAGGGATGTTATACTGGGAATCCTGGCATGCCTCGGAGGGTGATAAATAGGGCGCTGAGGGATGTTATACTGGGGATCCCGGCATGCCTCGGAGGGTGATAAATAGGGCGCTGAGGGATGTTATACTGGGGATCCCGGCATGCCTCGGAGGGTGATAAATAGGGCGCTGATGGATGTTATACTGGGGATCCTGGCATGTCTCGGAGGGTGATAAATAGGGCACTGATGGATGTTATACTGGGGATACTGGCATGCCTCGGAGGGTGATAAATAGGGCGCTGAGGGATTTTATACTGGGGATCCCGGCATGCCTCAGAGGGTCAGAAATAGGGCGCTGATGGATGTTATACTGGGGATACTGGCATGCCTCGGAGGGTGATAAATAGGGCGCTGAGGGATTTTATACTGGGGATCCCGGCATGCCTCGGAGGGTGATAAATAGGGCGCTGAGGGATGTTATACTGGGGATCCCGGCATGCCTCGGAGGGTGATAAATAGGGCGCTGAGGGATGTTATACTGGGGATCCCGGCATGCCTCGGAGGGTGATAAATAGGGCGCTGATGGATGTTATACTGGGGATCCTGGCATTTCTCAGAGGGTGATAAAAGTATCACTGCAGTTGACCAATAGAAGTTGCTTTAATGACCACTTTTCCAGTGAAATCGATGGCACAGGTGGCCCACCTCTGCCGATCCCCACCAATCGCTGCCCCCCAGATAGGAGATAGATAGATAGATATGAGATAGATAGATAGATATGAAGATAGATAGATAGATAGGTAGATATGAGATAGATAGATAGATAGATAGATAGATATGAGATAGATAGATAGATAGATAGATAGATAGATAGATAGATAGATATGAGATAGATAGATAGATATGAAGATAGATAGATAGATAGGTAGATATGAGATAGATAGATAGATAGATAGATAGATATGAGATAGATAGATAGATAGATAGATAGATAGATATGACGATTGATAGATATGAGATAGATAGATATGAGATAGATAGATAGCTATGAAGATAGATAGATATATATGAGATAGATATGAAGATAGCTAGATAGATATGAAGATAGATATATATGAGATAGATAGATAGATAGCTATGAAGATAGATATATATGAGATAGATAGATAGATAGATAGCTATGAAGATAGATATATATGAGATAGATAGATAGGTAGAACTCCTAGCTGTGTATAGAGTATAGGTTTCTGCTTAGAAAACAGACAGCTTAGTTTCTGCTTTCTGCCTGTCATATGTGTAACAATAGGATAATATAACGTGATGGAATACCTCTATAGGATAATATAATGTGATGGAATACCTCTATAGGATAATATAACGTGACGTGATGGAATACCTCTATAGGATAATCCGAATTGTGTAACCAGGTGTGCTACGTATCGTAGAGCTGTCTCATCAGATCAATGCTCTATTTTTAGAACAGGGCAATGACTACATTGTGTAGTTAATGCACAGAGACCAAATTTAGAATTTACCGAGTTGCAATATTGCCCAGACAAACCTGATCTGCAGTATGTGACGTGTAACCACGGACTTATGTAACCTGACAGCCTGGTGAACTCCTGACACAGGGCAAGACCCGAAACAGGGGCCCAATTACTGGCTCCCACGTCCCATGTACTGTTACAAGCTTCTAAAACGTGCAGAAATGGAGAAGGGGTGTGGTATGATATGTTCACGTTCATAATATCGACATGAGAATGCCGACATGGTCATACTGTTGACATTGACCGTGTCGACAATCATTATGTAGACGCAGATGAAATGTCGCCATGTCAGAAATTGAATGTTGACATATCGTCCCTGGTGGTCCAGTTACCTGCCCCTGATGGCTGCAGCAGCTCCAGCGCGGTCATGTGACCATCACTTCGAGGTTAGACCTGGGATCCAAGTATTCTTCTGCTATCCGTAAACCCTGCCCCTAACCCTCCCTCTGGTGCCTAACCTTAAACCACCCCTGCCACCCTCAGCCAAACCCTAACCTTCCCAGCAGCCTAACCCTCCCGCCCGCAGCGTAACCCTAACCTCCCCCCTCAGCCTAATGCTCCTGCCCGCAGCCTAACCCTAACCTCCCCTTCATCCTAACCCTAACCCACCTGCCCACAGCCTAACCCTAACCTCCCCTTCATCCTAACCCTAACCCTCCTGCCTACAGCCTAACCCTAACCTCACCTTCATCCTAACCCTAACCCTCCTGCCCACAGCCTAACCCTAATGTCAACATTCTTACAATGTCGACATCTCACATGACAATGGGGCGGGATGCATGAAGTATTGTAGGCAGGATGAGTTGGTAACGCCGGTGTGCATGACGACCACCGCAAAGGACCACTCTCTCGGTAAGAGCATCACTTTGCGATGGAGGGTCTATGACCCAGAAGTCCCTCTGGCGTCCCGTGGGGGGTGCTGGGAGGAATCCAATTGGATCCCTCTCTCAGCACTCTCCCGCTAGAAGCCCATAGGCTTCTATGGGTAATGCCAATCAGGAAGATGGCGTTACCCACCGCAACCAAGCTTCTGGGGCTTGGTGCATATGAGAAATGTGGTCACACCTGCATTTTGGGGGTTCAACTGCATTTCTCAGGTTGCTGCGTCCCGCCCATTGTTGGCACATTGCCTGTCAACATTTAAACAGTGTTAACATCCCGGGGAGACGTTACTCATAGCAACCAATCAGCTTTTAGATAGTATTTATCATGTACATCTTATAAAATGAAAGGTAGAAGCTGATTGGTTGCTATGACTAACGTCTCCACTGGTCCACTTTTCCAATGTTTAGAAGCTTTGATACATCGCCCCCTAGCTGCGATGTTTTATACTGTTCTCCTGGGTACTGAACGCCTGAGCCATTCACTGTGATACAATCACGAATCTTGCTATTTGTACCGTCATTACTGTTCCTGACCCTGGCTCTCTTAGCATGCCCTTACGCCTGGTCAGTAACACGTACAGCACACGGGGAACCTCCACTTAGTGCCTCTACAAAACCGTCATCCTTACCGTTCGTAACAGTCTTAGGCCGGGATGTACTAAAGGAAAAATGCGGTAAAAACCCAGTTCTCAGGGGTTTTACCGCATTTCCATATGTACTAAGCCCCACCCACCCTTTTTTCGTCGGGGAGGGTAACGCCAGAAATACCTGGCGTTACCCTATAGAAGCCTATGGGCTTCTTACCGGACCACGCACCCGACGCTTCGCCGCTGCCCCGCCATCGCCCAGCACTGGCCCCCACTCACCTGCTGTCCATGGTCGCTGGCCCGCGCTCCTCCCGGGTCCTCCGTCTCCTCCACATGTGACCAGCAGGAAGCTCCCGGGGCTCGGAGGGGACGGGGTCCCACGGAGACCCCGTCACCAGGCATCGGCTGCTTCGCAAAGGGCAGCTCTGATCGCAAGAGCTGTCCTTAGCAATACTAAATGCATATGTTAGTACATATGCGATTAGTAAGGTTACGGTGACTGGCGGAATGGTCACCGCAACCTTAGTACATCCCGCCCTTACAGATTTCCGTAGGATGGCCGGTGAGGGCGAGGAGAAGGATCTGATATGAGGTAAAAAATAACATAGCATGACAAATAGCAAATACACATCTCTAGGAAATAGACGGTGGTGGTTAGGAATGTGGATGGGTACAGAGTGCATATAGGCCCTCATTCAGAGCCGTACGCTCTGAGCAGAGCGCACGCTCTGAATGAGGGCCGGGCTCCATTTTCATGGAGCGTCCTCCTGGACGCTCGTATAGCTGTGGGTCACCACCCACAGGCTATACGAGTGTGCTTTGTGATGGCCGCGATGGTCGAGACCATCGCGACCATCGAAATTGCGAGCCGGAGCCTGCGGTTGAGGTTTTCAACCGCAAGCTCCGGAGTGATTTTGGCTCTATCAGAGCTAAAATCACTCCCACTGACATCACTAGTGATGTCAGTGGGCCGGCTTCTGACGGGAGGCGTTCCCGTGGGAACGCCCCCGTCAGGGAGGCACGCCCCCGGCACGCCCACCAAAGGGGGCGTGCTGTCAATCAACATTGACAGCACGCCCCCTTTGATCGGACACAACGAGCGAAGGACTTTCCTTCGCTCGTCGCGTCTGGCGCATGTGCACGACGGAGCTCCCTCCGTCGTGCGCATGCTCAGTGCATAACATCGACCCACTTGCGAGCGGACAGCCGCTCGCGAGTGGGTCTGAATCAGGCCCATAGTATTGTAGTGTTGTCATAAAATAAATTTCATACACAGAATTATATGAAAAGTAATATGACATTTTGGGATACATGGAGAAGTGGAAGGTTAAATAAAGTGGAGGATTGTACAAGAGTATTGGTAGAAAATCAATATATCAGATGCAGGGGAGGTTTGAGAGGAGAGGGCCCCTGTGCAGCCTCAGTGTGTGGGCCCCTTCCTCCTTGGGCACGCAGTATACTCTGGCATGGTCCCAAGTCTACTGCGCATGGGCAGGTCTCCAGGAAAATGGCACCCATGCCTTATTCCCAGGGACAAAACACCGGGAAAATGGCTGCCGCACCATTTCCCTGTGAATTTTTGCTGCTCTGCAGCCCAGATCCACCGGCAGACGCAGGACTTCGGAGACTGCAGAGAGGTAAGTATAACTATATATGGGTGCAGAGTGGGCAGTGTGGAACCCACATCCTGCACCCATTATAGATACGCCATTGATTAGATGGGGCAATTAATCGATGAAAGTAACAAAACTGAACTGAAATAAGAAGCGATAAGGAGTGTTGTGTTGTCCCAAACACTTAGGAGTCTCCTCAGCCCGTTCACCAAAAACACGGCAGCAAATAGTCCCTGACCTTGTTGTCGTAACATGTTTGTTCTTTTGGAGTGTAAGGACGTTATTAAATGGAGTCCCATTGTTTATCCAGTATCAGTTGTGCCGGCGGCCGTGCCCTTGGAAGGTTGCCCAGTCCATTACCGAGATTTCTCTGGCATTTTTAGCAATAAATCACCAGATAAGTCACTACCTGCTTGCCGTGTTGTCACAATGCCAGGAACCGTGCCCCTTAAAGGGAAAGTTTTCACCCTCTCCGGCCCGCAATCCAGAGCAATGAAAGAATAACACACTGAAGAAAGTGTCTAATAAAAGTGGTTTAATAGACGTCACAGGCTGGAGCAGGAGAGATAAAGTAATAACCAATCAGCTCCTGTACTTTTTCAAACACAGGCGGTAAAATGTAAGTTAGAAGCTGATTGGTTAGTACTTTATCTATCACAATTTTACCTCTCTTCCAGCTCTGATAAATACCTGAGAGATGCAGGTTCACTTCCATGCATTAATTATCGGGGTCTAATTAAAATAAAGTTCTGACAAGAATTATCCTCTTAAGGTGCATACACACTAGACGATATGCTCCCTGAGCGATATCGTCTAGTGTGTCCCCGGCAGGGTGTGCTCAATGTCGTTCATGACATTGAGCACAGCCGCTGAACGATATCATTAGCGATATCGTTCAGCGCCGGGCTCTCTCACCCATTCCCTGACATGCAGCAACCTGACGAGGTCGTCAGGTTGGCCTGCATGTCAGCGCGATGAACGATGATGACGAACGACCCGCGGGAACGCGCGTCGTCATCATCGTTCATCTTTTTTGTGTTAAAAATGGACGATAAAGTGGACGACTGAACGATAACGTTATCGTTCAGTCGTCCACTTTAATCGCCCAGTGTGTACGCACCATTACATTAATAAATGCACTATTTTACCATATAAAAGGTCCCAATTGTGCCCAAAATTAGACCTACCTTGCAATCAGGGCCGAATTGAGGGCCACATGGGCCTGGAGCTGAAAATTAACAAGGGCCTATTATGAGAAGCAGAGGAGGTGTGACCAGTGCCATGTGGGTGTGGCCAGTGCCATGTTGGCGTGTACCCCCCTTATACTCTCAGCCCCAATGTCTCACTAAATATGTAAAGAAAAAAATGCTTCATTTTGTGAGGTAAATAGAATAGAATTTTACTACTTATGATTTATGGCTGAGCGTGTAGAGAGCAGATGGCCAGTCAACATCATGTTGTCAGGACAAAGGGCCTATTTGTATTTGGAGGCCTGGAGCTGTAGCTCTATCCGCCTCATTGTTAATCTGCCCCTGCTTGCAATCGATGCTCCCTACCACACGCACACATATACACACACTGGGGTTAATTTATGCTGTGAGTCAATTAACCCCACAGAACCAGGTTTTATTTTTTGGGGAGTATGGGAGAAAACTGGAGTACCTGAAGGAAACCCATGCAAACATGGGGAGAACAAACAAACTCCACACAGTTAGGGCCACGGTAGGTAACGAACCTCAGTGCTGTCAGGCAATAATGCTAACCATTGCACCAACCGTGCTGCCCTTCTATGGTCACAACAATAAAATATATCTTGGGTATGTATTATATATATATATATATATATATATATATATATTACAGAGATTATTTCGCAATGGAGGCATTCTTTAGACTCACCACGAACAACACTGGACCACGTGTTGCATAATAAGTAATCTTGATGACGACATATCTGGACGTGTGAAGAAATGAGGGAAGGAATTTGTCCTGGGTCTCATATTGATGAACAAATTAACCACATATATCCCAGTCGATAAGGTAAATAGTTTAAAATGTCATTTTCAAGAAAGTACTTTTTGTAAAAAAAAAAAAATTTCACTAATTTATTTTAGAATTTCACCATAATTGCTGAGTTTGTGGACTCCAAACTACACATGCGCAACATTTTAGGACATATCATAATTATTCAATGAATAGATCAATTAATTAATTAATTAAAACAATTAAAGCCTTTTTAATGGTATACAACAAAAATATAGGCATAATAATAATAGTACACAGTGAAATGAGATGGATTTACTAATTAAAAACTATGGGTCTGATTCAGAGCCGGACGCTATTTGCGGTCGTTCGTTCTGAAAAAAGGGGTGGCCAGTCAAATGAACCGTTCGCCCTTTGCGGTCTGTTCACAGGCTCTATGTCTGAACGAGCGAACAAAACTTGCGGTCGTTTTTTTTTGGAAACTACGCCCCCTGGTCGCTCGCATCATACGTCATGTCCGCTATTTATTAGATTAATCGAGTACATCGACCAGCGTATGAACTGCTCGCTATTCTTGTGGTTGGTTTTTCCTACCACAATCTTGCGAGCAGTTCTGACTATAAATCAACCAAGTGACGTGGTCAATGAAGCTCCTGTATTAATTATGCACACCCATAAAACGCCCATTTTGACCTTTAAGCACGCCTGCGTTCTGATCTCCACTCCCCGTTTTCAAGCACCTTCCCCTGTTACCACCCACATACGCCTCCTCCTGTCACTCAAAATAGCAGGCATTCGCTATTTAGCGAACAAACGATTTTAGGCCGCACTGACTGGTTCGCGCATGCGTATTAAAATCCATACGCATGCGCAGTTTTGCGAACATCGGTCGGAACGAACGAGCGGCCGCTTACGAGCGGCTCTGAATCAGGCCCTATGTCACCAAGAGGGTTAAATTTTGTATTTCAACTTAAATGGTTCTTAGATTAATACATATTTTTACCCATTACTAATATTTATCTAAAATGAAATTATTGCTAATAATCCTTGCCTAGTTTTCTCCTATATCTGTTATTAATTGTTTCTTTTTTTATATTTTTTTTTTATATGCATGGTGACATTTAAATTAGGATTGAGCTGTTCGGCTTTTGAGAAATCCAAACACATCTGAACTTTTGGGTTCCGAGTTGAACCAAGGGCCTAATTCAGACCCGCTCACGAGCGCTGAGCGCTCGCAAGCGGGTCGATGTTGGCCAAGTGCGCATGGGCACGTCGGAGGCGGCTCCGTCGTGCGAATGCGTGAGACCTGAATAACGACGGCCAAGTGATGGTGAGTGACAGCACGCCCCCTTTGGTGGGCGTGCCGGGGGCGTGGCTGCCCAGACGGAGGCGTTCCCATGGGAACGCCTACCGTCTGGGGCCGGCCCCAATGACATCACTAGTGATGTCAGAGGGAGTGCTTTTGGCTCTGATAGAGCCAAAAGCACTCCAGGGCTTGCGGCAACGAGACCCTACCGCAAAGGGTCTCGTCGCAAGCCCGATGGACGCGATGGTTTTGACCATCGCGACCATCATTTTGGCCGCTCGCTATAGCTGTGGGTGGTCACCCACAGCTATGCGAGCGGCCAGGAGGCCGCTCTTAAATTCAGAGGGACGGCCCTGATTCAGAGCGAGCGCTCTGTCAGAGCGTCCGGCTCTGAATCAGGGCCCAAGTCCCAGTTCGGAATAACTTGAGGTTTTGAGTAGAACCGAGTCAATTTGGAGCTCGGATTTAAAGAACAGATCTTACATGTTTTGAATTACATTTAAGTCCCTCCCTCGTGATTACACATACTGATGTGGTCAAAATTTACTGGAAATTAATGTTATTGATGTTAATAATAATATAGGAACAAAACAAGGCCCAAGTTACGTGATTGTAGCTGTTTTACAAATTTTTAAAGAAACCCCAAAACAAAAAGAACCAGAACACTTGAGGGTGGTTTTGGCAAAACCATAACATGGGGGTTCAAGCCCATCTTTAGTTTAAAAAATATTGATGGTATGCAAAGGAGAATCTCGTGAAACGCATAACATACTGCCGTTATGTAATTTCCGCCTTCTTTCAAACACCATGGCCGGAATGAAAAGTATTACTATTTATATATTATCCCTGGAATATTCATTGGCCGATATGCCATTTCCAGCTCAAGCGCCTCTGGTGGAACGCTAAGAAGTTTGGTAAAACGCAATGTCAACTTCCGGTAATGTCATTTCTGGCTTAGGCTCTCATTCAGAGCCGCTCGCTAGCGGCCGTACACTCGTTCCGAGCGATGTTCGCACATCTGCGCATGCGTACGGTTTTTAGTACGCATGCGCGAACCAGTCAGTGCGGCCGAAAATCGTTTGTACGCTATATAGCGAGTGCCTGCTATTTTGAGTGACAGAATGAGGCATATGTGGGTGGTAACAGGGGAAGGTGCTTGAAAATGGGGAGTGGAATTCGAACGCTGGCGTGCTTAAAGGTCAAAACGGGCGTTTTAAGGGAGTGCATAATTAATACAGCAGCGTCATTGACCACGTCACTTGTTTTTTTTTAACTCAGAACTGCTCGCAAAATAGCGGTTGAAAAAACCAACCACAAGAATAGCGAGCAGTTCATACGCTGTACGATTTGCGAACGGATCATTTGAATAGCCACCCCTTGTTTTTGAACGAACGACCGCAAATAGCGAACGGCTCTGAATCAGGCCCTTACTCCCATATCAGTATTTCAGGAGTGTCTGTCAACATACCAACATCCATGCTTGAAAAGGGGACATCGCGTCACATTTGGATGCTGTTTGCACCCGGATCTCCATCCCTTCACTGGCGTGCAACGCGGAATTAACATTAAGCGAGGGACTGTCCCGGGCCGGGACTCTGGTTGTTGACCTGCATCAATTCTGCGGCTGTCCAGCAGTAGGCTAGGGGCCCCAAAGGGGTCTCTATTTCATTTGTATTTCACCTGTGTCTACTTGAACATTTTGTGAGCTTATTTCATACTTGCCGATATTTGGCTGCCCTGATAGTGTGGAATGTCCATCACGTGGGACTTTTACTCCCTTTTTTAAATGTTATTGTATTACGCTACGTTTGTATTTGCATTATTTTACATGATGTGACCATCGATTCGATTGTTGGAGACATCATTTGTGAACCCAGCGCCATATTACACAAATTCCATTTACATTGGCTACAAACTAAGACAGATCACATACGTTACTGGGTTTCGTACCCTCCCTCTTATGTGCAATGACATTTGCGGCTATTATGCTATGAATGCAGCTCGTCTCCAAATGGAATGTCTCGGTTCATTTACCCCGGCAGTTGCAAAACCCCCTAATTAACTACACAAAGCCGAAGATGTACAAAGCAGTGCATGTACCCTATGCAAATGTGTTATACTAAGATTTAAGCTTGGATAACAGAAAAGAAAAATGTTATTACGACATGAAAGGAAGACAGGTAAAATGCGGGCAGACAGCGTGTGTGTACAAATCCAGGCTTTTCATGCACGGTTTATGCTGTTTACTTAAATAAAAGAAAGTAGACATTGTGAATCTTTGGCAAACTTGAGAAGAGAAGGAAAGAAAATAATAATGGTGTAATAATATTGGGGGGGGACCCCAAAAAGTTTATCCATGTAACTACCGTCCAACTCTGAAATATTATTTCGTAATGCTCTAATTTTTGCGCTGATGCATTTATACCAGTGGTGGATCCAGGAGATGTGGGATTATTGGAGTCCTCCGGACACACCTCTAAAAAGCTAAGAACAAGTCCCACTCGTCCTTAACACCCATGGGGGTAAAACACCTAAAAATGCTGCAGGAACGGTTCTTGGGCCTGAGTCTGCCGCTGGTGGAAAAACTCTGCAGCTGGTGGAAATAAACTCAGGTCCTTACACCAGAATAGGACAAAAAATACAGTGTAAAAAGAAAAGTGGATGATTTCCACTGTTGATCTGAGTTAGGGGAAAGTGTGTGTGTGTGGTGGGGAGGGGGGAGATAAGCAAAGTGTGATGGAAGTGGAGCAAAGACACAGATAATGGACTGGAATCCCATATACCCCAAATTAGTATAATAAGGATAGTTTCATACACATGTGTATCTTTAAATAGCAGGATTGGACTATTACCAATAGAGAATAAATCTATGTATTTTTCTTATTGTGTATAAATATAATAGTTGTAGACCTTCTTTATAAAGAGGTAGTCAGATAGAATTATACACATTTATTTCAAGCACAGATTCCAATACGTAAAACAAATTACCCTTAAGGCTGAGGGAATAAACAAAACACACTTTGTACAAAGAACAAATATACAATTACACTTAAATAAGGGAACATAAAGTGCATCCAAAGCTGGAAGGTAGTGAGAGAGCTCTGGGACCCCTAGGTAACCGGTCCCTGGATTATCTGGAATTCCCGAGGGGTCATGTACAGGGTCCCAATGCTTGTGAAGGTATCTCGTTCTTGGTCTCCGTCAGGTAGGTGCACACATACAATCCAACGCGTTTCAACACGAAAGGTTTTATCAAGGCAACTTCGGATCTCAAAATGAGGCAAAGCGTAATTTTTCACAGACATCTCGGCACAGATGACGTTTTGCCTCATTCTGAGATCCGAATTTGGCGGGAAGATTTGAGCCAAAGCAAAACTTCTCATTTCTATTTTTAACACATAACGAAGCCTGCACAGATCATACTGATCTGTGCAGTGCTTTCAGCCCACCCACAAAGGTGGCGCTCTTTCAGGGCGGAATTGTAAGTAGAAGGATTATGACAGGGAGGGACTTATACGCAATCCAAAACACACGAGATCCGACATTTCGGGTAAAATTAAGTCTTCCCTCATTTTGAAAACCGAATGTGGGAGGAACTGAGGCATAGTGACTCGGTGCCTCAAAATTCGGTTCTGTCGGATTTCTCCGAATCCGAATAGCTCATCTATGGTTTCTTATTATCGCAGTAAGTAATAACTTCATTTTTATTAAAGTTTTATTCAACTGCCCACTATGTCCTCGTGTTTAGCTTCATCTAGTTGCATATGACATTCGGTAATGATGTCATTCATGTGAGGATAATATTTATCATTAGTCATTAGTCTGGATTTGCCTGAAGTTAAATGGTCAAAAACTAACAAGAAAAACACCCCCACTTTCCTGATATTACTGTATTCTGGTTAAGGTGAATAACTGAAAATACAGTAATCTCATCAGCAGGATTTCCTGATAATCTAGTGATAAAAACCTGCAAAACAGGTGACCATGCTTTTTAATATCAGTATTACTAACATTTCTTCTTGCTTTAAATTTGTACTGTTCGTTCACATAATTATTGTGTCCAGCTGATATATGAATGTAAATGGCGTTTTATACTGCTACGTTTGACTGTGACATTTTGCATATGTTTTTGAAACATTGCAGAGCCCCGATGGATCTTGTGCTGTCTTTTAGCCTGTCACAGCCAGATACTACTGTGACATAATGACAGACATGCTTTCTCACGGGTATAAAGTGATAGCTTAACAGGCCTGGTAACACCCAGCTATTCCATAAATAGGCAGACTGACACTAAGTAACAGGAGAAAAACACAATAGCCTGTATTATGTGCTGCTGTGTATTTAGTGCTGTGTATACTGACAAACTGAGGGCCTGATTCAGAGCCGGACGCTATTTGCGCTCGCTCGTTCAGAAAAAGGGGGTGGCTATTTAAATGAACCGTTCGCTCTTTGCGGTCTGTTCACGCCTCTAAGTCTGAACGAGCGAACAAAACATGCGGTCGTATTTTGGAAAAAGACGCCCCCTGGCCGATCGCATCATACGTCATGTCCGCTATTTAATAGATTAATCGAGTACATCGAACAGCGTATGAACTGCTCACTATTCTTGTGGTTGGTTTTTCCTACCACAATCATGCGAGCAGTTCTGACTATAAAACAACCAAGTGACGTGGTCGCTGACGCTGCTTTATTAATTATGCACACCCATAAAACGCCCGTTTTGACCTTTAAGCACGCCTGCGTTGTGATCCCCACTCCCCGTTTTCAGGCACCTTCCCCTGTTACCACCCACATACGCCTCACTCTGTCATTCAAAATAGCACGCATTCGCTATTTAACGCGTACACGATTTTTGGCCACACTGACTGGTTCGCGCATGCGTATTACAATCCGTACGCATGCGCAGATGTGCGAACATCGGTCGGAACGAACGAGCGGCTCTGAATGAAGCCCTGAGGTCACACAGATTGGACTTCCAGCTAAATAGTCCACACACTGCACACCTGCCACATTTTCATTGGTCAGTCCCAAGTTCCAAAGGTCAAAAGGGGTGTGGCCTCACCTAATGTAGGCGTGACATGGGCGGATCAAGGACTGGGACGTGGGCATAAATTGTAGGTGGTATTGTATTGCCACGTGTAATAGGATAAACCAATCAGCAGTCTGTCTATCTGTCTACACGCAGATGAGATAACGCTGTGGCAGGACATTACGACAGTTAGACACTATGAGGGTCACTTAGGGACTGATTCAGCAGTGGGCAAGGACGCAGCAGCATCGTCTATTGGCGGTTGTACAGTATGTTTCCAACTTTATGCAAATGCTGCTACATAGTCCTTTCCTGGTGTATGTCTGTGAGTATGAACGTGCAAGCACTGAGACGCCCATCTCTAGACGCTGTAATGGTGCATCCTTAGATGCCTCCATTGTTCGTACCATCAAAACCTATACCAGCCCTAGGGCAGGTGCGGATCTCCATCAGAGGATGGCCTTCACTCTGAACGAATGAGAGTCTAAGTACACGAACACCTCTGCGACACTCCCATAACACGCTGATAAGATGAACCATTTTGTGCGTCTGTTTCGTCATCGGCCAAGGAACGCCCAGCACTTTTCCAAGACATTCTGATACTGCACGTCTTAATCCCGGAATATGCAAACTTCACTCAGTTAGGGCTGTGGTTGGAATGGACCCCCAAGCCTTACTGCCATAGCTGCGCTCCTCCCCTGTGGAGGAACTTTGTGTTTTTTGATTGCGAAAATTACAGGATTTTATCTGTTTTTGAAAACTTTTTATCATTTTATTTTTCAAAATAAAACCAAAACACTTGAGGGTGGTTTTGCAAAACCAAAACACGAAGATACATCCAGATCCAGAACCAAAAACTCAGGGTTTAGCGCACATCAATAGTAACCACTGACAAACAGCGGTCGCCTGGGGACCACCCCAAATGCTCAGTATGGAAACCTGAAGTCATGTCAAAGGAATCCAGCAACAACACAAAAGGAACATAAGACGGCAATTCTCTACACGAAGTATGCTATTATCCCTCTAAACCACCTGAGGGCACCTGCTAAAAAAATGTTTACATACAGTAATAAACAAACACATTCACCTGTGTGTCAGCTGCTCCCATGGGAATGCACGCCTCCCGCTATGCCCTTTGAAAATGATATTTATAGCTCGCATCTCAGATGTGAAGGCAGATAACACTCATTGAGCGTTAAGCTGCTCTGTCTGCCTGATCTGCTGGGGATGAAGTTCATGGTCGTTATGTGCCTGCATTCAGAAACGCGTCTGCTCGGTGGGAGAGACTGTGTCTCAGCCACAGAAAAGAGCAACGGAGAAGGCGCTACCTCGTACGAAGGGTCAAAACCAAGGCGATCCCACAAGTGTGGTCAGAGGTCGCTTAGGAGCAAAAACAAGCCCAGGAGGGTGCTGTACCCGGCTCGGGTGAGAAAATATTTACCTCCTGAGGAGAAGGATCCGGTCAAGAAATGGCTGGTGATTTTTGGTGCCATCGTCCTGTTCCAGATCTACTCAGAAGATGGTGGTCAAGGTGACACTTGGGACTATGGGACTGTACCCACTCCAGATATGGACTCCACATTTCTTGGAAATGCCAGTGTTACTATGGAGACTAGACCGTTATTTGCATCATCGGGCGAACAGATTTCTGTCCATCGTCCAGCTAACGTGTCGCTGAATTACCCCACCATCTTTTCTTTTATGACTGAAAGCCAAGAGACAATGGCGTCCTTATCTGGAACCGCATATTATCGAGGCGAAATGACTCTTTCCAGTGCAGAGTCCCAGAATACAGGAGGAGAACCAAGTTCCAGGGTCAAAGTGGACAGTGTTTGCACTTGACGGAACGCGGGGTGTAACTGACGCTCCAGAACAAGCAGCCCGAAAGCTGAGGACAACCAACACATTGACAGTAGGTCACCAAGGGTTGATCTCTGTGTGGCGGATGACCAGAGGTGACAGACGCTAAAAGACTGATGTCCTCAACATGAAGTCAGGTCGTGCAATGCACAACCAAGGACATGTGTCTAGGAGGAGGTTACTGTGTGCCGTACAGCATAACGCGATATTGTAATGATTGTATAAATCGCTGTTACTCAGGAATGCTGCCTTGCTCTGTGTATAAATTAATATGCATTGTGGCTCTGAGCTGTCAGCCTAACTTGTTGATGAGCACATAAAGGAATAATAAGATCATGCGATTACCTCACGTTCTCCTGTCTTGTCATTACCATACATGCCCTGGGGCAGTTCGCACAGAAATCCAGGTCTTGTGCCAGGTTTGTTTTGGAACTGCAACAAAACAGAGTTTTAATGAAATGCACTGATTTAATCACAGGGTTTGCTTCATAAAATGGTGCACTAGTACCCAGGTATTAGAACCAGTCAGATGTTAGCGTTCATTCGCCTGGCTGTCATAAACTGCTGCAAGCACGTTCCTGATTGGCTGATATGGGCCACGGCATATCACAATGTCATTGGACGCCTCATCACCCTTTTTTAATGAAAGGTGAAGAATAAACTGATAGGACGGTTAGTCTGGTGGGGTACAGGGTATTTTTGCCACAAAAAAAGGCTTTATAATGAGTGGCAGTTGATTTGATTAACACTTTGAAAATGTTACTGAACACAGCTGTCATTATTATTATTATCATTATTATTATTATATTATTTAATACCATTGCGCTGTAACCCATAGCAACCAATCAATGTCAGTTTTAATTAGTTTGATGATTTTAGTCTGCTAGAGCTGATGGCTGTTTGGATCCTACAGGTTACAAATCTTGGTAACCTGTTATTTTAAAAATAAAGTCTCTTTAAGAATTGATAGATAATATGGTATAAAGGTCACGTTATTATAACTTACAATTATCAACTGAGGCGCAACCCAAACCATGTTCCTTCTAATGCCTTCCGCAAACTATTATAAACGGTTATACAGTATACTAGACAGATATATTTGACTACAGTAAATTCAGTGTTACATTTACCAGCAAAGTACAATCGACTTCTGCAGTTAGCAAATGTTTATGCTACATCTATCTTGCACCCCCAAGGATTCCCTGCCTGGAGCAAATGCCTCAGTTTGCCTCATTATAGCATAGCCCGCCCCCAAAGCAGCGACCAATTATATATTATGGCATATTAATGCCATTTGCATTAAGTTATTAATTAAGCCTTTATATGAGTCACTTTGGGTGTCTAGTCCTGTGCCCGGGGCAGGAGGGTGTTGGTGGATTCAGATTATCTGTGTGGATATTTTACATCTCCCCTATAGTAGGCTACAACACGAATCTCCTGTGTAGGCGGCCATGCTACCCTCGCTACAAGATTTATTAGACAAGCCCTGGGGTGTTTGAGGTGTTTTAGACACAGAAATCTGTTGTAATTACCTATACTCACCTGACAACATTCCGATCTGGGACAAAATAGCTCCCTCATTTATAGAGGCTCCACCAATCAGTAAGTATATTTTGGATGCCATAAATCAGGACGGTCCCCAAAAATCAGCTCTTTGGGGAGGGGTTAAAAAACAAAACCTTTTGGTTTTCATGTTGTATGCATTCATGAAAGGCCAGAACATGGATACTGGCGTGTAAAAAGGTGACTGTAGAATAACAATACAGCTGTTACACTACAGTATGTGCAGCTGCATGTACAAAAATCTGCATCTCGCAAGGAACGCCAGCAAACTGCAGGACTTCGCCCCTTGGCGTTGGGAATAACGTTCATTGTTTGACCATACACAGACAATATCAGATGGCTACGTGTGGCCAGCTCCGGGATGGGAAGTGGTGGCTGACTGCAAACCAGGGGAAAATTAAAGGTGTGGTGGATGGTATTACAGCCCCAGGCCTCCATATAAAAATGGGCCCATCACCATGACAACATGACGACAACCAGCTGGACACACGGTCAGCCCTGATTCAGAGCCGCTCGCTCTGACAGAGCACTTGCTCTGAATCAGGGCCGGTCTTTTTTTTTTTAGAACGGCCTCCTGGCCGCTCGCATAGCTGTGGATGACCACCCACAGCTATAGCGAGCGGCAATGATGATGGTCGCGATGGTCAAGACCATCGCGACCATCGGGCTTGCGACGAGACCTTTGTGGTAGGGTCTCGTGGCCGCAAGCCCCAGAGAGATTTCGGCTCTAACAGAGCCGAAAGCTCTCCCACTGACATCACTTGTGATGTCAGTGGGGCCGGCCCCAAATGGAAGGCATTCTCATGGGAACTGTCACTCAACGTCGACAGCACGCCCCCTTTGGTGCGAGACCCGGAGCGACGGATTACCCGGAGCTATCCGGGTCTTGCGCATGCACACGATGGAGCCGGCTCCGTTGTGCGCATGCGCCTTGGGCCACCATCGACCTGGTTGCGAGCGCTCAGCGCTTGCGACCGGGTCTGAATCAGGCCCTAAGTATTAACATTTAAAAAAAAAAAAAATCTCGCAAAATGAGGCAATTTTTTTACTTTTTATTTAGGGAGACATTGGGGCTGATAGTGCAAGGGATGTACACACCCACACGGAACTGGTCACACCCACACAGCACTGGTCACACCCACACAGCACTGGTCACACCCACACAGCACTGGTCACACCCACACAGCACTGGTTACGCCCACACAGCACTGGTCACACCCACACAGCACTGGTTACACCCCCTCTACTTCTCACAATAGGCCATTGTCAGTCCCAGGCCCATGTGGCCCTTAATCCGGCCTTGGTGCGACCAAAAGCAAAGCATACCAACTTCTACAAGTCATTTTATTCTATGATACACTAAAATCATAAGTCTGGTTTTGGTTCTCAGCTTATTATAAATTCCTTAAAGAATTTAAGAAGTTCCAATTCCCCCGCTGGTTTGGTTCACCATATAATTCTCAGCACTCTCAGAGTCAATAGTTTTACTGAATCGTTTTACAAATCTTTAAAAGAAAAAGAAGTTTCTAACAAGTTCATTTAACAGTATAAAAAAGTGAAATCATTCACACGTTTGTAATGATTTTCAGCAGCGTATCAGTGGCATGCATAGCCCTGATCTTCAGTGTAACTATATAGCATTGCCAAAAGAGCTGGGGGAGGTGTCTCAAGCCTTGGAGAGAGATCTATCACCAAAGCTTGATCCTTCTAACCGCCAAGGGCATAAGTGCAGGGCTGTTGAAACATTCTGCTGCCCCGCACAGCCACGCCCCCCCATATAAAAAAAAAAAATCAATTACCAAATATAATGCACTGCCTAGAGGACATTTCGCCCCCTCTACAGCCCCCGCCAGGCCCCTCTGACAATGCCAGGCCCGAGTAATTAATATCCCCCCTCTCAGAGCCCCTGCAAACGTGGCTGGAGAGGACATACCATGTGAGCTATTTATGTGCCACTCACTCCAAATCCCGGGACACCCGCTCTTGCCCACCTACGCCCGACCTCATGAGAAGCTACAGCGAAATTTCATGCAAATCGTTTCACGCCCGGAAGGGCCGTTTCTCAAGCTGGCTAGCTGCGGTGATGCAATCTACCAGTTACACTCCCCGCTCCAGCCCAGTTACCCCTCTTCAGTCGCAAGCAGGACCGTAACTAGGGTGGTGCGACCTGTGCCGTGAAAAATGATGTGGTGGGGAGGGGGGGGGGGGGGGCAGTGCTCCTTCTGGCACAGGGCACTGAAAAGTCTATTTACGGCTCTGGTTGCAAGTGTAGACGCGACTGAAAGTTATACAACCCCGTGCCACCATTACTGGCGTACGCCGAGTTCTGGAGCATGTGTTGTACAAACACACACAAAATTCACTCCACCAAGAGACGTCCAGGGCCTGATTGTGAGTCCTACGCAAGGGCAACTGCGCACGGATCTCGCAGATTTCAGCATACTGCGCAGACACCAAAGAAATCGGTAACGGCGTATGTGCCGGATCAGGAACTGCATCATTTGTAGGCATTTCATCTTCCGTACTAAGGAGCTGATTCAGACCCGGTCGCTAAGAAGCGTTCGCTCGTATGCCGATGGTTCGCATTCTGCGCATGCGTATGCATCGCAATGCGGGTGCGCAAACTAGTCCGAGCGATCGTGAAGTGTACGCTCACCGAGGAAAGACAGCCCAGCAGAATGAGTGACGGAGAAGCCGTTTGTGGGTGGTGACAGGAGCAGGCCACTAGGGGAGTGGAGGTGCGAACGCAGACGTGCCTGAGCGTCTTAACGCTGTTTCAGAGGCGTGCATAATTAAGACGCAGCATCACAGTACACATCACCTGCTTGAATTTGACACTGAAGTGCTCGCAGTGCTTGTGGTATGGTATAGTCAACCTCAAGCGCTACGAATGCATCCGATGGTCCTCGATGTTACCGATGGTTACATACACTTCCTGGAGATGACGTGCGCAAGTGGGCGTCTTAAGACAGGCTGGTGGGCTTCTGCATACACAAAGTGATCGCACACATAGTGGGCTTGCTTATGCCTTGCCGTGCGATAGCCTGCCATGCCGTCACTTAGCCGAATTTGCATACGCTGGGAACGAGCGTACGCATCTAGCGAGCAGGTCTGCATCGAGCCCTAATGTCAAACGTTAAGATCCTAATTTTCCTATTTATTACAGAGCTATTTATAGGAACAATGCATGCAAGACCTAATCTTTCCTTAAGTAAGACAGTATTTCCATAACTTCATCGGAATCCTGTCACGGAAGAGTAATCCCTTAGTCAGGAGCTGAATGAGGGAGATTCCTCTATGGCTCGGAGTGTAAGTGACTTCACATCTGTTTGGTACCTTCACATAAACCGCAGCACAAACACTGAGCTATAAAGTGTAGACACGGCCTGTATGCCCACATACCTGAGGAGCGCGTCACGTCAGCAGCGACACGGCCAGACTTTCCTTCATGAGCGCAGTGGTGTTATGTATTATTGATCACCAGTCGCCTGATGTCATGATGTCCATGTGTCTGTGTGTCTCACAGTTACCGAGACAACATAGTGAGGCACAATGAGGCACGATGAGGCACACTTGGCCATATTTACGTAATGCAAAATGTGAGAAATATAGAGCAATATATTGTTGGTCCTTCAAGTAAGAATTCGCTCGCAGTTGGCCGTTGTTGCTTCTCTGCGCATGCGCGTGCATCTCATTGTGCGTGCGCGAACCAGTCATTGCCATCAAGTAAGAGACCGCACGGCGTATTCAGTGAGCACGGAGAGACCTCTGATGTTGATTGACAGGAAGTGCCGTTTGTGGGTGGTCGTGCGGGGGGGGGGGGGGTGGTCGTGTGTTTGTGTGCCCGTGCGTTTGGACGGCGTTACAGGGGTGCGCATAATTAAGCTTGTGCGGCGGCATACGCAGTCGTATGTCTCAATGTACACAGGAAAATGCCACAATCCTGCGGCAGGTCAGGGCTACCACAGTTGTGCGTATGGTTTCGATGGTTCTCGATGTTACCGATGTATTTGCAAGCCAGCGTACTGATCTAGCATAGAGTAAAGGGAGGTGGGCTGGCTTTATGTAGTGCTGGGCGTCTGCATCTTGTGTTGCGATTGCCGTGTGTATGCATTCATTAGCATATTCTCGCAGCGGACAGGTTCTCCCTGTGCGCCTGATTCTGAATCGCATGCAGCAGTGTCCATGTCTACAAAGTGCGTCCCTGGTGTACATCCGTGCGTCCGAATATCCAAGGTCTGAGATGCCCACTTTGAGTGTCTTCGGCTATCAAGCTTTTTAGTCTCGTCATAGAGGCACAAGCCTCCAGGCGCGGATTAACTGTCCAAATATGGCCTCCTGCGTGAACGATACTGCGTCTCTGTACGCAACCAATATCAGCGACAAGCCAGCGACACTCCCATAAGACGCAACATCTTCATGTGCCTGATTAGCCATCCCCCCTGTTACTTCCCTGGCGTTGTATGTCATAAAGTACTGTGGCGAAGGAAGAACGGCCCAACTATGCAAGACCACCAATGCCACATAAGCCTAGGTGGGAGGCCAGCTGCCAACCCATCTCCACCCCTCAAGGTGTCCACCTCCCACCCCAATGACACAACAACATGCCACCCGGACCGGTGGTGCCGCTGACCCCAGTAGGTTAGAAGCAGCCTACACCGTGTATTGGTGGGAAGATCACCTCAAGTTATAAAGGCAGATAAGCGACTGCTACCGTTCTTTCCCGCCACGCATAAAGTGACTGACGCACAACCCAAGGGAAGGTGGGTCGGGAATTACAGTCAAAGATGTTGAAACCAAAATGTCCACTACTCTAGTAACATAAAATTGGCCCTGACCCAGGGGTGTTTCTAGAGAGGAGGGGGCCCGTGTGCAGTCTCCAACACAGCCCCCTCCTCTCCCTCTGGCTGCGCACTGAGAGGTGCGCAGAACTTATAGACTCTGGGTACTAGAATGTGCCCAGTGTCTATTACGCATACACAGGTCGACGGGAAAATGGCCACGGCGGCCATTTTCCCTGTACTGCGCATGTGCAAACGGCTGGAAAATGGCCGCAACTGCCATTTTCTAGTTGTTTTTACAGGCGCAGACACCAGAGCCGACGTGGGACTCCGGAGAGGTAAGCTTTATGGGCGAAGGGTGTGCGGTGCAGGCCCCCCTGGACCCATTGGCCCGTATGCCCCACACACCCAGCACCCATTATAAATACACCCCTGCCCTGACCACATCTATAGGCTGACCTCTCCTCACCTAGCAAACACCTCACAAACACCTGTAACCCTTGCCTGTCCTGGGACAGCCACATGCAGACATGGGGTATAATCTCCTACATGCATATGACATGCAGTCCGTCCCTCAACACTTGACAAACTGTGAGAACCCTCTAATCATGTTCCTGTGGCCTTAGCTTGTGGACACAGCCCGCACAGAGACATAATTATCTACAGGAACAGAGGGCCTGATTCAGGGCCGCTCGTAAGCGGCTGCTCGTTCACTCTGAGCGATGTTCGCACATCTGCGCATGCGTATGGGTTGTAATGCGCATGCGCCAACCAGTCAGTGCGTTCTGAAATCGTGTGCTCGCAAAATAGCGAGTGCCTGCTAATTTGAGGTGACAGAATGACGCGTTTGTGGGTGGTAACAGGGGAGGTGCTTGAAAACGGGCAGGCGTGCCAAACAGTCAACGTTTTAAGGGTGTGCATAATTAACAAAGCAGCATCATCGACCATGTCAGTTGGGTGTCTTTTAGCCTGAACTGCTCGCATGATTGCGGTAGGAAAATGCTACCACAAGAATTGCGAGCAGTTCATACGCCTTTCGATGTACTCGATTAATCAAATAAATAGCGGAGATGACGTATGATGCGAGCGGCCAAGGGGCGTCTTTACAAAATAGCGAGCGCATGTTTCGGAAGCTCGCTCAGACATAGAGGCGTCAACAGACCGCAAAGAGCGAGCGCTCAATTTAAATAGCCAGCCCCTTTTTCTGAACGAGCGTCCGCAAATAGCATCCGGCTCTGAATCAGGCCTGGAGCAACTATGCAGACAAATGTTAGTAGAAGGGGGCAGAACAAAGAACATGTAAATAGTAGGTGCGATAACCCTGATATAACATGATACAGCCGGGGGAAACTACCAGGAAATGCAACGCATGGCGACGCAATGTATGTATTTACCATTTACTTATATAGCGCCAGAATATTCCAATGCTCATTACACAAGGGTGTGAAAGATTCCTGTAAGTATACAGAAACATTCTCTGCTCTCCTGTGGTTACAATAATCCCATACTTACCTACTCTCCCGGTTGTTTTGCGGGAGGCTCCTGAATTTTCGGGTAGCGCCCTTCTCCCCCCCTGGAAGAGAATCCAGATCTCCCACATCCCGCCCACTTCCGATGTGTGTCCATGGTACCGGCTGGGATGCGGCAGACATTAGCATACATTCGCAGCTGCGTTCTATACGGATTCGCCGCTGCAAACACAATAGCGATCCTTGATGAATCAGGCCCCTGGGTTGCAGGTACAACACCCGATCAACTGCTGAAAGGATGGTGCCACCGCACACACTCTTCCAAACTTTAGCCGCCAGCTGCCACTCACAGGGAGGAATCGGGAGAAGAATTGGACAGACCAGTCCTGATCTGCGATCTGGTCTCCCTGATTTTCCAGCAGGTTTAAAAAACTTTTGACAAGACCAGACGACCAGTATTGGATGAAACCAGAAGTCATGTAAGCGTACACACGCTACCAAAATCAGACCAACTGGTAGGTCGGATTGGATGAGAATTGGACAAGTGTGTACCCAGCTTAACGCCCTTAAATATTCCCTGTAGCACTCAGGCATATTAAATGACTCCACTTGTGAACTGCTGGTACATAATTTAATAATTTATTTAATACACATTTATTTTCTAACTTGAGTCCTTGCAGAACTGCAGGAAATCCTGGAGTTGTGTAACTGCCATAACGTGATTGATATGTATTTTACATCATATAATCAGATACATAAATGCATTAAGAGGTGGACTGTATCATCTCTGGCCAAGAATATGTCTGCTTATAATAAGTAACACATGGACAATTCTATCCTTTATTATCTGCTGCTGCTCACTTCCACCAAACGCTCAGAAAGCTCACACCGTGCGCTATCGCCTCCGTGGGTTGGGGGTGGATACTTATGTAAAGGCGTGGTCTGAGATACGTGAGCGTGCAGCTAGTTTCACAGATTTTATTTTTTAACCCCCTCCTTGCTCTCTGTCTAGATCTTAATAATGTCACTTAATAATGTCACTTAATAATGTTTAAAACAGCAATTCACACAGAAGTTTGATTTGTTCTTTAGGCTCCCAGACTCACAACATGTCGTGTGATTGCAGAGGGATGAAGAGGGGGGTCAGGAATGGAGGAGGATGTCACAGCACACATAGAGCTCAGAGGGGTTTTCCAAAGCCTCTCTGATCTGATCACTATACCAGACATACACTATGTAACGGTGATTGCTATGGTTGCCCATGACACTCTGTAGAATTATTAATCATTATAAGCAGGGGCAGTTCCAGGGGTGTTCCACCAATTCTACCTGATGATCGGGGAATTGCCCCAATACATCGCTGGGGGCCTTAAGCTAGAAAATTAATATTATTATACTTTATATGTCACCACAAGGTTCCTCAGGGCCTTACATAGTATGTAAGCATAAACCGTATAAACAAAACAAAAGGGAACAAATGCAAAAAACCTACAGCACAAAACATTACAGAACATGGGATACACACGATATAGATATTGTATCAGTCAGTCACATGACCTGATTCACTGCGGATCGCTATTCCGCTTATACGCATGCAACACAGTTGCTAATATCAGTGGTGATATGTAAATTTTAGCATTCGCATTACGATCGCAGCCTGACATAAGGACGCCCACTTCCCCTTACTCACATCCGTATACTTGAGCAACACAGAGAAACAATCGCTAACTTCGAGTAACATCGGACCCATATGCACAGGTAAGGCAGGTCAGACCTCACTCAGGAATTGCTAACTGCAGCGCACGCTATGAGGCCTCAGGCGGCGTCTGGTATCGCAGTGGCTAATTTATGCACGCCCATGCAACGGTGTCCCAACGCACTGACACGCCTGCGTTCACCTGACCACCCCTCTGTCACCACCCACAAACGGTACTTCCTGTCAATCACTCTGCAATGGGTCTGCGTACACTCTGCGTTCTCATCCCCGATCGCAGTGGCTAGTTCACGCTCTGCGATGCATACGCATGCGCAAATCGCGAAAATTAGCCGACTGCGTGCGTCTTAGCCCTTGCGATCCTTGCTGTATCAGGCCCACAGTACGGTAATTTATTATTTGTGCATTTGGAAGGAATATACAAGTATCAGAGGTTTAGATTTACTTTAACAGTGGAGTTGCTTTGATGGATAGGACCCATAATAATAACAACAACAACAATAATGTTATTAATAATAATAATAATAATAATAATAATAATAATAACAGCAATAATTATAACAACAACAATAATAATAATAATGATAATAACAACAATGATTATAACAACAACAACAATAATAATAATAATAATAATAATAATAATAATAATAATAATAATAAAAATAATAATAATGATAATAACAACAATAATTATAACCACAACAATAATAATAATAATAATAATAATAACAACAATAATTATAACAACAATAATAATAATGATAATAACAACAATAATTATAACAACAACAGCAACAATAATAATAATAATAATAATAATGATAATAACAACAATAATTATAACAACAGTAATAATAATAATGATAATAACAACAATAATAATTATAACAATAATAATAATAATAATAATAATAATAATAAATTTTAGTTACACCTTAGTTGTTAGGTATAAGCACTTCTTCCACCCTTTCCCCTTACATAGATGTGGCCTAAAATCCAGAATAATATCTCTGAGCGACATGAACATACAGACCCATTGTACTGTTTGGACCTCAGTTGTAACTGTCCAGTAGGGATGGCCATTGACCATCGATGGTTTGACACTGAAGATTTTGCAATTGATGGTGAAGGTCCGATGGTGCTCCGGCTTTGATGGCAGACACGCAACGTGCTTTGCGACGTTCAACCTGCGTTTCCCTTATCTGATAGGCCTGCGTACCACGGCAGGGAGAGCTATCAATGACAGACTATATATAATATTCCTATATTTATGAGCTAGGACATATATATTGCCTCCCAGTATATCTATAGACTTTATCTTACATCCAATGCCCAATTTTAAAGCGCAACAGGAGATGCTGGCGCTAAACAAAACACATGTTAACACATAATAAACAGACCACTGGCCAAGTACTATTCAGTCATTACAGACTATATGGGATTTATTTACTAAGCAGTGTTAGGAGACAGAGTGAAAAGTGATAAGGTACCAGCCAATCAGCTCCTAACTGTCATCTCACAAGCTGTGTTTGAAAAATGACAGTTAGGAGCTGATTGGCTGGCACCTTATCACTTTTCACTCTGGGCCTGAATCAGAGCCGGACGCTCTTAACGAGCGCCCGCTCTGAATCAGGGCGTTTTTTTTTTTTTTGTGCGTCCTCCTGGACGCTCGTATAGCTGTGGGTTACCACCCACAGCTTATGCGAGCGTCCATGATGATGGTCGCGATGGTCAAGATGGTCTCGTTGCCGCAAGCCCTGGAGTGATTTTGGCTCTATCAGAGCCAAAATCACTCCCACTGACATCACTAGTGATGTCAGTGGGGCCGGACCCAGACGGTAGGCGTTCCCATGGGAACGCCTCCGTCTGGGCAGCCACGCCCCCGGCACGCCCACCAAAGGGGGCGTGCTGTCACTCACCATCGACAGCACGCCCCCTTTGGTGCGAGACCTGGAGCGACGGCTTCCCCGTCGCTCGCCGGGCATCGCGCATGCGCACGACGGAGCTCCCTCCGTCGTGCGCATGCGCACTTGGGCACCATCGACCCGCTTGCGAGCGTACAGCGCTCGCGAGTGGGTCTGAATGAGACCCACTGTCTCCTAACACTGCTTAGTAAATAGACCCTATGCCTTAATGCGCTCACTGCGGCAATTGGAAAGTCAGCGTTCGCTGTGTGTGTTCCGGCACTTTTTGTTGTTCTCAGTTATAGTTGTGAGAAATCTAGAGACGAAAACGAGTCTCTTTACAATAAATTAATGTACAGTATATGTTGCAGATATCAGTTCTATTTCCATGACTGCACACAACTAACCTGTAACTGTCTGCCTGCTCTGAAACACTACATTATGAGGAATGAGGAAATCTCGCCTCCTAGATGTAACATTCAGTCACAAATTGTATCTTATTTATTTAAGCAAAACATTGGTTTAAAAAAATACATAAAATACTTTCCTCAGTCTGTAACAGTCCAGCAGCACAAGACTGCCACCTGCAGGTCATTACAGGAACATGCCCGTTACAAACAGGGGAATGATTGTACAAGATTTTGGTAGGAGATGGGAATTAGGAAACAATGGGCCTGATTCAGACCCACTTGCGAGCGGCTGTCCACTCGCAAGTGGGTCGATGTTATGCACTGAGCATGCGCACGACGGAGGGAGCTCCGTCGTGCGCATGCGCCAGACGCGACGAGCGAAGGAAAGTCCTTCGCTCGTTGTGTCCGATCAAAGGGGGCGTGCTGTCAATGTTGATTGACAGCACGCCCCCTTTGGTGGGCATGCCGGGGGCGTGCCTCCCTGACGGGGGCGTTCCCACGGGAACGCCTCCCGTCAGAAGCCGGCCCACTGACATCACTAGTGATGTCAGTGGGAGTGACTTTGGCTCTGATAGAGCCAAAATCACTCCGGAGCTTGCGGTTGAAAACCTCAACCGCAGGCTCCGGCTCGCAATTTCGATGGTCGCGATGGTCTCGACCATCGCGGCCATCAAAAAGCACGCTCGTATAGCCTGTGGGTGGTGACCCACAGCTATACGAGCGTCCAGGAGGACGCTCCATGAAAATGGAGCCCGGCCCTCATTCAGAGCGTGCGCTCTGCTCAGAGCGTACGGCTCTGAATGAGGGCCAATGATCTAACTATAGGCCTGATTCATATAGTCCACCGGTGGCTTCGCAAATCCAAGCAACGGCGTACAAGACACAACATTGGTCACAGATCAGACGATTATCGGGCTTCTGAGGAAACCTACGGTCGCCCAGAATGGCCGCCAGAACTGAGAGGCCAAGTAATTTATTTCTGTGTACGGGATCGGACTTGCAGGCAGGGACACACCCCAAACACAGCCGCGACATCCCTGTGTTTTCCTCGCTACCCCTATCGCCATGGCAGTATTATGATTCATGATGCTAATCAGTGACTTCTCTGGGTATAAAAATAGCGGAAAATACACACGCGTGTACGGTTTACAGAAAAAGTCCATAATAAAACAAGTACTGTCATTTTTTTTTAATTGGCCGCCGTTTGTGTGTTGCAGAGGCACAAAATAAAGCATGAAGGCAGTTACATATCTCATAATGCAAAACCCATAAGTACAATAATGGGAGTAACACAGGAAATGTATTTAAAGTAACCATGGACAGTTCATAATACCTACAGTTACATTTTATATTTTCCTTTGATTTCTATGCACAATAACTAAGGCAAAACTTTTAATGCAAACGTTTGCGGTTATTCAGTACGTGCCCCCCCCCAGCTTCCTGCTTTGCCACGGCAATTTTACATTTTCTGTTTATAATCATTCTCATATGTAGCTTCCTTTTCGTTTATCCCCGGCATCTCCTGGTCGCCCCTATCTCCTCCCTGTCCGACTCCCCCTCCATCTGGCCACCACCCTGAGCACCTTCAGTCACACCCTCTTTTATGTAACACACATTTTAAAATACTTTCATACCCGGGACTCAAACCTATCACCTCTCACATGGCAGTCAGACACCTTACAAATGGAGCTATCTACCCCACAATTTCTGATGGCAGCCCTAAACAAAGCCACCGATTCCCGACCCAGGTGTTACCAGTACACCTCGAGTACCTTTGCCAGTGAGTTCAGCTGCCGGCACAGGGTATATACACAGATCTCCCTGCCGCTGATATTTGCCGTATATGTGCACTACAAGTAACACTCTTTCTATACCTTTAGCTGGTGATCTACATCAGGCTTGCCCGACATTCTGGCTACCCCTTCCGGGAGGGAGCAGCCAGGTCGGACAAGCAGGGGGGCATGGCGCGGCAGATGGTGGCGTGGCTGGGGATACTACACTGCAGTGGGGGCGGAGTGGGGGGCATGGACACGAAATTGTGTCATTTTGGCCTCGCCCCCACTACACAATGCCGAGATTTTTGGCATTGTATCTGGGTTCTTTCTGGCCCAGGTCCACCAAAAACTACTTACCCGGGCCCAAGCTTGCTAGAGGAGCCCAGTGCCGCCCCCCCTCCCTCTTATCTCACAGCAGCCTAACGCACGCCGCTGTGTGCTGGGCTGCAGTGGAAGACTGCTTGGGACTGCTGAACATCAGCTGCAGAAGTCTCCTATGCCTGTGTGGGGGGGGCAGCGATCACACTGATCGGGGCCCCCCCTGGCTTTGCACCGGGCTGAGGGCTCACAGCGTTCCGCTCCCCAGCGCGCATCACCGCTGCAAAAAAAAAAAAATTCACATTTTTTTTAAATCCTAAGGGGACGTGACCACGCCACCCACAATTAGGCAATACTCCCGGGCCCGGCACGGCTCTCGACGCCCCTGCTGACAACTGCCCGTTCTCAGAATCAATTTGAATGTACAGAAAGCTGCACAGTACTACTCTTAAAATTAATGATGGATACAATTCTCAGTAAAGACTCAGGGCTGTATTCAGAGGCGGCCATACGGTCTACGACCGCATGGCCGCCTCGATGTTTGTCTAGTGCGCATACGCACGAGGGAGCCGGCTCCTTCGTGCGCATGCGTGAGACCCGCTATGACCGACAGCGCTGGTCGTAGCGGGTCTCTTTCCAAAGGGGGCGAGCTGTCGATGTTGACTGACAGCTCGCCCCGTTTGGAAAGCGGGCCGGGGGGGTGGCAGCCCAAATGGAGGCGTTCCCATGGGAACGCCTACCGTTTGGGGGAGGCCCCACTGACATCACTACTGACAGAGCCAGAAGGTCTCCGGGGCTTACGACAAGTGAGACCCTACCCTAGGGTCTCGTCGTAAGCCCCGATGGTCGCGATGGTCAATGACCATCGCGACCATCACCCTAGCGGTCGTTAGAGCTGTGGTTGTTAACCCACAGCCTAACGACCGCAACAGAGGCGGCCGGTCAGGATGCAAGCGGCCGCCCAGTTTCTGAGCGACCGCTTGCATCCTCCAACCGCCTCTGAATGAGGCCCTCATTGCCTATAACAGGGGTGAGGAAACTTTTTTTCTGCAGAGCGCCAATTTATAACATTATTTGCAGGCCGGATGAAGGCCACACCCCCTCCATGTGATGTTACATAGAGGTGGGGCCACAATCGCCATTGATTACAGCAATGCCTGGAGCATCCTGAGGATGCTCCGGGGAGCTGTAAGGGCAGCGGTGTGACCGTCTGAAGCGTCCTAAGGACACCCCAGGTAGCACTGCTGCATAGATTCTAGTTGCACGGTGACATTCTAGGCACCCTACTAGCCAGATGAGGCTAGCAGAAAAAAGCTCAGAGGGCCAGACCAAACTATTACGGGGGCCTTATAGGGCCCCAGGTTCCCCATCCCTGGCCTATAATAATGTTCAAATGCCCTGTACTCACTTTATCTGAATGATGGATGAATGATGGGTACAATTCTCAAGCAGATTTTCATAAGTATGACTGATAGTGTAGGACCTGCAGAGATATGGGGTCCTGTGATGTGGGCTGCAGGCTTAAATGCATTGATCAATCCATGAACTAAAACCCCGTTATTAGTGTACTATCCTGAGCGATTTTATGATGGCGAGTGCTGAGTTTAATGTGTGTGTGTGTGTATGTATATATATATATATATATATATATATATATAGTGTGTGTACTGACTGTACACGGAACATGTTATTTAGGCATCATAACTTTTTTAAGATCTTAAGCTAACTAGAAAAAAAAGACGACTCTTCAAGAGTCACGTAAAATTAATCACAAAGAAAGTTAAGTTGGGAGAACAGGTATTCCCACATTTCACCACTCACTTATCTTCCCACTTTATCAGCGCACTCAGATTTACAGCGCAGCCCACACACCCTAAAAATAGCCGTTTCCTGCACTGAAGAATGTTACTGTCAGAGGTTTTCGCTGTTAATATTTGGCTGTTTCCTCAATAACTGGGAAGGAGCATGAACCCCGGGCGGCAGATTACGGACAGATGCCAGCACTGGACACGTGTTACCTACACTAACTCTGGAAATGATTTAACATTATTATGGGCACGCCGTTGTTTATTGTGTTGCGTAATTTATTACTAAATGATGTTATGTGCGAATTATGACCATTTTATTGGTTACAAAACTCTTTTAAAGATGCACACAGGGCCGGCACTAGCAAAGATCCGATTTCCTGTCGCTGTTTATGGCTGTGTAATAAAATCCCCTTTCGCCCAGATAACGTACTAAAAAATATCACCATGATATACAGCGACACTGGCTGACTGCGGTAGGAGCACATTTACCGCTCCGCCAGCTGTGCCGGCACAAACATGCGCAGTGGGACAGACGCCTCTATTCGGACTTCCAGTTCCACATTCAATAAAAAATAAATTATGGGGAAAAGAAACAAGTTTGGAAAAAGTCGAAAGACAAAAATTTATTTTTTTAATTAGATTTAAAATAGGAAATTATGGCCCTCAATCAGAGCCGTACGCTCTGAGCAGAGCGCACGCTCTGAATGAGGGCCGGGCTCCATTTTCATGGAGCGTCCTCCTGGACGCTCGTATAGCTGTGGGTCACCACCCACAGGCTATACGAGCGTGCATTGTGATGGTCGCGATGGTCGAGACCATCGCGACCATCGAATTTGCGAGCCGGAGCCTGCGGTTGAGGTTTTCAACCGCAAGCTCCGGAGTGATTTTGGCTCTATCAGAGCCAAAATCACTCCCACTGACATCACTAGTGATGTCAGTGGGCCGGCTTCTGACGGGAGGCGTTCCCGTGGGAACGCCCCCGTCAGGGAGGCACGCCCCCGGCACGCCCCCGTCAGGGAGGCACGCCCCCGGCACGCCCACCAAAGGGGGCGTGCTGTCAATCAACATTGACAGCACGCCCCCTTTGATCGGACACAACGAGCGAAGGACTTTCCTTCGCTCGTCGCGTCTGGCGCATGCGCACGACGGAGCTCCCTCCGTCGTGCGCATGCTCAGTCCATAACATCGACCCACTTGCGAGCGGACAGCCGCTCGCGAGTGGGTCTGAATCAGGCCCTATGTTCTATTGAAATGATAAATCATTTATTCCTCTAACAATCCTCCATGATTGCCATCCTTAGCGATCATAGTATTGCAGACTGCTTCCTAAACAGCCTGCGCCAGACAGAACCGACAATAGCGCTATCTGTCGCAAACACACCTTTTTGGGCTTTCTACTTTCTGTAAAGAGGCTCAGACCATGTAACAGGGGAGGGCGATGATTTGAAAGATACTGGGCCTGGTGCTGAGTTGGGCATAACGGTATGCAGTTGGGAAGCCGGCGGACCTAATCCCGACAGCCGGCTTCCCGACTGCTTTATCCTGGCGAGGGTTAAATGACAGGCGTCTAAATCTAGACGCCTGTCATTTTACCGACGCCGGGAGACCGGCGCCTGGCATCCCGATCGAAGTGATGCCGGGTGCCGAACATTGACAGCCGCGTGGGGGGGTGGGGTTAGGTTTAGGGCTCCCAGGGGGGACTTAGGGTTAGGCACCCCCCCGGGAGGGTTAAGCCAGGGGAAGGGAGGGTTAGGGTTAGGCACCACCCCGGGAGCATAGGGTTAGGATAGGGGGAGGGAGGGTTAGGCACCCCAGGGTGGGACTTAGGGTTAGGCACCCCCCTGGGGGACTTAGGTTTAGGTGGCGGGGTTAGGTTTAGGCACTTAGAGGGGGGATTAGGGTTAGGCACTGGGGGGAAGGTTAGGCACCCCTAAGGAGGGTTAGGGTTAGGGGAGGGAATTAGGTTAGTGAATACTTACTTTAGGGACGATCGGGATTTTCACCCATGTCGGGCAGCCGCTGTCGGGATTCCAACCGCCAGACAGGCGTCCGGTGGTAAATCATACCGATTCCGGGCATAACTGCTCCCACATGGCGTGCAGAGTACGTATTTCGCGGTACGCCCGTCCCTATCCATACGCTTGCTTTGATACTACTCATCATCAGGGCGCACTTGACGCAACCTATAATGGTGCAAAAGATACACTGGGAAACAGGCATATCTACACTTATGAACAGGGGCGTCTTACGAGAGATGGGGGCCGTATGCAATCTCTGTGTCCAGGGCCCCCTCCTCTCATCCCGGCAGCGCACTGAGCGCAGAAGACTCTGAACGCTAGTAGACTCTAGCGCTGTGCCAGAGTCTAATGCGCATACGCAGGTCTCTGGAAAAACGGTGCGGCAGCTGTTTTCCCAGCAATTTTCCTACAGAGCGTGCGCAAAACACCAGGAAAATGCCCGGCCCAGCTTTTTTTCCTGGCGATTTGTGTGCGTGCGCGAACTAGTCCATGCGATCGGGAAGCGTTCGCTCGCTGTGCTTAGACAACTCGCTAGCTAGTGTGACAGGACGAGCCATTTATGGGTGGTGACGGGATGGTTAATAGAAAACGGAGGAGTGGTGGTGCAAACGCAGGCGTGTCTGAGCGTCTCAACGCCATTTAATTGCATAATTAAGATGCAGCGTCATAGTACACGTCACTTGGCTGAATTCTACACTGAATCACTCGCAGTGCTTGCGGTAGGGTATGGTCAGCCACAAGTGCTGCGATCGCTTCCGATGGTACTCCATGTTACCGATGGTTGAATACACTTCCTGGGCATGACGTGTGAAAGTGGGCATCTTAAGACAGGCTGGTGGGGGTCTGCATACTCAGAGCGATCGCACGCTAAGACATAGTGGGCGTGATATAACCTTGTCGTGCGATCGCAGATTTGCATACTATCGTGCGTGCGAGTTTGGAAGACTCCAGACTGCGTCACCTAAATATGTCTGTGGAATGATGGTAGAACCTTAGATCTTATCGGAGAGTCACCTGAAGACAAAGCAGAGAGGAGACGGATTTACTTTACATTAAGCTGCATCGCTTAGTGTTACCTCCGTGCTCCACTGATTTCCCCTTGTAGTATGTTTGTAGTATGTATTACCAGACAAGGCGGCTTTACTCCACCACACTGCACGGTCCTCTGTGCGCTGGTAGTAGTTCAGTGACGGATAGGATGGGCCCAGCCTCTGGTGCGCTCATACCGGCATTGTATCGGAGATCAAGGGCTGCTTACCCCCCTGCACAAAGGTTATAATAGTCACATCAGTTGTAATGACACAGCTCACAGGGATGAGTGAATACATGGATTTAACTCATAGACAAGTTATGGGAGAATACACGCAAGTGCACTCATGTCCCAAATAGACATCCTATTTCCCTATAGAGCATTGGTTCTCAACTCCAGCCCTCAAGTATCCCCAGCAGGTCATGTTTTCAGGATTTCCGTCTGTGAAAAAAAGGTGGGATAATTGCTGACCCAGCGAAAAAGATCAACTATGTGCATGATTAATGAAATCCAGAAAACATGATCTGTTGGGGGTACTTGAGGACATGAATGGAGAAACACTGCTATAGATTGTAAGCTTGTCTGCTAACATCCAGCATTGTTTTAGTGTTCTGTCCTTTTGTAGACAAGTGTTTAATAAATAAATAAATAACATTTATATTATTGGGTTCCCAATTGTAGAGCACAACCATATATTCTACCACTATATAAATGTTATTAATAAATAATCATATGCTTGGAGAGAGGTAACGTGGAGAGAGATAAAGTACCAACCAATCAGCTCCTGTCATGTTACAGGCTGTGCTTTGAAATATGTCAGGAGCTGATTGGTTGGTTCAGTGGGAGTCGGTGTGTCTACATATGCAACCCGTGCCACCCCCCTACTGATTTTACGCTGGCAGCCACAACCGCCATCATTAGAAGGTGCAAGAGATCCGTCAGGAGCAGGCCTCCCCTATCCCGCCCCCACCAATCAGAATCATACAGAGCTTTAGATACACACCCATGACACTCCCACAAATCAGGGGGTTCAGCGCGATCGCATTATCACCGCCCAGTTCACTCCCTGAAACGGAATCGGTATGAAATACCGCCAGCCGCATGGGCGGCGGTTCGATTCCCGGCAGCGGCAGGCCGACAGATGCAGAGTTCCCGGCAGCGGAACCCCGACAGCGCTGGAAATCCCGATCGTCCCTACGGTAAGTATAAACTAACCTAACCTCCTAACCCTCCTTAGGGGTGCCTAACCCTAACCTCCCCCCCAAGTGCCTAACCCTAACCCCCCTCTAAGTGCCTAACCCTAACCCCCCCCTTCCCCGCTGCCTAAACCTAAGTCCCCCGGGGGGGTGCCTAACCCTAACCTCCCCCCGGCGGTGCCTAACCCTAACCCTCCCTCCCCTTAGCCTAACCCTAAACCTCCCGGGGGGGTGCCTAACCATAAGTCCCCCCCGGGTGCCCTAAACATAACCCTCTAGATTTAGACGCCTGTCATTTAACCCTCGCCGGGATAAAGCAGTCGGGAAGCCGGTTGTCGGTATTAAGGCAGCCGGTTTCCCGTTTGCATCCCCCCCGAAACGCCTTATTTTGTGGAGAGATAGATCCGTCCAAGTTCCAATCCAACTCAGAATAGGCAGAATTACGCATTTAACCTGCAAATACGCTAATGCACATGCGCTGTAATAGCTCGCTCTAAGCCCTACACAGGTGCTATGTTGCTACTCAAACCTCCATTGTGAAATCTTTATGAAATCGTGTAATAACTAAATTAAATAAATAATCAATATGAAGGGTCACTGCGCCACAAGAGCGCATTAGGGTGAGTAGAAAGACATGACCTTCTATAGGAGATATGAGGGGGTGTTGCCCATAGCAACCAGATTATAGCTATCATTTTTGAGAATGTACTAGATAAGAGATAGCTACAAGCTGATCGGTTGCTATGGGCAATATGTCCACTTGTCGTCTATAAAAGTCTTGATACATCTCCCTCTATGTGTATGTTACCTACAGACTAACGAGATTGTGAGTAAAGGTCCCTGTAGAATATGTTATTATAATACATCCAGAAATGGGCGTTTTCTCATTTCATTACAGGACATGGGTGAGGCTGATATAAATCCACCCAAATGACCCTAATAAAACCAGCACCCGGCGATTGTGCCCGGGAGTGGATGATGTGCCCGTCGCTGATTAGGTGCCCGGCTGGCATGGATCAGTAGTACATCTGTGGCTCTGCTGCTTGTTTAGTAATGACTGTAGTAATTACTGTATGCTTGCGATGGTCAAAGTACAATAGGGCAGGTTTGACGTGGGCAATTAGTTATTAACGTGCTCAGCATGGGGCAGCTGTCAGGTTTTTTTGGGGGGGGGGCAACATAATGAAGGGAATTCATTTTAAAATAATGTGACTTTTCTTGATGCAAATATATGAATCAGTGTTATCTATCTGGATGGTGGATCGGATACTGCCTCGGTATACCCCGATGCTGAGACTTGTAGTTCTACAACAGCTGGAGTGATGTGTGGTGTAATCCATCGGCTCTGTGAGATTAGTTGTAAATCAGCAATGCCATATAGATTATTTTGCAATCATGGGGCCTGATTCAGACCCACTCGCGAGCGGCTGTCCGCTCGCAAGTGGGTCGATGTTATGGACTGAGCATGCGCACGACGGAGGGAGCTCCGTCGTGCGCATGCGCCAGACGCGACGAGCGAAAGAAAGTCCTTCGCTCGTTGTGTCCGATCAAAGGGGGCGTGCTGTCAATGTTGATTGACAGCACGCCCCCTTTGGTGGGCGTGCCTCCCTGACGGGGGCGTTCCCACGGGAACGCCTCCCGTCAGAAGCCGGCCCACTGACATCACTAGTGATGTCAGTGGGAGTGATTTTGGCTCTGATAGAGCCAAAATCACTCCGGAGCTTGCGGTTGAAAACCTCAACTGCAGGCTCCGGCTCGCAAATTCGATGGTCGCGATGGTCTCGACCATCGCGACCATTACAATGCACGCTCGTATAGCCTGTGGGTGGTGACCCACAGCTATACGAGCGTCCAGGAGGACGCTCCATGAAAATGGAGGCCGGCCCTCATTCAGAGCGTGCGCTCTGCTCAGAGCGTACGGCTCTGAATGAGGGCCCATGGTCCTATTACTAATGTCCAATCCACTGTGTGTTCAACTTAAATAGAAGGTTTCATGTCAGCATAAACGGAGTTATTTAATAACGTGATATAAATTTGGTTGCTCTGAAGGTTGTGACGTGCACCTTCTACCCAGGAATGTATACTATTACCACAGCGCCCTCTGACCTACATTCACACAATGGCAGCCCTTGTTATAGTATAGTATCATTCATCTCGTATAATTATTATAATTATTATTTATTAACATTTGTTTACATAGTGTCAGCATATTCCATAACGCTTTAGAAATATGCGGAACTAGTAATTGTCATTTCTATAATACTTTTTATGTCATCTTTATGAATGATGCAATATTTTGTGGACATAAATGAATATTAAATCTATATCTTGTGTCGGTATATCTGCAGAGGTCTGTTCTCATAATGATGACATGTTTTTAGCCTAATCCTAAAAATAAACAAAAAAAACCCATATGTCAACATGATGAATTTTGAACTGATGAACATGTTCACATTTTAACCATATCGACTTTTTTTGCATGTCGACATATTGGTTGTCGACCCAAAAACCACCACCAAACCCCTGGGTTTAGAACAGAATAGAAACCGCTGTAAAACCGCCACCAAACCGCCGGGGTTTAGAACCCGCCGCTTAGTAAATTTTGCCCTATGACTCAGTTATACATTATCCTGCACCCTCTATCATACTGTACATGATACTGCAGCACCCTCAGACCTCCTGTACCCCGTCTCACACAGATACAGCACCCTCAGACCTCCTATACCCCGTCACTCACAGATACAGCACCCTCAGACCTCCTGTACCCCGTATCACTCACAGATACAGCACCCTCAGACCTCCTGTACCACGTCTCACACACAGATACAGCACCCTCAGACCTCATATACCCCGTCTCACACACAGATACAGTACCCTCACCCCCTGTACCCTCTCACACAGATACAGCACCCTCACCCCCTGTACCCTCTCACACATATAATACAGCAGCCTCACCCCCTGTACCTTCTCACACACATATAATACAGCAGCCACAGACCTCCTGTACCCTCTCACACACAGATAACACAGCAGCCTCACCCCCTGTACCCTCTCACACATATATAATACAGCAGCCACATACCTCCTGTACCCACTCACACACATATAATACAGCACACTCACCCCCTGTACCCTCTCACACACATATAATACAGCACACTCACCTCCTGTACCCTCTCATACACATATAATACAGCACCGTCAGACCTCCTGCACCCTCTCACACACAGATACAGCACCCTCAGACCTCCTGTACCCTCTCACACACAGATAACACAGCAGCCTCACCCCCTGTACCCTCTCACACACATATAATACAGCACCCTCACCCCCTGTACCCTCTCACACACATATAATACAGCAGCCACAAACCTCCTGCACCCTCTCACACATATAATACAGCAGCCACAGACCTCCTGCACTCTCTCACACACATATAATACAACAGCCACAGACCTCCTGCACCCTCTCACACACATATAATACAGCAGCCACAGACCCCCTGTACCCTCTCACACACATATAATACAGCAGCCACAGACCCCCTGCACCCTCTCACACACATATAATACAACAGCCACAGACCCCCTGTACCCTCTCACACACATATAATACAGCAGCCACAGACCCCCTGGACCCTCTCACACACATATAATACAGCAGCCACAGACCCCCTCTACCCTCTCACACACATATAATACAGCAGCCACAGACCTCCTGCACCCTCTCACACACATATAATACAGCAGCCACAGACCCCCTGCACCCTCTCACACACATATAATACAGCAGCCACAGACCCCCTGTACCCTCTCACACACATATAATACAGCAGCCACAGACCCCCTGTACCCTCTCACACACATATAATACAGCAGCCACAGACCCCCTGTACCCTCTCACACACATATAATACAGCAGCCACAGACCTCCTGCACCCTCTCACAAGCATATTATACAGCAGCCAGACCCCCTGCACCCTCTCACACACATATAATACAGCAGCCACAGACCCCCTGCACCCTCTCACACACATATAATACAGCAGCCACAGACCCCCTGTACCCTCTCACACACATATAATACAGCAGCCAGACCCCCTGCACCCTCTCACACACATATAATACAGCAGCCAGACCCCCTGCACCCTCTCACACACATATAATACAGCAGCCACAGACCCCCTGCACCCTCTCACACACATATAATACAGCAGCCACAGACCCCCTGCACCCTCTCACACACATATAATACAGCAGCCACAGAACTCCTGCACCCTCTCACACACATATAATACAGCAGCCACAGACCCCCTGCACCCTCTCACACACATATAATACAGCAGCCACAGACCTCCTGTACCCTCTCACACACATATAATACAGCAGCCACAGACCTCCTGCACCCTCTCACACACATATAATACAGCAGCCACAGACCCCCTGTACCCTCACACATATAATACAGCAGCCACAGACCCCCTGCACCCTCTCACACACATATAATACAGCAGCCACAGACCCCCTGTACCCTCTCACACACATATAATACAGCAGCCACAGACCCCCTGTACCCTCACACATATAATACAGCAGCCACAGACCCCCTGTACCCTCACACATATAATACAGCAGCCACAGACCCCCTGTACCCTCTCACATATAATACAGCAGCCACAGACCCCCTGTACCCTCTCACACACATATAATACAACAGCCACAGACCCCCTGCACCCTCTCACACACATATAATACAGCAGCCAGACCCCCTGCACCCTCTCACACACATATAATACAGCAGCCACAGACCTCCTGCACCCTCTCACACACATATAATACAGCAGCCACAGACCCCCTGCACCCTCTCACACACATATAATACAGCAGCCACAGACCCCTGTACCCTCACACATATAATACAGCAGCCACAGACCCCCTGCACCCTCTCACACACATATAATACAGCAGCCACAGACCCCCTGCACCCTCTCACACACATATAATACAGCAGCCACAGACCCCCTGCACCCTCTCACACACATATAATACAGCAGCCACAGACCCCCTGCACCCTCTCACACACATATAATACAGCAGCCACAGACCCCCTGCACCCTCTCACACACATATAATACAACAGCCACAGACCCCCTGCACCCTCTCACACACATATAATACAGCAGCCAGACCCCCTGCACCCTCTCACACACATATAATACAGCAGCCACAGACCCCCTGCACCCTCTCACACACATATAATACAGCAGCCACAGACCCCTGTACCCTCACACATATAATACAGCAGCCACAGACCCCCTGCACCCTCTCACACAGAACATAGCACAGATTAATATGTACAATTCGTTGCTGCTGCTGTAGTGTGTCCCATGTCCAGGCAGCGCGGCGCTGATTGGTGGCCGTGTCCCGGGGGCGTGGCTCGGTGTGTATATAATGCCGCTGGCTGCCAGCTCCGGTACATAGACAATCTCTGCCAGTCCTGGAGCGGACACTACATCACAGCAGCAGCGTCACTACTACACCGCTCCCCGCTCTCACCATGTGCCTGGAGTCCCGAGAGGCTGTCCGGCGCCGCCGCCAACAGCTGCCCGCCCTCCGGGCACTGTCTCCTCTGCATGACAGCGCCTCTGACAGTGACAGTGACCGGCCCACCCGGCTGCCCCTCCTGCTGCCCCGCAACAGCCACCCCGAGATCTTCACCTTCGATGTGGAGTCCGTGCAGCCCCCGCCCCGGAGACCTCTCCGGAGGGGCCACAGCGGGGCCAAGGTGAAGCGACCCCGCCGGGTCCTGTACCCAGCCAAGGTGCGGAGGTACCTGCCGGCCCCGGAGACTGACCGCCCGCTGCGCTGCTTCTACCTGCTCTGCCTGCTGGTCTTCGTGCAGATCTGCTGCGAGGAGGCTGAGGAGGGGGTACTCCCAGCATCATCATCAACGGGGGTACTCCCAGCATCAGCATCATTACGTCCATCAGCAGCATCATTATCAAAGGGGGTACTCCCAGCAGCAGCAGCAACAGGGGTACTCCCAGCAGCGGGGCTCCTCTCCAACCACAGCCATCACCTGCAGAGCCACATGCCCCACAGCTGGCTCTGTCACCAGCGCTGAGAACCCTGGAAGAAAGGACTGCACCCATGAAGGGGCCCCCAGGGGCCACACTACAGAGGATACTTGACTAGGATAATGCACTACTCACTGCTGGATCTGGCAGAGACTCTTGCAGGACTGACACTTGAACCCATTGCACTGAATATGACAGAACTCTTTATTTATGTCATGGACTATTTACTATTTATATATTATATATATTTATATTAACTATGCGAAATGTCTATTTTGTAGAAATAAATGAATTATTGAATCTATATTTTGTTTCCTTTAAATTTTTCTGTGGATGGTGGAATAAAAAATGCAGCGTACCAGCTTAGTAGTACTACAAGTCCCAGCTTGTTGCAGGGCAGGGTGTGTTGGCTCTATCACCATAAAGGGAGATCAACAGGTTGTTTACCTTAATTGCATAGAACAGGGAAATTGGGCAACACCACTGTTTATTAGGACAAAACTACATTCATAACACCCAGATGTGACCCAAGTGCTTCTGCTTTTCTCGCTGATCAGGACATAATAAAAAATATGTATTATACTGAAGTGAAGCAATAGGACGGGTGTGACGTACACTGTGGTGACCTTGCATCCTTGGGTGGTTCAATTTAGGGAAAACCAGAAATCTGTGCCAAGCATAAACTACATTGAAACCTAGAATAGGAATTTAATTTGTGTGTATGTATATATATATAAAATGTCTGCAGTGAGATGTTTCAGGGCTACATATATCAAGCACCCTAAAGGTGCCTACACACTTGGCGATATTTTACCCGATCTGGCCGATTACGACGCATCGGAACGACAGATCGTGTAAAATATGCCCGAATCGTGAGTCCCCACTCGCGATGCGCGTCCCCGCTGGTCATACATCACATCGTCAGATCTGCCGTGCTGTAGGGCAGATCTGCCAATCTTGGGACACAATGCACTGGAAAAAGTCTGGATGCATGATAGATCGTTTGTAAATTGTTCACTTTAAACACCAAATCGTGTGCAGAGCTGCCGGGGGGGAGTTTCAAGGGAAATCGTACACATCGTAGGATCGTGTGCAGATCGCCAAGTGTGTAGGCACCTTAACTCCTGTGTTATGGAGCGTTAGTGTACCAACCATGGCCACACGCATAGCGCCTGGTTCCAGTTTAGCCACAGGTGTAGAATGGTGGGAGGCGTATTACAAGCAGCCAGTCAGTGCTGGCCGAAGAAAATTAAGCTGCATATACACGGTATGATATTTACCACCAACGACTTGAAAGATATCTCTCGGTGAAGTCATCCTGCCACATCTCTGAACAGGCAAAGTTGACGATATCGTGCAGGGTTGGCCTGCATGTACGGACGATCGTAGATATCGCTATCGTTCATAGATATCGTACCGTGTGTACGTACCTTTAGTTTTATGGTGAAGCTGTTGATGGGAAATAATGGTGACCTCCATCTATTAACAAACTGATCACAGTATCCGGTTCTGTTGTGTAGAACATAATTCAATTATACACAATAACCATTTCCACCTTATTCACAATCAGCACTTGTTAGTTTAAATCTACTGGGGTTTGCTTGTCTTTAACACATACATCTATCTCATAAACATAGGTGTGTACAGAAGCCGGCACTTTCCCCTCGGCCGGATCTTTGTCATCCCTGCCCCTCCCTCAGAGACATACACTACTCACCTGCCGCCCAGGTAAGTAGTCTTATATCCCGGTGGGAGGGGGAATGGGGTAATCCATGATTTAGCTGAGGTGGAAATGCCCAAGTGGGGCCCCCTGTGCCAGCTTCTGCGCCCACCTGTGATCATAAAGTGCAAGGGATGTCAATGCATCAGTGTTCAACCAATAGGAAAATGTATGGATTATCATGAATAATCTAACCCCTATATTAAAGCATTTATGCTACAAATCGTCTCTGGTTTTTAGGACCCGTATAAAGGCAATAGTCCACATAAGGTGTTTCTAACCATGTACACACATCATTCTGTAGGCCAGTGGTTCTTAAACTCGGTCCTAAGGACCCCACACAGGTCACCCAACAGGTGCACAGGTGTATTCATTACTCACTGACACATTTTAAAAGATCCACAGGTGGTTATAATTATTTCACTTTTGATTCTGTGAAGAGACCTGGAAAACATGCGCTGTGTTAGGTCCTGAGGACCAAGTTTGAAAACCTGTGCTGTAGGCTATATAAACAAGCCAGGCCAGGCCTATTTAATAAATCTGCACCCTCATATCCTATCCGCAAAGATAATAAAGTGCAGCACCCGTCCAGGAGATAGATTGGGGCTGATTCTGATGTCGGAGCAAAGCAGAGAGAGCAGGTAACTGTACAGTACCTGGGTAAAACCATGCTACGCTGCAGGTGGGGCTGATCTAAAATGTTCAGAGACATTTAGATTTGGGAGGGGTGTGTCCTAACTCAGATCTAAGCTGCTGTATAAATATAAAGCTGTCCAGCATTTGTGGGCTACATGCAAAAGCAGCCAGTATTTACCCTGCATGCACTAAAGTTTTGTAGAAGGCTAAGACCCCTTTTCCACCAAAATCCCAGGTCTGTCCCGGGATTTTTTACCCAACATTTTGCCAGGTCGTACCTGGCTTAGACCCCGTTTCCACTGCACCCTCGTCCCGGGTCGCCTCCGTTTCTGAACCAAGGTAAGCCCTGCAAAACCTGTGTATGTCATTAAAAATGGCCTTTATTCAGGCCATTTTTAGTGATATCCACATTTATTGACATTTTTAATTACATCCTTTATTATTTATCATTATTATTTGTTTTTTATTATTTATTTAATTATTATTATTAATAATAATAATTATTATTATATTTATTATTTATTTAATTATTATTATCATTAATAATAATAATAATCATAATAATAATAATAATAATAATAATAATAATAATATTCATTATTTATTTAATTATTATCTACTTAATTTCATCACATTTTTAATAACATCCTTTATTCAGGCATCTCCTCTGGTCTCTGGGTGATTACATCAGCAGCCAGCACCCTGGAAGGACCAATCAGCAGCCTTTGCAATTACCTGGGTCAAAACACCTGGGTAAGAGCTGTTTCCACTGCAGTGTTACCTGGTTTTACCCGCTAAAAACCCTCCTCGATACCCAGGAAGAAATCCTGGGTCAGTAGGATTTTTTCTTTGGAGTCGTTTCCACAGAGCCGAGTACGGGTAGACACGGCAAGTACCTGGGTTTTTTAGGCAGTGGAAAAGGGGTATAAGAGGCCAATTTAGCAATTCATTTTGTCCTTAAAACATGTGTAAATCCCCATGTTTAAGGCAAAAAAAAATAAGTGCAACAGCTATTTAAAACCACTGTACTGCTGTTACGGCTTTATGTTGTGAATGATATACCTAGTTTCTCCAATGGTAGAAGCCCGGACAGCGCAGGACCTTCCGATCTCTCCCTGGTGGGCTGTAGCTACTCCCTTCCCTCTTTGCAGGCTTGTCGCTAAGCGCCTACATATCCTGATGGCAGGGGCGTTTCTAGAGAGGAGGGGGCCCGTGTGCAGTCTCTGACACGGGCCCCTTCGTCTCCGCCCGGCGTCCGGCAGCGCACTGAGCTGTGCGCGGCAAGCACCAGAGTTATAGACTCTGGGCACTAGAGTGTGCCCAGAGTCTATAATGTATGCACAGGTCACCGGGAAAATGGCCGTTGCGGCCATTTTCCCTGTACTGCGCATGCGCAAATGTCGTTTTACAGCGCCAGACCCCCGCGCTGACGTGAGACTCTGGAGAGGTAAGTAATATTATGGGTGTAGGGTGCGCGGTGTGGGGCCCCCCTGGACCCAGGGGCCCGTGTTCCCCACACACCCTGCACCCATTATAGATACGACCCTGCCTGATGGCCAGATATCTGCAGTGGTGTGGTACAGTGGTGATCATATGCGGCAATATAGCGAGCACGGAGGGTATCACTATTCTAATAACTCTTTACCAGCACCGTATGAAATCCGAAGCTCTTTCCTGGCAAGAATCTCCTGATAAATTGCCTCTATACAGACCAGGCTTTCCGATAATCTGGCTGCCTCTTCCGGGAGGTCAACAAGATCTTACTTAATGGGGCCACCTTTACCATACCCATGTTTATCAGCCCCGTACATACCAAGGGCCTAATCTACAGTGAACTCTTACTTCACCTTTTTGAACATTTTTATTTGGTTTTAATTTATATTTTATTTCTGTCTCTTCTATTTTCTTCTTTGTTTCTGAAAGACCCTCCCTCATGCCAGTAACCATCAATTCACATAGGAGGGAGAAGAAAGATGCAGATTTGGGAAGAAGAGTGGAAAATACATTAGTGCACTAGTTACAACCCACCTAAGAAGCCTGGTAATAATTATCATTAAAGTCAGATTGAGTTCATGCTTGTATTCAGCATGGGACTGGCGAGACGGGAAAGACTACGGTGTGAGTCGGTTAGCTAAATATATATATTATTGGAGAGGGCAGAGCTTTTATATATACTGTATATATATATATATATATATATATACATACAGTATATATATATATATATATATATATATATAATTATATATATATCCTCAAGATAGTATCTACAACAATGTTGTTACTGTAATCTGGATTTGTAATATTTGATGGAAAGTCTATTTATCAATGACGGGTATTTATATAGCGCTTACAATTTGTGCAGCTCTTTACAGAGACTGTTAAGTGTTATGATATGCAAAATTATACATCATAAAGCTAATAATAATGAAAAATAATACATCTACGCCATGGACCCCCTACCTCTTTTTTTGACTTTTATGACAGATTTAATTAACCCACGGAGGATCGCTTAATTTAGATGGGAGCTGAAAATCTCTAGAGGGACGTGGCGTTGGCTGCAATTCTCATTGGGAGAGTGAACCCCATAGGAACTAGGTGCCACTATCCAACAGTGAGATTCTGCATTAAATACTATTGATAAATAGTAAAACAGATTCCCTTTCATGAACAGTAAGTGCCAGAGTACAGTGCCTCAGTTCACGTCCAACGCGTTTCACCACAGGACTTCATCATAAAAATAATAAAATTAATATATATATATTTTATATAGAAACACACACACACACACACACACACACACTTAGGGGTCTATTTACTAAGCTTTGGATGGAGATAAAATGAACAGAAACAAAGTACCAGCCAATCAGCTCCGAAATGCCATACCACAGGCTGTGTTTCAAAAACAACAGTTGGGAGCTGGTTGGCTGGTACTTTATCGCCGTTCACTTTATCTCCATCCATGGCTTAGTAAATAGACAATTTTAGTTAGTTTGTCAATATGTGTGTGCGTGTCATTAATATTTCAGTCTGTGTCTTAAGTAGAAAGTTTGGAATTTTAATGATTTTATTTTATTGGCGATGAACTGTCTCAATGTAATTTATAGAGTGATTAGTCTCCTTGTAATTCCTCCTACGTTCCAGTAAATTGTTAATCGCTGCTGCTACTCACAGATAACGGAGGGAACAGCCTGTGCCGCAGATAGTATCAGAGTCAGCTGCTCCCGGAATCCTGAGCAAACGCGGAGAATCCTTCTTGTCTGAATCCTAATTGGTTCCATCTATTGCAAATACAATTCTAAATAAAAGTTTACAAGTGTTATTTTCTTTTGTTATTAATAAATGAAGGTTGGAAATGTAAATTAGGAATGCAAAAATGAATATACTTAGATGGAGAAACTGTAGCTCTACCTGGTGCAAGTTTCGATGGTGCATCCGATGACAGTGTTTAAAGACGCGGCAACCTGTATTTCATCGCCTACGGGCGCTGACAGTGGGCGTCTCAGTCGTTGCACATTTGGACGCACGCTTGTACACGGGGGAAGGGTTTTGTAGCGGCATTTGCCTAAAATCGCAGACATATGACCGCCAATAGACGTGGACACAGTTGAGTCTGCGGCTGATTCAGCCCCTATAGATTAGGACATCTCATTAGTTTCGTCTATGCTGGGCTCATTAAAATGTCTGTGTCTCCTGCACATAGTGACCATGGCTTCCAATGATGTCAGGACAGTCCCTAATAGCTCTGCAAAGGAGTTTAGGAGAAATCAGTGGAGATTCACCCAGTAGTGGACATTATAGGGATGAATTGGGCGGAGTTTGAGAACATTGCGGCTGAGGGGGGTCATTTTGTCCTGACTCTGCTCTTCTCAATGTCTCAACATAACTGATGTTCATAGGACAGTCCCTATTTCTGGTAACTAATATAGGTATGTAATCTACCAGAAAAGGGTGTGGCTGAGGTGTGGTCTGGGCGTGGTCAGGGTGTATTGAGGGGGTGTGACCTAATCTGTCTAATTTTTCCATTTGGGAATGACAGAGTGACATCACTGCTACAACAATTAACCATATTGTGGAGCAATTATAATTACCTTGAAAACGCACTAATAATTTATTACATCTGACATTGATGCAGATCGAGCAATTGTTTGCCATCACGCATGCGTATATGCCGCACTGCGTATGCGCGGCGATCGAGTTGCGATTACGGACCCACAGAATAATGCATCACAAAGTGAGTGACAGGCTGTCAGCCTTTGGGGGTGTTGAGGGGGGGGGGTTGCTCTGAAAAATGCAGGCGTGTCTGTCCGTTTGAACACCATTTCATGGGCGTGCATAAATTAGCCGCTGTGATTGCATACAGAGCGTGCGAGGAGACTTGCAGTGTTTGCAGCTGGTCAGACTTGCTGTAAATGCTGTGTGGCTGGCCGATGTGCGTCGATAGTACAGATGTTTACACAGAAGAGCGACATTGGACGGATATGAGGAGGCATCACTGGGCGTCTTTATGTCGGCTGAGCTTTGGCGGGCATTTGCATATTTTCGCAGCAGAGTTCTGTGCGAAATGATAGCTGCGATCGCATTATCATCAAATGGGCCCTGAACCCATATTATTTAAAACTTACCTCTCCAAGGTCCGGCGCCGGGTGTTAGCGCTGTACAAAAAGCCCGAAAATGGCCGCCCTGGACATTTTTCCGGCGTTTTGTGCATGTGCAGTAGACTCCGGGCACACTGTAGTGCCCAGAGTCTGCTAATACTCCGGTGGTCTGCCGGCCGCTGGGAAGAGAGGAGGGGTCCCGTACGGGGAAGGCACACGGGCCCCCTCCTCTCTAAAGACGCCCCTGTGAATCAGGTCCATTATCCAGTGATCTCTGGATAATCTAACATGGGAAGAAGAATGCCAACTTGACCCATATTCCTGATATAATATATAGATGTACATCAGGGAAGGGTCCATGAATTGTGACAAATAAAATGTTTGGAGAGAACGCAGATAGCGATTCTGAAGTGTGAAGCTGTTCTTACATTTGCTGTAGAATTACATTTTGTTTTCCATATTCCCCCACAGCACAAATATATTATTTCTTAATATTGCTAAGTCATTGTGAGCCTGAATTTAGGGAAATATATTCCAAATAAATATCCTGTCCGTCCCGGGCTGGCCAGAGCTGCCTGTGATTGTATAATATGTTTATCCCGGGGCTATACTCGTTATTATACACACGCCTCCCTGACAGGATACAAACACTTACTTACAAAAACTCAAATTCTTTCCAGACCACGGTAAACAGTCCGGTTTCCTGTTGTTGTCTAACTTTCCATTTTTACAATGCGCTGGATGTGCCTGAGAGGTTACATAGAGCCTGATGTAGCGTTAGCCACAAATTGGTTGTAATTAACGCACAGAAAAAGAGTCACGTAAATTCTTTGGGGAAGGTCAAAAAACGTGTGCAGGGCGGCAACGCTGGCATATGTGCCCAGTTTTCCCAGTTGTGTGTCACATAAACTTATACCCATGTTTTTATAGCAAAGTGATGTATGTAAGCTCTGGGGCCGAGCCCTCTTCCCTCAATGCTCTGCCCTTTGCACTATCTATTAGCAGAGTGGCCTAACAGCGTGGTGTGCAGCGGAATGATGCTGGGTGTAAATGTTGTCCTGCCAACTTACTAAGCAGGAGAAAATACACTGTGCCAGAGAGTATGTGATGCTTTAGTTCTCAAGGCACCCTAACAGTCTAGGATTTAAGGATATCCACAGCTGAGCACAGATGGTTATATTAAAATGACTGAGGTACTAAGGTGCCCCTAGATTGTAAGCTCCTAGGTGCAGGGTTCTCCTCCCCAATGTCTCACAGCCTTCTTCTCTAGCACGTCTATGACAGCCTTCACCTTCCCAGCTGTACTGTGTATGGAGAATTGTGTTGCTAATTGTTACTTGTGTTCTGTTTATATTTTGGTTACTGTATTGTAATGTAATGTTCTGTGTACCCTTTACTGTATGTACGGCGCTGCGGACCACTTGTGGCGCCCTATAAATAAAATGTAATAATAATAATAATGTTAGGTATGTAGCGCAGTTGTTTGATGCTGGTGGCGGTTAGACCACGTGTGGCACAGCTTAACCGTTTCTTAGGTTTATTGAACCAGGTAGAAACAATAAGCAGTATAAAGACACAGGGGCCTATTTACTAAGCCTTGGATGGATATAAAGTGAAGGAAGATAAGGTACCAGCCAATCAGCTCCTAACTGTCATGTCACAAGCTGTGTTTGAAAAATGACAGTTAGGAGCTGGTTGGCTGGTACATTATCTCCATCCAAGGCTTAGTAAATAGACCCAACAGGGATATACAGTCAGGTGCATAAATATTGGGACATTGACAGAATTTTCATATTTTGGCCTCTATTCACCACCACAATGGCTTTGAAATGAAACAAACAAGATGTGCTTTAACTGCAGACTTTCAGATTTCATTTGAGGGTAATTACATCCAAATCAGGTGAACGGTGTAGGAATTACAACGGTTTCTATATGTGTTTCCCACTTTTTAAGGGGCCAAAAGTAATGGGACAAACTAAACAATACTAAATCTAACTTTCACTTTTTAATACTTTGTTGCAAATCCTTTGCAGGCAATTACAGCCTGAAGTCTGGAACGCATAGACATCACCAGACGCTGAGTTTCATCTCTGGTGATGCTCTGCCAGGCCTCTACTGCAAATGTCTTCAGTTCCTGCTTGTTCTTGGGACATTTTCCCTTCAGTTTTGTCTTCATCAAGTGAAATGCATGCTCAATCGGATTCAGGTCAGGGGATTGACTTGGCCATTGCATAACATTCCACTTTTTAGCCTTAAAAAACTCTTTGGTTGCTTGTGCAGTATGCTTGGGGTCATTGTCCATCTGCACTGTGAAGCGCCGTCCAATGAGTTCTGAAGCATTTGACTGAATATGAGCATATAATATTGCCCGAAACACTTCAGCATTCATTCTGCTGCTTTTGTCAGCAGTCACATCATCAATAAATACAAGGGAACCAGTTCCATTGGCAGCCATACATGCCCACGCCATGAAACTACCACCACCATGCTTCACTGATGAGTTGGTATGTTTTGGATCATGAGCAGTTCCTTTCCTTCTCCATACTCTTTTCTTCCCATCACTCTGGTACAAGTTGATCTTTGTCTCATCTGTCCATAGGATGTTGTTCCAAAACTGTAATGGCTTTTTTAGATGTTGTTTGGCAAACTCTAATCTGGTCTTTCTGTTTTTGTGGCTCACCAATGGTTTACATCTTGTGGTGAACCCTCTATATTCACTCTTGTGAAGTCTTCTCTTGATTGTTAACTTTGACACATATACACCTACCTCCTGGAGAGTGTTCTTGATTTTGCCAACTGTTGTGAAGGGGTTTTTCTTCACCAGGGAAATAATTCTTCTGTCATCCACACCTAGAATCTACTCCAGACCTTTTACCTGCTGAATTGATAATGAAATAACGAGGGAATAGCCCACACCTGTCCCTGAAATAGCTTTTGAGTTGATAGTCCCATTACGTTTGGCCCCTTAAAAAGTGGGAGGCACATATAGAAACCGTTGTAATTCCTACACCGTTCACCTGATTTGGATGTAATTACCCTCAAATTAAATCTGAAAGTCTGCAGTTTAAGCACATCTTGTTTGTTTCATTTCAAAGCCATTGTGGTGGTGAATAGAGGCCAAAATATGAAAATTCTGTCAATGTCCCAATATTTATGCCCCTGACTGTAACAGGTGTAACAGTAGTTATGATGGAGCCTGGAGCCTAAGGGTACCACTGGGCTTTGTAGTGCGCTGGGCGTCTGAGTGGTAAATGATGGTGGTGTAGTGTACTTGCGGTGAGTGAGCAGGCTCTGCACGGCTATTAGTGTGTGAGAGTCTCAGAGTTGTGTCCATTCGGCAAGAACGCCAGTGGGAAAGACCCGCCACCAGGGGGCGCAGTAGCACATGTCGGAGGTCAGGCCTCCCACTGAGCTCCAGTAGGTCCTAGAGAATGCCAGCTCAGTGACCCTGTATGCTGTATGGATGGAGGCAACACAGGTGCTCTCCTCACCCAACACTATCAATGCCACCAGGGCTCCTTAACTTTTGTCTTCTTCAGCAACTCTGATACTGTTCACTCTGAGAATCTAACAGGCGAATGCATGCACACCGCACATGTTCAGAGGCACTGACACCACAATATTCCCATATGAGTTTGCTGTTGGGGGACCCTGCTCATCCTTCTAAGTCACAGTCTGTGGCTTCCCACATGGCTCCTATCCCCCCTTCACATCATGTCGCTGTCACTGTCTCACTAAAACATCACTCACCTCCTGATATACTCTGTGCTGCTGGGGGATCCTGCTCCTTCAACTATATAACTGTCTGTGGCTTCCTGCTGCCCCCATTCCCCTCCTCACATCATGTCACTGCCCCTATCAAAGCAGCCTTGTCCTCACTAACACATCACTCCTCTCCTGATATACTCTGTGCTGCTGGGGTACCCTTCTCCTCCCGCTATATAACTCTCAGTCTGTGGCTTCCTGCTGCCTCCATTCCCCTCCTGTCACATGCAGCCCTGTCCTCACTAACGCATCACTCATCTCCTGATATACTCTGTGCTGCTGGGGGACCCTGCTTCTTCCACTATACAGCTCTCGGTTTGTAGCTTTCTGCTGCCCCCATTCCCCTCCTCACATCATGTTACTGCCTCTGTCACCTGCAGCCCTGTCCTCACTAACACATCACTCACCTCCTGATATACTCTGTGCTGCTGGGGGACCCTGCTTCTTCCACTATATAGCTTTCAGTCTTTAGCTTCCTGCTGCCCCCATTCCCCTCCTCACGTCATGTTACTGCCCCTGTCACATGCAGCCCTGTCCTCACTAACGCATCACTCATCTCCTGATATACTCTGTGCTGCTGGGGGACCCTGCTTCTTCCACTATACAGCTCTCAGTCTGTAGCTTCCTGCTGCCCCCATTCCCCTCCTCACATCGTGTCACTGCCCCTGTCACATGCAGCCCTGTCCTCACTAACACATCACTCATCTCCTGATATACTCTGTGCTGCAGGGGACCCTGCTCCTCCCCTATATAACTCTCAGTCTGTGACTTCCTGCTGCCCCCATTCCCCTCCTCACATCATGTCACTGCCCCTGTCACATGCATCTCTGTCCTCACTAACACATCACTCACCTCCTGATATACTCTGTGCTGCTGGGGGACCCTGCTTCTTCCACTATATAACTCTCAGTCTGTGGCTTCCTGCTGCCCCCATTCCCCTCCTCACATCATGTCACTGCCCCTGTCACATGCAGCCCTGTCCTCACTAACACATCACTCATCTCCTGATATACTCTGTGCTGCTGGGGGACCCTGCTCCTCCCCTATATAACTCTCAGTCTTTAGCTTCCTGCTGCCCCCATTCCTCTCCTCACGTCATGTCACTGCCCCTGTCACATGCAGCCCTGTCCTCACTAACACATCACTCATCTCCTGATATACTCTGTGCTGCAGGGGACCCTGCTCCTCCCCTATATAACTCTCAGTCTGTGACTTCCTGCTGCCCCCATTCCCCTCCTCACATCATGTCACTGCCCCTGTCACATGCATCTCTGTCCTCACTAACACATCACTCACCTCCTGATATACTCTGTGCTGCTGGGAGATCCTGCCTCTTACACTATATAGCTCCCAGTGTGTGGCTTCCCACCTGCCTCCTATCCCCGCCTCACATCATGAAACTGCAGACATAAGGCTAAGCTGGGCTGCATCTTAGGAGAAATGAATGCCCTGTTGCTGTGACTGAGAGGGCTGGCACGGGACTGGTGGAAACTGAACTTCCACTTTTGCACAGTGAGTTGAAGATTGTTCCCCTTCTGTGTGCTGCCACATGCCACGAGCAGCCAATGGCAGAGGAATCCAGAGAGATTGCAAAACTTTCAGGGCAGAATAAAATCGTTATTTCTCATAACCCATTTAGAACGTTGAAGCAATAACCGGTTACCGCAAAGGATTTGGTTATTTTTTGCCAACAAAACAATTGATCCCAGCACATTTGATATTTCATAGCTGATGAATGGGTCACAACACGGTACCCGCTCTATACTTGGCAGGCTTAGTCTGCAGTACTGTGTATATTCCTGGGATTGTTTTTTTTATCATGTTAAAGGGCCACTAACCTTAATTCTTTGCTTTAGTTCCTGCCGGGTGAGGGTAATTATATGTGAGAAATAGGGACCGACTCTTAGTCTCACGAAAAAGCGTCCTCAGTTGCGTCTATTGGCGGTCGCTCGTCTGCCACTTTATGCAAATGCCGATACAAACTCCTTCCCTTGTGTTCATCCGTGCAGTTGAAAGTGCAAGGACACGCCCACTTATAGCGCCCGCGCATGCTGTACCGATTGGTGCGTCCTTATACTCCATCATCAGTGGCACCATCGTAACTTGCACCAGCCATTTAGCAGGTGCAGCGTCTTCATCAGACTGCCGCCTCCTGTGCCTGCGTCTGTGCGCCTGTGAACGCAGCTGGCTGCACTGACACCCCCACGACACACCCATAAACCGCCCATGTTTGCGTGCATTTATAGCCGCCTTGCAGGAACGCCCAGCACCGCTGACACCGCGCGTCTCAATCGCAACTGCGCCTTTGTGCTTACACTGTGTAACGTAGGCGCCGCTCAGGCCCTAAGGGGTAAATTTACTAAGATGGGAGTTCTATATAAGAAGTGATGTTGCCCATAGCAACCAATCTGATTCTACCTCTCATTTATCTTGCACCTTCTAGAAGATAATACCTGGAATCTCATCGGTTGCTATGGGCAACATCACTTCTTAAATAGATCTCCCATCTTAGTAAATTTACCCCTAAGTCTCATGATCTTATCATAGTTGAACATATTTCAAGTAAATTGTAATTGCAGGAAATTATATTTATTTCTGTGTCCGGCAAATTCCCTGCCAGTAATCCTATAGAGGGACACAGGGCTTCATTCAGAGCCGCTCGTAAGCGGCCGCTCGTTCGTTCCGAGCGATGTTCGCACATCTGCGCATGCGTACGGATTGTAATACGCATGCGCGAACCATTCAGTGCGGCCGAAAATCGTGTGCTCGCTAAATAGCGAATGTCTGCTAATTTGAGTGACAGGAGGAGGTGTATGTGGGTGGTAACAGAGGAAGGTGCTTGAAAACGGGGAGTGGAGTTCAGAACGCAGGCGTGCCTAAAGGTCAAAAGGGGCGTTTTAAGGGTGTGCATAGTTAATAAAGCAGCGTCATTGACCACGTCACTTGGTTGTTTTATAGTCAGAACTGCTCGCATGATTGCGGTAGGAAAATCCAACCACAAGAATAGCGAGCAGTTCAGACGCCGTTCGATGTACTCGATTAATCTAATAAATAGCGGACATGACGTATGATGCGAGCGGGCAGGGGGCGTTTTTTTCAAAATTACGTCCGCATGTTTTGTTCGCTCGTTCAGACATAGAGGCGTGAACAGACCGCAAAGAGCAAACGGTTAATTTAAATAGCCAGCCCCTTTTTCTGAACGAGCGAGCGCAAATAGCGTCCGGCTCTGAATCAGACCCACTGTTCAGCCTTCTTTAACAGAAAATGGCTTTATATCAACTTCTGGATAACTTCTTATTCAACCAGTCACTAGCTACTGGAGTAATTCCAGAGGACTGGAAAAGTGCAAATGTTGTCCCACTGCACACAACTGGAAGCAAGGAAGAGGCCAGTAACTACCGACCAGTGACCGGACATCAGTAGTTGGGAAATTGATGCAAACCCTCAAAAGACAGAGTCGTAGATTATCTCAAATCCAACAATTTGCAGGATCCCAAACAGCATGGATTTACTGGGGGGAGATCATGTCAAACAAATCTTATTGACTTTTTTGACTGGGTGACTAAGGAAATAGATAAAGGGGGGGGCCATAGATATAGCTTATCTAGACTTTAGTAAGGCTTTTGACACTGTTCCACATCGCAGACTGTTAAATAAACTGGAAAACATGGGATTGGATACAAAGATAATTGAATGGATAAGATCATGGCTGCAGGATAGGAAACAGAGGCCCTGATTCAGAGCCGGATGCTTTGACAGAGCGCTCGCTCTGAATCAGGGACGGCTTTTTTTTTTTTTTTAGAACGGCCTCCTGGACGCTCGCATAGCTGTGGGTGCATAGCTGTGGGTGACCACCCACAGCTATAGCGAGCGGCCAGGAAGATGGTCACGATGGTCAAGACCATCGCGCTTGCGACGAGACCCTTGTGGTAGGGTCTCGTTGCCGCAAGCCCCAGAGAGACTTCAGCTGTAACAGAGCTGAAATCTCTCCCACTGACATCACTCGTGATGTCAGTGGGACCGCCCCCAGACGGTAGGCGTTCTCATGGGAACGCCTCCGTCTGGGCAGGCACCCCCCCGGCCCACTCACCAAAGGGGGCGTGCTGTCACTCAACATCGACAGCACGCCCCCTTTGGTACGAGACCCGGAGCGACGGATTGCCCGTCGCTATCCGGTCTCGCGCATGCGCACGACGGAGCCGGCTCCGTCGTGCGCATGCACTCTGGGCCACCATCGACCCGGTTGCGAGCGCTCATCGCTTGCAACCGGGTCTGAATCAGGCCCAGAGAGTTGTAGTAAACGGAGTGCAGTCTCAAGAGGGAAATGTTACCAGTGGAGTAACCTCAGGGATCTATACTGGGACCAGTGCTTTTTAATATCTTTATTTGTGACATGGCAAATGGTATTGAAGGGAAACTATGCCTTTCTGCAAATGACACAAAGGTATGCAACAGGGTAGACACACCGGGAGGGGTAAAACTAATGATTGATGATCTAGGTAGACTAGAGGAATGGTCAAAAACGTGGCAACTACAGTTTAATGCCAAAAAATGCAAAATCATGCACTTGGGTCTCAAACATCCAAAGGCTAAATATAGTATTAATGGCAAAATACTGGAAACTACTGAAGAGGAAAGGGATCTAGGAGTCACTATTTCGGGTGAGCAAACATTGTAACAAAGCAATGAGGAAGGAAAGTCAGCTGCTTGGTTGCATAGGGAGAGGAATCAGTAGCAGAAAGAAAGAAGTGATAATACCACTGTCCTCATCTCCAATACTGTGTTCAGTTCTGGAGGCCACATCTCCAGAAGGATATTAGGCCCTCATTCAGAGCCGCTCGTAAGCGGACGCTCGTTCGTTATGAGCGATGTTCGCTCATCTGCGCATGCGTACGGATTTTAATACGCATGCGCGAACCAGTCAATGCAGCCGGAAATCGTTTGTTCGCAAAATAGCGAATGCCTGCTACTTTGAGTGACAGGAGGAGGCGTATGTGGGTGATAACAGGGGAAGGTGCTTGAAAACGGGGAGTGTAATTCAGAACGCAGGCGTGCTTAAAGGTCAAAACGAGCGTTTTAAGGGAGTGCATAATTAATCCAGCAGCGTCATTGACCACGTCACTTGTTTTTTTTTTAACTCAGAACTGCTCGCAAAATAGCGGTTGAAAAAACCAACCACAAGAATAGCGAGCAGTTCATACGCTGTTCGATGTACTCGATTAATCTAATAAATAGCGGACATGACGTATGGTGCGAGCGGCCAGGGGGCGTATTTTTCAAAATTACGTTCGCATGTTTTGCTCGCTCGTTCAGACTTAGAGGCGTGAACAGACCGCAAAGTGCGAACGGTTCATTTGAATAGCCAGCCCCTTTTTAGAAAACGAACGACCGCAAATAGCGAGCGGCTCTGAATGAGGGCCTTAATACATTAGAGACTGTACAAAGTAGGGCAACTAAAATGGTGCAAGGTCTACACCACAAAACGTATCAGGAAAGACTAAAAGATCTTTTATGTATAGTTTGGAGCAGAGAAGGGAAATGGGGGACATGATAGAAATATATAAAGGGTTATAACAAGGTAAAGGAAGGAGACATTCTTCACAGAAAGAGAAGTATTAGAACAAGAGGACATGGTCTGACACTGGGGGGTGGTAGGTTCAGGGGAAATGTGAGGAAAAAGGACATCACAGAAAGGGTAGTGGACAAGTGGAATAGCCCCCATCAGAGGTGGTAGAGGCTAAGACAGTAGAGCAATTTAAACACGCCTGGGATAGACATAAGGATATCCTTCAGAAGAAGTAAGGATCAATAAGGGTTGAGGTAATAATATGTTTAAAAATGGGGCAGACTAGATGGGCCAAGTGGTTCTTATCTGCCGTCAAATTCTATGTTTCTATGTTTAACTTTAGCATATTAAGGGGTCTCTCCAAGGCTTAGTACATAGACCCCATATTTAGTAAGGCTAATAATAGCTCTTTAATGTAAGGTTGCTCATATTTTACGTTTTTGTTTGAACATAGACATGAAATAGTGTAAATGAGTTGGTTTATCTGTCAGCCAGGTGTGCTTATGTATAAAAGGAGATATACCCTGAGATGTATGAGCTACATGATGACACTAATCTTTTGGATCTTCTAAATTAGAATGCAGAAGGTTGGATATCATTTACTCTACAGAGGGCTGGAACAGGTCGGCTGCCAAGACATGTCATGATCGAAAGTCAGACACTCAAGTAATAATGTGTCAGCGCTAAGTATTACCTTTTATTATGTTCACTATGGTTGCTGAGTGTGGTATTACTGTAGCTCCATAGAATGGAATGCAATGGCAACATACGCTGACATACAGCTGAGCAATGCATAGAAATATCCGAGGAATGGCATTGCTTCCTTCTAATACAATTATGTCAATTTTTGGTATTTTTTTTGTAGGTTTTGAAAAGTATTATGATACCGAATAAGGACACTGATGACTGTAGGCTATTTGATCTTGTTGCAAAATGTACTTACCTTTTCCTAGTCACATTGGAATCATATGAGGATAGCCTTAAGCGTGTTTTAGACTGTGAAAATGCATAGTGACATAGATCCGCAGTGCGAAATGCGTTGGTTTTACGGCAATGCACCTGGTGGGTCCGCCCAGTGCAAATGAAGCTACGCGCCTACTCCTCACTGTCAGAAGGTGCCTTTGTGTCCTAGGCTTGCGGTGAGAAAGGAGTATCTAATAAGGTACCCTCCCTAAACATCACATAAAAGTCCAATTTACTATCATTTTAGAAAAAATTCTTTCATTACCTTTTGTTCTGTTGAGACTGCCTTTGTTACATGTGACTCTTTTGTGTGTTTGAAGATTTTTATACATTATGCAAAGTAGTACTAGAAACGCGCTCTCCTCCTGAAGTCCCACTGGAAAGCGTGAAATGCGTCACAAAACAAGTATAGGACAAAGCTATAACATACAGTATATGCCCAATGGCACGGGGCAAAGAATGTGCTTGCAGGTATAATGAAATCTGTGATGCCAGTCATTATAGTCGATATAGAATAGAGAAGAAACTAATGTTCTAGCATTAGATCCCAAAATCTGGGTCTATGTTCTAATCACAGGCACATTTATTCAAATTGTATGGGCGGAATTCAATTGATTACGCGGTCCGGATCTCCCGTCTAAAGTGACAGGAGATCACGGGCCGCTATTCAATTGCTGCCATTTTTCATGCTGATCGCGCCCATAGAGGTCAGGTTTAGCCGCGTAAAGCAGCTAAACCCGACCAAAGTGCTGGGCGCGACCGCGAAAAAAGTGATGTTTGGGCGCCCAAACAGGTCACTTTTCGCACATTTCAGCTCTCATCCCCCTGACGCTGGCAGCTGATCGCGCCCGACAGTAGCAAGAATTGAATAGCCCCGTCGGGCGCGATAGGGGCTGGAAAGAATTGAATTCCGCCCTATGTGTCAATAAAATAAGCCCTAAAGAGCTGTACGTAAAAATAGCACATTTATTCCTTTATGTGGCATTGGAGGCATCTCAAGTTGGGCCCAGCCCTGTGATGGCAGAATATGCGCCAGGTTTACGTTAGGCATATGTACACCCAGGTGCCCTGACTTCCAACCAGGAGATAAGTACAAGAAGAGTTTTGAATATTTATTTTGACATTGCTGTTAGGTTTGATTTGAATAAAAATTCCTTTATGATACTGCGAGTATAATCTTCCTAGCATAAGGGTAACAAAAAATGTATTCTAGAATACGCCCACAGAATCATATACTATATGCATGAGTAACTAAGAAAGCACCAATCAGCTTCAGTGGGCAGTTCACAATCAGCCAATCAGAAGTGTTATCATCACTGGGGTGTCATTGCACTAGCCCTCCGGCACTGACTGACAGGCCTATGTGTGTCTCTGTGTGCCTTTGCTGACGTCAGGACACCCTTTCTACGCTAGGACTGCATTCGACTGCTTCTTCGTCCACACAAATCTGTCCTTCCATGCGTAAGAAAAAAGGGCAAGTATCAGTTACACCGTTTGCATGGACATGTGCAGTACAAACTTGTTAGTTTTATGATAAATAATCAGACGTACGCCCGACTAAACACGACTCCATTGTCCCAATACTTCTCAATCGCCAGCGATTCCGGCTACACGCACTGGACAGGCCCTCACTAAATTTAGCCCATGTGCGGACCCCCATTACCATCCTTTTATTCCCATTCACCTGAAAGAGGAAATGCGACTGAGATGCGTAGAATTTTGAGTCACCCATAAATGTGTACGGAACACACAATGCTGAAGATCGTAAAATCCATCTGGAAAACAGACTAGCATGCAACTACGCATCAGCCCTCGTGTGGCGGAAATTGCAGTAGCTTCTAATTCCTGTAGCTAATTATAATTATTATTTTATTTATAGAGTGCTTTTCTCTAATAGGACACAAGATGCTTAACTGATAGAATGAACTCGATAATACAGAGGTTAAGATTTTCAAAATTCTTAGATTTTTCAAAAGGTTTAGATTTGCATGAAATCCAGAAACCATGAATATAAAACAAAGGTGAGGCAGCCATTTTAGGTCCTCAGTTTCGAGGATTACTCATCCTACCCACGAAGGATCCGGATGAGGCAGCCATTTTAGGTCCTCACTTTCGAGGATTACTCATCCTACCCAAGAAGGATCCGAGTGAGGCAGACATTTTAGGTCCTCACTTTCGAGGATTACTCATCCTACCCAAGAAGGATCCGAGTGAGGCAGACATTTTAGGTCCTCACTTTCGAGGATTACTGTGCTCATCCTACCCACGAAGGATCCGGGTGAGGCAGCCATTTTAAGTCCTCACTTTCAACGGTTACTCATCCTACCCACGAAGGATCCGGGTGAGGCAGCCATTTTAGGCACACTACATTTTAAACATTTTAACGAAAAAAAAGACCCTGAATTTGCACAAAATAATTATCAGTTATACCCTCCATAATACTTTCTTTTGACCATAGCTATACATGGCTCTCGTTGACAAAAATAAAATGGCTACTGATGAGGTAAAAGAAATTATATAGGAACCCGGCCCTTTGTGTGCTATAGGTTTGGCTGCGTTCTGCTGACAGTTATGGGCGTAGGTAGCATTCTCCTGTGTTTTGAGGCAAACATCTCTTTATTGTGGCGCTGCATGCATACCTGCCAGGTGATGTCACTAGGTGTGCTGCGTGCTTCTAATATCAATCAAACCCAAAGTTCAGAGGTGAGTAATATGAAACCTGAGACAGGGACTTCAGCATTCCTTATAACTTCAGATGAGGGATCATTCTCTATTTTGTAAGAATACCTTGCCGTATGCTGTTTCTTCATTCCATAGAGAGGAACGCCGTTTGCGCAAGTGTTGGACGGGTTATTCACATTACCGCGGTGGGAAATTATCAGACGAGAGAGTAGAAGGTAGAAGTTCAAAAACTCAGCACAAAATGAAGCTTCAGGCCTCGAAACCCTGTGGCGTTTGTTTTGTGTTAATAAAAATGCGCGTACAAAAGCAGTGAGCTGCTACAGTATGTAACGCTCGAGTGCCTGAGGGGGAATTAAGTTGCTGGCGATGTGCCGCAATGTCTTGGCAGGCATCGCGGTGATGGCCGGCTGTGCACATTTTAATTAGTTACGGTAGTACCCACCTCTATAAGGTGCAAAACTTGCGATGCCCGGCGGACGTTTTGTGCCATTCCTAAATGGCACATTGCTTCGTTGCTGAGGAATTTATTTCCCTACTCTAGATTTCTTTTTTTCGTTTTTTGTTATTTTTACGCAGACAAAATATTAACGAGAGCTACAAAGGGAATCCGCTTTGCTCCAAGCTAAGAGGAAAAAAAAAGATCTGACATTTTCTACAAAGTGCACCACCGGGGATGAAGGGGTTAATGTTCTGCCCCACATCTCACTTTCTGCTCCCCTCGCCTGGTTTAAATCTGTTCTGACCGCCTTGGTGGCAGATAGAAATTTACGACCTCACGAAAGCAGAAATATTTGTCCCAAGTCATTATGGGAACAAATGGAATCGCTAAGTAATTTACCAGCCGAAGTGTGTGATCCCTCTTTATAGAAGACAATGACTTTCTGTGCGCAGGAGGTGACCGGTCTCCAAGACGAGACGCGTCTAAACAAAGGCCTTGCCTGAGCCTCACCTTTATTACACAGTCAAATGAAAGCCTATTTATAGAGTTGATTTAACTTTAAATAATCAGCGATAATTATCAACATTGTTATATGGCATTAACGACAAATAAAAGGTTCTTTATGACGTAACATGTACCAGCGTCTCCATTGCCAAAGCCCCAAGCTACAGCAGTGCGCTGCAGGAAATTACTAAGCTTTTCCAGCTTACTGAAGCTCCCTCTAGTGAACAAGCTTTGGCTCTGGCTGCTGTCAAAGTAGCCACTCGGAAGCCTGTGATTGGCCACCAATATGCTGCTTCCTGTTACTGTAACAGAAACCTCTGAATGATCAGAGGGAGCTTCAGCAACCCAAAGGAGATGGGAAATTGTCTGCTTCATGTACATGGCGCCGGAAGCCATTTTCACAGTGACTTGTTCTACTGCGCATGTGCAAATCACCAGGAAAATAGCTGCTGCGCCATTTTCACAGTGACTTGTGCAGCACACACCCTGCACCCATCATCGATACGCCACTGTCTGCTCCCCACTGTCAAATGGCACGAATTGTGGTTTTGACCAGCAGGGGTCGGGATCACGATGATGTTTAGCCCCACCCTATGCTGTAAAATGCCGCAAATTGTGGCTTTGAACAGCAGGGGGGGGCGATGTCGCCATGTTGTGGGCTTCATGCATAGGAAGCCAATTGTCAAAGTTAAATGAAATTGAATGAGGTATAATAATAGACAACTTTCTGTACGTTTAATATTTTTATCACATTTTATTATTTTCCATATACTTAAATGCTCTTTTTCAATATCACACATTGTTGTATATTAATGTTTATATTCTTTATGAACGTTGCACAATTTCCTACATAACACTGTGTGTACAGTAGGTACGGCTTGTTTGGTAAATGCATATGCTTCCAATAAGAGGCTATTTTTAACTGTAAACTGATGTATCTGCCACTTTAACCTATTGTGTAGTGACCAGGTGCATTGTTTATACCTGTAACCTATTGTGTAGTGACCAGATGCATTGTTTATACCTGTAACCTATTGTGTAGTGACCAGGTGCATTGTTTATACCTGTAACCTATTGTGTAGTGACCAGATACATTGTTTATACCTGTAACCTATTGTGTAGTGACCAGATGCATTGTTTATACCTGTAACCTATTGTGTAGTGACCAGATGCATTGTTTATACCTGTAACCTATTGTGTAGTGACTAGATGCATTGTTTATACCTGTAACCTATTGTGTAGTGACCAGGTGCATTGTTTATACCTGTAACCTATTGTGTAGTGACCAGATGCATTGTTTATACCTGTAACCTATTGTGTAGTGACCAGGTGCATTGTTTATACCTGTAACCTATTGTGTAGTGACCAGGTGCATTGTTTATACCTGTAACCTATTGTGTAGTGACCAGATACATTGTTTATACCTGTAACCTATTGTGTAGTGACCGGGTGCATTGTATATACCTGTAACCTATTGTGTAGTGACCAGATGCATTGTTTATACCTGTAACCTATTGTGTAGTGACCAGATACATTGTTTATACCTGTAACCTATTGTGTAGTGACCAGGTGCATTGTTTATACCTGTAACCTATTGTGTAGTGACCAGATGCATTGTTTATACCTGTAACCTATTGTGTAGTGACCGTGTGCATTGTTTATACCTGTAACCTATTGTGTAGTGACCAGGTGCATTGTTTATACCTGTAACCTATTGTGTAGTGACCAGATACATTGTTTATACCTGTAACCTATTGTATTGTGACCAGATGCATTGTTTATACCTGTAACCTATTGTGTAGTGACCAGATGCATTGTTTATACCTGTAACCTATTGTGTAGTGACCAGGTGCATTGTTTATACCTGTAACCTATTGTGTAGTGACCAGATACATTGTTTATACCTGTAACCTATTGTGTAGTGACCAGATGCATTGTTTATACCTGTAACCTATTGTGTAGTGACCAGATACATTGTTTATACCTGTAACCTATTGTGTAGTGACTAGATGCATTGTTTATACCTGTAACCTATTGTGTAGTGACCAGATACATTGTTTATACCTGTAACCTATTGTGTAGTGACTAGATACATTGTTTATACCTGTAACCTATTGTGTAGTGACCGGGTGCATTGTTTATACCTGTAACCTATTGTGTAGTGACTAGATACATTGTTTATACCTGTAACCTATTGTGTAGTGACCAGATACATTGTTTATACCTGTAACCTATTGTGTAGTGACCGGGTGCATTGTTTATACCTGTAACCTATTGTGTAGTGACTAGATGCATTGTTTATACCTGTAACCTATTGTGTAGTGACCAGATGCATTGTTTATACCTGTAACCTATTGTGTAGTGACCAGGTGCATTGTTTATACCTGTAACCTATTGTGTAGTGACCAGATGCATTGTTTATACCTGTAACCTATTGTGTAGTGACCAGGTGCATTGTTTATACCTGTAACCTATTGTGTAGTGACCAGATGCATTGTTTATACCTGTAACCTATTGTGTAGTGACCAAGGGGGTCATTCAGACCCACTCGCAAGCGGCAGTACGCTCGCAAGTGGGTCGATGGTCCCCACTGCGCATGCGCACGACGGAGGGAGCTCCGTCGTGCGCATGCGCGAGACCCGGACTGCGACAGCCAAGCTGTCGCTCCGGGTCTCGCACCAAAGGGGGCGTGCTGTCGATGGTGACTGACAGCACGCCCCCTTTGGTGGGCGTGCCGGGGGCGTGGTGGCAAGACGGAGGCGTTCCCATGGGAACGCCTACCGTCTGAAGCCGGCCCCACTGACATCACTAGTGATGTCAGTGGGAGTGATTTTGGCTCTGATAGAGCCAAAATAACTCCAGGACTTGTGGCTGGGAAACCCTACCGCAGGGTTTCCGTCGCAAGTCCGATGGTCGCGAGGGTCAAGACCATCGCGACCATCTTTTTGGACGCTCGTATATGCTGTGGGTGGTCACCCACAGCTATACGAGTGTCCAGGAGGACGCTCCATTTTAATGGAGGAGGGCCCTGATTCAGAGCGAGCGGCTCTGAATCAGGACCCAGGTGCATTGTTTATACCTGTAACCTATTGTGTAGTGACCAGATGCATTGTTTATACCTGTAACCTATTGTGTAGTGACTAGATGCATTGTTTATACCTGTAACCTATTGTGTAGTGACCAGGTGCATTGTTTATACCTGTAACCTATTGTGTAGTGACTAGATACATTGTTTATACCTGTAACCTATTGTGTAGTGACCGGGTGCATTGTTTATACCTGTAACCTATTGTGTAGTGACTAGATGCATTGTTTATACCTGTAACCTATTGTGTAGTGACCAGATACATTGTTTATACCTGTAACCTATTGTGTAGTGACTAGATACATTGTTTATACCTGTAACCTATTGTGTAGTGACCGGGTGCATTGTTTATACCTGTAACCTATTGTGTAGTGACTAGATACATTGTTTATACCTGTAACCTATTGTGTAGTGACCAGATACATTGTTTATACCTGTAACCTATTGTGTAGTGACCGGGTGCATTGTTTATACCTGTAACCTATTGTGTAGTGACTAGATGCATTGTTTATACCTGTAACCTATTGTGTAGTGACCAGATGCATTGTTTATACCTGTAACCTATTGTGTAGTGACCAGGTGCATTGTTTATACCTGTAACCTATTGTGTAGTGACCAGATGCATTGTTTATACCTGTAACCTATTGTGTAGTGACCAGGTGCATTGTTTATACCTGTAACCTATTGTGTAGTGACCAGATGCATTGTTTATACCTGTAACCTATTGTGTAGTGACCAAGGGGGTCATTCAGACCCACTCGCAAGCGGCAGTACGCTCGCAAGTGGGTCGATGGTCCCCACTGCGCATGCGCACGACGGAGGGAGCTCCGTCGTGCGCATGCGCGAGACCCGGACTGCGACAGCCAAGCTGTCGCTCCGGGTCTCGCACCAAAGGGGGCGTGCTGTCGATGGTGACTGACAGCACGCCCCCTTTGGTGGGCGTGCCGGGGGCGTGGTGGCAAGACGGAGGCGTTCCCATGGGAACGCCTACCGTCTGAAGCCGGCCCCACTGACATCACTAGTGATGTCAGTGGGAGTGATTTTGGCTCTGATAGAGCCAAAATAACTCCAGGACTTGTGGCTGGGAAACCCTACCGCAGGGTTTCCGTCGCAAGTCCGATGGTCGCGAGGGTCAAGACCATCGCGACCATCTTTTTGGACGCTCGTATATGCTGTGGGTGGTCACCCACAGCTATACGAGTGTCCAGGAGGACGCTCCATTTTAATGGAGGAGGGCCCTGATTCAGAGCGAGCGCTCTGGTCAGAGCGAGCGGCTCTGAATCAGGACCCAGGTGCATTGTTTATACCTGTAACCTATTGTGTAGTGACCAGATGCATTGTTTATACCTGTAACCTATTGTGTAGTGACTAGATGCATTGTTTATACCTGTAACCTATTGTGTAGTGACCAGGTGCATTGTTTATACCTGTAACCTATTGTGTAGTGACCAGATGCATTGTTTATACCTGTAACCTATTGTGTAGTGACCAGGTGCATTGTTTATACCTGTAACCTATTGTGTAGTGACCAGATGCATTGTTTATACCTGTAACCTATTGTGTAGTGACCAGGTGCATTGTTTATACCTGTAACCTATTGTGTAGTGACCAGGTGCATTGTTTATACCTGTAACCTATTGTGTAGTGACCAGGTGCATTGTTTATACCTGTAACCTATTGTGTAGTGACCAGGTGCATTGTTTATACCTGTAACCTATTGTGTAGTGACCAGGTGCATTGTTTATACCTGTAACCAGGGGCGGATTGGGCATTACATTTTGCGGGGAAAATCCCGGTGGGCCGATTGGTTGTGGGGCCGCTTGTTATTTGAGGCCCCGCCCCCCGATTCGCGTCACTCAGCCGGCTCCTGTGTGTTTTACACAAGGAGCCCGGCTGCCTATCAGTACTGCCTGGCCGCGCGCCTGAGCCTCTCTCGCGAGAAGAGAGGCCAGCGGCCAGCAGCCTATGAAAGCCCCACAAAGTGTATAGTCGGCGTCAACAAGGAGGAGTGAGGTGAAGTGGCGCGGGACCGCGGGTGACAGCGTGGCTGCGGTGAGGGTAAGTTGCGGCGGGGATGGGGGGCCGGTCAGAGCAGTCTGTCAGCCTGATCACATCCTCTCCACTCTCCCCTCCCCAGGCTGTGAAGTGTCATGTTTAAGTTTAATTTCAAAGCCTGGGGAGGGGGCAGAGTGGAGAGGAGACAATCGGGTTTGGCTGCAGTCTAGGGGGTGATAATCTGTCTTTGGAGGAGAGGGGGTCTGATATACTAGGGATGGAGATGATGATCTGTCTGTGGGGGAGGGGGGTCTGCTATATTAGGGGCGGGGGAGATGATCTGTCTGGGGGAGGGGGGTCTGCTATACTAAGGGTGGGGGAGATGATCTGTCTGTGAGGAGGGGGTCTGCTATACTAGGGGTGGGGGAGATGATGATCTGTCTGGGGAGGGGGGTCTGCTATACTAAGGGCTGGGGAGATGATCTGTCTGGGGATGGGGGTCTGCTAACTTAGGGGTGGGGAAGATGATCTGTATGGGGGAGTGGGAGTCTGCTATACTAAGGGCGGGGGAGATGATCTGTCTGGGGATGGGGGTCTGCTACATTAGGGGTGGGGGAGATGATCTGTCTGGGGGAGGGGGGGTCTGATATACTAAGGGTGGGGGAAATGATGATCTGTCTGTGGGGACGGGGGGGTTGATCTGTCTGTGGGGAGGGGGGTATTCTGTGCTAAGGGGAGATGATCTGTGTGTGAGAAAGAAGGGCTATTCTGTGCTAGGGCAGGAGGATGCCACTGAGGAGACGCAGGATTATGGCGCTCGGGAGACACAGGAGGATGGTGCCGGAGTGAATTGGGGGTGGCACTGGAGAGGCGCAGGGTGATGGCGCTGAATAAACACACGAGAGGGGATAGGTTGGAGACACACCAAGGCGGTGGTGCTGGAGACACACATAGAGGACGGTAGGAACGCTGATACTATTAGAAGAAAACACTGGGGCACAGTAATCTTTAGTAAGATAACAATTCTAATGAAACCATATTCTGATGCCAATGGTACCAAAGGAGCAAATATATTTTATTAATATAAAATTGTTTGATATGGGAAACCCACATTTATTATCTGGTTGAACCTCTGTTGCATGATAATAACATTGGTTTTATTGGGACACATACAGGCGGCTTCCAGACCATGGGATCTCCTGCATGAATAGCAAATACCAACTCAAGACACTGCCTGTCCTAGGAGGATCAATTTCTTCAGAGATTCCCCGTTGCAGAGAAATCATATAGGTAAGAAAATGCTCATTCACATGCTCGCTGTGCTTAGTCACTGGAGAGAGGGACTGTGGGCATGGCTATCAGCTCCTGGAGCGGTAGGCATGCCCCCAGCATGACTATGACTGAAACAGGGGGAGTGGCTTGCGGGCATGGTGTTTCACATTAGGCCACACCCCTTTTCACGAGGCCACACCCGCGCACACCGAGGGCCACTTTCACAGATTTTTCCAGGGCCACTTTCAATTCCCAATCCGCCCCTGCCTGCAACCTATTGTGTAGTGAGCAGTTTATCCAAACTGTGCTCTGTGTTTGTAAGGTTACCCCTCGTTCGTTGTGTAAAAATTATTTCCCACTGACCCTTGCAATCAGTGCGTGCAGAATTAAGGCCTTGTGTTGGTGCCAACCGCGCATGTACATTGTATTAGCGATACTCTTTGTATTTCTTTGTGTGAGTAAATCTTTTGGACTTTGCAACTCCAACTAAGCTGATTGGACGTCACATTTATTTGATTCTAATACAATATGTACCCTGCAGTGGTGTAACTGCATGGAGTCACCTGATCCTAGGGAGCCACTGGCAGTATATGCACGTTTAGACCTATAGGCATCCCCTAAACTGGCTAACAGTGCAAATACACAAAGTAAACACAGTATAAATCAGAGAACAAATATGAGCTGGGAAATTACACAGTGGCGATGCCCTGAGTCATAAAAGCGTTAGCAGAATTTAGATTAAACAACACTATAACAATTGTGGCATAACGGCGATCACTCATTCAGAGTCGGTCGAAGCGGCCGCACAGTCGTACGCAGCCGATGTTCGCTAAACTGCGCATGCGTACAGTTCGCAATGCGCGTGCGCAAACTAGCCGCTACGATCAGAAATTTCTCTCTCCTTGAGCACAGCCAGGTCGGTAGTTTGAGTGACAGATTGCGGCGTTTGTGGGTGGTAACATGGGAAGGTGCTTGAAAACGGGGGAGTGGAGATCCGAACGCAGGCGTGCCTAGTTATGCGAACAGCGTTTTAAGGGAGTGCATAATTAACAAAGTAGTGTCATGGCACACGTGACAGGGGAGGTTTTACACTGACATGATCGTAGAGCTTAAGAGAGGGTAAGGTCAACCTTTAGCTCTACGACCAGTTCCGATGGCATACGATGCTCGCAATTAATCCTTATGTAGTCGGAGATGACGTGCTATGCGTACGAGATGTGGGCGTATTTTTAGCGATCCGACCGCACCCACCCCTTGGTCTGCCAGCTAACGATCCAACCTCAGGGACGCAACATGCGTGTGCATCATTAGCATATCCGGCCCCTTTTTCTGTACGACCGTACGGCCGCTTCGACCGACTCTGAATGAGGTCCTAAGTGTCTCCCTTCATCTGTAAATAGAGCTAAAAACTTTTTCATTGTTTGGCCTATTTTCTAATCAATAGATACTCATTGTAACATCCACAGGAATAGCGTTTCCTCTTATGCGGGTTGATTTTATTTATTGATCTCAATAAATTTGGTGACATTCTGGCTGTTAGATCGAGCTACAGATTTCTCTGACTAGGGGAAGTTTAATTACGGCCACCTTGTATATAATGTAGTAAGTGCAGTATATAACATGTCGTTGTGAAGGTAGGTGCTCTGAGCATTTGCTCCTATTGAGAAGCCAGAATAATATTACATTCTGGGTATTCGCACACAAGATTTTTATTTTCTAACTCACAAGAAGGGTCCTGAAGTCTTTCTACAAGAATTAATAACTAAAACTAAATATAAGACTCTCCCTGCTTCAGTACAGCACTACATGCTGAGAACGCGTTACGCAGGAGGTTACTAATCCATGACCCACAGAGCTTACAATCTATTTAATAATGTGGGTCTCGTTTAACTTGTCAGATGCCCGTAGGGTCATATTTAGTTGCTTTGTTTTTTTTTTATACAAGTAAGTGTCTAGAAAGTACTATAAATGGAATAAACTCCACTTATAATGATATATGGCTCCACATGTCCCAGCTTCTTGTGGTTTTTTTTTTCTCAGTTCCTTGCGTCATTCCAAGAACAGGACACTGAGCCTCTTTAGGACTTTTAGTTGGCTAATGTAATAATTTATAAACCCCAACAGCCAGTAGGCAAAACTGAAACAACGTCCGGTGCTTTGTAATGTAACCTGTTCTGCATGATGGCATCAGGACAGACTGTATAAATACAAGGTCATTGTGTCCTTCATTAACGTGTGCTAATAACGCAGAGTGATAGGCATTAATAGGTGGGAATGGTGAGGAATGGGAATGTCTACATCAATTTTTAATGACGATCATTATGCATTCCACATTACCGGGCTGATTCTAAGTGGCGACCTCATTAGCGTCTTTTGCTGTAGTCGCACTATGTTAATGCGAGCATCATCCCTTCCCATAGTGTACAAGCAAGCGCCTGAGTGTGCAAGGGCTGGGACGCCCACTTTGTGCGTCTTTAGGCGCAGTAATCCCGAAATACCTTCGGACGTCCCATCGAAGCTAGCACCTGTCCCAGGCTAGACGCAGAGTCTCCGCGAGAGAGTATGGCCTCCAAATGATTAAGCGCCTGAGTTCGCAACCAGTTGTGCGCCACGCCCGTGACACTCCCATAACACGGAAAGTCTGGGAATCTCCGTGCGTCTGAATAGCAATTTCCCAGTCAACGCCAAGGAACGCCCAATACATTTTCAACAGATTTCTGAGACCGTGAGCTTCAATCGCTACTGCCCCTCTGTGCGTGCACACCATTATGTACATGTTTAATTAGCGCGTTGGCGGTGGACAACATGGCGCCTATCTGGCAAAAGATTGTCTCTGCATCAGCAACAAGAGCCCTGCAATGTCTACCGCACGCCCCTCGCCACAGCCAGCGCGGTCTTCTCTTGTTCTGGCAACCCGTTAACCGCAGACAACACACTTGAAATCTGTTAGAACGAAAAATCACTGAACATTCACACCTGTTGCTGGACATATAATACATACGATCTTTAAATACAACAAAATAATTGACGTGAATATTCTGTGGTTTGTTGCGGAATCTACAGATTTCACACAACAGCTGCCATTCGCACGTTTTATTGGTGGAACTCTACATAGGGGTTTTTTTTTGGGGGGGGGGGGGGGGTAGCAGTAGAGTAGAGAGATGGGTGGCACTAGGCGTACAATACTTCAGAGAACCCCATCGGATCACATTAACACTGGACCCCAATTACTTATTTAGATTATGATTTATTTTTGAATTTTTAGTTTTCAGTGAAATTATCCTTTACGTTGTGAACCAGAATCGAGGACACATTAGCCTTGCTCTGAAGGACATTTATCAGCCTGACGGAAGGTCACCTCAATGTCTTCCAACCTTCTAGAAGAATAAGGAGTCTTATCAGAAACAAACAACGTTCCATGTTACAGGTAACTTGTACAATACAATCCGTGGTTAATGACCTGAGAAGAGCTGACCTTTAAGTTACAGTAATTGTTCCTAATTTACAAACGCTGCATAATTACCAGTGTACAATTCCACACATTGTTACTAGAATTTAAGTTATTCTGCAAAACAACATTCGTATTCCAGGCAAATAAAATGCAGAAATTATATTTGAAAAGAAAACAATGTTTGGAGGAAGTAATAATCTCAGTGACTCAGTGTAAATGTTCTCCAGGACTCGAAAAACTAAGTCTGCGCCAGATTTTTCAAGAATGGATCTTGCACTTGGAACTGAGTTTTCTTGGTAATTGTGGGCGGAGTTTCTTGTCATGTGACTCCGAAAATGAATAATAAGAAGTTCAATCTACAGTACAGACTTAAGGGGTCTATTTACTAAGCAGTGTTAGGAGACAGAGTGAAAAGTGATAAGGTACCAGCCAATCAGCTCCCAACTGTCATCTCACAGGCTGTGTTTTGAAAAATGACAGTTGGGAGCTGATTGGCTGGCACCTTATCACTTTTCACTCTGTCTCCTAATACTACTTAGTAAATAGACCCCTTATACAGGAAATTTGTAATGCTCCCAAATAATATATATACCATACGAGCCATTGTGGATCCGTGTTTGGCCCATTTGAAATTTAGAGTTTTCATTTGATCTCGGTCTAAATTAGTGTTTTATTTGCATGGGCTGAAACAGACTGACTTGGATTTGGAATATTTTTGACCGCATCGCCGGGCTGTCCACGTCATGCCCCCTGTCTGCCAAAATTATGCCCTCAAATCAGTGGCATATCTATAATGGGTGCAAAGGGGGCTCCGTGTTGCCCGCCTTACACCCAGAATAGGCTCCACTGTAGGCAGTGCAGTGGCTCTGCCCTGTATAACTGCTGCCGGTGGCCATCTTCCTGGTGATAAGTTCACTGTGTCAGAGTCGTTGCAATTTTTTGGCTCATCTGAGGCCTTTCTAAAAATATCACCAGAAAGATGGCGTCCAGCAGAAGGTATCGGGACACTACACGGAGGATGATGGGGAAGGGGTGCTGCACATAAGCCCCCCATCCCAGGCATTAATAAACCTGTGCTCCAATTTGAGAAGCCCCACCACTGAGTCACAAGGCCTTGCCTATGTCTTCCCAGATCCCCTCTCAGTTTTCCCCCATTCCCCTACAGTAGATTGCAAGCATGCATACCTCGCAGCATTCTCCAAAGTGAGGTTGGGACTTTAGCGGAAAGTGGCATGACCTCGCAGCAAGGGGTGTGGCCTGGCAGTAAATGATGTGCCCACAAGTCACACCTCCCATTTTTGTCCTGCTGGGGGCATACCCAGTGCTTTGGGAGCTGAGCAGAATGCCCCCAGTCCCTCTCTCTAATGAATAAATGCTGTGCGCATGCGCACGCCATCTATTCATCGATTACTCCACTAAGCAGAGCAGCAGGTGAGAGGGGGCCTCTCCCCCCACGGAGGGACACACTCCAGTATAGGAGGTATGTACTTAGGCAGAGCCCTCCACCCTCTTCTACCCAAGTCTCTCGTGTGCCCCCAGTCATTCAGCAGCTCTGATCCTGTCTGTCTGCCTCCCCGGGGCAGAGGCTCACTATCTGCTAATGTTATTATGTGTCCCTCAGTTGCGCAGATATCTCACTGTGTGATCGTACTGTCTGTCGTATCTATCATACAGTGGGCTTGATTCAGACCCGCTCGCGAGCACACAGCGCTCGCAATCGTGTTGATGGTCCCCCACTGCGCATGCGCGAGACCCGGCCAGCGACGGACGCTCCGTCGCTACGGGTCTCGCAACAAAGCGGAGCAGCTGTCGATGGCGATTGACAGCTTGCCCCGTTTTGGAGGCGGGCAAATGGAGGCGTTCATGCAGGAACGACTGCCGTTTGTGGGCGGCTCTACTGACATCACTCGTGATGTCAGTAGGTGGACTTCCTGCTCTATTAGAGCAGGAAGTCCACTGGGGTTTGCGGCCACGAGACCCTACCATAAGGGTCTCGTCACATGCCCGATGGTCGCGATGGTTTTGACCATCGCGACCATCACCTGGCCGCTCGCATAAGCTGTGCAAGTGGCCAGGAGGCCGTCTTTAAAAAAAAAAAAAAAAGGGACACCCTGATTCAGAGCGAGCGCTCTCAAAGAGCCTCCGGCTCTGAATCAGGCCCAATGTCACGGGCACTTTGTGGCACCATATAAATAAATGCTAATAATAAAATATAATAATCTATGTTAAACCAATAAAAAACTGATACAATCAGGGATGTCTATGCTGAAATATTTTCCCTTTGCAGCCCCTTTCCAGATCTACGAGTATTTATTGGAATAAAATAAATACAAAATTCAGTTTATGGATATTGTGGGTCTAGAACCGTAGCAGGGAGATATTCTGCTATGTGCCGGCCCTGCCCCTGAACATGGTGATGTCATGAAGAGAGAACAGGGCCGCTGAGACTAGGAAGGAGTTCCGTGCAACTGCGTCAGGGTACGGTTCCAGCCCACGTCATCTACACTATCCATAAAATGTAACTCTAGCGTGCACCCGCAGCGTTAATCACCAGTTACAGAGCTAAAATGCCTATTTCAAGCAAAGAGAGGACCGGCCGAGATCCATGTGGCTCAGAATCCCCCGAAGATATGCAAAAATGTGTAAACTTGCTTAAACTCGATATTTGCGGGTGTGAAAGGAGCCGTGTGCGACTTAGGGCCGTATTCAATTAGTTTTGCATTGACGAGAAAGTTTTGCCTGCCTTACTTTTCGCCACCATCGCCTGTTTTGGACGTGAAAACTTTTCATGCGCGCTCCCGATTTACTCCGTATTCAATTGACAAACAGGCGAAAACGAGACCCGGCGAATGTGAAACAGACGAAAAGTGCAGGATGAATTGGGGGAATCACTCTGTACCCCTGAAAAAGATGGGCTGAAATCATTATGGTAGTTTAGTATCAGCCCTAATTGAACTAGTTAGCGTACTTAAGTGGTGGCAGTGGCGTATCTATAATGGGTGAGGTGTGTGCGGGGCAAACGGGCCCCCGGGTCCAGGGGGCCCCGCACCTCACACACTGCACCCATATTTTTTTAAACTTACCTGTCCGTGGTCCTACGTCGGGTGTCAGCGCAGCTCAGAACACCGGAAAAATGGCCGTCGCGGCCATTTTTCCGGTGTTCTGCGCATGCGCAATAGACTCCGGGCACACTGTAGTGCCCGGAGTCTACCAATGCTCTGGTGGTTGGCCAGCCGCATCAGTCGGCTGCCAGCCACTGGGGAGAGAGTCGGGGGCCCCACACGGGGAGTGCAAACGGGCCCCCTCCTCTCTTAAGACGCCCCTGAGTGGTGGTAATTTCTCGCTATTAACATCTAGGTAAAAGTGGTGAAGAATGGCATGAAGCAGTGTTTTTTGGAGAAAATAAGTAGTCCCATCAAATTTGGGGTGCTTGAAAATGGGTACTAACAACATATTTTAGTGAAGTTTTAGAAAAACGAAATTCCTCCGTCATACAAGCACCTGCAATCCCCCAAACACTTGGCCCCTTCTTACAGCACCCCCAGAAGCTTATTTCGATAGTTTTTGAAGTTGTCCCCCAACTATTTTTTTTTCATTTTTGCCCCAAATTTCGAAAGCGTTTTTTGGGGTGTGCCTGGAATTTTTTTTTATTTTTTTGGATGAATTGTCCTTTGGGGGGGTGTACCAAGGCTTCTGATTTGGTTTCCCAACATTTGCACCCCAAAATATAAATTTTGCACTTTTTTTTTTCTCCTGCTATTCTGTGGAGAAAAAGTTTCATCTATTTCAGTGGATTGATTTTCCGCATAGGCGAAAACGGGCTGGAATTGAATACGGAGATAAATTTTCTGGCTAAATTTTCGCCAAAAAACGTGCGAAAACGTCTTTTTGCTTCTAATTGAATATGGCCCTTAGGATCCGATTTAGTTAATTAATTGCACCCATGCACTCCTCATATCCTGATTACACTTTTCCCCTGTACGTTATATCTGTATTACTCTGTATGGCGCTGCAAATTTCGTGTCGCTGGTGAGGGCAATGATTTACCATTCAGGCTTCATCTGGCTGCAGGAATGAATGGGAAGTTGTGACTGGCGCATAAAAAATGCAGGCCTTGCAAATCTTAATATTTTCCCATTCTAGTTCCCCAATCTTCTTACAATACACATGCAACATTTTCTATCACCTTTCCTCTTAATAACCCACTCTCATACCCACATCGCTGAAAACGAGCTGTGCAGTGCCTGTGGTGGTAATTATTATTAATGAGCTGTGTTTCAGGACCCAAGAATATCTGCTGGAACAAGCCTAATCTCGAAACGCCATAGATCACTTCAAAGGAGCCTGTTTTCCTTGAAAACAAATATAATTTATACAGTAGGTGTTTTTGTGCCTTGCAGTAATTATAGGTTTGCATAGTAACTTAAGTTACATTTTATGAATGTTTGTACCTGGATGTCTGTATATACAGTATACAAAACTGGAATTGCAGCAGTGTGCCTGGTCAAAAGTAGGGATACATGTTCAGTCTGCATACCCTTGCAAAAGATTAAATACAATGCAACTTCATCTGACCTGGATTCAGTATAAAGCCAATTCTAGTGACTGGTATACATAACAGAGCCCATTCTAGTGACAGGTATGCAATACAGAGTCCATTCTAGTGAGTGGTATGCAATACAGAGTCCATTCTAGTGACTGGTATGCAATACAGAGCCCATTGTAGGGACTGGTATACATAACATAGCCCATTCTAGTGACTGGTATACATAACAGAGCCTATTCTAGTGACTGGTATGCAATACAGAGCCCATTCTAGTGACTGGTATACAATACAGAGCCAATTCAATATACTGCCCATTCTAGTGACTGGTATACATAGAGCCCATTCTAGTGACTGGTATACATAACAGAGCTCATTCTAGTGACTGATATGCAATACAGAGTTCATTCTAGTGACTGGTGTCTAACCTAGAGCCCATTCTAGTGACTGGTATGCAATACAGAGTCCATTCTAGTGACTGGTATACATAACATAGCCCATTCTAGTGACTGGTATACATAACACAGCCCATTCTAGTGACTGGTATACATAACAGAGCCCATTCTAGTGACTGATATGCTATACAGAGTTCATTCTAGTGACTGGTATCCAACCTAGAGCCCATTCTAGTGACTGGTATGCAATACAGAGCCCATTCTAGTGACTGGTATGCAATCCAGAGCCCATTCAATATACTGCCCATTCTAGTGACTGGTACACAATCCAAAATCCATTCTAATGATTGGTATACAATACATAGCTCATACTTGTGACTGGTATACAATACAGAGCTCATTCTAATGTCTGGTATATAATACAGAGCCCAATCTAGTGTTCAGTATACCATAGAGAGCCTTTTTTGGAAAATAGGCTGAACCCCACTACAATCTTTCCCCCCGATTTTCCAATAACAGCCCAGGCTGAGAGGTCCAGGGCTGGTTATAGATTTGGGGTGAGGGGAAGACTCCACGCATTTTGTTTCCTAGTTTTTAACTCTTTATATTCTTTTAAACCTAACAAAGCCTGTACAGAACACAGTGATCTGTGCAGGACTTCTCCCAAACTCATCTAACACAGGCAGGTCTATTGTTTGGGCTGGTTTGCCTGTCGTTTTACCGTCGATTTTTGGTGGGTTGTATAAAAGCCCCCATGTTGGAGCGAAACCAGACAGAGATTTACCTGCCAGTGATTGTATACCACTGTAGCTTTGCTGCTACGCTACTGGAACCGGGATCTTGTGATTACAGTACAGAAGATAGTCTGCAATTTAATTCCTGGTGGAGGGACACTGTCGTCATCTGTGGTAGCTTTAGTATTACGGTAATTATTAAACTTTTGTATGACACCGGGAATCAACATTATGACGGGGATAAGACTGGCATGCTGCCTGGATTCAGGAGCAGATTACATTTCTTGGCATTAAAACTGCGCAGATGAATTTCATTTATAGCTGAAAACAATGAAAACACTGACTCTGATATTTAACCAAACGCCTGCAGGATGCCTGGCAACAATTACTGTACATGTCCGAAATATAACTTCTGTATAATCACATCAGGCCTGTGAATTACTACCTACCAATAAGCCATACTTGCCGACTTACTTGCTCTGCAGGAGATGCAGAGGTTGATAATGTTGCGGTGTGGGCATCGGGTTGATGTGAAATTAGAGATTACAACATGCTGTGTCAGTGTCCTGTATTTGTTTTGAAATCCTCTTTACAGACGGACGACAGGTGCCAGCAGCATACTTACTGACTCTATGGCTGCTCCCTCCGGGAAGGAGCAGCCAGGTCGGTTGTGGCAGGGGGTGTGGCGGCGGCATAAGTGGGCGGTGTGGGGCGTGGCGGTGCGATCACATTCCCACCCCCACTTTACAACATTTTTTACCGGCATTTTAAAGCAGGGGGTGAGGCTACGATGGTGTGACTCAGCGCGAATCGCATCATCGCCTCCTTCCGACCGCCCACTTTCGCTCGATAAGTGGGTGCGTCGAGAAGGGGAGTGCGCAGGGGAAGCGGGGGGCAGCAGCCAAACCAGGAGAGCTGTCAGCTCTTGTGGGGGGGCCGGGAGCGCCACTCAATTTTCAGGAGCCGAATCGGGAGAGTAGGTAACCCTGGCCAGCGGGTCCTTAATGTCCGAGCATGCCGGAACTTGTTGTTCCACAAGTGACATCATGCCGGGGCAGGCTTGCTGGGACTTGTAAACTTGTAGGCCGCCTGTAAAGAACGATATTACAGTAGTTACAAATAGAGCACAAATCCTGCACCATCTATTTTGTAATTAATAGTTAACAATTTTGTTTGTCCTCTCTCCAATTAGCTGTTAATCAATTCATCTGTATTGAAAGAAAAAATATTAAGCTTGCTGAGGTGCTACCCACTACTTAAACATTATAAAAATCACACGTACAAAGAAGAAAAGTAAGTAGCTTTAATAGGTGCACTGGGACCCACGTTGGTAATTTAAAATGTAATATTTTTAATAGGTATGCATTAAAATCTCACTATATTAAATTTGCTGAGATGGTGAAATATAAAAAGATAGAAATGTGCAAAAGAGATGAAAATTAATGTGTACAATAAAATATGCAAAACAAAACCGTTGTCAATTTGTCATTGTTTCAATATGATCAATGTTTAGTAGCACAGTGGTTCGTTACTTATTATAGTTTATTCTGTTATTTATGTTGCAAATAATTATTTCTTAAGGTTAAATGCCTTCATCAGCTCCTAGAAGGAAGTAGCAAATAGTACAAAAAAATGCAGTGACTAATATTGTGTATAGTCAGTTTTCCAAACTGATACAATGTCTTCTCTTCCTATACTTAGATGCCTTATCCTAATGTATTGCCATGCAATGCTTATAGTGAATATTTGTTAGCTATGCAGTATACACAAATATATGTTGTATTCTGAGTCTCTTAGCTGTAAGGTTAAAATACCACACAGCAGGTATATGTTAGTATATAATTGGTCAACACACCTAGTATTAATGGGTCTCCCTACATGTGATATAAAATAGTAGTAGTTCCCATTATGTCATGTGTGTGAATCACATACCATTAAAAAAAAGATTTTATAGGTAAAAATGTTAACCTTTGCAGCTCTGGGTATTCATGTATACAATAGTGTAGCTGAACCTTTAGGCAATTGTAGTCATTCCCAGCACTGCGTCTAGTACATACGGTATATAATTTTATACATCAGTAGCTGGAGCATAGGCCTCATATATTTAGCATAGCTTTCACTAATTGTAGGCAATAGCGATTAGTCTCAGCACTATGTATAGTGCATATATCATTTTACTGTGACATCAATGGCTGGGATTTATATCCATTTAACATTGAATTTTAATTACATGACATTGACAATCGGTTACAGATAGCCTACGGCTGTTTCACCAGTCAGGCTTTCTCAAGGCATCACCTGTCATGTCATTTCCTTTTCCTTAAATCCCCTTCCCTAAGTTCTGATTGGTTGTCAGCAAATCAATCATGTTTTAACATTATTAGAATGGTAGTATAGTCTTAATAGTAATCCATCAACTTCCACTTCTTAAAACATAAATATGAACAATTTATTTCATTATATTAAGTATAATGTTAAAACACATCCTCTGATGTTTTTATTTGTGATTTCTCAGACAGATATCCTATATAAAATTTGATTGTGAGTTTATCCATTATATACATATAAATTATTTCTTTATGTCAGATCTTCTATATCTTTCCATTTGATGTCCAATTTAATCAGATATTTTTATATATCTCTCTCATAGTGGGTGACGATATTTCTATTATTGTATGATTTCAATATTCTGGCATACAAAACACATGCATTACACGTGTTATATGGAGGGCACTTAAGGATATTTAGAAGCGTAATCAAAGGTTCAGTAAACAGTTTTGTTCTTGTCCTGCAGCCAGCAGAGTGGGACCAGGCAGAGATTGATGTGTCCGGTCCAAATTCTGTAGTGCTGTGAGATGTATCTAACCGCACACAGGAAGCCGGGGGACGGGTGGAGATGTGAGATCACTTCCATGTATACAATATGCACCTTGGGGTTCAGTGATGGCATACACACGGTCAGATTTTTCCTTCAGATATGAACGATAACGATTTAAAAATCGTTCAGTCGTTCATATCTGAAGGAAAATCTGACATATCTGACATGCCTGAACGATGGACGATCTACAATGCGCGTTCCCATTTGTCAGATAACGATATCTGACATCTGATGTGTTTGCAGTCAGACTTGGACGAATCCATTCATTTTAATGCAGTCAAAAATCGTTCAATCGTTCAAATCGTTCAAAACTTTGGTAAAATCGTTCAAATCGTTCAATCGTTCATCTGACAAATCTGACAAGTCTGACAAATCTGACCGTGTGTATGCTCCATTATGTAACTATGCACAATATTAATTCTTCTTCATGTTCCCATTCTGTGGGCAGCACGTTTAGTGTTGTAGTTAGCATTGCTGCCTCTCAACACTGAGGTCTTGGGTTTGATTTCCACCATGGCTCCAGGTGTGTGGAGTTTGCATGTTCTCCCCAGGTTTGCATGGGTTTCCTCTGGTTACTCCAGTTTATTCCCACAATCCAAAAACATACAGGTGCTAATTGGATACTGACCAAAAATGAGCAGGGAAAATAGAGTGTAAGCTCCACTGGGGCAGGGACTGATTGATGTTCACAATATGTGTGCAGCGCTTTATAATGATAATATAATCCTGGCATGGGATCGGTATGAATCCGGCGGTTCAAATCCTGACGCCGGAAGACCGGCACCACTGAAAATACACTAACTATCCCTAACCCTCTCCCCCCCCAACCCTCCCATAGGGGTGCCTAACCCTAACCTCCCCCCCTAGTGCCTAAACCAAACACCCCCATCCCTGCAGCCTAAGCCTAACCCTCCCGGGGGGTGCCTACCCCTAACCTCACCCCGGGGTGCCTAACCCAAACCCCCGATTCCCCTAGCCTAACCCTCCCGGGGGGGTGCCTGATCCTAAATCCCCCCCGCGGCCGCCACCCGGCTTACCCTCGTTCGGTACGCCGGCCGCCGGGCTCCCGGTGTAGGAATAATGATAGGCGTCGGGCTCCCGGTGTAGGGATAATGATAGGCATCGGGCTCCCGGTGTAGGGATAATGATAGGCGTCGGGCTCCCGGTGTAGGGATAATGATAGGCGTCGGGCTCCCGGTGTAGGAATAATGATAGGCGTCGGGCTCCCGGTGTAGGGATAATGATAGGCGTCGGGCTCCCGGTGTAGGAATAATGATAGGCGTCAGGCTCCCGGTGTAGGAATAATGATAGGCGTTGGGCTCCCGGTGTAGGGATAATGATATGCGTCGGGCTCCCGGTGTAAGAATAATGATAGGCGTCGGGCTTTCGACGCCTATCATTTGTCCCCTGTCGGGATTGCACAGTCAGGAAACCGGCGGTTGACACGTCGACCGTCGGCTTCCTGACTGCATATCGCCGGCATAGCCCAATGCAGTTGGTATGTATAAAACACATTTTTAGTTTCCATTTCAGGTGTCGGATTTGTGGCTTCCAGTTCCACCTCTTCAAAATAGGAAAATAAGATAAGAGCTAACAAAAAAATAAATCTATAAATAATAGAGCATTTTCCCCTCTGATGTTCCTGCGCTATTGCCATATTGACGATATTGATCAGAGTATTGCACCGGAACATGCTCATGCTTTGCACGGAGCATCCTTCATCTGAGATTCCCGGCAATAGCTGTTACTAGGGATGGACATCGATGATCGATGTTTGCCAACCATTGATGTTTTTATTGTGATGGTAGCGTTTTTACCATTCGATGGAGGCATTCCGATGTTTGCCGCCATCGACTGGTAATGATTCCATGGTGTTGTGATGTGTTTTATTTTTTATGCTGAGAGCTGCACTGTCTTTGCCTGCAGCTCTCAGCATTGGGCATCTTGCCCTGCAACCTGATCCCACCCCGTCCCGCCCCCAGTTTCATCACCTGCCAGCCCTGAAATAGGATCTTTTGCGCAAGCGAACATCAAATGAATAATTTTTTTCATCTAATACTTTTGATGCGATGGTCCCTTACCATCGCATCAAAAGTTTTGGTGGTGGAAGCCCAGCCATCATTTCATGGTGGGCTTCTGATGTCCATCCCTAGCTATTACCGGCCAGGGGGGTTTAGTAGATGGGGAGTAGCCTGATTTCATGTTTGTGCCAGAGAAATGACCTTTCACCCTTATTATATATTTATTTTTTTAAACTTACATTTTTCCTGAAAGAAAAACAGGAAGCCAAAGTCCGAGCTTCCAGATACATGCGCGTGTGCGAGCATCTGCAAAGCCGTTCGCAAATATACATAAGTGCTGGGTGGAGAAATCCTTCCTGTCCTTTCACCCTAGCTAGCCAGTATCATCGGAGAGCCGAACATTACTCAACTGCCCTGATAGACTTCATTAAGTATCGCTATTGCGATCTCAGCTTTGTAATCGCACGCAGGTCTGCTGTGGAAATATGCAAATGATTACAATCGCACTGCCAGCATAGAGACACCTACTGGAATCGGTATGAATTACCGCCGGACGCAAGTCTAGATTTAGACGCCTGTCATTTAACCCTCACCAGAATAAAGCAGTCTGGAAACCGGCTGTCAGGATTACGTCCGCCGGCTTCCCGACTGCATACACGCCCACTGCCTCCCACTACTGCTATCTCATTTCCATAATACCTTGCAAACCTCCATAGACATCGGCAACATCGAGTACCAGTACGCAACAATTGGCATTCTGCGTACGCTTTAGCAGTTGCGAACCGTAATGAATCAGGCAAGTTGTCCTCAAATTCAGGGCCGAGTGCAGAATTTCGACAGATGTAATTGCCACTTTGCATTTCACCAAAATGTTTATATGCTGTGTATAAACATACTCTTACACTGAATAAATACCACATACGTTATACTGTACAGTATGTAATCTACAGTGCATGCATATACATCTTGCTCTGTGAAAGCTTAGTGGTAACGCAACAAATTCTCTTCATATTTTTATCACTAATGTATTGTCCCGAGGGGGATTTGGGGCACCTGTAATGCCTCTTTCAGACTGAAATCCATTTAGACCACACGCTAGACCCGTTATTATTACCGGGTCGTCGTTGTTCACACAGGACGCTTGGAGATGATATAATCTCCAATCTCTTGAGCTGGCCAATCAGCAGCCTTTTAGGCATGACCTGAGTCGTACCTTTCACACCGCTGTCGATCCAGGACAGTCCGGGTAAAACCTTTCACACCAAGCCATGACCTGCTCTGGCAATAACCCAGGTTCTCCTCGATAGTTCTATTTTCTCCATCTGGTGTCCAGTAAATGCTGCTGTTACTAGGAGTACTTCCCTTCAAAAACATTGCAGGTAGCAGTAACACATTACGGCTGGGGTTCCCATCCACGGTCCTCAAGGCACACTAACAGTCCAGGTTTTAAGGATAGCCATACTTGAGCACAGGTGACTTAATTAGTACCTCAGTTACTTTGATTTAACCATCTGTGCTCAAGCATGGGTATCACTAAAAGCAGGACTGTTGGTGTGCCTTGAGGACCGAGGTTGGGAATCACTGAATTACAGTGTTCTTTTATATATTACCAACAGGTGCAGAGGATCAGTTTTCTTCCTTTGTACAGATTTTTTCCTCAATATTATACTATTATCTGGAAAAAATAGGAGAGGCCAGCGAGATTGAGGGTGAGATGTACCAAACCTTGTAAAGAGAAGACGTGGAGACGTTGCCCCAATGAGATTCTAGCTGTACAGACTATAAAATGACATCTAGGGGTATATTTGCTAAGCTGCGGGTTTTTAGAATAGGAGATGTTGCCCATAGCAACCAAACAGATTCTAGGGGGTAAATTTACTAAAGTGAGAGATATTAGAAGAGAGTTTTAGAAGAGATGTTGCCCATGGCAACCAATCAGATTCTAGCTATTATCTTCTAGGAGGTGCTAGTTAAATGTTAAGTAGAATCTGATTGGTTGCTATGGGCTACAACTCTTCTAAAACTCACTTCTAAAAACTCTCACTTTAGTAAATTTACCCCCTAGCTATTATGTTCTAAAGGTGCAAGATAAATGTTAATTAGGATCTGATTGGTTGCTATGGGCGATATCTCCACTTCTATAAACCTGCAGCTTAGTAAATATACCCCTAGAATCTGAATGGTTGTCATGGCAGTGGTTCCCAAACTTGCAGGGGTGCCACGGGTTGTTGATCTGGGACCGAACAAAATTATTTACGGTCTGTGTGATAGGCAAAACCAGTGCTGGCGGCTGACAATCGTAAAATACATGGGCACAGAGAAGCACAGCCCTGACCACCACATCACTGAGCCTGAGGGTGACATAGAGGCACAATTTACTTCATTTAATCATTTCTTTCTGAATTTCTCAATAAGAAATATTAGACCTAGGGGTGAAATAATTGCTGATACTCTGTGGCGCTGTTATTCATGAAAGTTTGGGCACCACTGTGCTATGGTTGCCATATGCCAAAACAAGTAGCCGATTATTTTGTGGAAGGTTGTTTTCGTTCCCCAGAAGACCTGGTGGCTTTTAATTAAATCGTTGCACTGTAGTGGGACATTTGTGTGGTTACAGCCGTTGAGGGGTGGGGATAAAGGGCCTGATTCAGACCCGGACGCTAAGCCGCGATCGCTCGCGGCCAAAAGGGTCCGGGTATGCAAATTCCGCGATCGCACTGCATGGTGTAAGGACGCCCTCTATGTCTTACAGAGCGACGGCAGTGAGCGTACGCTGGTGTATAAGCCACCCACTTTCCTTTCTTAACACACGTCATCTCCAGGAAGTGTATGATTAATCGGTAACATCGAGAGCCATCGGAGCTGCACGCAACGCATGTGGTAGACCCTACCCTGCCGCAAGCACTGCGATCAGTGCTGGCTGAAATACAACCAGGTAACGTGTACAATAAAATGCCACCATGCTAATGATGGACGCCCTTTAAATGCCGTTTTGACGCCCAGACGCGCCTGCGTTCACACCACCACTCCCCACGTTCACAAGCACCTTCCCCTGTTACCACACACAAACGGCGCTATCTGTCACTCAAGGTAGCGCTCAGTCTTTGTGCTACGAGCGATTCCCGATCGCAGTGATTGGCTCGCGCACGCACACTGAGATGCATACGCACAATGTCAACCATCGGCAGCTAACAGCGAATGCTTCTTAGCGTCCGGGTCTGAATCAGGCCCAAAATTTGCTGTAAAACCCCATCTGTGTTGTCAGAGTAGATCACAGCAGGTAACAGCAGAGGTGAGTCACTAAGATAAAGGCCGTCTCCCAATACCAGGAGCGACTTCTATGTGGGCGTTATGTGATCAGTCTAAACTTGCCCCTATATCTTTACTGTTCCAGTACCTACGGCAGAGAACCTGCTGTACTGTATACTGTTTGTTTTCTGTCGTAGTTACCCTCCGCAAGAGTAAGGTATCACTGCCCCGAAGTGGCTGCAGGTCTTTACATCATCTTCAATGAGCAAATTATTGTAACTAGAGAAAGGAATAGAGCAGGATTGTTACCTGGGGCTCATTACCGGTGTGCAGGCTCCTGTCTCCGACACTTTTCTTTTTCCGTTCCATCGTTTCCGTGTATGCTTTGCGGGTTATTACTATTCCACTGGCCTTTAGAAACAATTACAAAACCCAGCCATTAAACGTATAATATGTATATGTCAGGATTTTTGTGATATTCTGATTTTAATAATATAATATGATATAAACAGCAGTGCTATGTCTGCGAATGTGAGACTGCTTAACGCCATGCCGTGTCCTCTTTGAGCTGGCAACGCCCCTTCAGTGTCCTCACTACACTCAATGTCCATTTTTAGTCCACCACCATAGTTGCCAAGTCCGCTTATAACAAGCAGAATTGGGCTTCTTTTTTTCTAGAGTTGCTTGTTTTTTTATCATTGTTGCTTGTTTTTGGGCTTCTTTATTTAAGGTAGCTTGTTTTTGGGCTTGTTTTTTTGTGTGCATTGCTGAGGCGCCCCTGGAGGTAAGTCATACTTGCCGACATTCAGCTCCCTCCTTCCGGGAGGGAGCTGAATGCCTGCATTCTGCGGGGGGCGTGGCCGGGCTACGATGCTGTTTTGGGGGTGGGGCTAGGGGCGTGACCGCATGATTGCGACATCGTGGCCCCGCCCCCTCTTCACAATGCCGGGAAAAAGGCATTATGAAGCAGGGGGCGGAGCCACGGTGACGCGATTTAGCGTGAATCGCGTCATTGGGCCCCCCCGCTGCAGGGTTTTTTAGTAGTAGTTCGGAGGGGTAGGCGGCAGCCGGGAGGCTTGCCTGACTTTCCGGGGAGTTGGGAGCGGCACCCGATATTCGGGAGGGTAGGCAAGCCTGAGGTAAGTGTGTGTGTGTTTTTTTACACCAATAGTGACTGAGTGAGGGGGGCAGGCAGTGTCTGGAGAATAGAGGGCAGTAGCCAGTGGACAGGGTGAAGTTGGAGGGGGGCAGGCATGAAGGAGAGGTAAACTAGATGATAGAAATGAGGCAGGTACATGGGGGCGAGTTACAATGACTGAGGCTGTTATAGTGAGGGGATAATGGAATTAGACAGGTGACAGGAATGAAGGAGGTAAAGAAGAGGGGTGAGAGGAATGGGGAGTCAGGTAAAGGAAAGGTGGGTACTACACACTAGATGGTATGTCACCCGATCCTGCTGATTTGGCTGACATATCGTCCACATCGGCCAGTGTGTACCCACTATGCGTGACCCTGCGCACTCCCGCAGGTCGTCCCATTGACCCAGATGCTGACGCTGGCATAGTGGATGGAGCCTGTGCCCGACATATCGGGTGTTCGGTCACAACATCATGCAGAATGATTCGACTGCCCCGATATATATTGCGTGGTCAGGCGTCTCATTGCTCGGTGCACACATCGGTAAGTGTGTACCCAGCTGAAGATTGGCAAGGGAATGAGGTATGAAAAGAGGGAGGAGGTAAGAATATGGCGGCTGATGTAGAGGGAGAAAAGCAATATAGGCAGATAATAAGACTGTGCATACACTAATATATTTAGGTTAGAGAAGAGGGGGAATAAAGGAAGTTAGGCATGTAGAGAGTGAGGACAAAGAGACACTCCCATAAATTGGGCTTTTTTATTGGGATTTCTAGGTTTGGTTTGGGCTTGTTTTTTACTTATAGGTTGCTTGTTTTCCATTTCAGAGTTGGCAACACTGTCCACCACTACTACATGGCTTATAATATAAATACAAGTAACAGGTCAGTGATACTGCACCTCCATTCGTGTAACATTAACATGCATGCAATCCTCAGAGGATATGTAGCCAATCCCTGGGACCCTGAGCCCAGGAACTGATGCTCTACTCCCATAATCAGTCTTATACAGGGTGTCTTGGCCTAGAAGCTGACAGTCTGCTAATGCACCAAGTAGGCCGTTGCACCCTCTAATACCCCTGTTATATAGGTAAAGTACCACCCACCCCTGGATTATCATATACAAGTGGGATCCTGCACCATCTAGGGCCATGATCCCCCGGTCTCTGCTCCATCTGTGCCTCAGACTTTGCAGTGCCCTGCTCCTGATATTGTGCCTCCTACCTCTTCAGCATTAGATTGTGACATTTTCTATACTGATTCTTATATATATAATATATATATATTTATATATAGGTCTCTGTAATTGGATAATTATACCTTAACACTATATTGTCGCCTCCTGTGAAACCTATGTAGGGTTTAGCGTCTATTTATGTCGGCTCTCGCTGTTTCTTTTCATTTTAATAATGTGCGCTGGTGTAATCTCCGTAGGATATTTTCTGTCAAAGGCAAGTGTGTGTGATGGGCTGGGAAGGTGGGGGATGGTAGGCTATAGATCTGCCTGGGGCACCTAGAAACCTTCCACTAGCCCTATGTGTACTAGAAGACAGGATTTTTGCTGTCGCACTGATCCCAATGTACAGCCTCCGGGTCTTGCTCATATATCTGCAGTAGAAATGCAACTACTAGTCCTAGCTGCAAGCTAATGTTTTCTGCTAATAATAACTCAGAAGTGATATCAGGCACGTTCACCAGACAGAAATGGCTCATCTGCTCCTCACCACAATATACATGGGTGTGCGAGGCGGGAAAGACCCTTGGCCTAGATTCTTGCTTGTTGCAATCTCATAGCCTCATCTGCTGCTCGAGAAAAACGAGAAACCCCTTAAATGTATACCAGCCTTAGTTCCGTGTATAATTAGCACCACCTGTGGATCTTTTAACATCATACTTGCCGACATTCAGCTCCCTCCTTCCGGGAGGGAGCAAAATGCCTGCATAGAGGGGGAGGCGTGGCCGGCTATGACTGCGTTTTGGGGGCGGGGCCAGGGCGTGACCGTACGAACGCGTCATCGTGGCCCCGCCTCCTCTTCACAATACCAAAAATAAAGGCATTGTGAAGCGGGGGGCGGAGCCACAATGACGCGATGCACCAACTAGGAGATCTGGAAAACATGCACTGTTAGGGCTGCACTGCTATAGACCATCTATAGGCTTAATTATTAATACTGGATACTGGATAGTGCATAACGAGACCAATATGTACATAATATATGTCCAGGGCAGTGCTGGGTTCTCCTGCTGCTCCCCCAGACTCTCGGACTTGCTCCCATGCTCTGGAATGGTGCCCACATCTGACATAAAAACACTCAGCTCAGTCAGCATGGCCCTAATGCCGCATCTAATGGCTCACTGTGATCGCTGGTCCTGTATACTGTATGCTGGCATTATGACACACAATACACGTTGTATGACACAGAGATGGATAAGTCCTAATTCTGCCCTCGTCATGGACAGTCCATACTCACACTAAAATCAAGCATTTGGAAACCCCCCTCAAGAAAACCTGCGTTTGCCACCGCTGCAGGGTGCGATTCCTGGCATATCAGGTGCCACGGGGCAGTGACAGTGCCGTCTCCAAGTCCCTGCACCCTTTACAGCGGCACAGCACGCACGCCCCATGTCACGCCCCTCTTCTCATTGGTTTGCCATGTCTCTCTCTTGTTCTGTAGCCATTTTTTTTTAAATGCTGTTTTACAGTGATGGGGAGATCATATTATACTTTTAGTCAATGTATTTTACCCTCATAGGACATATATCTAATTCAATCAATGTATATTTTACGCTCATTTTACAGATATGTTCTTTTACACTGTGGCTTGTTGCGCCAAATAGCTCCTATCGGCGCACCCGGTCCTGGGCGACTCGGCCGTGCCGAGAGTTTTCCTTCTCAAAATCTGCGTCTTATTTTCACAGATGAAACTACAAACAAAACCGTATCGATAGCGAATGCAGACCACTGTGACATTTGTACATCTGCACCGCTGAGTCTGAATTTGTGCAAAAAGGGCTCCAATGCGAGCGGCCCCGTTTTTTGCTCACGCCAAGTCTCGTTCTACTTAATCTGAGACATCAGACCAATTGCGTCTGTCGTACACTGTGAGCGGCTTTTTGCGAATTCTGCGATGCACATTGCTCCGGTGAGGGGACATCTGCTACGAAAAGCCATTGTCTTCGCGGTTAGTATCGCAGATACTTCTGTAGCTGTGTTACTCACCTGCTCCCCGTCATCCCAGCTACCAGGGGCGTATCTATAATGGGTGGCAGAGTGTGCGGGACACATGGGCCCCTGGGTTCAAGGGGGGCCCCACACACCCTGCACCCATAATATTACTTACCTCTCTGGAGTCCCATGTCATCGGGGGTCCAGCGCTGTAAAAACGACTGGAAAATGGCCACCGTGGCCATTTTTCCGTCGTTTGCGCATGCGCAGTACAGGGAAAATGGCCGCCGTGGCCATTTTCCCGGTGACCTGCGCATACTCTATAGACTCAGGGCACACTCTAGTGCCCAGAGTCTATAACTCCGGCGCTGGCCGCGAACAGCTCAGTGCGCTGCCGGTCGCCGGTGAGAGAAGTGGGGCAAAGCCGGCGGGGACGTAGTGAGGAGGCGGCGAACAAATCTCAGTTTTCTCAGTTTGCTGAATACCAAGGAGACCCCTGATGATGAATGACCCGGTAACTTAAATATGCGGAAACTAGCGGGCCATTTATCGATGATGAATAGGCCCCTATGTATTTTATTCCTGCAAAAGTTTATTTTTACCAAGTTGCTAAAAGCACCTTGAAAATATCAGTTTAGACAGAAACGACTTCATTTTCTGAAGTCCTTTTCCTGGCCAGTAAAGTCTCTCAACGTCTGCATATACGGAAATACAATCGCAGAACTCGTTAAGCTGTCAGTAATCTTTATTGCCGTCAGTCAGATTACATTCCTTTAGGTTGTATTGAAACAAAGGAATCTGAAAATATGAGTTGATTTGAGCAGATCCGAATGCTTGGAATTGTTGCCCTTTGTAAAGATCTAAATGTCGCTCGTCATCGTAATGAGTTCACTTGTGTTATGCAGTAAGCGCGGCGCGGTCATTGCTCTGCAGTGCGGGCGAAGAAGCTATTTATAACACTCAAGCCGTGATATCATGAAAATCTGTTTGCACTAATGCCCTGGGTTTGTGCAGAAAAGTAGCAGACTTTCCAAAACAACCCCTTCCATCGTGTACACCATGCTCTGGTCCCACAAGCTTACAATTACCTGGGTAATTTAATTAATTTACTGTATAAGAAGTTATATTTTCTTTTAACTATTAATTAATAAAGTCCAGTTAACCATAATAGTAAAATAAAAGCAGCAATCCTACAGTGCAAACACTTTTTTCTTTAAGTAGCAAGTTAAGTACCTTTTAAGAAAGCGTCTGGTAATTATTTATCTTAACTCTGCAGATACAAACCATTATCTCCTTTTCAAAATCTCTCTGGAGACAAGTATGTCTTCCAGACACGCAAATACAGGTGCACACACATACACATATGAGTGCACACTCAGCATATTATGTGATGGGAGAGCGGAGATTAGGAGGGGGTAGAGTGTACAGAGCAAAGAGCAGGCAGAGCTCAGAGGGCCATTCCAAAGCCTCTGTGCTCATTATGAGCCTGATTCAGAGCTGTCCGCTATGACATTGTTTTCACAGTTGAGTAATACCCCTTTTCCACCTATCCGGATTAGACTCAGAATTTTGCCGGCGCAAGTTAGCGCCCGAGTCAGCGCCGCTCACACATTGCAGTCGGGTCTGCATAGACCCAGCTTTTGCGAAGTGAAAGTGGTCGCTTGGAGATGACATCATCTCCAAGCGCCACTGAAGCCGGACCAATCGGCCAGCTAGCAGCGCACTCCAGGTCATCGTGACCCGTAGTGCGCTGTTCTGACAGCAGGGTTTCACGGGCTGCGCCCGTGTTAAACCCTGCTGGTTACCTGGGTTGGATTGCCGGGTCACTTGACCCGGCGATCCAACCCTCTCCCCTTTTACACCAGGGAGCTGCCCGGGTTAAGCCTTCAAAAACCCGGGTTTTAGCTCCGGTGTAAAAGGGGTATTAGTGGACAACTCTAAATCAGACCCTATATCATGTGTCATGTTACATGACACTGCAGATTTATAAGGCTAAATGGTAGTTAGAAAGCTGCATCTTATAGTGTGTGGATGTAACTGTGCCTTTTGTTCAGAATTTTGGATAAATTGTAAGTATTTCATATGTTTGACCAAATGCTCCCAGACATCCGCCAGGCTCAGTGTAAAAATCACATGAAACAGATTCTCTCATTTTCACAGAATATTTAACACAGCTGCTGCGTAAGGAAGGGAGATTGTAACACCAGCTCTCAGGTGACGTTAATCCTAACCTTGAGCAAGGTGACATTTTCACATCCTAAACAAAGAAGGACAAATCTGGTGCACCACATTGAATAAGGAAAACAATGTATTAATGTATTAAGCTTCATGACACCTGTAATAATGGAAGATCTGATATTCTCCAGTTACCTAATAGCTAAGTAAGCGTGAAATTTTTTTTTTTTTATTAGAATGAAATGGTAAAAATATCTTTAAAATATATTTTTTTAAATGATTTTATTTTATTATTTGAATTATTTCATTATTTTACTAATATTATTTTTTTATTTCATAAAAAAATTTGTATTTTATTTATTTTTAATTTTTTTTATGAATTAACGAGAAGGGCGCAACTGCGACCGCATTGTAAATGACCCTGCTAGTTGATAAAATAGAAGCCTATCTAAATATTGTAGTGATACCTGTACCCCTGCAATACTTGTCCTTTTTTTTTTGCCAACTCTGTTCTAAGAATGTTTTTTTATTTTTTAGTGGAATAAGAACTTTTAAAATAAATTCAATCTTATTTAAGATTTATTTATTTTTTTCAATTAGTGGAACTGCAGCCTGAAACTGGGTTTCCAATAACGTGGGTTATGTGCCAGCTGGGAAAGCAATATTATCTTAGTCCTTGTAATTCACTCCAACGGACCTATTTATCATTGGCAACAGTGTGGGTCCCAAAAAGTAACATTCCTTATCGCCGTGTATTGCGGTGATTTTACATTTTTAGTCAGGGCCATTTATCATTGTTGCAGATCGTAAGAAGAGGGAATTGTCCAAAGCTCGATATACATTTTAATAAAATCGCACTAAGTAATGAGGTAATATGTAATTTCCTAGTTACAGAAAAAGTGGATTCCTGCTCAATTCAAGGCTGTGCTCCAAGGTCTCCCAGTTAGTGCTTTGTATTGTTCGTCAATCTTTCATCACACTAGAACTTCAGTTGTTGTCCACCCTGAGGAAAGTCTCAGGAGTGGAGATCTGGGGGTGGACTGAGGGCCTGATTCAGAGCCGGATGCTCTGACAGAGCGCTCGCTCTTAATCAGGGCCGGTCTTTTTTTTTTTTAGAACGGCCTCCTGGCCGCTCGCATAGCTGTGGGTGACCACCCACAGCTATAGTGAGCGGCCAGGAAGATGGTCATGATGGTCAAGACCATCGCGACCATCGGGCTTGCGACAAGACCCTTGTGGTAGGGTCTCGTGGCCGCAAGCCCGAGAGAGATTTCGGCTCTAACAGAGCCGAAACTTCTCCCACTGACATCACTCGTGATGTCAGTGGGGCGGCCCCCCAAACGGAGGCGTTCACATGGGAACACCTCCGTTTGGGCAGCCACTCCCCCGGCCCGCCCACCAAAGGGGGCGAGCTGTCACTCAACATCGACAGCACGCCCCCTTTGGTGCGAGACCCGGAGTGACGGTTTGCCCGTCACTATCCGGGTCTCGCGCATGCGCACGAAGGAGCCGGCTATATCCTGCAACTTTACCTCTAAGGTCATGTGAGCCGCTTTGTCCCAGCTCCCTACAATCCCCATTTGCATTAGAGCATACAGAGACACATTGGGTCTGATTCAGCAAGGATCGCTATTCTGCTAATACGCACGCAACGCAGTTGCTAATATCAGCGGGGATATGTAAATGTTTGCATTTCACATTGCGATCGCAGCCTGACATAAGGACGCCCACTTTCCCTTACTCACATCCGTATACTTTAGCAACATAGCGAAATAATCGGTAACATCGAGTAACATTGGACCCATATGCACACTTGCACAAGCCCAGACCTTACTCAGAAACTGCTAAATTTCCACAGACGCTATGAGACCTCAGGATGCATGTAGCATCGTAGTGGCCAAATTGTGCACACCTCTGCAATGGCGTCCCAACGCACTTGCACGCCTGCATTTAAAATGAAACGTTGTTACCATAGTGACAGTTCTCAGGAACCTAACATTGAACAATTCCCCTATTAATGAATGACCGCCCCTACGCCATTTACCTTACGTTGCCACAAAGGTGCGGTGCAGATTTGCGCAGCCAGTTTGACCATTTGTCTGTTACTAAATTGGCCAACCTATGTTCCTGCCCAATATCCTGTGTGTGTGGCACCGCACCGTCCTAGAAAATCTAAATCAAATCAGATCGTAATGGATTTGCCAAGGTGGTAAACTGGCTATTAGCCCCCACCCCTGGACGTAGAGGTGGGGGAAGACTGTCCAGATCCGCAGTGCCAAGGGGTTGCCTGGCCTGGTGGTGCCTGACTGCAGTCCTTCCATCCGTTTATTCATACTGCTTCTAGCACCAGCTGCTCCTCATTCGGAGAACACGTATCGGCCTATATAAGGAACAGAGGGCCCAATTCAGACCCGGTCGCAAGCGCTGTGCGCTCGCAACCGGGTCGATGGTGGGCCAGTGCGCACGCGCACGACGGAGCCGGCTCCGTAGTGCGCATGCGTGAGACGCGGCTAGCGACGGGCAATCCGTCGCTCCGGGTCTCGCAACAAAGGGGGCGAGCTGTCGATGTTGAGTGACAGCTCGCCCCCTTTGGTGGGCGGGCCAGGGGAGTGGCTGCCCAAACAAAGGCATTCCCATGTGAACGCCTACCTTGTGGGGGCGGCCCCACTGACATCACGAGTGATGTCAGTGGAGAGATTTCGGCTCTGTTAGAGCCGAAATCTCTCTGGGGCTTGCGGACACGAGACCCTACCACGAGGGTCTCGTCACAAGCCCGATGGTCTTGACCATCGCGACCATCATCATGACCGCTCGCAATAATGCGTGCAGCCAGGAGGCCATTAAAAAAAAACACAAGCCCAGCCTTGATTCAGAGCGAGCGCTCTGTCAGAGCGTCCAGCTCTGAAACAGGCCCAGAGTTTCCCCGGTAAGACGCTCTGAGGAGATCTTTTCATCTGTACATTTAGTGCAGCCAAGTCTTGTCTTGTCTAGCCTGAGCCTTGCATGTATATTGATCATGTGCTTGGATCCCAGAACCTGGTCCTGTACATTGATCTCCTTCATGATCTGGCTAGATATATAGTTGTACTGCTATCTTCGTTTAGTATTTAACCCTAGGTGGGTTTGGCTTCTCGTTCACAGATGTAAAAGTATCAGTGAACATGACAAACCCAACGAGAAGGGCAACAGGCGTTACAGTACAAAGCAAGAGGCGGATCGTACAACATACAGCTGAGTTTTGCAACATTTATTATGCTACAGATTTTAGTTGATAGAGAGGGATTACCATCCCTGTAACCCCCCACCCACACTGCCACCCCCCGGCCCCATAGCTACATCGTCTATCTCAGTGTATAGGATTCTCTATAGATTACATGTGGTTGTAGAGCAGAATCAGGCGCTGATGCAGACTGCGCCCCTTTGCCAAGCCTATCATGTAATATTTTTGCGCTGCCCATGCTCCGGAATCGAGCACAAGTATGGGCGATGAACGCTTACGACCGAAGAGGTGCAACTAGGTTTTAACGAGGTGTTCTCATGTGGGCAAAGTTTAGAGAGGGGGAGTCAATGCACTTTCGGGCTATGCAGGATTGAATCAGGGCTGTAACAAGGGCGAGTGGGGCTGCTGTCTAGGGTGTGGGGCCTAGAGGGCAGCATCAGCGCTGGTATAAACACTGTAGAGGCCCCTGGGCAGTCAAAATATTGGGGCCCCCCTCGCAAGTTGTCTCCCAATACATTTTTTAATTTTACCAACCAACAAAATTAATAAACCAGTTTTATTACACAAAACAAACATTAAGAATTATTAATGTTAATAAACAAATTGTTGTGAATGGGTTCATTACATTAATGCAGTCAGTGTCGGAACTAGAGAGCGGTGGGCCCAGGTGCAAGAATAATCTTTGGGCCCCCCCTATGCAGTGCCCCCAGTAGTGGTCCCCCTATGCAGTGCCCCCAGTAGTGCCCCACATACAGTGCCCCCAGTAGTGGTCCCCCTATGCAGTGCCCCCAGTAGTGCCCCATATACAGTGCCCCCAGTAGTGGTCCCCCCTATGCATTGCCCCCAATAGTAGTCCCCCCTATGCATTGCCCCCAGTAGTAGTCCCCCCTATGCAGTGCCCCCAGTAGTAGTCCCCCCTATGCATTGCCCCCAGGAGTAGTCCCCCCTATGCAGTGCCCCCAGTAGTAGTCCCCCCTATGCAGTGCCCCCAGTAGTAGTCCCCCCTATGCAGTGACCCCAGTAGCAGCCCCCCCATACAGTACCCCCAGTAGTAGTCCCCCCTATGCAGTGCCCCAGTAGTAGTCCCCCCTATGCATTGCCCCCAGTAGTAGTCCCCCCTATGCATTGCCCCCAGGAGTAGTCCCCCCTATGCAGTGCCCCCAGTAGTAGTCCCCCCTATGCAGTGCCCCCAGTAGTAGTCCCCCGTATGCAGTGACCCCAGTAGCAGCCCCCCCATACAGTACCCCCAGTAGTAGTCCCCCCTATGCAGTGTCCCAGTAGTAGTCCCCCCTATGCATTGCCCCCAGTAGTAGTCCCCCCTATGCATTGCCCCCAGGAGTAGTCCCCCCTATGCAGTGCCCCCAGTAGTAGTCCCCCCTATGCAGTGCCCCCAGTAGTAGTCCCCCCTATGCAGTGACCCCAGTAGCAGCCCCCCATACAGTGCCCCTAGTATCGACCACCCCCCTATACAGCGCCCCCAGTAGCGGCCACCCCCCTATGCAGTGCCAATGCCCGTGCCCTTTACACACACACACACACACAAAAAAAAAAAACCCTCACAACTTACCTGAATCCTCCGCTGTCCGCTCCTCGCGGCCTGCGCTGCACTATGGGAGAAACGTCATGACGTCTCTCTCATCACCCGCTGTGGGGGGAGCAGGAATGCTCCAGCCGGCTCCCTCCGTGGACTCAGCAGCCAATGAGAGTCTGTCTGACTCTCATTGGCCTCTGGTGGCAGTGTGTTTGTTACTGTGTAGTGCGGACCGCTCTCACTGCGGTCTGCACTACACTTAAATACTGTGAGGCCCGGAGGACACTGGCGGCAGGAGCAGCGGCTATGGGCCCCGGTGCAAGTTCCGCCACTGAATACAGTATTTTCTCTTTAGAGTCTTTGATGTAAAGTTTTCATTTCTTTGAGTTGATTCATTTTTTTTTCTATCTTTTGGAAACAATTGAAGCAATGCTCATGTTAATTAGTAGCAAACTCGGCACATACGTAGGGGGCGGTCCCATCTCTAACTGTGTACAACACAGGCAAATATAATATACGCATTATTTTATGTACACCCAAATCTGCATCAGGTCCATAGGCAGCATTGCAGAGGAATACGTTTGTATGAGTTCTGGGAGGGGACGGAGTTTGGCCTGGTTAGATGTATATAGTATTATACAGGGTTTTCTCCTTTGGACGGGTGACCTACCCTATCAGCAGCGCTCGCTATATAAGGACTTACCTCCTTACCTGGAAATACCAGTGAATTTCCCGTGTCCAAATGGGAGTCATCCACTGTGCGCTAATCTTCATTGCTAAACTAGGACCCCAATACTATCCTCACAGTATACAAATTACCTTATGCTGGATAACTAGTGAACTTTTAAAGGGCCATACACCTAATTTTAGACCCATTTATTTTATGAACTAACAGGGCAATTGGAGGATAAGGGACTTATTTCCACAGTATTCCTGACTTTATCTGCTAACTTATTTAACTTTAAGGCCTATAAATGTAGGCTGATATCTAACTAATTGTTTTATAGCTATTTTATCTTACCTATTGTATTTTTATTGTAATAAATGTTATCCTGTATTTCATCCGCTTAGTAACTTATTAATGTTTACACAGGCCTTGAGGCCACTGGTTCGCTCTTTATCTGTATATTTAATATTGTACGTATTCAGCTGCCTGGAAGAAACACCCAGATTAGTGCCTGATTGGCTTCATATCCTGATATAATTACCACCTGTACTTACTCAGGTTTTCCCTGCACTCTGATGGGCGGTTTGTATATGACCCACAAATATGCGAGCGGCCAGGAGGCCGTTTTTAAAAAAAAAAAAAGATTCAGACCCGAAGGGCTCTGAATCAGGCCCATAGGCCCGTATTCAATTTGAGGCGAAAAGTCCGGATCCCCGATACTTTTTCGCCGATGACGTCATTTTCGCCTGTTTTGGTTTTACCCCGTATTCGATTTGAAAGACTTTCTGCCTAGGCGGAGTCAATGCAATGTACTAGGCGGAAATGTTTCGCCTATGAATAGCAGGTGGAAGAAAGTGCAGAATTGGGGTTTGAGGGTGCAACATTGCGGGAACCCCCCTGCAGCCTTCATACAGTCCCCCAAAGGTAAACTGTGTAAAAAATGTAAAAAAAACCACTCAAGGACACCCCAAAAAATGACTTAGAAAAGGGGGCAAAAAAAAAGTTGGGGTACAAAGTTAAAAACTAGCGAACTTGACTCTGGGGGGGTCCCCAAGTATGCCCCAAGTGTTTTTTTGATTGCAGGGGTTTGCGGCAGGTGGATTTTGCACGATTTTTCCAACTTCACTTTAGCAACTTAAATATGCTGACCCCCATTTTCAAGTACCCCAAATTTGCTGGGATAAGTTATTTTCTGGAAAAAATACTCCTGAATACTATTCTGCACCATGTATAGAAAAACGCTATTTAGCAGCTATTGAGCCCATTAAAAACACCAAATACCTTCAGCAAGCCAAATCGGGGGGTACCATGGGGAACCCCCATGTCAGAGCTTCTTTTGGGGGGTGTCAGGCTGATTTCCCCATTTCTGACAGGACTTTCCGCCTGTTCAAGTTTCGCCGGGTCCCGTTTTCGCCTACTTTCAAATTGAATACGGGGATACGCGGGCACGTGCGCGATACTTTTCCGCCAGCAAGACAGGCGAAGTGGGCGAAAAGTATCACGGCTCAGCTCAAATTGAATACGGCTCATAGGCGGATGCACAACAGCCCCAGCTGTTACCTTGGAGACACATCCCACCCGGGACCAATAAAAACACATGTAATAAAATAACGTGAATCAGACAGGTGAGTTGGCTCAGCCCGCACACATCGCTATTCCAGCTATTTTGAAAAAAAATGTTTTACTAATTTAATTAAAATAATAATGAAGCCTAACCTGGTCAGCATCGGTCCCGGTGCTCCTGTGCGTGCAGCCACTCACAGCCCATGTTATTGCATTAGGGAGCCTGTATCGCCATGTTTTATTGATAGATTGTGGAAATGGGTAATTTATCAAAATATTCTTTTTACATCTTGTTCTGTAAAACAAGTCCCACTTTGGGTGATCACCTCGGCAGCGGAGATGTTTAATCTATACTGAGGACTGTGCTTGGGTGCTGATCACATGTGCCAAGGGAATTCCTTCTAAAACCAAAAATATTACTTGAAAACTTTTGTGAGTTTAGGAACCCAAAGAAACCATAAATCCTGGGTGCCGTATGTCTTGTGTATATACATAATGCGGACTTGCCGACAATCTGGCTGGCCCTTCCGGGAGAGGCAGCCAGCTCGGCACAGCAAGGGGGTCGTGACACGGTTTTGCTGGCGAGAGGCGTGACCGTGCAATCATGTCATGGCGGCTCTGCCCCCGCTACACAATGTCGAGTTCACGGCACTGTGCAGCAGGGGTGCGGGGCCACGATAAGGCGATTCAGCGCAAATCACGTCATCAGTTCCCCCCGGACTGGCCACCTATGCAAGGCGAGAGCGGTCTCCGGCGGGGGGTGCGGGCTGGAAAACTTGCCAGGGGGCCGGGAGCGACACCAATTTTCGGGAGGCTCCCGACCTTATCAGGAGAGTAGGGAAGCGACAAAATGCATCTAGACACCATAATGGTGACAGGTACAAATCGTCAACAGACAAAATGATACCTCTCGATATTTGTGTGGAGGAGGTCGGGACAGATCCGAAATTTGGGGATCATGGCTTAGGGGCAAGGGAGCGGGCACACCCCCTGTTTCCCTCATGCTGGGGGCTTGCTCAGCGCTCCGGAAGCTGCTGGACAGTCACCCATCCTCTCCCAGAGCCGGCACAGTGTGTCGATGCAGTCTATGCAGAGCAGCGTTGTCACACTATCTCCCTAACCTCCTCACCCCACCGGCCTGCGAGTGTGACTGCGGGAGAGTACCCAAGAAGCGGGAATGTCCCGCTGAAATAGGGACAGTCGGAAGGTATGCAAAATGTCGACATGTTCAGAATGTCAGCAACCACGATGTTGACATGAAAACCGCCTACACTGACAAAATGTCGGCAGTCCTAATGTCTACAGGTGCATAATGTCGATTGCAGCCTAATTCTAACCATTAACTCTAAACCCTAATATTTTTATTGTCGATATTTTGACTGTGTTGACATTTCATGTATCAACATTTTGAGTGTCAACATTTTAACCATGTCGACATTTTGACCATCGACCTTTTGACTTTTGACCTAATGACTACATACCCATAAATCATATCATGGTAGCTCTCTATATTCCTTTTGGCCTGGGCTCACCACGCCAAGGGACCACAGTGTTACACCGTCCTCGGGACTCATTCTATACATTGAATGCTTGGCTTGTTCTTGTTGCAGTTCGGTTGAGGAGCGCATTTCGTGCCCTAGATGAAGCTGGCGACGACCTCACCCTGACCTCATTAAGATGCTGAATTGTCATGTGCGTCAGGAGAGGTCACTAGAGCCGTGTTCCTGAGAAAAGTCTCTTTGTGATTTAATTGGCCAAAACGCTCTTTCTCATTCCCTTACTGAACATCCTACGAAGCATTTACTGTACATCTCTCTTCCTTATCAAGTGATTTAATCATCTCAAATATGAGATTAATTAACGACGGGATTTTCCCTTGTCCTTAATTGCTGTGTCACTTGCCCTGCTTCCGATGATTGCGTTGTATTGCGTAAGACAGGATAACTCCCTCTGCTTTATGCTCTGCTGGGTCAACCCGGGCCGGGAGCCAACTGTTGCAAAAAAGGAAGATCTCTGTCAGGCTTTCATCCCTGACATGGGCCATTATTGGGTCAACGGTCATTGCTTTTAATGACTAAACATACAAGGTGCATGGAAGAAATGTAAAAAAAAGAGGTTCCAGACCAGTGTAATCACAGTCATTTGCATGGGCCTCTCTGTATGCAAGTAGTATAGGAATTGGAGCTGAAGATAAAATAAGTGTAGCCCCTCTGGAAGTGTGATAGCAGCATGTCCGCACAGACACGGGTGCTGGGAGTACTGGGCCTGATTCAGAGCCGCTCGCAAAAAGCGAGCGCTCGCTCTGAATCAGGGCAGGCGTTTTTTTTTTAAAAAACCCAGCCTCCTGGCCACTCACTAAGCTGTGGGTGACCACCCACAGCTTTAGCAGGCGACCAGACGATGGTCGCGACCATCGTGCTTGCGACGAGACCCTTGTGGTAGGATCTCGTATGCCGCAAGCCCCATTGAGCTTCCGCCTCTAATAGAGCTGGCAGCTCACTACTGACATCACGTGTGATGTCAGTAGGACCGTCCCCAAACGGCAGGCGTTCCTTTGGGAATGCCTCCGTTTTGCCAGCCACCCCCCCTCCCCGCCTACAAAACGGGGCGTGCTGTCAATCAACATCGACGTTTGTAGCGAGCCCCGGAGCGAGATCATTTCTCTCTCGCTACGGGGCTTGCGCGCGCTTGCGCAATGCACAACCATCGACCCGCTTGCGAGCAGGTCTGAATCTGGCCCAGTGGTCTCCAGGTCATCTGATTTGTGGATGAATTATATGTGATCCATGTGCAGCAAACAGACACAGGGGGCTCATGTAACAGGCAGCCTGCCAGATGCAAGCAAGTCGGTCCGTATTTTTAAAGTGGCAATCATTTAAATGGCAAATCCAACCGGGTTTCCCTTTTACATGATAGCCGCTGTAAAAATCACTTTAGTATTTATTAATGACTGTGGGACCTATTCATCATATGAATAATGGCTCGGTAACCATGCGGAAACGCTAGTTTCCGCATATTTAAGTTACCGGGCCATTCATCATCAGGGACCCTCCCCGGTATTCAGCAGTTTGCTGGCGAGAACAAGCGCCATCTTCAGACGGTGCTTGTTCACGGATCCCCTCTCTATGGGAAGGAGTTCCGGGGACGCAAAGAGGGATCTGAGCAGATCCCTCCGCCACCTCCTCACTACCTCCCCGGTGGCTTTGTGCATGCGTGACCCAAGGTCACCGGGACGACGGGGAGCAGGTAACTAACCACGGGGACAGCTGCTTTTGGGAGCAGCTGTACCCTCATTGCTCCGGTGTCACGTTTCCCCCTGCTGCGAGTTATATCACTCGCAACGAGAGCAATACTTCATCATCGGAGGCCATACGGCCTTCGATGAAGAATAGGCCCCTGTCTCTCTTATGTAAATGACACGTCATTGTGTTATTACATGGTAAAGTACCGCTATCCTGGTCATGCATCTCTACGCTGCTGTTGGGCATAAGATACTTACCTACTTTGCTGGGCAGCTTTCCGGGAGCAGCAGGAGGGCACCTGCTGCTCTCCTCTTCGGGGGGCGGGGCCAGACGATAGACGACGAGATTTGCCTAATTTAGCCCCGCCCCTTCCTGACGGACCCGATAATTTCAGGTAAAATCTCCCCATCCTGCCCACTTCACTAGGAAGTGGGCGGGATGCGGGAGATATGCCTACTCTTCCGGGATCGCGGGAGGTTACCCGAAAAATCGGGAGCCTCCCGCTATTCCCGGGAGAGTAGGCATGCATAAGTAATATATGAGATGTTTTTCGACACGCCATATCCAGCAAAACTTCGGAGCGCAATTGCCAGCGCCTGTATATGAGCCCCACATGTTGCATAGAGAGCATTCTCACTTCATGTCATTATTGTTCTGTTCTGTCCTCTCCAGCAGTCACTGGTGTGACTGGTACTGACACTCACCCAGACTACGGCGCTGATTCTGAGCCGAACGCAGATGTGGCTTTTGCCGTGGCTGCGTCTTATGCTAATACCGCAGCCGATTTCATTACTGCTGAGACACCCCCTGGCGTCGTCTGGTGACCACCGGGTGCACCATTAATACCTGCACCAGCCCTAGGTCAGGCGCAGATTCCCCGTCCCAGTATGGCCTTCTATGTGAGCTTTTGTGCGTCTTTGGATGGGTTCCGCCCTGGCAGTGTAACTGTGTGTGCCCAACATACATTGTATGGGGACTGTGGCGACAGTGGTGTGCTCCATTAATTACAGGAACGCAGTCGATATCTGCGATATATCCTGTGTTAGGGTGTGTAATACAAAAAATAGCCTTGTTACTTAAATTTAGGTATGGCCATCAACCATCGATGTTTAGCAACTATTGATGGCATGACGGCGATGTTTTCAGCATCGCTGGGAGGCCACCCATGGTGTGCATTGGTGGCTGATCCCCGATGGTGAGTGCTTTGCGCATGTGTGGCCGCCTCCTGCACATGCATGCAAACAAACCACTAATGGCTTAACCATCGATGGTTTCTTACTGGTTGTGAAAAAACCATTGACCATCGATGGCAGATCTTTCGCTTGGAATCCCTACTTAAATTATTGGTAACGATGTAGAAACTGTAGCTTCTGCATGATTACTGAGACCAAGGGCGAGGGGGGGGTTAGACTCAAGCTCAGACGCATCGATACAGTTTTCGAGTTGTGGTATTATTATGCAGGTACTATCCAAGTTCTCTTTAGGAATTAAGTAGGAGACTTCTGTCTCCCACCATGTCACTCGCACGGGTCAGATGGCTGCAGTCACATGTGTGTTAGCAACAGATTTAGCATGCACTAATAGCAAAACTGTGGCAGGGCATGCTGGGTTGTGTAGTTCCACAGCAGCTGGATTTCCGCATGTTGAATAACCCTGCCCTATAATATTTCATGAATTTTTACTAAATTTGCCAGCTTCCAATGAAGTAAACGTGCATCATTTCACTAAGTTGTGTAACCCTTTGATTTCCTCCCTATATCTAATTTCATAATAGCGGGCAGCGCATGTGACCTGATTACAGCAGCAACTTCCTCCATTTCCGGCTTAGCGGTGACCAGCACCTGACCTCAGAGTGACACCACTTCCTGTCAGGAGATAATAATTGCTCAGGGTTATCGGCTGGCACATTTCCTTACCTGACCTAAACTACTCATTAAAGTCGGGCTGATCGTTTTTTTTACGATAAATAATCATGAACTATGTATTAATAACCATGGAACTGCCGCGATTGTTAACGCAGCGGATATTTTCATTTGTAATGAAAATATCCCCACTATGTACAAAGGGGACATTCCCGGTATTTAGTAGAAGTCTTTCACGGATCTCCCTCCTGCTCCTAAGCCTCCATAAGGCTTAAAGCAGTTGACACCATCTGAAGATGGCGTAAATAACCGGGGCCAGATTACAAATAGCTTAGCTTGTTGGAGTTTGGTACGTAGGGCTGAGGGCCTGATTCAGCATGGATTGCTATTGCCATAGCCTACGCAGACGGACGAATGTTGCGTACTGCGTATGCAGTGCGCGTGCGTGAGTTAGCATTGCGATTGCTCTGCGATCACTCACAGAGATACATAGCCATCGCAGAGTGAGTGACGTCACGGCGGCGTTTGGGGGTGGTGACGGGGGAGTGGTCGGAGAAACGCATGTTGAACGCCGTTACTGTGACGGCATACGCAGCTTGTGTACTCACTGCGTGCGACGAGGTGGGCCATTTCTGAGTAAGGTCTGACCTGTTGTAATTCTGCGTGAGGGTCCGATGTTACTCGATGTTCCCGATGTGTACGCAGAACTGCAAGGTATTATGGATGTGAGATAGCGGTAGTGGGAGGCAGTGGGCGTCGCTATGCTGGCAGTGCGACGACTTTGCGATAGCAGTCATTAGCATATTTTCGCAGCAGATCTGCATGTGTAATAGCAGGCGCGATCGCAGTAGCGATCCGTAATGAATCAAGCCCTGAGATCATAGTCCCCATTGAGATTAATGGGGACTGCGATCTGCAGCGCTAATTAGCACTCTACCGGAGATCTCTGTGAAATCTGCTGCATTGGGCTATTAATACATAGCAAATATTAGCAACAATTCATAAAATTATGTAGAAAAAAATAAAACCTTGATACATAGGTCCCATAAGGGCTTATTTATCAAAAATTATTTGCAGGATATCCTCCCAAAAACACATGCAAATATTAAGTATCACCCCAATGTACCATTTCTATGGGGGGGGGTTGTTGTAGTCTATGGGTGACACTCCGCAGAGTTTTCCTCCTCAGTTGCCGGCTCGCAATGTGTCGCCGGACGTCGGCACATGCGTAACTGGCCAAAATAAACAGTAAAGTGATGGCGGATGTGATGCGAATTGTAGCGATAAGAATCCTTATTATTGGGGGTTGGCCGCATATATTGATTAATATGCCCCTTATACACATGAGCGATAACTGCAATAGTGCTTGTGGAATACTTTCCTTCTCTCACCCGGACAGCCAGGAGGCTCCCAAATCTTGGTTGTTGCTCTTGGCACCCCCGGGAAGAACGTTCAAGTCTCCCACAGCTGCCTGTCATCCACCCGGCGCCACCTGTTTTACGCAGGAAGTGGGCGGCACCAGGTGGATTGCCCAGCCCACCTATGCTGCGCCACACCCCCGCCACACCCCTCTGCTGTGCCGACCCAGCTGCCGGAAAGTCGGCAAGTCTGACTTGTGGCAGAGACAGAAAAGATCATCTATTTATTAAACTGATACAAACAGTGATTCAGGGGTCTATTTACTAAGCAGTGTTAGGAGACAGAGTGAAAAGTGATAAGGTGCCAGCCAATCAGCTCCCAACTGTCATCTTTCAAACACAGCCTGTGAGATGGCAGTCGGGAGCTGATTGGCTGGCACTTTATCACTTTTCACTCTGTCTCCTAACACTGCTTAGTAAATAGACCCCTTATTCTTGAAGCATTTTATTTCCTGGGCCTGTTTATTTGGCTGTATAAGTGACACTGCTGCTGAATGTGGAATCCGCTCTGGAAGTCCCACGCACAGGACTACTTTTTCCATAGTTTGCTGATGACGAGGGAGCGGCACTTGGCCGGGGAGAGATTGTGGAGCTGCCAAAGGGAAATACTAAGAGGGAGACGCCCGCGCATTTCAGTTATGCAAACTCTTATTGTCAACTCCAGATGATGAAACTACCGGGAGGATTTATAAATGAAACTTGTATCTACAAAAAACATATGAAACGTGGGCATGGTGCTGAGTGTTATTAACGGGGGTCCAGACAGAGAAATGGCCTGAAATAATATATACTCACAGCAGCATTAATTGATGTATATTTACTGCAATAGTGTACTTCAGAATAATAACCAGAAGAATTAGGCACCACCGGGGGAGGGTTAGGGGAGAAAAGGGGGAGGGTTAGGGAGAAGAGGGGGAGGGTTAGGGGGGAAGGGTTAGGGAGAAGAGGGGGAGGGTTAGGGGGGAAGAGGGGGAGGGTTAGGGAGAAGAGTTGGAGGGTTAGGGGGGAAGAGGGGGAGAGTTAGGGAGAAGGGGGGGAGGGATAGGGGGGAAGAGGGGGAGGGTTAGGGTTAGGGAGAAGAGGGGGAGGCTTAGGGTTAAGGTTAGGGAGAAGAGGGGGAGGGTTAGGGGGAAAGAAGGGGAGGGTTAGGGTTAGGGAGAAGAGGGGGAGGGTTAGGGGGGGAAGAGGGGGAGGGGGAGGGTTAGGGTTAGGGGGGAAGAGGGGGAGGGTTAGGGAGAAGGGGGGGAGGGTTAGGGAGGAGAGGGGAGGGTTAGGGGGGGAGAGGGGAGGGTTAGGGGGGAAGAAGGGGAGGGTTAGGGGAGAAGAGGGGTAGGGTTAGGGAGAAGAGGGGGAGGGTTAGGGGGGAAGAGGGGGAGGGTTAGGGGAGAAGAGGGGGAGGGTTAGGGGATAAGAGGGGGAGGGTTAGGGAGAAGAGGGGGAGGGTTAGGGAGGAAGAGGGGGAGGGTTAGGGAGAAGATGGGGAGGGTTAGGGGAGAAGAGGGGGGGGTTAGGGGCAAGAGGGGGAGGGTTAGGGGAGAAGAGGGGGAGGGTTAGGGAGAAGTAGGGGAGGGTTAGGGGGAAGGTTATGGTTAGGGGGGAAGAGGGGGAGGGTTAGGGAGAAGAGGGGGAGGGTTAGGGAGAAGAGGGGGAGGGTTAGGGGGAAAGAGGGGGAGGGTTAGGGAGAAGGGGGGGAGGGTTAGGGAGAAGAGGGGAAGGTTAGGGAGAAGAGGGGGAGGGTTAGGGGAGAAGAGGGGGAGGTTTAGGGGGGAAGGTTATGGTTAGGGGGGAAGAGGGGGAGGGTTAGGGGAGAAGAGGGGGAGGGTTAGGGAGAAGAGGGGGAGGGTTAGGGAGAAGAGGGGGAGGGTTAGGGGAGAAGAGGGGGAGGGTTAGGGGAGAAGAGGGGGATGGTTAGGGGGGAAGAGGGGGAGGGTTAGGGAGAAGGGGGGGAGGGTTAGGGGGGAAGAGGGGGAGGGTTAGGGAGAAGAGGGGGAGGGTTAGGGGGGAAGAGGGGGAGGGTTAGGGAGAAGGGGGGAGGGTTAGGGGGGAAGAGGGGGAGGGTTAGGGAGAAGAGGGGGAGGGTTAGGGGGGAAGAGGGGGAGAGTTAGGGGGGAGGGTTAGGGGGGAAGAGGGGGAGGGTTAGAGGGGAAGAGGGGGAGGGTTAGGGAGAAGAGGGGGAGGGTTAGGGGAGAAGAGGGGGAGGGTTAGGGGGGAAGGGTTAGGGAGAAGAGGGGGAGGGTTAGGGGAGAAGAGGGTTAGGGGAGAAGAGGGGGAGGGTTAGGGGGGCAGAGGGGGAGGGTTAGGGGAGAAGGGGGGGAGGGGTTAGGGGGGAAGAGGGGGAGGGTTAGAGAGAAGAGGGGGAGGGTTAGGGGGGAAGAGGGGGAGGGTTAGGGAGAAGGGGGGGAGGGTTAGGGGGGAAGAGGGAGAGGGTTAGGGTAGAAGAGGGGGAGGGTTAGGGAGAAGAGGTGGAGGGTTAGGGGAGAAGAGGGGGAGGGTTAGGGAGAAGAGGGGGAGGGTTAGGGGAGAAGAGGGGGAGGGTTAGGGAGAAGGGGGGAGGGTTAGGGAGAAGGGGGGGAGGGTTAGGGTACTTACTGGCCCCTGTCGGAATTCTTCAAGACCGGGATGCCGCTGTAGGTCTTCTGACCGCTGGCATCCCGTCCACTTGGATATCATACTGGTTCCCCACATACAGGGACATGGAATTTGAACCATATTGTGTTTTTAAAATGCCCCCCAAACACACACACACACATGCCCTCAGACCTCCCCATATGCATTTTATTTGCCCATAACATATCCCCAGTGTTTCCCAACCTCAGTCCTCAAGGCACAGTAAGGGGTACATTTACTAAAGTGAGAGTTTTTAGAAGTAAGTTTTAAAAGTGATGTTGCCCATAGCAACCAATCAGATTCTAGCTATTATCTTCTAGAAGGTGCTATTTAAATGTTAAGTAGAATCTGATTGGTTGCTATGGGCAACATCACTTTTAAAACTCACTTCTAAAAACTCTCACTTTAGTGGTATCCATGTTTGAGCACAGATGGTTAAATCAAAATAACTGCGGAACTAATTAAGACACCTGTGCTCAGGTATGGTTATCCTTACAACCTGGACTGTTAAGATGGCCACACATCTAAAGGCACACTCAAGCTGGCCACACATCTAAAGATTATCTGTCCAACCAGCCAAGGTTGTTTCTAGAGAGGAAGGGGCCGTGTGCAGTCTCCGATATGGGCCCCCTCCTCTCCGCCCGGCGGCCAGCAGTGCACTGAGCTGTTCGCGGCCAGCGCCGGAGTTATAGACCCGTAGTCTATAGTGTCTGCAAAGGTCACCTGGAAAATGGCCATGGCGGCCATTTTCCCTGTACTGCGCATGCGCAAACGATGTGAAAATGGTCGCCGCCAGTCGTTTTACAGCGTCGGACGCGCACCGACATGGGACTCCCGAGAGGTAAGTAATATTATGGGTGCAGAGTGTGCGGTGCGGGGCCCACCTGGACCCAGGGACCCGTGCACCCATTATAGATACGCCCCTGCAACCAGCCAACTAGTTGATTGGTTGGTATGAAAATCTGGTAGCGTATGGGAGTAACTGATGATCAGCAATTTGCTCCTAAATGCCAGAAAACAGATGAAAATGGTCGTTAGACAAGTTTGTTAATTGTTTGATGTAAACAATTTGTTCAAACAACAGTTTTTGTCCATTTTCCGGCGTTTGGGAGCAGATTGCTGATTGTCATTTGCTTTCATTCCTTACCAGGTCTTCATTCCAACCAATCAGCTAGTTGGATGGTTGGACAGAAAATCTTTAGATGTGTGGCCAGCTTTAGTGTGCCTTGAGGACTGTGGTTGGGAACCCCCCCTTATAATGCCCAAAAGCACCCTCACATGCCCTTTATATGGTACCAAGCACTGCAGCTACAGTATGTCACAGTCCCTGCAGGAGCTTGCGCTGCGTCCTGTGATGCAGAATGAGGTCACACTGTCCAGAGTCTCATCCTATTCATCTGCTGATTGAATGGCCAGTCTGTGTAGGGACTAAGGTGCGTCAGAATGGCACAGGAGGACAGTTAATCAACTTCTCAGTGCGATGTGGGTGCGATATTAGCGCTAATATCACATTGCATTGGTATGATCACATGCATGGACAGGAGCCCGTCCCTGCGATGTGTTAGGAGTGAAGTGACTGCATCAACGGTCCCTTCACTCCTCTATCGCGACTTGCGCAGTCTACTGACCACTTATGTGCGGCGGTGGCCATTGCTTCCGATTTGGAACACATTAATACCTATGAGGAACCATATACAGTATATTGCAGAAAGGCTCTGAAAACGGTATGCAGTCGGGAAGCTGGCGGACCTAATCCCGACAGCCGGCTTCCCGACTGCTTAATCCCGGCGAGGGTTACATGACAGGCGTCTAAATCTAGACGCCTGTCATATTTTACCGACGCCGGGAGACCGGCATCCCGATCGAAGGGATGCAGAGCGCGGATAGCTGCGGGGGGGGGGGGGTTAGGTTTAGGGTTCCTGGGGGAGGTGGGACTTAGGTTTAGACACCCCCCCGGGAGGTTAGGGTTAGGCTAGGGGGAGGGAGGGTTAGGCACCCCCGGGGGGGACTTAGGTTTAGGTGGCGGGGAAGGGGGGGTTAGGTTTAGGCATTTAGAGGGGGGATTAGGGTTAGGCACCCCTAAGGGGGAAGGTGAGGGTTAGGCACCCCTAAGGGAGGGTTAGGGTAGGGAATTAGGTTAGTCAATACTTACCTTAGGGATGATCGGGACTTTCACCCATGTCGGGCAGCTGCTGTCTGGATTCCACCGGCGGTAAATCATACTGATTCCCTGAAAACTGCAGTTGGTGCTTGATACAACCATAGTATTAGGTGCTTCTTCAACATTGGTGCCCTAGGTCATGGGCCAGGACTTAAAACCACACCTGATTGGATGTGACCAAACTCTGCGACGCTTTTTCTTCTTAAAAACGCCATAGGCTTTTTTTTTTAACGCACGCCACGTCTAGGAGTGCGAAAAAATAATCCTTCTACGTTTTGAACAAAACAAGCACTCCAACACCTTTATTAATGGAGTACCTAGTATTTCATTCGAGAGAATAGAGGAACGTTCTAGGCGTTTATTTGTCATGAAGGGTCGGAGCGCTGTAGGAACTCTGCAAGAAAGAAAAAATAAAAGTCTGTCTGGACGTACGGTTAGAGATTCGTGACGTCAGCCGGCTTTGGCTACTAGAAAAGGTCTTTGTATAAACCGTGTGACAGTTTTATAGTCCAGAGACTGTGCACGGTTTTTCGCGCACTTGAGTAAGACATGGCGTGTACATGTTAGGTCAGACATTCTGGCTTACAGCTGAGACATTACTAGCAGCTGAGGCATGACTAGCAGCTGAGGCATGACTAGCAGCTGAGGCATGACTAGCAGCTTAGACATTACTAGCAGCTGAGGCATTACTAGCAGCTGAGGCATGACTAGCAGCTGAGGCATGACTAGCAGCTGAGGCATGACTAGCAGCTGAGGCATGACTAGCAGCTGAGACATGACTAGCAGCTGAGACATTACTAGCAGCTGAGGCATTACTAGCAGCTGAGGCATTACTAGCAGCTGAGACATTACTAGCAGCTGAAACAAATGCCGCATTTTTTGGATGTAGTGTTATGAGAGGTTTCCTAGACATGAAATCTTCTGCTCTTTACCCTGGCAGGATGTGATGCCGAGGAGGTCTGTTCTGGCTGTCAGCCAGGGGAAAATTCGGAGTTTACTCAACAGACAGACACAAATAGCCTCTCGGATGTTAGGCGGATGGAAAAGTGTTGACTTGACCCGAGATGGACCTGAGAGCCGCTGACTAACACTTGGGCCAACGATAATTTATTGAATGTTTTTATTTCTATACCATAAGAATTCTGCAACTTAAATGCCTTAGTAGTAAGTTTGGGAACTGGTTATTCCCAGTGTACGGTACGTGCTAACGTTCATTGGACAGGTAACTTGGGAGCTTTGACTCAGAGGATGTCTCTAGATGGGGTAAGAAGAGGAATAGCTACTTGTGACACTCACTAGGGGGAGCCAAGCTGCACTACAGCAGTAATTCCCCAAATTACCCTTAGAGCCGTATTCAATTAGAGCGGATCCGCGATACTTTTTCGCCTCCCAGACTTTTCACCTACATCGCGTCTTTTGTAGGCAGAAAAGTATCGCGTCCGTCCCCGCTTTACCTCGTATACAATATGGAAGTACTTGAAAACGGGACCCGGCGAAACTTGAACAGGTGGAAAGTACTGTCAGGTTTGGGGAAATCAGCCTGACACCCCCCAAAAGATGCTCTGACATGGGGGTTAGCTATGGTACCCCCCCGATTTGGCTTGCTGAAGGTATTTGGTGTTTTTAAACGGGCTCAATAGCTGCTAAATAGCGTTTTTCTATACGTGATGCAGAATAGTATTCAGGAGGTTTTTTTCCAGTAAATAACTTATCCCAGCAAATTTGGGGTACTTGAAAATGGGGGTCAGCATATTTAAAAGTTGCTAAAGTGAAGTTGAAAAAATCGGGAAAAATCCACCTTCCGCAAGCACCTGTAATCAAAAAAACACTTGGGGCATACTTGGGGACCCCCCCAGAGTCAAGTTCGCTAGTTTTTAACTTTGTCCCCCAACATTTTTTTTTTCGCCCCCTATTTGAATTTTGGACTGCGCTGGAGCCCCATCAGCCATTGTTCAGCCCCTCCTCCGCATCTCACGTTTCAAAGCCCGGCCCTCCATCACCGATCATGCAATGCTTTCCATCAATAGATTCCTACCATCGATGGAAAGTACTGATAGCGCCATCGATGGTTAGCCGTTCATTGGACAACCCTCGCGTATTTGGCTTAAGACTCTCTTGATGAATCAACAAGGAAATGTTACAAAAAGCTGAGGCACCAGCACCCGCCTTTCACAGGAAAATTAACAGTCATTATTGTCCCAAATGTCAACATAATTGTGCTTGGTCCTTATCCAGATCACATGAGTAATAGGAGGCCCTGGGTTATCCTGCAGCAAGTGGCTGTGTCAGAAAAAAATGCCCATCGCCCTGTGCCAGCGGCAGCCGCTGTGTGAATTCCTGGTGTGTCAGACCCTACAGTATGCAAAGTGTAGGAGGAGGAAGAGGAACCACTTGGTTTCCTTCCAGTGAAAGTCTATAGAACTATTGTGCTAATTTTCGCACTGTAGTGCGAGTGTTCCCTTGACTTTAGCACTATTGGTAAATGTGTTGCACGGTCATATACAGATAGCAACCCAGCCTCCTGCTTTATAAAGCTCCTAATGGCTAATGTGTGTCACATATCCTTAAATCACTTAAATAAAATAATGACAGAGACAGGAAACGGCTGGTTATTTATTGAAAAGATCAGCATTATAAATACTGTATGGTGGCAAGAAAGGACGGCCAATAATCACCGCAGCCCACAGTGCGCCAACACAAACACACAACACGCATTGCACGCGGTGTCCGCCCTATGAGTGCTTGCAACACAAAACTAAAGGGGTATCCCACTCACCCTTGCAACATAACAAGTCACCTGGTAAGGTGTAGTGCTGCCCCCCGGTGGCGTGGCTCAGAATTCAATCAAGATGAGTGCACCTCAAAACCAATGAACTCCACCCGAGCTGAAGGATCTGCTGTTCTTTCCAGCCAAAGTGAGACTGAGAACAGAGCCGACGCTCCGCCACCATACATCTCCCTAAACTAACCGAACGAAACACCTAAAGATCTGGCCAATAAACAGAGACTTGCCATCCTCAGACAGATGAACTCCATCATCCCTGTACAAATGGAAAGAACAATACAGAATCGGCGGATGCCGCACAACTGCGCCACCGTCGGCCAAAACAAATTTACTAACAGCCGCGTTAACTTTTTTTCCTGGCCTCATCCAACGCTACAAGATCATGACCTCCGTGCCAATACAATCTAAGCTCTATACAAGATCAAGCAAAAAGACAAGACGGTCAAACCCAGGCAGATATCATCAATAATGGCCAATCACAACTCCAATGAAGCCAGACACCAATGTCATTACCACCAAGGTAATAAAAAGGACACATTTAGGCAGGCCAAAATGTTCTCCTGCTAACAGTAACTTCCCCTTCAAAGAGGTCCAAAGAAGGTCACAATGACCCAACCACCTAACGCTACGAGCCCCTGACATAAGCAAGGTACTCTGAGCCGAGGCAGATCCCAAAGTACAAACGAGAGGCTTACACCATGTGACCCCAAACTTTAAATACATCAAACAACTACCCCACCCCTTAAAACTAACTGGCTAAAAATATCTAGTGTGACACCACACAATCCAGCCCAAAGCGTTGTGGTTTAACCCACACCAGGCAAAAGAGGTCCAGACTGAGCTATGATATGCCAAAACCAATCACTTCTTCTGATGAAGAGCTGGAAGCTTGAAATACGTTAAGACCTTACAAGCCATTGCTACAGCAGTGGGACAGTGTTCACCAGACCACAGGACTTATTGTCAGACACTGGGGGTATTATCCGGATTACTCTCCGTGCAAACAAACCAACGCTGGACACCTACCTGTTTGGCACCATTTGGTTACACTACACACCATCCTTTCTATAGTATGTCCCCTACCAGAATCAGTATGATTCAAATCCTGACAGCGGAAGCCCGGCAGTGAGGATCCCGACAGGTAAGTATTTACCTAACCCTAAACTCCCACCCAAGTGCCTAACCCTAACCCCCCTCTAAGTGCCTAACCCTAACCCCCCTCTAAGTGCCTAAACCTAACTCCCCCTTCCCTGCAGCCTAACCCTAAGTCTCCCGGGGGGGTGCCTAACCCTAACCTCCCCCCTGGGCTGCCTAACCCTAACCCCACCTTCCCCTAGCCTAACCCTAACCTGCCTAACTACAAGTCCCCCCCTGGGAGCCCCTAACCTAACCCTCCCCCACGGCTGTCCGTGCCCAGTTTACCGTTGATCGGTATGCTGGATGCCGGGCTCCCGGCGCAGGTCTAATGATAGGCGCCTGTTATTAGACACTTTCCGGGATTAGACAGTCGGGATGCCGATGGTCGGCATCCCGACTGCATAACCCCCTATCTGATCCCTGTAGATTGGGGGAATAGCTACATTAGATCAACCGCATGATAGGTAATGCTACACAGAATCCTGAGGCGGTGGTAGTGTCCGCAGTGTCTGCAGAAAAAGTATCGGACGCTTGTTCAGACTGTTTAGCATAGTAGGATTCTACAGTGAGAACCTAGCCAATCTTACAACACATCATAGGTGAACTGGTCCCATACCTCTAGGCAATGTATGACAGCTCTATCCTGTCCCCTACCACCCACAGACTATTGGACTGTGCAAATGGTTCAACGGGCCTTTGTAGCAGGTCTTATGGGCATTTGTGACTTCAGAGGAGAAAGTCTGGGGTTACAACCTGCCAGAGACCGGAAGGTACAGGAGAAGCTGGCATTAAGTGTTAGCCAGTCATCTCACAGTCCATGGGCAATTGACACTGTGCTGGCCCTGTAGCCCCCGGAACCTAAATGCCCCTGGCCTTGTGATGATTGCCGGTGAGGTGTGGCAGTGGATGTGGTCACCTGACTCTTGTTCTCAGGGTAGTAAGATCTTCTTCTACCAGCGACTGACTTGTGAAACCATCTTCCCCGCTCTTTGCACAGGCATATACAGAACAGTAATAAGGGAACCGCACCTAGACTGGGCAAAAAGCCACCTGGGGGATTATTAGCCAAGTTCTACATAGGGAAGTTGGCTGAATTGTTGGAGGAAGAAGGTTATATTATATATATATATGACTGACAGGACTGAGCACTTGTGTAACTGGGACAAGTGAACAGCTGGGTTCCCTTATTGGAGAGAAATTAAGCGCCACAGATCTAGTTTATGTAACCGCACAGGTAAACAGGTGTAACTTACCCTCAGCAAACACACCTCACACACCTGTCATGCTGACTCATAAACACAGTCCTGGCCTTCAGCCCAACTCGGCTGCTGTAGGTAATGCACCAATATATATAACAGGCAATGCCTCCATTTAGTAATAAGCTTAGGAACTACGGGACTGGTGGCTCTCTGGATGTGACCTATCCCCAATTTGAGAATTTTTCCGGAGTACGCAACATTTGTGGCCTATTGGTCGTACAATCTGTTGTTGGGATGGCCCGATCGTCAGATATGTATCACATGCCATGGAAACGCTCCTACTGGTTTCCAGTCACACTGTCGTCAATTATCTTGTCAACATTCAGCAATGGCACCATGTTGACATCCTCAGAATGCCGACACTTAGGTTTAGGCACCACCGGGAGGATGAGGGTTAGGCACTAAGGGGAGGTCAGGATTAGGCTGCAGGGGGAGGAGGTTACGTTTAGGCACTAGGGGGAGGGTTAGTGGGATTGACACTCGTCAGATGTCTGCGCCAGAACTGCTCGTCACTTGGCTGCCAAGAATCGGAAGATGACACTGGAGGCACTGCTGCTCTCGCTGGTACCACTGGACCATCAGGAATGCTATGTCGGCATTCTTGTCAACATGTCAACTATGTATTTTAACTAGGGATGTGCAGGCTCGGATTAGTTCGGATTTTACCGCCAAATTCAGATATATATTTTTCCCGCCAAAAATCAGGTCTCAGAAAGAGGCAAAACATCATCTTTCATGGACAAACATCATCTTTCATGGACTTTTGTCCAGGAATGATGATGTTTGTCCATGAAAGATGACGTTTTGCCTCTTTCTGAGACCCGATTTTTGGCTGGAAAAATCAGAATTTGGCGGGAAAATCTCAACCTGCACATCCCTAATTTTAACCATGTTGACATTATCATGTTGATCTTATGCATAAGGTCAACATGATAACTGTCAACATAACATACCTCATCCCCTCCACTGGTGCCCCAGAACATTGGGATGTTGACACTGGTGATTCCATCTTAAAATAACTGCATTTCTGACAGCACTGGACCTTTTTCACAGATTCTAGGTGACTGTAAAGGCTCCGCTACATGTATGAGAGCCAGGCAGGGCCCAGGGGTGGGCAGACTTTTTAACAACTACTATTGAATTGACAAAAAATTGGACTGTAAAAATAAAAATTCAGTTTTGACTCAAAATCTATGAAGTAAATGTCATTGGCCAGATGCCTGTGTAGCAGAAATGAGGCGGCTTATTTGCAGAAGTGAAAATGTAAATTGGTTCTCCAGAAGTTTTCAGCTTCAAAGCAGGCAGGCACCGGAACTTCAAGTCCCAGCATGCACTTCCAGCCAGAGTGGTTTGTGGCTACAAGTTGCCTAAGACTGCTGTATGGACAGTAATGGAACTACATGTCCAAGCATGTCCTATTACTGGAGACCTGTTCCACAGTCTGCAATAGAGGGGTTGGTGTATCAAGTGAAACGAGTGGAGAAGTGGAAGTACTTGATAAATGCTTCCTCAAAGTTGATTGGTTGCTATGGGCAACCTCTCCATTCTTTACACCACTTGATAAATCAACCCCATATTTCTTTATCGTACATCTTCAGCAGGCACCAGCACAAGCTCAGTCTATGTTATTGGATTTTGACGGCAAAGTTCATGTTCTCATTTGATCCCTAGAAATCTCCTACAAAGGCTGAGGAAATGTATCCTTAAATGATATGATGATATAATGCAAAAAAAAAAGTAGGAATTAACTAAATGTATGTGACTTTTCTACAAAGGAGTTACGCATCCTACAAAGGGTGGCTTGTCAGTGACATCTAGTGGCCATATTCACAAACTACATCAGTAAATGTTCAGGCAGTGATTTGTAGGGGAGTTACCCCAAATCACGGGAGTGCTTAGACTTGATTTAAAGTAAACCAGCTACCGACAAACAGGGGATGCTGAGAGGAGGTCTAGAAATTCAGGGTGGGCAGTTAAAACTTCGGAATGACGCATTTCGCACCATCGCGATCAGTGCTTCACTCCCCACCCACAGATGCTCAATGATGCCATCACAGCCCTGCATCTTTGTGCCATGCCACATTTAGCGGCATAAGGTAGCGTTGGGCGGGCCATGGGAACGCACATCACATAATCATTTCCTCGTCCCACTTTCCCTGCCGCCTGGAAGAATTGCCAACTCTAATAATTATTAATTACTATTACTGGATCAATATTCTCAATATATTTGACTAGAAAAAGTGGTGCTGTGGGCTTTATTGGGTACCTCAATCCTCCTCCCGTCTTCACGTACAAATTTAAAAAGCATATTGAGGCCTACAGTACTAAACTTTACATTCTCACACCGTACCTCCTAATATTGCAGGCAATGATAGTGCTATAAAATTCACCAATGCCCCAATCTTCCCCCACACACCAATATTACCAATACCATGCCCCCATAGTAAGAAGCCTAAGTCACAGAGATGTAGCGTTCCTATGATTTTGTATGTGAGTTCTACCACTGTCTCACCAGTAACTGGGGAAGGGGGTGCTTGGGGCAGAACCGGGAACACCAATGGCCAAATCCTGCCATCGTGATGAGGAGAATTCTGCGCCTAAATGTGGAAAGTGTCAGCCAGCTGCTATTATTATCGCTAGTCTTTATATAGGGCCAACATATTACGCATCACTATACAGCGAATGTCTAATCATTACCATCGCTGCTGGGTGGGAAGACAGAAATCTATATAATAATCTCCTAAGGAATGAGAGTAACTACTATAGGTGCAAGCGGTGATATGGGGCCCAGAGCTGAAGGGAGAAGGTGGCCATCTTCCTTGTCAAAGTTACATGTGTTATATCAGAGATTCCCAAACTCGGCCCTCAAGGATCCCTAATGGTCCAGGTTTTAAGGATATCCATGGTTGAGCACAGATGGTTAAATCCAAATATTGAGGTACTAATTAAGTCACCTGTGCCCAAGCATGTTTATCCTTAAAGCCTGGATCGTTAGGGTGCCATGAAGGACCGAGTTTCTCTGTGTTATATAAATTTTTCACGATTGGGTGGTACACAGGGGCCCTTACAAACTGTTGCTATGGGACATTCATATACCTAGTTACGCCCCTGTCCTCAGGTCTGTCCCATTTCCAACATGCATGCCCAGTGGTAGCATACTGTCCTTCTAAGGACTCCCACTGCGAGAGTGACAGGACAAACCCTAGCCGGAGGGGATTAGGGAATAAATATGCAGCCGCAGGTGGGAGTGTCGGGAGAGGGCGGGGTCCAGGATGGGGTGGAACAGCAGATATAGAAAGGGGCAGGGGAGGACCAGCGGGCAGACAGAGGTGACTCTGCATATGCCAGTCCTGTTACTAGTCTACTTATGATTCTTTATTTGTCAGGCCCAGAGTGGTGTCCTCAAAATGTGAGTTTAAAGTATATTGAGTCAAATTAAATACAATCAATCTTTTCAAGATATTTAAAGGAATCTTTAACCATAAAATAAAGTGATCACCTATGATGTAGCTCTGTGAAAAAATAAACTTTAGTAATACAGTATTGGCTGCCCCCTCCATAATGGAGAGTGTCCTGATGTGACCTGCTACAGGGCAAAAAGATGACATTTCGTTTAGTTCAGCAAATATCATACCAATGGGGCTACCAGTGAGAATGAAATCCACCAATGCAAGTCAGCAATTCTGTCATCCACACTCTGGTCGGACAGCACCTCACTTGTAGCATTGCTCCCGGCTGTGATGAAGAGAAGATGGCGGACATAATTTAGTAAATATAAACACTTCAATCACTTCAGGTAATATATCCAGCTCTTATATACACAACCACTTATAATTCAATGTCAAATACTGTTTTCTCTAAGTTTAGAGAATAAATTGTATTTTTTTTATTTCACTCTTGTTTTTTTTTTTTTTTGTGCATTAGCTTGAAGTGGCATTGTTGGAATTGCTGTCTATAAAAATCATCTGTAGCTGTGGGACAGTGACACCTGCTGGCCATAGAATGTATTGCATATAACATTTCAAAGACACATCAATCAGGTTATACTGTTGTTTAAAACAATATTTAAAGTTCCTCTACATATGTATAAGGCACAGTGATACATTCACTATAGGAGACCTCCATATTCATTATCTCACAATTCTATTAACTGTGGCAATGTTGGAAATGTTGTTTAACCTGCATCACTGTATAGTGTATACAATTAATGGCGTTCCTCGCCTTCAGATTACTTTAATAAACTGATTTGCACATGCCATATTGCAGCTTTCACTTTGCATATGGGTGGTACTTTATAAAGTGCAAGCTTTGGTTCCACTGGTTGCTTAAGTGCTTCTACAGTCATCCACAGCACATGGGTTTACGGAACAAATTAGCAGCATTTGTGAAGTTTGCGCAGCTAGAGAAAAGGTGCTCCGAATATCGGACGGATTACGTTGTACTGAACGACTTTGTTTTGCAGTGCACTTATAAAAAGATTTGACATTATGGAGCAAGATTTTGAAGTGGAGGGGTAGACGGCCATTTTTGTATTCCCCAAAGAGGACTTGAATTTCTCACCAGCCGAGAGATGGCGGTCTTTAGCTCTCTTCCTATACAGGGTTTTCTGACCCATTGTTGTACTTTGGCGAAACGCGTTTCTAGGCGCACTCTGAGCAATGTAATAAAAAGTTTTTTACTCCTCCCAGCAAACCTTGGTACAATTACAGAGGCATCTCCCAAGAGCGTAGAATGGCCATGCACACTGAAATGTACTGGGTAGACCAAAGTTTCTGGGTACACAATGGAGAGACGGCTGTTTTTCCCCCCTTTCTATGGAATAGGAGTCTTGAACCAAACATTGATATAACAGCATATTAGCGAATTACATTCTTCTCTGGAAGATGCTGGTCTCATATGTGCATGCGCGGCTGTTATTGATAGTTCAAAATATAGATTTACTTCTGCCAAATATCAGTGTGTATCGATAAGCTGTTATCGATGGTTGATCAATACAAAACACTGCTACGTACCCTGTGATTGTCTATCTCTGGTGAGAAACAGGATGTGAGGGAAGGGGAGGAATAAAGAAAAAGGAACATGAGGGGCAGGGGTGATGTGATGGGAATGCAACAAGGGCATGAGAGAGATGGAACAGATATCGTAATCCTGTCCTGACACCAGGAAGGCATCAATGCCAGGGCTGGCACCCATAAGTCCAGGCCAGAGCCTACCACAACTGTGGATGCAGGGTGGGCACATAAATTAAAGGAATGGTGGGGTTCCCCTGACTTAGTGCACTACACACTATGCACCCATGGCAGTTCTGCCACTGTTTTTGTAAGTCTGTAACCCCTACTGCTTGGTATAGCCCACCATTAGAAGTGAAGGGGTTAACACGATTACCTAATGGCAACCGTAATTCTAACAGGAACCCTAATGATAACGCTAAGGCAATACAAACCCTAACGGCAACACTAACACTAACAGGAACCCTAATGTCAACGCTAAAGCAATGCTAACTCTAATGGCAATACTAACACTAACAGCAACCCTAATGGCAACGCTAAGGCAATACTAACCCTAACGGCAACACTAACACTAACAGGAACCCTAATGTCAACGCTAAAGTAATGCTAACTCTAATGGCAATACTAACACTAACAGCAACCCTAATGGCAACGCTAAGGCAATGCTAACTCTAACGGCAACACTAACACTAACAGGAACCCTAATGGCAACCCTAAGGCAATACTAACCCTAACGGCAAAACTAACACTAACAGGAACCCTAATGGTAACGCTAAGGCAATGCTAACCCTAATGGCAACATTAACACTAACAGGAACCCTAATGTCAACGCTAAAGCAATGCTAACCCTAACGGCAACATTAACACTAACAGGAACCCTAACGGCAACACTAACGCTAACAGGAACCCTATTGATAACGCTAAGGCAATCCTAACCCTAATGGCAACATTAACACTAACAGGAACCCTAATGATAACGATAAGGCAATTCTAACCCTAACGGCAACACTAACACTAACAGAAACCCCAATGGCAACGCTAAGGCAATCCTAACCCTAACGGCAACATTAACACTAACAGGAACCCTAATGATAACGATAAGGCAATTCTAACCCTAACGGCAACACTAACACTAACAGAAACCCTAATGGCAACGCTAAGGCAATCCTAACCCTAACGGCAACATTAACACTAACAGGAACCCTAATGATAACGATAAGGCAATTCTAACCCTAACGGTAACACTAACAGTAACCATAATGATAACGCTAACACTAACAGGAAACTTACTGATAACACTAAGGCAATCCTAACCCTAACAGCAACCCTAACACTAACAGGAACTCTACAGATAACGCTAAGGCAATCCTAACCCTAACGGCAAAACTAACACTAACAGGAACCATAATGGCAACGCTAACACTAACAGGAACCCTAATGCAAACGCTAAGGCAAACCTAACCCTAACACTAACAGGAACCCTAATGATAACGCTAAGACAATCCTAACCCTAACACTAACAGGAACCCTACTGATAACGCTAAGGCAATCCTAACCCTAACGGCAACACTAACACTAACAGGAACCCTAATGCAAACGATAAGGCAAACCTAACCCTAACAGCAACCCTAACACTAACAGGAACCCTAATGATAACGCTAAGGCAATCCTAACCCTAACGGCAACACTAACACTAACAGGAACCCTAATGCAAACGCTAAGGCAAACCTAACCCTAACTGCAACCCTAACACTAACAGGAACCCTAATGGCAACGCTATCACTAACAGGAAACCTACTGATAACGCTAAGGCAATCCTAAGCCTAACGAAAACACTAACACTAACAGGAACCCTACTGAAAACGCTAAGGCAATCCTAACCCAAACGGCACCACTAACACTAACAGGAACCCTAATGGCAACGCTAACACTAACAGGAAACCTACTGATAACGCTAAGGCAATCCTAACCCTAACGGCAACACTAACACTAGCAGGAACCCTAATGCAAACGGTAAGGCAAACCTAACCCTAACTGCAACCCTAACACTAAAAGGAACCCTAATGGCAACGCTAACACTAACAGGAAAACTAATGGCAACGCTAAGGCAATCCTAAGCCTAACGGCAACACTAACACTAACAGGAACCCTAATGGCAATGCTAAGGCAATCCTAACCCTAATGGCAACACTAACACTAACAGGAACCCTAATGGCAATGCTAAGGCAAACCTAACCCTAATGGCAACACTAACACTAACAGGAACCCTAATGGCAACGCTAAGGCAAACCTAACCTTAATGGCAACACTAACACTAACAGGAACCCTAATAGCAACGCTAAGGCAAACCTAACCCTAATGGCAACACTAACACTAACAGGAACCCTAATGGCAACGCTAAGGCAAACCTAACCCTAATGGCAACACTAACACTAACAGGAACTCTAATGGCAACGCTAAGGCAAACCTAACCCTAATGGCAACACTAACACTAACAGGAACCATAATGATAACGCTAAGGCAATCCTAACCCAAACGGCACCACTAACACTAACAGGAACCCTAATGGCACTGCTAAGGCAATCCTAACCCTAACGGCAAAACTAACACTAACAGGAACCCTAATGGCAACGGTAAGGCAAACCTAACCCTAATGGCAACACTAACACTAACAGGAACCATAATGATAACACTAACACTAACAGAAAACCTACTGATAACACTAAGGCAATCCTAACCCTAACAGCAACCCTAACACTAACAGGAACCCTACTGATAACGCTAAGGCAATCCTAACCCTAACGGCAACACTAACACTAACAGGAACCCTAATGCAAACGCTAAGGCAAACCTAACCAAAACGGCAACACTAACACTAACAGGAACCATAATGATAACGCTAACACTAATAGGAAACCTACTGATAACGCTAAGGCAATCTTAACCCTAACGGCAACACTAACACTAACAGGAACCCTAATGGCCACGCTAAGGCAATTCTAACCCTAACGGCAACAGTAACACAAACAGGAACCCTGATGGCAACGCAAAGGCAAACCTAACCCTAATGGCAACACTAACACTAACAGGAACCCTAATGGCACTGCTAAGGCAATCCTAACCCTAACGGCAACACTAACACTAACAGGAACCCTAATGGCAACGGTAAGGCAAACCTAACCCTAATGGCAACACTAACACTAACAGGAACCATAATGATAACACTAACACTAACAGAAAACCTACTGATAACGCTAAGGCAATCCTAACCCTAACGGCAACACTAACACTAACAGGAACCCTAATGGCAACACTAACACTAACAGGAACCCTAATGGCAACGCTAAGGCAATCCTAACCCTAACAGCAGCACTAACACTAACAGGAACCCTAATGGCAATGCTAAGGCAATCCTAACCCTAATGGCAATCCTAACCCTTACAGCAACCGTAACACTAACAGGAACCCTACTGATAACGCTAAGGGAATCCTAACCCTAAAAGCAACCCTAACACTAACAGGAAACCTACTGATAATGCTAAGGCAATCCTAATCCTAACAGCAAAACTAACACTAACAGGAACCCTAATGGCAACGCTAACACTAACAGGAACCCTAATGGCAACGCTAAGGTAATCCTAACGGCAACACTAACACTAACAGGAACCCTAATGCAAACGCTAAGGCAAACCTAACCAAAACGGCAACACTAACACTAACAGGAACCATAATGATAACGCTAACACTAACAGGAAACCTACTGATAACGCTAAGGCAATCCTAACCCTAACGACAACACTAACACTAACAGGAACCCTAATGGCAACGCTAAGGCAATCCTAACCCTAACGGCAACACTAACACAAACAGAAACCCTGATGGCAACGCAAAGGCAAACCTAACCCTAACGGCAACACTAACACTAACAGGAACCATAATGATAACGCTAACACTAACAGGAAACCTACTGATAACGCTAAGGCAATCCTAACCCTAACAGCAACCCTAGCACTAACAGGAACCCTACTGATAACGCTAAGGCAATCCTAACCCTAAAGGCAACACTAACACTAACAGGAACCCTAATGGCAACACTAACACTAACAGGAACCCTAATGGCAATGCTAAGGCAACCCTAACCCTAACGGCAATCCTAACCCTAACAGCAACCGTTTCACTAACAGGAACCCTACTGATAACGCTAAGGGAATCCTAACCCTAAAAGCAACCGTAACACTAACAGGAACCCTACTGATAACGCTAAGGCAATCCTAACCCTAACGGCAAAACTAACACTAACAGGAACCCTAATGGCAACGCTAAGGCAATCCTAACTCTAACGGCAACACTAACACTAACAGGAACCCTAATGCAAACGCTAAGGCAAACCTAACCCTGACAGCAACCCTAACACTAACAGGAACCCTAATGATAACGCTAAGGCAATCCTAACACTAACAGGAACCCTAATGGCAACGCTAACACTAACAGGAAACCTACTGAAAACGCTAAGGCAATCCTAACCCTAACGGCAACACTAACACTAACAGGAACCCTAATGCAAACACTAAGGCAAACCTAACCCTAACAGCAACCCTAACACTAACAGGAACCCTAATGATAACGCTAAGGCAATCCTAACCCTAACAGCAACCCTAACACTAACAGGAACCCTACTGATAACGCTAAGGCAATCCTAACCCTAACGGCAACACTAACACTAACAGGAACCCTAATGGCAACACTAACACTAACAGGAACCCTAATGGCAACGCTAAGGCAATCCTAACCCTAACAGCAACTCTAACACTAACAGGAACCCTAATGGCAATGCTAAGGCAATCCTAACCCTAACGGCAATCCTAACCCTAACAGCAACCGTAACACTAACAGGAACCCTACTGATAACGCTAAGGGAATCCTAACCCTAAAAGCAACCCTAACACTAACAGGAACCCTACTGATAACACTAAGGCAATCCTAACCCTAACGGCAAAACTAACACTAACAGGAACCCTAATGGCAACGCTAAGGCAATCCTAACCCTAACGGCAACACTAACACTAACAGGAACCCTAATGCAAACGCTAAGGCAAACCTAACCCTAACAGCAACCCTAACACTAACAGGAACCCTAATGGCAATGCTAAGCAATCCTAACCCTAACAGCAACCCTAACACTAACAGGAACCCTAATGATAATGCTAAGGCAATCCTAACCCTAACTGCAGCCCTAACACTAACAGGAACCCTAATGGCAACTCTAACACTAACAGGAAACCTACTGATAATGCTAAAGCAATCCTAACCCTAACGGCAACACTAACACTAACAGGAACCCTACTGATAACGCTAAGGCAATCCTAACCCTAACGGCATCACTAACACTAACAGGAACCCTAATGGCAATGCTAAGGCAACCCTAACTGCAACCCTAACACTAACAGGAACCCTAATGATAACGCTAAGGCAATCCTAACCCTAATCTCAACCCTAACACTAACAGGAACCCTAATGGCAATGCTAAGGCAATCCTAACCCTAACTGCAACCCTAACACTAACAGGAACCCTAATGGCAACGCTAAGGCAATCCTAACCCTAGGTGCAACCCTATCACTAACAGGAACCATAATGGCAACACTAAGGCAATCCTAACCCTAACTGCAACCCTAACACTAAAGGTGCCCACACACATAACGATGTCCTCACGATACGATTTTATGGCCAATTTCCTCATGAACTTTCACGGGAGCTCCCTTGCCGTCGTGATCACGATTCTGAGTTAAAAATGTCCAATCTGACTAAAAATCCATCTTGCAGCCAATGCATTGTATCCCAGATTGGCTAATCTGCCCTACAGCACGGCAGATCAGAAGATGCGATGTACGACGAGCGGGGACGCGCATCGGCATCGTGCTCGTGAGTATAAACTTACGATTTGTACTTTGGCAACGCTAAGGCAATCCTAACCCTAACGGCAACACTAACACTAACAGGAACCCTAATGGCAACACTAAGGCAATCCTAACCCTAACTGCAACCCTAACACTAACAGGAACCCTAATGGCAACGCTAAGGCAATCCTTACCCTAACGGCAACACTAACACTAACAGTAACCCTAATGGCAACGCTTAGGCACTGTAAAAACGACTGGAAAATGGCCACCGCAGCCATTTTTCCATCGTTTGCGCATGCGCAGTAGAGGGAAAATGTCCGCTGCGGCCATTTTCCCAGTGATCAGTGCATACTCTATAGACTCTGGCCGCACTCTAGTGCCCAGAGTCTAAAACTCCGGCGCTGGCCGCGCACAGCTCAGCGCGCTGCTGACCGCCGGACAGAGAGGAGGGGGCCCATGTCGGAGACTGCACACGGGCCCCCTCCTCTCTAGAAACTCCCCTGCCTAAAGAGTTAATATGGAGTATGCGCAGTAGCGATCTTCAGCTTCAACACCCACCACCCTGATAGCATTAATATACCCCCAATAATATTAATACCCCCATCCTGTTAATATTGCCCCCACAGATATCATTAATACACCCCACCCCCAGACTACATTAATGTGCCCCCTACACCTTCCTATATACCTCAGCAGAAAGTAGGCGGCCTGGTAGGGATGGACATCGGTTTATGATGGATCACAACAATCAACGTTTTTCTTTTGATGGTAATGTTTTCACCACTCGATGGTGGCTTTCCAATGGTAGCTGCCATTGAATAGCGTGTAAGCCACGGCCATCAATTAATTCAGCTGTTCAACATCAGGAATGGCCGCGGGTTGCTATTTTGCATGTGCGATCCATCTGAATGTTTTTTACCATTGAATTCTTTTTGAATTGTTTTTTACCATTGCTTCGAAAGTTTCTGTGGCAGGAAGCCAAGCCATCACTTGATGGTGGGCTTCCGATGTCTATCCCTACTGCCTGCTCTCAGCAGACTGTGCTGCTCTGAAGGAAGAGGAAGTCTCCACCCCCTTCCTCTCCAGGGGAGTGGAGATAAAAGGGTGGAGACTAGGGGGGAGGAGCACATAGGGTAGATAAAGGCGGACGTGTTGAGGGAGATGATGTGGCAGTAGAGGCGGAGCAAGGGCGTGACCGCACGATCGCGTCATTATTGCTCCGCCCGCTCTTCAGAATGCCGAAATTAAGGGCATTGAGAAGCAGGTGGCGGAGCCACGCGGATGTGATTCAGCGCAAATCGCGTCTCCCCCCCGCGGGGGTTTCTATTGCAGCTGCAAGATGGGGGTAGGGGGGGGTGGATGGGTCAGTGGCTTCTGGGAGGCTTGCCTGCCTTTCCGGTGGGCCAGGAGCAGCACCCGATTTTCTAGAGGCTCCCGGCCGAATCGGGAGAGTAGGCAAGTCCGCCCTGATGATGGCAGCAATACAGCTGCGCGACCTTGGCGCCCAACTAAGAAAGTTTCCTATGGGTCCAGGTTATCCACCTGACCTGTGTTCAGCAAGAACCTAAACCTAGCTCATACCATTGCCTGGGATTCAACACAAATCTGTATCCAGTGTAGAGACTGTGGGCCTCATTCTGAGTCACCGGCTGGTCCAAACGACACATGCATCTATGGAGTTTTAGCAAACTGCGCATGCACCCTAGCGAGCACGAGCATTTTGCGTATCTCCAGGTGATTCAGGGTAGACAGATCTGACGTTTCTCTTGTCCGTGAAATTTGGAGTTTCTGGGTGACAAGACCCACCTTGTGACGTGGGCGTGTAGCCGGAGGTACGCCATATTCTGAGTTGTGCCTAAAACGTGGGCACGCATATTTCAGTTGGACCCCTTGCACCCAGCATTGGGTCGGTGTAACTGGCAATGATGAGGAGGACGTCTGTGCTAGCTGATGAGAACAGTGGGGGATGCGCGATGCGTTCGCATTAAAACGTACGCACAGAGAACCCATTGCGTCATTGACTCCTTGCGATCTCCAACGCAGCATGAGAGCCCTCTGCGTGTCAGGGTGGACGCTGATACTGCGGCTGGTCAGACCTGTCGCAAGGGCAAGATGGCCGATCGATGTGCGTCAATGTTCCCGATACTTGCGCAGGTTAGCGACGTCGTGCGCATATGAAAAGGTAGCATTAGCATATTTTTAAAGCCGCGTTGCCTGCAAAAGCGCAGCTGCGATTCGCATTAGCGTCCGTCTCTGAAACAGGCCCAGGGCCTGGAACTTACACAGCTCAATACTTTCATAGGGCCTGATTCAGACCCACTCGCGAGCGGCTGACCGCTCGCAAGTGGGTCGATGTTATGCACTGAGCATGCGCACGACGGAGGGAGCTCCGTCGTGCGCATGCGCCAGACGCGACGAGCGAAGGAAAGTCCTTCGCTCGTTGTGTCCGATCAAAGGGGGCGTGCTGTCAATGTTGATTGACAGCACGCCCCCTTTGGTGGGCGTGCCGGGGGCGTGCCTCCCTGACGGGGGCGTTCCCACGGGAACGCCTCCCGTCAGAAGCCGGCCCACTGACATCACTAGTGATGTCAGTGGGAGTGATTTTGGCTCTGATAGAGCCAAAATCACTCCGGAGCTTGCGGTTGAAAACCTCAACCGCAGGCTCCGGCTCGCAATTTCGATGGTCGCGATGGTCTCGACCATCGCGGCCATCACAAAGCACGCTCGTATAGCCTGTGGGTGGTGACCCACAGCTATACGAGCGTCCAGGAGGACGCTCCATGAAAATGGAGCCCGGCCCTCATTCAGAGCGTGCGCTCTGCTCAGAGCGTACGGCTCTGAATGAGGGCCATAGTTACTTTCACTACTGGAGCCCACGCAATCATACAAGTATACATTTCCTTATATGCACACTAGAGGGCGCAATTTGTGCATTGCTAGAACTACCTAACGTAAACAAAATGGCCTCAGCTAAGTAGGAAAGAAAGCAATTACCTTACAATGTAATAAAATTTGTACAGATCTGCAGGGAATGGGAAATTCCATGTAAATCCTCCAGATTCAGACTAACGGATATAATATAATGAGCAGGAGGAGGGAGTGTGATAAGGCCTTCCCGCTATATTATATAACAATCGGTTATCCCACCACATGAAAAGAAGCAACAGTTATATATAACAAACTAACAAAATATTTTTTTTTCCAGCTCCACACGTGTCATTACGTGTCGTTACGTGTCATTACGTGTCGTTACGTGTCATTACGTGTCGTTACGTGTCATTACGTGTCGTTATAAAATAGATTTATATTTGTTCTGTGTTGCCCCTATTTTTGGAACCAAAGCTGCTTCACACAATGACGTTTTCCATGTTACAGAATAGATTGTGTATTAGGAAAATTACTTTTGTGTGGCTGGAATGGTTGCCAGGACAATATACAGGGCCGTAGAGAGCCTGGCCGTGCCCGGGTAAAGGAGGGGGCATGGCCTAATTGTGGGAGGCGTGGTCACGCCCTTTTTGAAAAAAAATAAAAATATCACTTTTGCAGCGTTGCATAGCAGCGCTGCAGGCCGGGGAGGGGGCGCTGTAAGCCCCCAGCCCGGCGCTAAGCAGGGGGGGGTGCGATCAGTGTGATCGCTCCCCCCCCCCATGGCCATAGGAGACTGCAGCTGATTGATGCTGGACCCAGCCCCTGCCGGGCCCCTCTAGCAAGCCCGGGCCCGGGTAAACTGTACCCGCTCCCCCCCCTCTCGGTGCCCATGACAAAATACTGTCAACAAGCGGCATGTTACAGCACTGCGTCCCGCATGGCAAACAGTCAGCAGCCTGGTGACCTAAGACCGTACTCACTGACTTCGCTGCCTCCTACTCCGGAAGGGTCTCAACCAGGTCAGCACAGAGCGGCCGGAAAGGTGGGCTGTGCAGGGGGTCTGATGGCTGAGAAAACAAGCATTGCAAAGCGGGGCTAGGATGACGCAATTCAGCAAGGATCACATTATCGTTTCCCCCCCTGGACCATCCACTTGTTAGGTGGGGTGGGGGTCTGTGCTAGCAGGTGGAGGGGGGTGCGGGAGACTTGCCCACTTTTCCGGGTGGCTTGGAGCACCACCTGATTTTCGGGAGCCTCCCGGCCATTCTGGGAGACTAGTCAATTATGCCTAAGACAAGTATCTATAGTTTAGTCTATCTCCACCAATCTGACCGCAGCCAGAGGAGCAATGAGGATTAATAATAATTATAATGAAAATAATGAGGTGCTCTGACCCAAACATCATAAGGACATGTCTTGTCCTGCATTGGGTATAAGGCACAATGATCCCTATGGCTACATGCATTGCCTGAAAAGTATCAGTGTGTTTTCATCAACAAGTAGCTCTTACTGACTGCTTTGGGGCTCATTTACGTTTGGATGTAATCAGTATTATGACACGCCCCTCAGATGTAGCAGTACACGCCCATCACATGTATGACACGCCTCTCAGATGTAGCAGTACACGCCCATCACATGTATGACACGCCCCTCAGATGTAGCAGTACACGCCCATCACATGTATGACACGCCCCTCAGATGTAGCAGTACACGCCCATCACATGTATGACACGCCCCTCATATGTAGCAGTACACGCCCATCACATGTATGACACGCCTCTCAGATGTAGCAGTACACGCCCATCACATGTATGACACGCCCCTCAGATGTAGCAGTACACGCCCATCACATGTATGACACGCCTCTCAGATGTAGCAGTACACGCCCATCACATGTATGACACGCCCCTCAGATGTAGCAGTACACGCCCATCACATGTATGACACGCCCCTCAGATGTAGCAGTACACGCCCATCACATGTATGACACGCCCCTCATATGTAGCAGTACACGCCCATCACATGTATGACACGCCTCTCAGATGTAGCAGTACACGCCCATCACATGTATGACACGCCCCTCAGATGTAGCAGTACACGCCCATCACATGTATGACACGCCTCTCAGATGTAGCAGTACACGCCCATCACATGTATGACACGCCCCTCAGATGTAGCAGTACACGCCCATCACATGTATGACATGCCCCTCAGATGTAGCAGTACACGCCCATCACATGTATGACACACCCCTCATATGTAGCAGTACACGCCCATCACATGTATGACACGCCCCTCAGATGTAGCAGTACACGCCCATCACATGTATGACACGCCCCTCAGATGTAGAAGTACACGCCCATCACATGTATGACACGCCTCTGAGATGTAGCAGTACACGCCCATCACATGTATGACACGCCCCTCAGATGTAGAAGTACACGCCCATCACATGTATGACACGCCTCTGAGATGTAGCAGTACACGTCCACTTTACTGCCAAGATGCACAGTTACTTGCTATATCTTACCCTATTACTAAAGCTGAATCAGGTTTTGTTTGTAAATATAATACTTTTTGTGTATCTGGAAACCTATTGCACACCCTTCGTATACTATCTGATTCCTGTGGCTTATTTAGATTCCATTTTGAGAGTTCAAGTAACAACTTCCACGTAATAAATCTAATTGTGTGTACAGTGTAGTTAGAATTAAAAATTGTACAATAATAATTAAAAAAAACTTTGTTACACTTTCATTTCACTTATTTCTAGCAGAGCTAATGTATTCCTTAAATATTATCCACAAACCAAGATGTTACCCTATATAATGCTACATCTCAGAGCTTAAAGATCTATACATTATATCATTTTTAACCTTTTTAATTTGACCGCAAATGTTACTGCGTTAAAGTCCGATTTTGCATGGAAAGCCATTGAAAGTGCTACATTGGGCACATCGGTTACAGCAATGAGGTCCTGGGTTCCATTCCCACAAAGACCTGATCTGATCTATGTGATGTGGGAGTAGTTTGTATGTTCTCCTCATGTTTGCATGGGTGCTATGGTTTCCTCTCATTATTAGGCTTCTGACAAAAAATAAATAACATCTCTAGTATATATTTGTGTCGTATGGGAATATAGGAAGAGATTTATCAAAGCTTGGAGAGAGCTAAAGTACTAACCAATCAGCTCCTAACTGACATGTTACAGGCTGTATTTGAAAAATGACAGTTAGATTAAAAACATGCTTCATTATTTTTCCACAATTGTTGGAAATATATAATACATTTTTTGAAGAAGATATTTCCCCCCCTCCCCCCGCTCTATGTCAGAAGCATTGATAAATAATACTGCCCAAGCCTGGGAAGGATTCTAGGTTACCAGACTCTTACGGCCCTATATCACTGATTCCTAATGATGCCAAAATACTGGCAAAGATGTTGTCTATCAGATTTAACAAAGTAATAACTAATATACAGTATCCACCCAGACCAGACTGGATTTATGCCTGGGCAATCCACAGCAGTGAACATTAGACGTCTTCATACCCATCTTCAGCCCTCCCATGAAGCAGAGGCCCTGATTCAGAGCCGGACGCTCTGACAGAGCACTCGTTGCCACAAGCCCTGGAGTGCTTTTGGCTCTATCAGAGCCAAAAGCACTCCCACTGACATCACTAGTGATGTCAGTGGGGCCGGCCCCAGACGGTAGGCGTTCCCATGGGAACGCCTCCGTCTGGGCAGCCACGCCCCCCGGCACGCCCACCAAAGGGGGCGTGCTGTCACTCACCATCGACAGCACGCCCCCTTTGGTGCGAGACCCACAACGACGGCTTGGCTGTCGTTATTCGGGTCACGCGCATGCGCACGACGGAGCCGCCTCCGTCGTGCGCATGCGCACTTGGCCAACATTGACCCGCTTGTGAGCGCTCAGCGCTCGCGAGCGGGTCTGAATTAGGCCCAGAGTCCTCCTCAGCTATTGTGTCTTTAGACACAGCTAAAGCTTTTGACTCCGTGGAGTGGCCTTTTCTGTGGGAGGTCATGAATAAGTTTTGGAATATTTCCGGTGTTCATAAAATGGGTGAAGTTACTATATTTTGCGAATCGTGCATGCCCGCGGCATCCATTCAGAGTCTCCGGGTTCCGGCACCGCCGCACAGCTCCCGGGGTCCCCAACCTCCCGATTTGACCACCCGCGGGTCACTTCAGCCCACAGGTGGAACAGTGGGACAGTACAGTCCCACTGAAATGTTGGGGAGGGGTGCGCTCAGGTCGAACACCCCTAGAGCCGGCCCTGTCCTTCCCCATCGAGGGTCCTGTCCAGATAGCCCTTTAATAACTCTGCCTCTTCGTTGGGTGGATAAATGTAAGTATTTATGAGTTTGGATTAGCAATTCATCGGATTATATTGCCCTAAATGCTCAGCCACAGTTGATATACCTAAAGGCCAAAGCCCGATCTTGGGAATACATACGAATTACCGCCGGACACAAGTCAAATCCCGACAGCGGCAGGCTGACATGGCTGAAAATCCCGATCGTCCGCAGGTAAGTATGAACTAACCTAACCTAAACCCCCCTAACAGTCCTTAGGGGTGCCTAACCCTAACCTTCTCCCCAGTGCCTAACCCTAATCCCCCCTCTAAGTGCCTAAACCTAACCCCAGCTTCCCCGCTGCCCAGGGGGGTGCCTAACCCTAACCCTCCCCCTTCCCCTAGCCTAACCCTAACCTCCCGGGGGATGCCTAACCCTAAGTCCCCCCCCGGGAGCCCTAAACCTAAGAGCGGCTGTCTGCAGCGGCATCCGGCATCACTTCGATTGGGTTGCCGGTCTCCCGGGGTCGGTAAATTGACAGGCGTCTAGAATTAGACAACTGTCATTTAACCCTTGCCGGGATAAAGCAGTCGGGAAGCCGGCTTTCGGGCTTACGTCAGCCGGCTTCCCGATTGCATACCCGATCTTGGAGTAAATGAGGTTGGGAGGGTTAGACTAGGGGGAGGGAGGGTTAGGTACCCCCCCGGGGGACTTAGGTTCAGGCAGCGGGGAAGGGGGGAGTTAGGGTGAGACACTTAGAGGGGGGATTAGGGATAGGCACGGGGGCAGGTTAGGGTTAGGCACCCCTAAGGAGGGTTAGGGGGGTCAGGTTAGTAGATACTTACCTAAGGACGATCAGGATTTCCGGGCTTCTGCTGCCGGGATCTCTGATTTTGTCTGCCTGTCGCTGCCGGGATTCGAACTCCCGGCCATGCGGCCGCCGGGTTTTCATACCGCTTCCGTTTCCGGGGCTAGGTAATTGGGGCGATTGCATCATCAAATATACCCCAATCTGCTTTGTCTCCGGCAGTTTGTACTCTTGGTACTTTGCCCGAGGAGGTTTTTGATAGGTACACTAGACAATACATCCTTAATTTATGTACCTTGGCCAAGATATGTATAGTGAGAGCGTGGATGGTTACTACAGGTCCTGAGTTTCAAACGTGGGTTGCTGTAGTTAATACCACAATATCTCATGAGCGGTATTTACCGTATATTCTACTCGTAAAGCTGAATCTAAGTTTGACCGAATTTGGCAGAGATGGCTACAATCTACATATGCCAAGTTACCGCCGGATCAGCATAATTTACCTAGACTCTAAATTTGATGTTATGTTTATTGATTGGGAGTCAGACTATGGTTGGATCTTGCTTGATGCTGCGTATATATGATTATCTAATTATTGTATTGGGAATGGAGGTTTCTACATTCTGTGCCCTAGCATTTAAGTGTTAATGCTCTAGCGTAATATATATTGTATATTCTGTACTAGATGATGTTGATACTTTTCTGCACTGAGTCTATTATTCTCTTTTTCATATATTTATATAATATCTTTATATATGCTGTTGTTTTTATTTCTTTATGCTCTGCAGTTTGCGAATGTGTTATTTATTTTCGGTGTTCTATATATTTGCGATGGATATGTTTTACGCTTTTGATGTGTGATAATTATTGTGGGTTTTTTTTGTTTTATTATTATATTGTATTGTTTAATTGGAAAACATTTTTCAATAAAAAATACTCAATTTAAAAAAAAAAAAGGAAAAATGACAGTTAGGAGCTGATTAGTTGGTACTTATCCCTCTCCACTTTATCTCTAACCAAGCTCTGATAAATCTCCCCCATAGATTGTAAGCTCCACTGGGACAGGAACTGATATGAATTCAAGTTTCTCTGCAAAGTGCTTCGTAATATGGGCCTGATTCAGACCCGGTCGCAAGCGCTCGCAACCGGGTCGATGGTGGCCCAGAGCGCATGCGCACGACGGAGCCGGCTCCATCATGCGCATGTGCGAGACCCGGATAACGACGGGCACTCCGTCACTCCGGGTCTCGTAAAAAAGGGGGCGAGCTGTCGATGTTGAGTGACAGCTCGCCCCCTTTGGTGGGCGGGCCGGGTGAGTGGCTGCCCAAATGGAAGCGTTCCCATGTGAACGCCTCCGTTTGGGGGCGGCCCCATTAACATCACGAGTGATGTCAGTGGGAGAGATTTCAGCTCTGTCTCTGGGGCTTGCGGCCACGAGACCCTACCACAAGGGTCTCGTTGCAAGCCCGATGGTCGCGATGGTCTTGACCATCGCGACCATCTTCCTGGCCGGTCGCTATAGCTGTGGGTGGTCACCCACAGATATGCAAGCGGCCAGGAGGCCGTTCTAAAAGAAAAAAAAAGACCGGCCCTGATTCAGAGCGAGCGCTCTGATTCAGGGCCTCAATCAGGGCCTATGTGCATACAAATAACTGTTGATATAGGGCCTGATTCAGAGGCACTCGCTGTTTGCGTGCGCTCGCTCTGAATCAGGGTGTTGTTTTTTTTTAGTTTTCGGCCCCCAGGCCGCTTGCAAAGCTGTGGGTGACCACCCACAGTTTGTGCGAGCAACCTGGCGATGGTCGCGACTATCGGGTCTCAGCTCCCGCAAGCCCGAGTGGACTTCCTGCGTTTCTGCAGCCTCCCCGCCTACAAAACGGGGCGAGCTGTCGATCAACATCGAAAGCCACCCCGTCTTGTAGTGAGCCCCGAGGCGACGGAGCTGCCGTCGCTCGCTGGGGCTCGCGCATGCCGGAGGTGGCGCATGCGCAGTAGGGGAACATCGAACCGCTTGCGAGCGCTGTGCGCTCGCGAGCGGGTCTGAATCAGGCCAATAGTGTAGTCATTTAAATCAACCATATCCAAACTTGTTACTAAACGTTGTTCAGAGTTTCTATCCAAAGTTAACGACTTTATCGTGAGCTGATCGAGAACCATTTTTTTTAAAACTATTTTGAACATCTCTACTGTCTGCAAAACAAACACCATCTAGGGTATAACTTCAATTTTCTTATTATCCATACGGCACGGCTCTCCCATGTAATTGCATCCCAGGCTAGCCCCCCACCCCGCCATTCTGCATCCAAGTTAATTTTGCTAGCACTTTATAAAAAGTTGCATCTCAGCTGGTTTCAGGGTCTTGTACCTTTAAAAGGCAAAGCAGATGCTGTGCCCCCCTCTGTCACCCCCCTCTGCCCTCCCCTCCTCCTCCTTCTCCTTGTCTCTAGCCGGAAGGGGGATGTGATGCAGAATCACAGTAAAACTTTTGGAAGATCTCTCTCAGATTATTGCAGAAAACGAAGAAAGGGATTTCACAAAGCAGAAAGAAAAGAAAAAGGCGGTTTGGGGACCATTAAGCCCAAATCCATAGAGAGAGGAGGCGCAGACAGAACTTGTGGAGAGCCCCAGGACATCTAAGCTCCTATCTCAGGTCAGTTTTCCAAGTTTTCCGGCTGCCTTGGTGCTGTTGTGTGATCGGAATGACAAACACTGACATGTATAGAGGACAGGGCAATGAGGAACAATGGTCAGGGTGGAAGCAAACAAACAAAAAATTATCTGTTGGATTTTCCTGTGGAAAGTTTCATTCTTTGGTTCATTTTCTTTTTCTTTGCGGGTGAAACTTTTTGCTGTTAGACTTTGACCTCTAAGGTTATGGAAAACTGTATAGGAGAAATCTGGAGAGCGCTCGTTCTATACATGGATATGGATGTTGTAAATGACATGTTATGGTTCTGCGACAAATATGTTAGAAATGTTTCCAAATGGGACAGAGGGGAAGACAAACGATTGGGCGCAGCTGATACAATTGTCCACAAAGTTGCCAATCTTGTGTTGTTGTAGAGCAGGGGTCTGAATTCAACCTTGTCCCTCCAGCTGCTGTGGAACTACACATCCCAGCATGCACTGCCATAGTTTTAGCATGCTGTTATATCAAAAAGGTGGCAGTGCATGCTGGGATGTGTAGTTCCACAGGAGCTGGAGGGCCAAGGTTGAAGACCCCTGTTGTAGAGACACACACTGACTCGGAGGCTGGTGGCTGCAAAGTTGTGTTTAGCAGCACAATGCCTGCACAGTAATGACAATTGTGTCACCTGTGGCTTGTGGTAGTGTCACTAATCAGCAAACAAATACTCCTCCAATGTGATTGTAACACTGCAGAGAGAAAGATAATCTAATGTATCGGAATTCCCACTGTTTCCCAAGCTGTGCTGCTGTGTGTTGTATTCGGAGCATGGCAAAATATGGGATGCATTATATAGCAAGCTTATTCTTCAATCATGGCACATACAGTATTTCTATGTGTAGCGCAAACATATACTGTAA